>JACAZH010000020.1:1205000-1805000 GCA_014462675.1 Mycena sanguinolenta
AGAACGCTAATGTGAAGCGAAAGCATTCCAGCAAGAAAAGTTCTGCACGGAGCTCTGCAGGCACAACTCCGGCCCAATGTCCTACCAATGTGGCCACGCCCCCTCCAGCCCCTTCGGACGCGGTTCAAGTGCATCCTAGGTTCGTTGGTTTTGATGGTATGCTTAACGACAAGTATCTAATTTTTTTTCTCAGTCCCGTGCTGCCTGCGCCACAGTCTGCTGAGGCTGAGGGCGACCCTACCGTGGATTTAGAGCTCCAACCATCTCTCTCTGGGTAAGTCTGCAGATGGGCATGATGACTTGGTAATTTATATACTATTTAGATCGAGTGGTGATGGATTGGACGAAGATTTCCAAAACCAGGAGGATTTAGGTAACAACCCGCCTTTCGAGAGGTATGTATTCTACATATTTTCCTTCTGCTGATACGAACTAACGCGAGACAGTTTCGACGCATCATCCCCGACTTACGATGACCACTGCCTTGCTGTCGAAAACGGCCATGACCACGGCTCTGGCGGCAACGATGATGCGTGCTGGCCTGCCGGAATGTCAGCTCCGTTAAGCCCTGCAACCGCTCTCAAGATCGCAAGTTTTGAGAGCGGCGGCGCACGCTTTGTGGGCGGTGGAGCACAAGTAGGACGTATCCACAAGCAGTGGACGTAACTCCATGTCCGAGACCTACCTACCGTGGCGCTGGATCCGAGCCGAGGTCTGGGGAGCAATAGCCCACGTTCAGACGGAGCGGCCCCTTCGAGGCATTTCATCGGCTCATCACCAAAGCCCATCGGAAAGCAGACCGCTGCAGCTCGTGCACTATCTGCCTTGATCATGCCTGTCGCCCCACCTCTCGCCACGTCTCCCACCCTGCCTCTCGTTGTGCCTCCTGCTCCGATCGCCACGCTTCCCACCCTGCCTCTCGCCGCGCCTCCTGCTCCAATCGCCGCGCCTCCCACCCCGCCTCTCCTTGCACCTCCTCCAATCGTCGCACACTCTGCGCTTCTCACGCCGCCTCTCGCTGCGGTTGCCTGGGCCGCCTTGGTGGCACCAGCGTCCCGGCCTCTCACACGACCCATCGACGAGCCGATACCGAGGGACGCGGCCAAGAAGGCAGCGGTGAAACCGAGGAAGGCGACAGCCAAAATCGGTCGCGGCAAGGTGGTGGAGAAGGAGGCAGCGGCAAGACAAGCCCAGGGGGTGGCGCTGGTGACGGAGAACGTACAGAAGAAACGGGGGAGGTCCTCGAAGGTCGATAAAGCGGCAGCATTGGCAGATATCACGAACGACTCCGTGCCCGACACGCCCCCCGCCGCCATCTACACTATCAGCAATAATAACCGTGCAGCGGCCCAGCGAGCCGCGAAGGAGGCGAGGGTGGCGGAGCAGAAAGTGGCGGAGGAGGCGCGCGCGGCACAGAGGGCAAAAGGTTGGGAACCAGGTCCGGTGGAGGGTACAGTAATCCTTCCTCGCACTCGGAAGCCACGCACCCATCCGGATGGGTCGCTACCGCAACGGTTGATCAAGGGTACACGTGCCCCTCAGCTTGACCAGAGCGAAAAGGTGTTGTTGGCGCGTGCGCGATCTGAAAAGAAGAGGAAGGCCGCCGCCGCACCGTCATTGAGCAAGGAGCCAGCTAAGAAGAAGTAAGTTTGGAAATTTCTTTTGTTTCTGCGACACTAATTCCTGCTAGATCAAAGAAGTAATCATCTTGTTTCGGTGATGTCTTCAACGACACGTGCATTTGCTGCTCAACCAGCGTCAAGTGGTTCTTCAACGGGCTTCTCTACCAATTTATTTACCTGAACGAACTCTTGTTAAGATAGAACCGGTAAATACTGTCATGTATGCTTTTAGGTTTACGGTATGATTTTTCTATGGTTAAAAATTGAGCCCAAGCGCGGGACTGGAGGGAGTGAGAAATAAAACGAGGCGTTGAAATGTTTGAGGTGGCTTTGAAAATGTTGGAAAAAAGGGAAAAAAGCGGCCGTTAGCTGTGGCCGTCTTGAACACAGCGCCACCCGTATCAAGCAGTGTGATTTCCGGCGCACTATCCGGTGTGCCATAGCTCACTGATGCGCGGCGAGCATGATAGAGATTTTCTCCGAGGCCTCGTGATCTATCTCATGACCTCATTCAAGAATTCGACTTAGCACACAAGCCGTCGGACGGTTAGGGCCGATTAATTCCGAAAGCGGAAATTTGCGATCCTTTCACAAAAAATTCATTGTAGGGAACTCAAAAATCAATAAAACGAGCAAACAGGATTCTATTTTCGGCATTGCAATTCCATCACCTATTCGTGGATCATAAACTAGAGAAACTGCAGGGATGGCACCATCAGAACCCGCGAGAACAGTGGGGGCGAACAAAGGAAATGAGCTTATTATGTCCTGAAGATTTGACAGAGGGAGGGGAGGTATATCATCTATGATATGTCGGAAGTGGAAGAGACTTGCACCGGTTGAGAATTTACCACAGCGAATATACTGCGGAAGCACCATCAGCGACGGCGAACTGAAGAGGCGGGGAGGTAACCTGGAACTTACAGAGAGAGAAATAGAGCGTATGTCAACTACCGTCTGCCAAAAGTGCAAGGAACCCGCACCTACGGGGAATCTTTTATGGTCAATATACTGGCGGAAGTGCCAATAGCGACGGTGAACCCAAGAAGCGGCGAAGTAACCTAGAACTTACGGAGGGCAATGGAGTATATGTCAACTACCATCTACCAAAATTGCAAAGAATCTGCACCTGTGGGGAATTTTTTGTAGAGAATATACCAGCGGCAACGCCAACAGCGACAGCAGACAGAGAAGATGACAAGGCAACCTGGAAACTACAGAGGGAAATGAAGCATATATCATCTACCATCTGTCAAAAGTGCAAAAGAACCTGCACGTGCAGGGAATCTTTTACAGCGAATGTACTGGTAGACCGAGGGCTGCTAAAGTGGTCGACACCAGGATGTAGAGGGAGGTAACGGAGCTATAAAAGGCACGGCCTGCAGTCAGAAGCCGTAAGGAATGTATGTGAAGAAGGTGGGGTGCCATAGAAGCCGCAGAAGGGTCGGGGAGGCCGCACAATGAGGGAGGGAAGGAAGTGATGGTGGAGTAACAAGTGTAAACAAATGACCAATTTGCGACGTGTCCCGAGCGCCATCAAACAATGCGCCCAGGCGGGGGAACAGTGGGCGGGTAAATGTGGCAGGGCATGTGACAGTGCGGAGAGAAAGGTGAGCTGATGTATCAGGACCCACCGTAACTTAGCGGCTTTGATACATCGTCGCTCACCGCTAATTAGCGAGGGTCTGATAGATTAAAACGCCGTATACGCCTGAGCTCTGAGTCTGCTGTTCTTCAAGCGTGTTGCGTGGTGGAGTGGACAGATGGATTTACATTGCATGGACGGACTGGATTATTCGACTCCATTACTTGCATATGTACAGACAGCAGATTCGGCACAATCTATGTCTTGATACCTACCTTTCGTTCGTTATATATCCAAAACATTATGATGCTGGTGGCTTCAACGGTGGACATGAACGGTTTTTCAGCGCGTGAGGCAAAGCCGAGGTTTCCTATTTCGGTAATTTGCCACGATGGGCTTTGCCTGGCTCCTATGTCTTTCTCTCGACCCGAGTGGCTTGGCATCGACACGGACGAGGAACGGCAACGTATTTACTGCACCAACACTGCACTGAGGTACTTGACGGGACGGATTAAAGGCTGCTACCCAAGACCTACGTGATGTGTGCTGCAAGCACAACCCACGATTTGGCCAAACTTCTCTGTAGATGCGACTCGGATAGCTCTACAATTGCGCTTCAAATCTTCCTATCCTCTTACTTGTGCTGTCTTCTGGAGAACATACGTACATGAAAAAGCACTGGGTGAACTCTCGGCTTATTCCGGCCGATCGGGGGCAGTGACTTTGTTTGTCCCAGGTGATTGCTCTTGTCTGCTGCCGCGGTCATCGCCCACGGCCCTGCAAGAGCCTGCCTAGCACCAAACTCCTCAATTGCGAAGAGTTGCGACACTCTGCCAAGGCTCGGCAGACAGTTGATGCAATCAAACATTGCGACTACGGTAGGCGAGACGGTCGAGTTTCGATTTTGGTTTTCAGTATTCTTTTCTTTCTGTTCTGCTTGCTACCTTACATTAAACTTACCTACATCCTCATTGTTGCAAAATCGCGACGGAATGACTACAGGAAGCGTTATACTGGCTCAGCGAAGCAATTCAAACTCCACTTGGCAGCTTGCTTTCGGGTAACAATATTCTCGCTACGCCCTCTTTTTGACTCTGGTATTTTTGGTCAAATGATTTTCATGCTGTGCGAACGCTCCTTTAAAGTCTCCAAAAAATCTGGGACCCAGAAAATAAATCCAGGTGAATTTATGCAGTGGATCAATGGTTTGATGCGCTCGGACCAGAATCTCGGGGAATGCTCATCCGAATTCCTTCATAATTTTTACATATTCCGAACAAGGAGATCCGCCGGTTCAATTTTCGGCACTTCCGAAGGTGATAGGACAAGAATCAAGAGAAAACGAGCGCATTTTGAACTTCTAGTGCATTTTGATGTGCAAAGTGCAATTATAGTAATACAAGGGGCTCGGCGGCCTTCGGCCGCCTCCCTCCCTTACAAACTGCTTGGTTCACCAGCGCACAACATTAATGCCGTTTCCAAATTCAGTTGGTAGTTGCCTGTGGGGCTTGTGAATATTAATTCAAAGATGCAGACAAACTTTTAGGTGCAGTGATTGCGAAGTCCGTGATTGGCACTGACAGAACAAATATCGATCGCCATTGGTAGCGGAATGTTTTTGGTAGGGCGCTACAGTTGGCGCTGAATAGCGGCGAAATGTCGGAAGTCTGGACGCATTCCTGCCGCCATTGTTCTCAGAGTTGGCGCCCGAGGCAGTGTCTGTCAAACCTTCTTGGAAGGGTAATGTGAGTGGCCGAGACTCTGCATGCTGGCAGAAGCGGCGGCATGATACATTACTTGACGGCAGGTGTGTAAGTCCGGGCAGCGGCGGTTGATGGCAGTGGCGGCGTAAGAAGCGGAGCTTGAAAAGCTTCAGACGGACAGACAGCTTAATCTTATAAAGAGGGTGACTCACCAGCCGTTCATCCCATACATCCGATACTCAAATGTTCGATTTCAATTTCAATGCATGGGCACATCCGGGACATCAAATTAAATCGAGTGGAACGGAACTTGGAAAGAAACTTGAAAAGAACCTCGGGTGGAGGAAGAAAAACACCATGCAGCACAAGTTATGTCCCCAGATGCTTGCTGCTCTTCATACTAACTTGAGTAATATCTACATAGCTGTTGGTCAAGTGTGTGGTTTGAGTTGCATGCCTGCAAAGGCAAGCAAGTGGACACCAACCTCAGAGTCAAATGTCCCAAAATCGAACAGAATATGAACTTGAAACACCCGGGTACTGTGGGGAGTTATACACCAAAGGCGGTCTCAGGCATGATACACGTCACTTGGCTGTAAGCCGGCCATCTCTGCGCAGGGGTATCTCAACACAAGGCTTGGCCGCAAGTGTTAAAGGAAAGCACAACGTGTGGAGGGCATGTGATCGTGCTGTGAGTCCACACCTCCGGATCCGGAACCGCGACTGTTGACTACAAGTTGGATCTGAATACTGAAAACCGAAATTGAAGCTCGACCGTCTCACCTACCGTATTGCGACTCTCTTCTCTCACCATCACTGTCAACAACAAACGAAAAATGGCACAGACACACCAGAGTGTTCAGCGCTGCCCTAGTTTCGTTTGCCAGGCACCCGACACTCCCCACCATATATGCAGCCACAAGTGATCCACGAAGCCATGGTTGTCAAATTTAAACCAAATTTTTCAACTGCAGCTTGGGTGTTCTTGCAGCGCGAGGTATGTGACAGCAATTCTATCCTGATGTCCTGAGACTAGTGCTGGCAAGGTTCGGTTCGGTTCAGGTTCAGGGCACTTTGCTCTGAACACCGAACCTGAACCTGGCGTTCGGTTCAGCAAAGTGCCGAACCTCGAACCTGAACCTGCGTTCAGGTTCGGTTCGGCGTTCGAACGCGTTCAGAACGCGAAGGAGCTCGGGCATTTCGGGGACTTAGTAAGTGGGCCTGGAGGATTAAAAGTGGGTCGTTTGGTTGTTCTCGCTCTAAATAACCATTTTTTAGTGCTTCACCTATTCTGAAATGGCCCCTGGCAAGATTTCAAGTATTGCTCACATGAATTCCGAGGCGTGGGACAGTACGGGCCGAGCGGCGGCGATGCAGCACAGACGGAGATGGCCGTGGAATTGGCTGCAAGACGTCAATCCAACAAGCCAACAGTGAGTAAGTAGTGAGTAATGTGCGAACTTGCCCCAATATTGCCAGAAATCGCACTGAAACCATCAAAAATTGGTTGAATGTTGGGACTTTCGCATTCGGCGTTCGAACGCGACCCCCGCGCCCCGAACGCCGAACCTGAACCTGGCGTTCGGTTCGGCCAAGTGGTGAACCTGAATCTGAACGTCGCGTTCGGTTCAGGTTCGGTTCAGGTTCGAACCGATTTCCGAACCGAACCTTGCCACCACTACCTGAGACTCAAATTTCCAATCCTGCTCACCAAGAGACTTTTGTAAGTGAATCCAAGTGCAGGTGCTCTGAGCTCTTCTCACGGGCACTGCCTATTGTAAACCACGATGCACTCTATAAGCACGCAGAAAAAACGTGCTCTCCTGCTCACGCATGCTGTGTCCTGTCCAGTGAAGCCAGCACCACCATCCTAACACACTCCCTTAACCCCTGATTCATGGGCAGTCAAATTCAACTGCCAAAGTAAGTGTTTAAATTCTCAATTTTTTGACTGTGAGCTTACTGCCGCCACTTTGTCTGGCTTTGCGAATATCACCAGTTTGGGGCATATGCGACAAATGTACATCAGACTTTTGACAGATAACTTGTGAGCTTGTACAAGCCCAAACAAGCTTGAACAAGCCCCAAAAAAGTTGCCAAGCTCATGAGCTCACAAACCAAGTCTCGATTTTCACAAGGTTGACCGTTTGAGCCCGGAAGGTCGCAGAATTTAATATTCATTGCATCAGATCAGCTGATCCCAGGGAACTCTGGCTCAAAGAGGACTCAAAGGGTCTTTTGTTATTCTCTAGCATATTTTTGAAGGCAGCTTTCATACTTTTTGAAGGATGATTTTGGGTGCTTTGACCTTGTGAGCTTGTCGGCAAGCTCACAAGGCCAAACAAGCCACAAGTTATTTGTCAAATTGCTGATGTAGAGTAGAATTGAATAAAATTCGATGTTTTTGAAGTCTATCCAAGTCTGTGTCGGCTCTACCAATGAACTCCATTATTTCCACCACTAGGCCGAACCTGCCATGTCCCCGACTGCAGCCGAAAAGCAGCCGAGTGCTGGCACCAGGTGAGTCATCAGAACCCCCCCCCCAGAATTTTTTGCATATTTTTCGATAAAATGCGCGAAATTATATCTGATTCTGTGATTTGCTGAAAATGAGCAGAAATATGTTCTCACCAAGAAAATTTCGATAAATTTGAGCGAATTTTGAAGAAATTTTGGTGCATATTGCTCCCTGTTTCCCTCAGTTTTGACTCTTCAAACCAATATAAAGACATAAAGCAAATATTATTGAAGTCAACTGACATACAGTACAAGGGGTGTACACCATATAAAAACACCACCATGGTTCAAACCTCATCAATGGTCATGCCCGTAGACCCCACGGCAGAGAGCCTACCTGTGAGGTATGTTCAGCACCAGGACACAACATGTGATACCGAGCCCTCGGGCTCGCAGCATGTCTTCCCACAAACTGCGAGTGAGTGATGCGCAAGAATAGCCGACTACAAAGGGCAGGGCTCGTATTCCGCACATGGGCTGTACAGTGGGATCTCAGTGTGTGAAATGTACGTACCACATGGCTCCATCAGTGTAAGAACTCGCAGGTGCAGTGGAAGAGGGGTTCCCCAGGGCACTTTCTGTGATGTATGGGTATCAGTTTCTGGAAAAAGGGAAGCCTGTACCATGTAATAAGCAGCACATGAGGTAAGGGATGTGCGAGGGCACCAGGATATGTCATGAACTCCACGGGGAATGGCTGTGAATAAATGATCAGCACTGACACCCACCAGACATGTTTGAGCCAATGCCACTGCTTGCTGTTGACGGATGCTTGCAGAATGTTGTAAGGACTTGACATGACTAGAGGGGTTTGATGAGCATTGAGGAGGGTGCGAGACTTGAGGAAGAGCAGTGAGGTAGGCTTGCGGGCTGTGGTGCTTGACAGCTTGACCGGACAAGGGAAGGCCTGGCAGTAGTGAGGTTGCAGTATGTTGCTAGTTGCCGTGGTGTCAGCTTGAGACTTGGAGTTGTCTGAGCTCGCGCAAGACCGTTTGGAGAGACAATGATGAGGGAGAAGGACAAGCAGGACGTGACGTGGCAGGACCAAACATTCCTGTAATCCATCAATCATGGCACTGATCCGTCGGAGTTTGAATGACTTCGACAGTTTTGTTGAGTGACTCAAGTCCGAGTCCTCGGCTATTCGTAAATGCCAACAACCCCTTTTGTTCACCATACTCACAACAACTACCTGCACTGCTTTTTGGACACATTCACCAGCATCGCAGTTCGGCCTCTCCTAAAGAGCATCATAGTCATCAGCATGCAACTTGGAGAGACACGCTATGGTTGGCTTGGCCTGAGTAATAGGAAGATCTTCCACCTTGCTAAAATTTTGACCAATGACTGAAATAAATACATTGTTTGGGAAAATGTGGAGAAATGAATGCACTTTTCGAGGAATTTACATAAATTTCGCGAAATTTGTACAAAATATCAAAAAGATTTTGGCCATAAGAAATTTTATCAAAAAATTTCGAGGGAGGTTTTCCCTGATGGTGTTGCAAGACAACCAACCGAGAGTGTCATAATTCTTCACACTGTGTTACAAGTAGGTACATTTCGCTAGCCAACTGTGAGTGTGAGAGTGTTGTAGTTGGTAAATCCCCTGCCGCACACATTCTGTAGAACTAGGACATCGCCGGACCACCGACACGTAAGTTCGGCTGGTACGCCATCCATTCCTTGCTGCTCCGGCACGTTGCCTATGGGCTCAAATCATACTGGACTTCCATGTCACAGGCTTTATTTCTCTCATCATTATTGCCTCGGTTGTCTGCTGTCGTCGATGTCGATGCTCATGATGCCGCTCGTTTAACTTTACATGCTTGTACTCACCACCAAGCGGCCAATCTGGTAGTTTGTTGCTTACTGTACTATTGCAATAAAATCGGTGTCCCAACTCTGGGTGAGGCGCGACTCCAATATTTATTGGATGTTGCTATGCCATCGCTGTTTGCTGAGATTGACTGATTCAAATGATAGATTGATCTAATTGCAGAAATACTGTTGAGATAGTTCAACCTGAGGGTTTTTAATGCTTATGGGCATACCTGATACCCTTTGGGACTATATTCATGCTATGGACATGTATAAATTTTTTAACATGGAAGACTCAGAATTTTGCAACAAATGTGTTTGATGCTGAGCCACTGATGAGGTGTGTTGTGAAACATGCATAAAAACCCTAGTTTTTATTCATTTTTGACTTGTCTGCATGGGTGAAGCAAAGATCAGTGTTGAGGGCATGTACCCACCCCAGGGTAGCAGGCTATGCTGTTGAGGGCCAAAAGCCAGTGTGGCAAACATTATTTGTTGAGCAGCTCAATAACATGGCTGGTAAAGTTATAAAATTCTGTTATGAGATAACTAGCATTAGGCTATAGAAATCAGTGGTAAGCTAGCATCTTGGTTTGTTGCTCAAAAGGGCAGTAGTATGTGAAGCCTCTCAAGATATACTGGCGGCTGCGAGGCAAGAGTGGCACCCTTCTCAAGAGTTTTTGGTTTGCCCTGCTCAACCAGTTGGGACATTCTTTGCCTGGCTCAAGGAATTTTGTGTTGCCCTGGTTGATGAGCTTGGAAATTACCATTCTCAACAAGTTCACAATGTTCTTGCCTCACTTGATGCCTTCTGAGACTTTGTCTTCCCAAGATATGGAATAAATTTGATTTACATACCATTCTTCCTGATCTTGGCCACAGGTGCTCCTAGGAGAAGAATACTGTAAACCCGTGTAGAGGGGAAACCATCACAGTAACGCACTGATAGTTTCGTTTCCAAAATACCGTGACAATTTGCATCATGGTCCTCACAGAGGTCTAGTTTCCATTAAAAATGTATGACGGATCAAAAACCCGCCGAAAATTCCTGAAAAAATGGAATAAAGTGGGAAAAATTCTGGAAGCTTTGTGAGACAAGAACCTTTCCAAGATTTCCTCGGTGTTTCCCCTCAATATTATGTCCAGTTTACTACTATGGTTTCCAGTTTCCACCCTGCATCACGGTCAATTTCGGCGGGTTTCTGTTCGAGACCAAGTGGTGGCTATGCAGAAGCATGGGAAAGTTTCCCCTCTACACGGGTTTACAGTAGCTGTACTAAAGACTTGTTCTCACCCTGTGAGATAAGCTCTGGCTTAAGCTGGAGTGTTCCTTGGCCTTCAGCAGCTGAAGAGAAATGGAAGAGGCAACACAAGTTTTGCTGTTGAAGGGTTCTGCTGCAGCTGATAAAATATCACCTGGCAGAACCTGGCATTCATGATGAAGCTCTGACAGCTTAAACGGTTTGATATCAGCTTCATATGATGACCCAATGCTCTCAGGCCACTTAAGAGACCAGTCCAGTAGCAGGGAGACATTTTAGAAGAGCCATCAGCACAATGGGGTTTTTCTGATTGAAGACAATGGTGCTGCTCAGCATAAAATGACTCAGAACAATGATTGTCTCTTTACCAGGGCAAGGCAACCAAGCATGCAATATTGCATCATCTCTGGGGACATCTCAGCCAGACCTAAAAATATCCTTGAGAAATGCTCTTGATTCTATTGACTCTTGAGCTGGTTGAAGTCTTTTGTTTTGTTTTTTTGGACGTTGTTGCAGATCTTGGTCTGCTGCCTCTCAAGCAACTAACTTGGTTAGCCCTGTCAAGTCTGAAAGGGTCAAAGTCATGTGACCTCAGATGATCAGTATCCAAAGGGTAGGAATGCATTTATGCACAAACATATGTCTCTGAACAGTGTAGGATTCTACTGAATCCAGCAATACCCACTAAACCTCCCATCAATTGGCTGTCATGAGGTTTGAACAATCGTCATCACAAGTCTCGCAACTTTTGGTTTACCCCAAAGCAAGAAGTGCAGGGAACCACTATACCATACAGCCCCCTAAGCTGCTTGAAGTCTTAAACGGCTTGATCAAGAATGTTTCTTATATCTCCCTTGAGCTTCTCTAGAATGTATATAAGTCCACTGTAGATTCTGTATTAGCTAGTGAACTATCCACCTGAGGAATCGAAAGGGAATATAGTGGGCTCTTGAGCTTCTGAAAGATGACTTTTCGAAACACTCCTGAAAAGGACTAAGTGATATTGATATCTCTTGAGGGGGGGGGCTTGCCCTGCTGTTGATATAACTGCTGCTGCTCAACCTTGACAAAAGTTTCTGAAGCATTGTTTCAAAAGAACCCTGCTATCCATGGTGTAAAAGCCACTACTGCAGACCATGCAGAAGTGTTTTGCATTGTTGAAGCTGCCTTGCCTTTCAGTAGTGGTCCCTCCCTGAATTTGTCAATTGATATCCACCTGCTCCAGACTTCTTGGCTAGTTGCCCTCCTGGAGCTGGTTCTCTTGCAGCTGGATGGTCCCTGCTCACAGCCCAAAAATAAGCTCTTTGAGCCACTTGGCATTGCTGCATTCACACTATCTTTGTTGCACATCTTTCTTGAAGGGTGATTCATACCCTACCACCCTGAACTCACACCCAGTGATAGCATGTGGAGTGGTGGTTGTGATTAGTAGAGTGATTAGATTTTCGAGTATTTTTGAGTTAGATTCACATTGCCAACTAGTTGTTGTGCTTTCTTGCTCATTTAGCCCCCACACCGGAAACACCGGAAAAGGAAAAATTATATAATGCACTGAAAGTCTACCTGAAAATGCGAATTTCATTTTATATTTCAGATTGACAGAAATTAGGAATATCTTTGTGTCTGAAAGGTGAAATGAAAATACAAATTTCATATTCCATTTCAGACTCACTGAAAAACAGACTTTCAGCGCTTATGAAATGTGCTCTGAAAGGACCACTTTCAGCATGCCTTTCAGAAGCACTGAAAAACCTACTCCCTCTCAGCGCCGCAAGGTCTCTCCCACCACCCACCCTTCAGCATCACACAGCCATATTCAGTATCCAATCCCCTCGCAGATCACAGTGGCTAGCCACAATTTCCCTAGTGCATCGGGGATCCGGCAGAGGCATCGTCGGTGGCATCTCGTGGTGGATAGTCAATAGTTGCATATTCTGATATGAATATAATAGCCAATTTATTCCATACGTGAAATATGAGGATATCCAAAATGCTGTTGCCGACTGAAATCACAATGCTGGCATGTCACACAATAGACGCAATGCTGAAGTGCTGTTCTCATGTTTTTTGCACAAATGCGTCGAAAACATGCATTGTGCATAATTGGCGTCATGGCCAGCTTAATGTTGATACACAATAGATGCTGTTTTTGATGTAAACAATGCGCGGCCACAATCACTTGATTTTGCCATACATCAAGCGTCAAATCAACGCTTTGATTTCTCCATGGTGTATTATATTAAAGAATCTATCTGACTAACCACAAGTGTCAACATGATCTATAAAACCACAAGGCAGTTAATTGGACCAAGTCCCAATACCAAAAGCGTACCTGGTCAATCCAACTAACAATTGGTACAAAGGCTACTGACTCCAGATTAATCTGATCCAGTGGTTTCACTAATGGCCCTTTATCTGTGACAAAATTCTTGACTACAATACAAGTCAGTGGAATTAGTCCGATTAACTGCCTTGTGGTTTTATAGATCATGTTGACACTTGTGGTTAGTCAGATAGATTCTTTAATATAATACTAAGTAAGTAGTCAGTGAGGCAAGGTTAGCTACACTGATAATGGCCTTTATAATACACTTTAACAACTGTAAAGACTCGCATTTGCTCAAGTATTTTGCATTTTGTGATGCAAAGAAGTATCAGATAAGAAAAATTCTTATACAGTTAGATTTGTATTGAAGAGGGCTATAACTTTAATTTTAGTCTATTTTTGAACTACTTGCCTTTTTTGGTAATAAAAGCTTGCGTTTAGGCAAGTACTTGGTATTTTGTAGCTGAATGAAGCTTTGGATAACAAAACTGTTTGTACAGTCACACTGACCAAAATATGGGTAATCAATTGACCTCAAGTTAGCCAGTTGTAGACTTCAATCCATTGAGCAAATGACCTCATTGACTCCAATTAAGTGATCTATCCACTTCCAAGTCAGTAGATCACTGACTTGAAATCAGTAAATTCATTGACTTTATTGACTCTAATTCACCAGTGTATTGATGTCAAGTCAGTAGCTCTATTGACTCTATTGACTTCAAGTCATTAGATCCATTGATCTTATTGACTTCAATTTAATAGTGTATTGATTTGAAGTCAGTAAATCCATACAAGCAGTTTGAACCTGATGGTTCAAACTGGTGTGAACCAACTGACCTAGACATACAACTGGTTCGAACCAACTGACCAAGACATACAACTGGTTCGAACCAACTGACCTAGACATACAAATGGTTCAAACCAACTGGCATAGAGACTACCTGAGGTACAAGCGGTTCGAACCTGATGGTTCGAACTGTGGTTCGAACCAGGCCTATCATTGGCAATGAGATGGTTTGAACCTGAACCATCCTACAGTACCTGTTATAGGCTTCCTTATATTTGATCGTTGAGGCAGCCTGTTGTATGTCTTGGCCTGAGGAGTGGCAGAGACAGCCAGATTTTGGCTCATGGTGATATGGATCACCTGAGGCAACAACCGGGTAGTATTGGGACACTGTTTGCCCAACTCATCAGCAATTCCTGAAAATGTATGCCTTCATGATTATACATACATACATAGGATGTGTGCTCATTTGATGGGAAGTCATGGAATATACAGTAGAACAGCCCTATGTTGTTCAGTGGTGGTTGAGGGAGAGATGTGTTTTCTTGTTAAATGTGCAGCACATGTGACTGATAATGACATCATGATCAAATCAGCCTCAGGATCGGTTCACAACACCATTTGCTCCAAAACTTTGTAGGTGTAGTCTACATATCCCATTTCACATTTCTTACCAAGTAACCCTGGTGTTCCGAGATAAGGATCATGCCAAACTCACAAAAATTTGCCATGCTCATTTCTTTTTCCCACCACTGTATGTCATGAAAGTAGATGCTCCTTTTGCACAACATGGTACTCAGGTACTCTGGATACCATGAGTTGGTAACAGCAGCCATCCCATCAAACAGACACCAAAATTCACTCTCTCCCTCTATAGCTTTTACTGAATTAATCCACTGGGCACAATATTTCTTCAGCACAACACTGAATTGAGGTTCATGCTGGATTCCTTGTAGAGCAAATTGTTGCCCATGAATCTGCAATCTCTCTTGAGTTGGCCTTGAATTCACTTTGATCATATTCAGAACTTGAGAGTGCGTGACTGAGCAAGTGTGCTGCCTTGTGTTTGGATTCCCACCTCATGGCCCTTATTTGTTGGCTGTGCTACTTGAAATTCATCAAGAATTCCCATCCCAGGCTTTAACACACCAAATGCCAGAGGCAGCAATCTGCATACCTTTGGTAATGATCCAGGTTGGATAACCAAACAATCAAAGGAAATTGAGTGTGGTAACAATATTACTTGAGTGGACAAACAACCAAATCAAACACTATATTCACAAATGATAAATTTGAAGGAAGCTTTCCACCTCACACAATTACTTATTCAGGGAGCCAATGATGTGGGATCACAACTATGCCACACCCCAAGGGATTAAGGGTTTTCCTGCCTATGTAGAGCAATTTGGCATCAGTTCCCAGAAAAACCCTGTTGCAAAAGAATACAGCTCATTTCTGGAGCTGGCTGGTGATATATACACCTTGAAACAAGCCAGTAGGACAGACAACTCCTGGGGGGACAGTATTCCCTTGAACTACCTACACTGCCTTGTGGAGCTCATACTCCAATTTGGCAGGAAAGCCGATGCTCACCTCAAGGAAGAAATCAGGATTGATCATTGGGACAACTTTTGGTTGGCCAAGTGGTTTACCAAAGAATTTTTCTATACTTTGTCTCACATGTAGCAGGGTGAGTGAACCAAAGTCTTCTTGGGTTATCTGAGAGTTATTATTTGACCAGCTGGGCTGTTTTTTGTTTAATTACCTCCTTTGTATTTGTAATGTTGGAAATTCATATTTATGCTTGTTTATCTGAACTATATCTGATGCCTGGCTTGGGTGATATGGGCTGAAAATCATATGATTAATAGTTTAGAAGTGGCAAGAGTTATGTTTGGAATGCCTGCATTGTTCTAGACACAATAGGTGAGCTAAGCTACAAACAAGACCACATAATGTTTCTAATTGGGGAGAGCTGCCCCAGACTACAAAGAAATATAGAGACAGGCCCAAATTACAGAAAACTATGTCAACTATGGAGAGTTATTACCCTGAAACAACTACATAATTCACCCCAGGGCTACAGGGTTCTTTGGAACACTATGACAACTATGGCCAACTAGGGCGAACTACAACGGAAATTAGGATTTGCTGTTGCAGTCCAGCCATCTTGCTTAGCCAAGTCAACAGGTGCAGCATGTTTAATCAGAAGTCTTGTAATATTGAGGTGGCCATTCCTCAATGCAAGATGCAGTGCAGTCCAGCCATCCTTGTCAACCATGTCAACAGGTGCATTATGTTCAATCAGCAGCTTCACAACATCGACATGGCCATTGCTTGATGCAAGGTGCAGTCCAGTCCAGCCATTGTTGTCAACCAAGTCAACAGGTGCATTATCTTCAATCAGCAACTTCACAGCATCAAGGTGGCCATTCCTTGATGCAAGGTGCAGCGCAGTTGAGCCATCCTTGTCAACCAAGTCAACAAGTGCATTATATTCAATCAGCAGCTTCACAAGGTCAAGGTGGCCATTGCTTGATGCAAGAAGTCCAGCCCTCTGTGTCAAATGACTCAACACGTGCATTATTTTCAATAAACAGCCTTGCAATCTTGGGGTGGCCCTCACTTGATACCTGATGCAGTGCAGTCCAGCCCTCTTTGTCAACTGACTCAACAGGTGCATTGTGTTCAATAAGCAGCTTTGCAATGTTGAGGTGGCCCTTATTTGATGCCCGAGGCAGTGCAGTCCAGCCCCATCTATCAACTGACTCAACAGGTGTTCACTGGCTGATCAACATTGATTCTGCAATTCAGCGAAAATTCTAAAATCAAATGTATTGTTCCGATTCGAGTTGAGAAGTCTGGACATCATGGTCGACCCAGGAAGATTGTTAACCCTATTTGGCTTGCGGATGCCTTTTTCGGAGCATCGTACACTCACCCTTCAGACTGTTGCTGATGCTCTTGGAATGCACCGCAATATCCTTCGAAATTATCTCAAGCGCTACAATGTCTATCGACGTTTCTCTGCTATCAGCGATGCTGATCTCAACATCCTCACGAAGCACTTTAAAAAAAATCAAACCAGCTTCCGGACTCCGTTACTCCTGAGCACACATGGGGTGAACGTTCAGAGGGAAGGCGTTCGACAATCACTGCTCTGTGTCGACAGCCTGGGTCAAATTCTAAGAAAACACGCCCTTCATTGTCGAGAATACGAGTCCCCCCGGCCAAATTCCACGTGGCACATCGATGGCTACCACAAGTTGATAAAATGGGGGTTCGTAACCCATGGGATCGTTGATGGCTATGATCGCACGGTATATTTGTGTTGCGTCAAGTTTACAATGCTAACATCTTGTTCAGGCTATAGGTTTACATACGACCACAAATAACCGTGCAACAATAGTTCTGGAGCACTTTCTGAGGGCAGTTCAGAAGTATGGAGCTCCCTCGCGAGTGCATGGAGATCGTGGTGGTGAGAATATTGAAGTCTCAGTGTGGATGATCAAGTATCGAGGACCAAATCGAGGTTCGTTCCTTTGGGGAACGTAAGTGTCAACCATTTTGTTCATCTTACTTTATTGATGGATTCTAGGTCCACCCGAAACACGCGCATGGAGCGTTTGTGGGTGGAGGTTGGAACACAATTTTCCCGTGCATGGAAGGGTTTTTTTATTCACCTTGAATGACTGCATAGTCTTGATGCAGATAACCCTCATCATTTGTGGCTATTGCATTATCTCTTTCTCGATTACATAAACAGGAACTGCGAGCAGTTTCGGGAGCAGTGCAACCACCATCCTATTTCCGGCAAAGGTCATAATCGGACGCCACAGGTAAGAGATTGATTCCGGATAATCATTAATACACATAGGACATGAGACTAATTGGCGAAGTGAAATATGGCAAATATGCCGATAACTTTGATGAGATACATTCTGAAATTCAGCACCGTTATGGTGATCAAGGTACACATTTGACATCTACGCCTTTAAATGCTTATGTGACTAAGATGATATCGACACTGCCATCGCTGAAGATCAGGAACATCACGTACGCCACGAACCTGTCGATGTCCCAAGCCATGAGATTCCTTTCAAGAGCGATGCAGCAATGGAGATCTTCCGTTATGCGCATGATGATGTCAAGTCTGCAGAGATTCTTCCTCGCCACCTCGGAGTTGCACCTGGTGAATGGGGAGAGAAAGGCTATCCCGAGACAGAGAAGCTCAACGTGGGTAAAAAAGAACGTTGATATTATTCTCCCATTCCCAGTCTGGTGGCCACGTGCGGTTGCTTGGGCCCAGGGTTTGGAGCTCTTGTCAAAAATCCAGGCTGTAGAAAATGGAGACATTGTATTGCCATAGAATTTGATGTCAATTGTACTTGAAATTCTGACCGTCATGAAGACTGTTTGATCACCTGTGAACTCTACAGAACTCTTTAGACTCAAAATCCAGTAACCATACATAATCATTTTAGGCGCTGGTATACATACGAAAAATTATATGATAAATAATGCAATGCAGTAACAATGTAGTGAGATGTAAGAATAAAATAGACGGATACAACAAGCAAATTACAAGTTCTCGTCAAGGACGCTGTGACTGGAAGGAGTGACCAAGCCGTGACACCCACCATGATAGACAGAAACAACATACAATGCTTTCGCAGGCATGGTTGCAACAACCATATGAAGTTTGTTTAAACAATTCGCATCTCAATGCAAAATCCGGTTTAACCATTGATTGATTAATAGTCACTCTAGGTACACCATAATATTGGGACATATAGTACAAGGTCTGTTCAACAGTTAATCAACTGATCATGTTTTGTTAAACAAAAACATCACCCTTCTCCATTATGTACTTCCAAGTACTCTCAGCTCTCTCCTGCCACCCGTTCTGTTAATCATGGTTTTGTTAATCAGTGCTGTGATTTGTTTAACACTGCATTACTCACTTTTCAACCAACCAACTGTGGTTTGTGGTTCAAGTGCCAGCAAGAACACTTCAGCAGTGGCAGATAGACTGCATGCCAGATTCCGAGTGGCAGAGTTGGTCATGGTGAGGTATGAGATTTAGGTCTTTGTCATCGAAATCATGTACCTTGGGTGGCCCACTGGTTCTGCTTGCTTTGCTGACTCACCCTACTGAACACTGTTCTGATTAACACTTAAACAGTGTTGTGATTAACAGCTGTTTTGATAAACACTTCAGCCTCGAAGTTGCGAAAAATGGAGGCAGGAAAATGACGAACTTTCACCCTGGCATTAATGGATCTATGGTAAATGCAATGAAAGGGCATGAGAGAAGAGAAAGTTGCGAACCAGAGCAGAGCCCGACGTTATTACGTACCTAGATTTTGATCTCCGATTTGGGCCGATCATGCCTCATTCTCCACAAATGCAGTTGTCGCCTGTCAGGCTTGGCTTTGCCAAGACTGAGCTTGGGCACAAAGATCTTTCTATTTTAGAATACTTCCCGTGACCATCGGGATGGTTCCACGGCACCCGTGACACGGGTGCTGTGCCAGTTCGGTCGAAGATTTTTGAGGCTGAGCCATGGCACAGCTACGGCACGCACGGACCACAGCCACTACGGGACCTTGAAACACAGCCATTGCAGCCGTGGAATGGGTATCTGGCTTGCAAGCACAATTGTTGGTCTCTAGCAATGAAACAGTATGTTTATTTGCTACTCTTGTATGCAGTTCCACTTTCTTGTGTTATAGGGTTCAAACAAAATTCAACCGAGTTGCAGCATCTTCATCACTTCGTTACTTCGCTTAGCATTGTGGAAGTGCGTGAGTTTGATCTCTTCCCATGAAAGTTCATAACTTTGGCTGGATTCAATAAACTTCGTTACTTCTTCAGTCCACCATGAAAGCTCATTACTTCGATCGCACAAACGACACCATATGACTGCAGCCTTGTACGTGGAGAGTCTATGGTCAATCCCAAACGTAGTGTACACTGTTTTCAATGAAATTGAATCCAGGATTGTCCACACCCTAGAGGCAGCGCACACGGCACATTTGGAGCATGGCACACCGTCCAATGTACAGCACATCAGCAGCAACTGCGAAACATTGTGGCCAAGTGTGACATCTTCGCGCACAATACGCAACAAGTATTTTAGAAATTTCAGTCACAAGTTTTGTGATTGAACTCAGAGATCGCATTCAGTCATACAGTGCTTACAACTCAAGCTGAGACCTTCTGAATCTACTGTATTTAAAGATATGTATCGAACAATACTAGCAAAATAAGAAAGTATCAAGCATCTGTTAAACTTGGATGTGAAATGGCCCATTCACTGCCTTTTTAGATAGTTTCAGGAGAGCCAAATGGAAAGTCGTCACCTGTGCTGGTTTCGGTACACCTTTTACACCGCTACTAACTCAGCTGGGCGTAGATTCAACTGCCCTGTATCGCCAGTGTCGCAGTAGCGAGTTCTCGTCTGGTAGACAGAAATATGGGTCGGAAGTCCGGATATGGGGAGTACGGGTGAACGAGGGAACAGGCTGAATGGTCCCGAGAAGCCGAGTAAGCGTAGAGTAAGAAATAAGAGAAATATCGGAAATGTGCCATGCGGGCGTGAGGTACGAGTAAAGCGCGATAGGGCTCGTAAATAGGGAGAATTCGGGGCTGGTGTGGATTGGGTTGACTGGCGACGAGCTCTCGTTGGAGCTCTCGTGTCACTGGTCGCGTCGGACGTGGTGGTTCGCGTGTAAGAAGGTTATGATTGACAGGATGTACGTACAAACAAATAAACGGTCCGGAAGTACGTACATGGTACGTTACCCCCGCAACAGAAAGGAAAGGGGAAAGTCGACGAGCGACCCATTCCACCCTTCCACACCAGTCGGATATCGATTTCATAAATTTGTGATACTTCTCAGTTTGGGTTGTATTTAGGAAGTAAAAACAGAACATACGAAAAAACCTGTCCCCCTCCCCTGGATCTCTCGCATGTGCAACTGAGCTTCAACCAGACAATCTCTCGAGTGCGGATCAGGCTTGCATCATTCTATGTTGGTGAAATCAGCCAGAAGGGATTGGCAAGAATAGGCTCCACAGAATTTAGGCTGAGAACGGCGGCAGGCAATATGTGCTTTGGGGTCAGCACAGCCGACAAAAATCCCAAAAGATAGGCATTGTCTTCTGAATGACTGCCGGTGGATCCGCCCCAGGAGTGACCATCCTTCCGAATCCTTCAAGTTCAAAATCAGTTGAAATGCGGTGGTGAACATACCTGGTCTTTGAGCGGAGCATCAACCATGGTACATGGATTGAAACTCAGAATGTTAGGCTGCAGGCAATCGGTATTTTCGTTGATTCCTGCAGTCCGTGCCCCGGAAAGCCCGTGGATTTGACAGCCGTTGCCGTGACAGGCACAGATGGCAGCCCTAAGAGTACTATGCCTTGCTTTTCCCCAGCCTTGATTTTGTGATGCTGACTCCACAAACTAGAACTCCCAGATGGTTTGAGCTTCAATTTTAGAGCCTGTGCCATTCGACAATCAGCCCCGAGTCAGGCTATGTGATTCAATTTCCTTGAAATAGCCCACTATCATCTTTGGAGTCTGGCACAATCATGCAGGTGCAGATTCAATTTCAGAATGCAAACATTGTGATGCCTTGTACTCCCAAGGGTTTTTATATGCTGGGAACTATTCGATTCCATGCCAGATAATTCTCTCAATGAATTCTTCATAGTTTAGCACCATTCCCTTTCACTTTGCAGTGGCACAATCTCGTGAATGTTGTGGCATGGATGCCAGTCATGACACAAGTGCAAACATCGAATTCCTGCTACCATAAAGCCTTTTGCAAGCGGAATATGATTTATTTCAATGATGGATCATGTTTTTAAGCCACTGAGCATTGCTCTCAAGCATTTGTGTGTGCCTTCAGAGTGGCACAATTCCGCAACTGGTGTGCGTTTGAAGCCAGACGCACAGATGCAGACATGACATTTCTGTCTTCAATGCCATTAACATATCCACATGGCTTCAACTCATATATTTATTTCCACATCCAAAGCGGCACAACCCGTGAATGGTACAAGTTTAATGCCAGACCTGGAAGTATAAATACGGCACAACTCTATGCAACTATGACTTTTGTATGCAATTGAAACAATGCTTAACTTCAAACACATTGATTCCATCTGCTCTTTTGTGAGCCTGGGAGAGGCAGACAAATGCGAATATTGTAACCTTCACCATCACTGACAATATTAGAGAGTTTGCGGTGGAGCCACCCGGCGCCACTGGGTGGCTCATCAGGCATGCGGTACTGGGTGGTTATGTGATCTGGTGGCTGTTCGGGAGCCTGCACATTATGGCGTGTATTGAGCGTGTAATATGTCGGTGTATACTACTGCTCCCCCTGCCTATGCAAAAGGCTATTCTCGAGCCCCCGAAATCCACATCAGTGCCCTTATATTCCTTGTCCTTGCTTCCTTCTCTGTCTGTGTCCGAATTGTTGTTCTTGGAGTTCGGAGAAGAGCTCAGGAAAGTAGTTTCTGACACTTTGCGAATGCTCACATGTGTAAGGGATCATGTTTCTATAGGTATAGTGCATGTACGAAGTCAACAACGAGTTTTTTCCACGCTACCCGAAAAGCCACCAGGTGACGTAGCCACCCAGTACCGCATGCCTGATGAGCCACCCAGTGGCGCCGGGTGGCTCCACCGCAAACTCTCTATTTTTGTACTTGTGGTGCCAAGGAGGTTTAAACCAGTAACCCATGCCCTGTTGTAGCCTTTGTTGATTTCGAATTTGATAGAGGTGACTTTGCATCAAACTACTTTCCTCTTTTCTCCACAGCCATTTGCTATATTAATCACCAAAGAATACAAATAATCTGACTTATGCCAGGTTCACTTCATTTGAGATAACATCAGAGAAGCAACGGGCTGCTTAACTCAACTAATGCCAAATTGAGTTTGAGCTTGATGCTGTTCTCTCAAGAACATGCAATGAGGCCTGTTCACTGCAGGTTCTCCTCTGTGAACCCTAATTTGCCAGTGATATTCACCTCATGCAGAACACCTGTTCCACTTGCTCGGACTTTGCCCAATCATCGTGCCTAGCATGTATATAGCCATGGCAGGCCACTGGGAAAAAGACAGCAAGCGGATTCATTGTCTTTTGGATTTTGTGGATGTTCCAAAGTTACCAACATTCCTTGCAACAATGCCTCAGCCAAAGATGACAGGATCCATGCACTCCAGTCATGACTTCTTGCCTTCGATGCTAACAAGGGCCACACATGCTGCTTCAATCACATCATGAATTTGGGTGTGAAAAGTCTTCTGAAGATGTTCAATCCACCCCGGCAACTCGGACGATAGAGACGAGGCAGACGGTCGCCGAGATGATGAAGAGCCCAGTGGCGGACCTGAGCTCGATGACCAGCTGGATGACATGGAACATATAGAGGAAGACAACAATGACAACATCTTCGACAAGATTGCTCCCATGCTTGAGGCTGAGCACAAAAAGTTCCTGGAGCAAACCAAGGAGATACATTCTGCATTGATTGAAGTGAGTATCAGTTATGATTTTTGGACATGGACCCGAATAATTAAATAAATCTTACTAGGTTCATACTGTGGCCAAGAAAACAATCAATTCCAGCACTTTGCTCCTTCCTGCTTGGAAGGAAGTTGCCAAAGATTGCAACCTACCGGCAAAGATCCTGCCTCGCAGGGTGAAGACATGATGGAACTCGACGTACAACATGCTTATTGTCACTCTGCAATATTGGAGTGCATTCCCACGAGTTCACAATCTACAAGTCCAATGGTTTGCAAAAAGCTTGTGCCCACTGTGGCATAGTGAACAGTGCTCAAGGAATAGTGTTATATTCTTGGGGTGTGTCATCTCATATTTCTGTTGCATCCTACTCATTCAATTCTGTATAGTCAGTCAAGCATGCCATTCTTTTCCTCTCATGCTATTCTGCTACTCTTGCACATGTCATCCAGGCAATGGACAAAATTGACTCATTGCTTTCTACCACCCTCGAGATCCCAGAAGCAGAGAAGAAATTCAACATCTCAGTTGAAGCAGCATTACTCAATCGAAGAGGACATTGAATCGATACTATGTCTTGGCTTTCCACAGCCGCATCTATCAGATCACATTGAGTACATGGCTAGGAAGCGCAGATTCGGAAATGATGGAGTGCAATTCTTGTCAACTTCACCATTGTGCTTAGTGTGGGGGTGTTGAAGATTCCCATCACTGGTGGTTCCCACAGTTGCAATTATTGGGGAAAATACAGCCAGGCATTGATTAAGAAGTGGGACTTCTGAACCGAACTTGGAGACTAAGGGAGTAAATTATATCATGACTCCTTGATTTATTTGTTCCCTGTACTTCGAAGGTTAAACAGTGGTGAATCAGAACAAAAACAGCTGTTAATCTGACTTGGGGGGAATCCGAAGTGCCGGTGAGCCACACAAGGGACATAACTTCGATGATGATGTCTTATGTTTTACACTGCACTATAACCATATACTAGCAAACCATCCTCTATACAAATGTTGCTGCTCACGCTCTGGTGTAACCACTTACTTATTTGCCTCTTGGAAAAAAATTGTTGCTGGCCAACAAAGCTGATTAACAAAACAGTGATTGTTTTTGGTTGAACAGAAGATAAACAGTTAAACAGACTTTCCAGCATGCATTTATGTCCAATGGTACACAAAATAGTTGCCTGAAGCACAACTGTTAATCAATCAATGGATAAACCTGATTTTGCATTGAGATGTGAATTGATTAATCAAACTTCATATAGATTCTTATGGTTGCAGCATTGCTGCAGATACTTGAGATATTGGCCGTGGAGTAGTCCAAGACACACTTCTCGAAGTTGGTCTTGCAGCGAGATCATGACTGTGAAGTCCAAGGGTTTGATTGAGTTGCAAAGGTTTGTCTGCATGCCCCCATCGCAGCTGATAAGCTTGTTCGATTCGGAGAACATGAGACCCAGCATAGGATAACGCTTCTTCATCCAATCAAAATCGAGCCGAACAAGCGAGAAGATAAGATCCCTCGACAAGGCGATCCAAGGAATTACGAGTACTGATGTAATTGTTCATAATATTTGTGTTGTGCCAACATCGCACGACCTCGCAACACACGGTCCGTTTTTTCCAACTACACTAAATAGTGGCTGTGCAGCGAATTTCATTGGCTGAACCACTAGGTTTAGCTACTCTAGGGAAGATTGATTTCGCCCAATTTTGCTACAAGTACAAACAAAAAATTTGTCAGATGAAATTGGTCATCCTACAAAATCAAAGCAACAGAGGAATTCTAAAGGCATCTTTGCTACCACTTTGCTAGAGACCCTTCTTGTCCGCCTGTTTCACATTTTATTGGATTTTTTGGTCTCATGTGTGATTTGTTAACCTTCGAAATCCTGTTCAATCGATGTGTCATTTCAGTTTACTGTACCATTTCGACCGTAGGTTCAGTGATTTGCAAATTTTCGATCTCCGGGATGGCCGATAAATTTTCTTTTGAATAAAGGCGATTTTTGCATGCATCAAAAAAAGTCCAGTGTGACCTGTGACTGAACCTACCGTCGAAATGGTACAGTAGTGTTCAAGCGTCGATCTCCGGGATCAATCACCACGTTGACGAGCCCCATTCGACAGCCGTACACTTGCCATCCCAACATCAAGGCGAAGTTCACAGTTGACAGAGCTCTGAGAAAGTTCCTTAGTTAAAATTTCCGAATTCAATGAAGGTTTTATCATCACAGGTTTCATCCTATAAACCAATACTCATGTGCGACTCCGCACCCACCCGTGGACGCGGCCATCATAGCCGTGCCGTTGACCATGCCGTCTCGTTCACATTTTTGAAATTCAGCGACCTCAAAGACCGTGTTTCTCGCGGCCCGTGCCATGAAAAATCCGTAGATTCGGCGGCCGTTGCCATCACGAGAATGGGGGGCAGCCCTAGCAATTACCTTCAAATTGCTGTTTATTTTTATTTTTGATGGATGGTATGTCCATTTCCTTGTTGGGCCCCTTACCTTGTCTAATTACCTTGGTTCATCGGTAATATTCAGAACAAAATGGCGCATATTATATTTGACTGGTCAACACAAAAGATTGTTGGTCAGCCTCACTGAAATTGGCTTCACTTTGGCTGAACTATAAAACACGCCTGACATAGTTAACATTCTGCCATTGCCAAACCAAAACTTGGAATACAATTGAAATGCACACCGTGTGAACCTGAAGGGGTTTTCTCCCTTCGAATCCAAGTCGCATGAAGCCCATTTACAGCTGTTTGCACAACTAATGACACTCGTCCAAAAATAAATAAAAGAAAGCAATTTGAGACGCCTGATTGTTTTGCTCATTGCTTGCTCATTTCTGGCCCGATTTGCGTGATTCATGGGGCGTTCGAAAGCGGTTAATCGGGGCTTTCGAACCATACCTAACATGTATCGGGAATTCCCAAATTTAGTCACCTCAAAATTCCGACCACCCTGTTTGAATACAGAGCAGAAAGGAGTATTACTCAGTCAATACTCGTTAGTTTTCCTTGAACCCACATGATTCAGGGAGGGGATCCGAGGGCAACTTCAGCTATGCACTCAAAAAATGGAATAATCATGAGGCACACCCGGCAGAATGAAATTAACTTTCCAAACGGAAAATTCATTATTATCAGGTTGACTCACGGCTGATTCAAATGATGTGGGGATTGACTCATCTGGCTCAATATTTCCTTTAAAACGAGTCTTGACCGGCGCTTATCGGCTCAGTATTCACCGAGATATCGTGCTCTACGTCCTGGGTTCAAACCGGGTGGTCGGAATTTTGAGGTGACTAAATTTGGGAATTCCCGGTGCACGCTAAGCATGGTGCGAAAGCCCCGATTAACCGCTTTCGAACGCCCCATGAATCACGCAAATCCGTCGAGAAATGAGCGAGAAACCAGCTAATCAATCAGGTGTGTTCGAAATGCT
Organism: Mycena sanguinolenta; assembly: GCA_014462675.1. Lineage (NCBI taxonomy): Eukaryota > Fungi > Basidiomycota > Agaricomycetes > Agaricales > Mycenaceae > Mycena > Mycena sanguinolenta. The sequence goes on from JACAZH010000020.1 coordinate 1,231,632, forward strand.
TTCTTTTATCTATTTTCGGACAGGTGTCATTACTTATGCAAACAGCTGTAAAGCCCATGGTCCTGATATATTGATTTACATCCAGAGGTTCAGCCGCCCGCCTCGAAGAGGCCCAATCCCACGTCATTAGACTTTTGTGACTCGTTGTAAAAACATCAGTAACGGATCTAATGGCCTTTATGCACAGCCACAAAAATCACAGGTCACAAAATTCCACTTTCCTCCCAGTGTCTTCAGTATGGCTCTAACTGTCCCAAATTTGTGCGGCTTTCGTTCCTTGGCATTGGATCTATGATATTCGGGGAAATTCATGGCATAAGTGTTTGCAATTAGATGAACCGTGGTATTGAAAATCCACTAACCAAACTTATTGGCCCCCAACAAGACTCCTCCTGCATCAGATCTGTCTGCAATTGGTCTTGATGGTGTTTAACACAACTCAAAATGAATTGATTCACTCTGGTGGTCGTTCAATCAACATATAACCCCCAAGCCGAACAATGCCGATCGGCCGTCTGACAGTCTCATTGATTCGGCACATTCGGCATGCTGCTGAGTCTGAAAAACTTGGTGATTTCGGCTGAAGCATTGATCCCGACTCGAAGAAAGTGAAAGCTTTTTCGGGTTGTCATTGAACTTGAAGATTGTTGACATACATCAAATATATTCAAATCAGGACTCGTTTCCGCCGCGCGCAGCGACGGCCCGCTCCCCCAAGTGGCCTCAATCATGTTGAAGAGGAACTCGCGTCGATGAGCAGCAAATAGGTCTCGGAGTGGATGTTCTCCATCATGAAGTGGACCCCAAGGAATCGGAAAGTCATGAGCTGTGATGCATAGACTTGCAGTGATGGCAACCGTAAAATGTAGCGGCAAGTCCAGTTGTCCATCTGAAATATGTGAATTGACTCAGAATACAGTTTCTGCCATTGTTTACGTTATCCTGACTTGTCTGATACTTCTTGTCTGATACTTTCTCAATACCTGGCGCTCGAGATAGCTGAGGACAAACTCTGTAAAACATTGCCACATCTCATACTGAGTCCTCCATGCCTTGCGCTGGGAAGAACAGGGGCGGCTGTGATTGTACCGCCTTCCAGGCCAAAGCAGGTCAATCCGAGCCTAATTCAAAATCTCACCGTTGCAAACATCGCAAGAGATACCATACACCAACCTCCGAGATCGCTAGCGTCCCTGCAAGCTTTGATATGTCCCGCATTGAAAGCCAGAAAGTATCTGAGGAGGAGGCTAGGCGCGAGCGTAGTCAAGGATTCCATGGAGGGAAAGGAAAAAAGCCCGATGCCAAAATTCCAGGAGGATCGAAGTCGAGCTCCAACAAGGTAACCGACTTATTTCAGCTTGGGGCCTGGCCATCATAACCGAGGCAGCAATGCACATTAAGACCTGCAATTATCACTCGTATCGTGCCGACTCTGATCATCGTCTGGTCCGTTGTACCTTTCTCCAGTGCCTCAAGGACCAGTCAGAAGTGTTCTCTGCGGCCGGATGGCCAACTACTCAGCGGCCGATGTCCCGATAACAGGGAGCTGGAGGATATGCTGGGCCGCGGGCTGTGTCGAAAGCACCGGATGGTAGCAGTCTTCAGTTTGGACTCAACTGGACTTTCTCCCAAGTAGACGAATGGGTTCGGGAAATGCTAAAGCCTGAGGCCAGGGCTGGGGTATTCAACCTAATGGATGCCCGGGATGGGGTCTCAGATGACGAATCGAAGTCGCACTATGTTGTTGTAGCAAAGAGCGGCAGGACAATCTTTGTCAAGCGAGGACCTATCACTGGCGAGCTTCTAGATGCTGCCAAGGGTACAGCGAACCGAAGACATACGGAACATGCTGTTTGTCTCTGTATGTTTCATTACCATCAATTTGGGAACAACTGTGGAGACTGACTGCTGGAATCTAGTAGTCCGCCAGAGGATCCCATATTCGGTATCGAAGGGGTGGGAGGCTATCCGCAAGATTCCCGATGGAGAGTATCCGGTGTCGGAGGCAGAAGAGATTGGGAGGAAGGCGAAAGGAAAGGTGCGTGCGAAACCCCGTGCTCCCGTGGCGACACGTAAGCGTTCTGTATCCCCTCTTTCGGTAGAAGCGGAGGCCGAGTCTTCCAGCTAGGAGTCAAAACTTGAAGTATCCGAGCCCATTGGTGCTTCTCTCCGTTGCAGTTCTTGTTTCAAGCCCGAGTCAGCGGTGGTGAAGCCCGAGCCGGTCGACAACGATATTCCCGTCCCATGTAGCCTGAGCTCGCATTCTACCTCGCTTTTCTTATCAGGCAAGGAGTCGGATCATGACGTCGAAGAAATTACGGAGATGGACTACGATGCTGGTAAGTATTCGACCTCAATTAATTGCCTTTTGCAGCTAATTTGTTTCAGCATCCCGCAAGTGTAGTGGCTCTCCCTCCCTCAAGGTTGAGGAATGGGAAAACAATTACAAGAGAGCTCGATCCGCACCCTATGGCTCTACTCATGGTGAGTGGGTTCGGCTTTTATCATTTCGCTTGCTAACCAAGATCATCTTAGACATTGGGTTCACTGATGCGGACAGTGACGAGGAATGGTCCCCTGAACTCCAGCCGGTCACATCGTCCTTCGTGTATGACCCCGATGTTCCGGCTACCTCGTCCGACTCAGCCTCCGCCTCCGCTCCTGGTACATCTTCGTCGAGTGCCAGCACGTTTGCCCCAACTGCGACTATATCGAGAACTGTTCACCCGGTTGCCGGTCCAGGCCCGTCGTCTGCAGTAACACAGAAGTCTGCACCTAGATACGTCCCCAATTGCCCTGTTCTGAAAGGCCTACAAATCCCAGAATCCTCGTCCAATATCTGGGGGAAGTTCAAGTAGGTGTTCATATCATATTTGTTATCCGTCTTATACGTTCTCTATTTTAATCTTTACGACCACTCTCTCACACTCATTTGATGCTCAATTTGCGAATGCGAGCTTCATATACTCCCAGACTCTGCACCTCATCACTCGCTCCCTACGTACTGACACTACATTACATCTTATCTAATACTTGGGCACTTGCTTGACTCTGATACAATCCGCGTTTCGCTCCCTCTTTAGCTCGTACTGGTACCTTACACCAAATCTAATACTTACTCTGAGTATCTGACTGAGTTTCCGAGTACGCTTTCCAATCTGGTGAAAAATGTCGTACAAAGGGCGGACCGAAAGAGTGGCGGGCCGAAAAAAGTGGCGGACTAAAAAAAAAGTGGCGGAACCACTTCGCTTCTTTATTAGTGGCGGACGTTGAAATTTATGTGGCGGGAATCAGTGATTTCCGCGCAAAACAGACGATGTGATTGGCACCGGCTGTTTTTTGTGGGGATAGTCATAATAGACGTAATAAAGTGGCGGAACATCGGAAGTTACCAAAAAAGTGGGGGGTGGAATAAAAGTGCATTTGGACCGCTATATTGGCTCCATGATGGATGGTGTATGCTCTTTGGCGTAGCGAAATCCCGGTGTCAACGACGGTCAATCTGCGTCGTGGGCGGCAGGTTAGCAGCATCACCAGAAGTTGGAGAAATATGCGAGGCCATATAAGGCCTCGCAAACGTCCACATATATAATTTTATCTCTGCTTCGCAATGTCACGTCTACTTTGTGGCTATTCAAACCCCCTTACGCAGGAACAATTTTTTGCAAAGGCGCCGAAAAGCTTTGTAGATCCTTTGTCTGCTATTTGTACTTAGGTATGCTGTTCGGACTTCTGACTTCAATTTCTTGGACTACAAACTCACCGGCAATGTGCCATAACTCAACAATCACTTCGAACTTCTGTAAGGGCTTACATTGCAATAATTTTTTGTAGAGCTTTCCAAGTTTGATAAACTTTACTTCACTCTTATCAATTTTAATCCACTTAGTACTAGATGGCAGACGATACGATGCTTCACACAGCCATGAAAAACATGATATGAAGATGAGTGTCATTGTGGATAAGAATACATATTACGATGCAGAGCATTGGGAAGCGGCTAAGCATGCACACTTTGCTGCACATTGGGAAGCAATGAGATCAAATCCAGAAAGCACCGCAGGGAGGGTGGTCGACTCGATGACAGAAGATGATGCCATACCAAAGACATGGCTGCATATAAATGAGTATACAAAGGATGTAAAGATCAATCAGAACTTACTACTTGGAGTTGTCAATGATGGCTTGTCCCTCGCCGCCATTGAAGAGGTCAGCAATAGTCCAATAGAAATCGACGTAGCTGAAATTCCCGTCGCATGCGGACCAGTTACTCAGACTGGAGAGGCTGCAATACACGTGTCCAGCGGTTACTTAGATCAAGTGGCAATACCACACCTCACCTCCGTGCATATATGGGCGATGTCGCGAGCCCCGAGGGCGGCTTGGCCATTGTGCTGCGCCTTCCCGGCTCTCCCATGATGAAACCCGGGAGCTTGCAGCGCTGCAGATGGACCCTGATGAATTTTTTTTGCGACCTGAAAACATGGTTAGAAAAGAACAATATGAACAGAAGTTTACGATATTGTCCCAATGTGGATGTTCCTGATCGCCATGCAGCACAGCGACCAACTTATGAAATAATACGGATATGTGGGGCAGAAGGACGGTGCCATGATGTATCAGGATTGCTTGTGAACTAGCAGTTCTAATATATCATCACTCTCCTCTAATTAAAAGCCGGTGATATATTGTACTGCCACTATAAGGTGCGCGTTTTGGCTCTGCCTTTGACCGCATCCCCGCTCCCGCCGTCCGAAGGCGCAAGATTCCAAGCTTGCCACCAGACCATTTCAACCCAATTTCAGTCCCTTCCTCGGGTCACCCCGATTCGAACAGCTCCACATCCTCCCCAATGCTTCTGCCACGGATATATCTGTCGCACATCTTCCACAAAGGAGCGGAACGAATTCCGCATGCGAGTCCCCGTTCTACGTCAAGGAGGCGTCTCAGACTCAGGATGCCTTGTGCGCCTTCCTTTTCTCTCAGCGGCATAGAGATTGATGGGAGGTGTGTAGGATTCATCTTGTGTCCCTTCCTTCATCTCACTGACGCTTGTGTGATGCGCTCGCAGTCGTGAACCAATTCGGTTTCTCCGCCGGCTACGCATGCGATCGACCCTTCGTGCCGCAGCTCGGCATCGAAGCCATCTGCACGTGCAGCGTCGATTCCACGCTCAATCATGATTCGTGTATGTGCGTGCGCTATCTCACATTGACGTGCGCGGACCGTACCTGACGCTGCCGCTAAACGGCTCGATCGACACCACCCTGCCGACGTGGAGCACCAATCTCTTGGATCAGGTGCGGCTTCCTTCCCTCGCGCTGTCTCCCTCTTCCTGCTTGGCCTGCGCCTGACATGGTGCTCGCTGTCGCAATAGCGAGTTCACATCTCGTGGACAGAATTATGGGTCGGTCGTCCGGATATGGAGAGTATGGGTGAACGGGAAAGTCGGTGCGAAAGTCCTGGGAAAGCCTCGAAGCGTAGAGTAGATATTGAGTGGAATATAGGAGATAGGCCATGTGGGTGTGGAGTAAGGATAAAGCTCAGAAAGACTCGATATTGGTAGTAAACTTGTTCTTATGTAGAAAGTCTTCACTGGTGGTGTACCCACGTTGGAGTACTTGAGATACTGGCCGTGTCGATGGTGGTGGTTCTGGGTCAAAAAGGTGATGATTGTGTCTATTTACATACAAACCAAATATACCGTCGCACAAGTGATCAGTTGTAAGGTACGTATGTAGAGACAGAAAGGGGAAAGTCAACAAGGTGCTCATCCACCCCTTCCACATCGCTTCACTCTTGGTATATCGACACGATCAAGGTCTTCACGAGATACATACCACAACATCCTTACCTACAACGTTGGCAACAAGGTACTCACCTCAGGCGCTAACAATGCCGCGGCTTTCATCAAAGCTGCCGCACGCGATATAAAGGCGTACCTCGCATTGTTAGGCTCAAGTGCGCCGGTGGGGTATGCTGACATGGACGGCGCTGCCGTGTTCTGCGACGCTGTGGCCGATTACCGATCCTGCAACCTGAGTGGAGTGGGAGCAATGGGAGGGCGATTGATTTGTTTAGGCTGAATAACTAGTGCGTTTCTCTTTTTTTTAAAAAAAAATAAAGTGCGTCTGGTTTGTGTACTTACTGGACACGCAGCGAATGGTGCGGCGACGCATCCACCTCGACATGGGACAACCTCAACAGCGAGTTCGAGGACTACTTTTTTTTTTCAGGTGTACTTGTGTGTCCATTTGCTCGTTTTGTTACTCCTTCTTTCTCGTGTTTCCTTTGGTTTTTGCCGTGATTCTGCTGGCATTGCTCGAGAGCGGGAAATTCCTTTGGGGCAGGGGGTGGGATTTTGTTCATTGCGGCGTGGGGATTTGGGGGATTTCGCGGTGCTGGGTCTAATTGTCGGGAGCAGTTTCCCAGCGGTAACGGAGTGGGAGAGGCGGGTGTAGGTATGGGAAGGAGTGGACGGGTTTGGAGCGGGTATCACGCAAAGTGGTGTCGCATCTTCAGGGGCAGCTAGGTGTGCCGCCGCCACGTTCCTCGAGAGGCGGCGCGAGCAGCAGGCAAGAAGAAGAGGACGAGGACAAGGCAGTGTTGCTGTCCTCAGCTCGTCGTGCGGATGGGATGCGAGCAGTGGGATCCGCGACGCGGGGAGCGCGGGTGCACGTAAGGACGATGAGGCGCGGGGTGAAGAGGAGTCGCGGGGCATAGAGGAAGAGTCGCATCCCACGGGGAAGGAGGCAGGCAGCGTGCTACCATACGATGAGTGGGGAGTGCCTGCCCATCTCCTCGATTATGCGAACAGGTGGGCGGGCAAGTGTGTTGGTGGACCGGAGTGCGGGGCGATGCAAGGGAGAATTCCCAGATATTCTTATGGGAGCCACCTACAATTAAATTCTCAGACTAAATCTCATGTGCTGGCATCATTGGCACCCCTGTAATTTTCCGAAAATAATAGTTATGCTTATGGGAACTCATCCATTACAGCTCACACCAAAAAAGGAAATGTTCTTGGTAGTATAGAAACCATCTGTGAAACTCATAGAATCATTTCAAGTTCTTAACCTAGCTAAAACTACTAGTATCCAGTGAAATATAAAGTGAAATTGAAACAGGCAATTCCATAATCCTCTTCAGTGACATGGAAAGACGCAATGCCTTTGCATGATGAAAGGAACTCAGAAACTATGAGTTTGATTGCACTTTTCAAAAATGCTAAAGGAATCAGTTTCACAAACAAAGAAAGGTAGGTTGAAAAAAATTTTTTCAGAGTTCCTTTCAAAAATACTCAAAGAATGAGTGTCATGGCCACAGCATTTAGAGCCATTTTTGCTATTGGTGCGGACCGGACCAATGGCAAAAATAGTGCAACATTGAAACCTGTTGTTTCCGGGGTATGAGAAAGCGGGACCAGAAGTGGTTCTTTTGGTACAGCTTTCTTTTATGTGAAACTGACTCTTTGAGTGTTCATGGAAGGTGCAATGAAATTGCAAGTTTCTGTGAACTTTCCACGCCACAAGGAAACTGCTTTTTTTGTGTTATTGCAAGTAATTCTGAAACAAGTTGTTTTAGTTTCTGTTTATATTTCACCTGATACTTGTAGTTTAGCTAGGTTAAGAACTTGAAATGATACTGTAAGTTTCACGGGCAGTTTCTATAATACCAAGAACATTTCCCTTTTCAATGTGGCTGTTTGCAGAGTTGATGGCACTTCCATCATTTTGTAAACAAAGAATAAATAAAATACTTGTCTTCTTTCTACACTCATTATGACCTCAGTTCTTGGCCAAATCTTACCAGACTATGTGCATTCACTGTCTTTTTTGGAGCTGTGTTCCTCATATGTAGGTCTCAAGTCCTATCTCCACACTTTTTTCCCGACCTGATTTGGGTCTGGCAGAGATTGCCCACTGTCTTGTCCCTTTTGTATCTTCCCTGTTTCCGCTCCAATTCGCTTGTGAATAAGTGCATCTGAACAAATACTGAAGTCACGATCAGAACAAAGGCACCGGAAATCGATCCGCCATATGCTATGACGTGATATAAAGGCTTCCATACCTGAGCATCATATACCGCCGGATATTAGTGACAGATCTAAAACTTTGTTTGAGCTAAATCAAAAAAGTATTGCTCTCTCCAGCACAAAGAGATCAGGGACATATCTGAACTCGCTCATTTTAGACATCACTCATATGAAACCTTACAAGAAAAGTGATTTAGGCCTGATTTCGCAATGAATCATCCAGGAATAAGCAAACAAAGCTCTTTGGTATATCTTAGTTGCATCAATTCTCTGACTAGGCCTCAGATTGCCCAGACAAATTGAACTGCAACATTGAGTGCAGAAATTTAAAATTCCTTGTTGAACAAGTGGTTAATGTGGTGTTTTGGTGAATATGGCACCATGGATGCATGCAATCATGATCAGGCAATGCTTAACTCATGTTTTATGAAAGTCGGAACTGTTTCATGCTTGACTTTGTTTGCTGCATTAAAAGAGCAGCTCATGCACAGCTTTAGCCAGTGTGACCTGCCATAGAGAATCCCTTCTCTATGAGAAGCAATCAGGTTTCTTATTGATTCAAGGAATGGGCTATGTAAAATCTATCCAAAAGAGCAGTTATGGCACTGAAAAACATCATAGATCCCTGCAGACTGAGTTGTACACCCTGACTTGAGCCACACATAGCAAAAATGAAGTTTACCAAAAGAAATTGAGTTCTATAAGATGTATACATGATTCTTGGAGGTAAATTCAATATGAAGGAGCAGAATATATCCTGATGCATATGATTAGGTAGTCAAACCCAAAATATTCCACAAGATTCTTCTTAAATAAGCAAATTTCCGGTTACCTTTTGACGGAGCGAGTACCATATGTTTATGAATCTGATACTAATCTCCACACAAGTCCGAGTTTGATTGAACAGTTCAAGCTTGCATTGTCTTGGGTACAGAGTGTTGGTGTATCATGCTATACTCAGAAGATGTTTGTGAAGAGATTCAACCCCTTTCTAAGCCTAGACTTCAAAGCTGGAGTGATGCTCTGGTGCATCTTAGATTTGTTGCTCAAATAAACAACAAGGTCAAGGTGGTCATTATTCAATGCTTGATCCAGTGCAGTAAAGCCATCTTTGTCAACCAAGTTAACAGCTGCATTGTGTTCAATCAGCAACCTCACAATGTCAAGGTGGCCATAACTTGATGCAAGATGCAGTGCAGTCCAGCCATCTGCGTTGATCAAGTCAACAGCTGCATTGTGTTCAATCAGCAGCTGTGCAATATCCAGGTCGCCATTTCTTGATGCAAGATGCAGTGCAGTCCAGCCATCTTTGTTGATCAAGTCAACAGCTGCATTGTGTTCAATCAACAGCTGTGCAATATCCAGGTGGCCATTGCTTAATGCAAGATGCAGTGCAGTCAGGCCATAATTGTTAATTAAGTCAACAGCTGCATTGTGTTCAATCAACAGCCTCACAATGTCAATGTGGCCATTGCTTGATGCCAGATGCAGTGCAGTCAGGCCATCTTTGTTGACCACATCAACAGCTACATTGTGTTCAATCAGCAGCCATGTGATGTCAAGGTGGCCATTCTTTGATGCTCGATGCAGTGGAGTCCAGCCATCATTGTCAATCAAGTCAACAGCTCCATCATGGTCAATCAGCAGCCATGCAATGTCAAGGTGGCCATTGTTCAATGCAAGATGCAGTGCAGTCAGGCCCTCCTTGTTGACCAAGTCAACAGCTGCATTGTGTTCAATCAGCAGCTTCACAATGTCAAGGTGGCCATTGCATGAGCAAAGATGCAGAGCATTGGAGCCATCTATGTCAACCATATCAACACCTGCATTGTGTTCAATCAGCAGCCTTGCAATGTTGGGGTGGCAATTGCTCAATGCAAGATGCAATGCAGTTGAGCCATCTGTGTTGACCAAATCAACAGCTGCATTGCACTCAATCAGCAGCCTTGCAATGTCAGCATGGCCATTGCTTGATGCAAGATGCAGTGCAGTGGAGCCATCTATGTCAACCATATCAACAGCTGCATTGTGTTCAATCAGCAGCCTTGTAATGTTAAGGTGACCATCCCTTGATCCTCGATGCAGTGCAGTCAGGCCATTCCTGTCAACCAAGTTAAGAGATGCATTGTGTTTAATCAGCAGCCTTGCAATGTCAAGGTGGCCATTGCTCGATGCGAGATGCAGTGCAGTCAGACCATATTTGTTAATTAAGTCAACAGCTGCATTGTGTTCAATCAGCAGCCACACAATGTCAAGGTGGCCGTTCTTTGATGCAAGATGCAGCGCAGTCCAGCAATCTTTGTTGACCAAGTCAACAGCTGCATTGTGTTCAATCAGGAGGCTTGCAATGTCAAGGTGGCCATTCCTTGATGCAAAATGCAGTGCAGTCCAGCCATCTTTGTTGATCAAGTCAATAGCCACATTTTGTGCAATCAGCCACCATGCAATATCAAGGTGGCCATTCTTTGATGCTTGATGCAGTGGAGTCCAGCCATTGTTGTCAACCAAGTCAGCAGCTGCGTTTTGTTCAATCAGCAGCCATGTAATGTCAAGGTGGCCATTGTTCAATGCGAGATGCAGTGCAGTCCGGCCATCTTTATCCACCATGTCAACAGTTGCATTGTGCTCAATCAGCAGTCTTGCAATGTCAAGGTGGCCATTGTTCACTGCAAGATGCAGTGCAGTCCAGCCATCTGTGTTGACCAAGTCAACAGCTGCATTGTGTTCAATCAGCAGCTTTGCAATGTCAAGGTGGCCATTGTTCACTGCGAGATGCAGTGCAGTCAGGTTGTCCTTGTTGACCAAGTCAACAGCTGCATTGTGTTCAATCAGCAGCCTTGCTATGTCAAAGTGGCCATTGTTCAATGAAAGATGCAGTGCAGTGGAGCCATCCATGCCAACCAAATCCAAATCTGCATTGTGTTCAATCAGCAGCCTTGCAATGTCAAGGTGGCCATTCCTTGATACTTGATGCAGTGCAGTTGAACCATGTTTGTCAGCCAAATCAACAGCTGCATTGTGTTCAATCAGCAGTCTCGTAATGTCAAGGTGGCCATTCTTTGATGCTCGATGCAGTGTAGCCAGGCCATCTTTGTCAACCAAGTTAACTGCTGCATTGTGTTCAATCAGCAGTCTTGTAATGTCAAGGTGGCCATTGCTTGATGCAAAAATGCAGTGCAGTCAGGCCAAATTTGTTGATGAGGTCAACATCTGCATTGTGTTTAGTCAGCAGCCTCGCAATCTCAAGGTGGCCATTGCTTGATGCAAGATGTAGTGCAGTCAGGCCATCTTTGCTGACCAAATCAACAGCTACATTGTGTTGAATCAGGAGCCTCATAATGTCAAGGTGGCCATTCTTCGATGCAAGATGCAGTGCAGTTAGGCCATCTTTGTCAACCAAATCAACTGCCACATTGTGTTCAATAAGCAACCTCACAATGTCAAGGTGACCATTCCTTGATGCTCGATGCAGTGCAGTCTGGCCATCCTTGTTAACCAAGTTAACAGTGGCATTGTGTTCAATCAGGAGCCTCACAATGTCGAGGTGGTCATTACCTGATGCAAGGTGCAGTGTAGTCCAGCCATCTTTGTCAACCATGTCAACAGCTGCATTGTGCTCAATCAGCAGCCTTGTAATGTCAAGGTGGCCGTACCTCACTGCAAGATGCAGTGCAGTCCCACTATCTTTGTTGACCAAGTCAACCATTGCATTGTGTTCAATCAGCAGCCTTGCAATATCAAGGTGGCCATTCCTTGATGCAAGATGAAGTGCACTCAGGCCATCTTTGTTAACCAAGTCAACAGCTGCATGGTGTTGAATCAGCAGCCTTGTAATGTCAAGGTGGCTATACCTCACTGCGAGATGCAGTGCAGTCCAGCTATCTTTGTTAACCAAGTCAATAGTAGCATTGTGTTCAATCAGCAGCCTCACAATGTTGGTGTGGCCATTGCTTGATGCAAAAATGCAGTGATGTCCAGCCATCTTCCTCAACAAAGTTGACAGGTGCATTGTGTTCAATTAGCAGTTTCACAATGTCAATATGGCCATTGCTTGATGCAAGGTGCAATGCAGTCCAGCCATCTTTCTCAGAAGTGTTGTGTTTAGTGAGCAAAAAGCCAACTCCCCCAGTGTAGCCTATCTTAGAGCAGATACAAATTGCAGTTGGGATGGGTGTATCCCAATCGCGTTTTTCCCACCAATTCAAGGAACGCAATCGATACAGAGCAGCATGTTGCCCACTTCCATCCTTCAGGAGACAAACTGTCAAGGGCAGTAGTGACCCCTGGTTCCCCTTATCACAAAGCTGCAAGTGATGGAACCAATAATTTCCTGCATACAATGCAATTGGGTAGTCAGACAGTGTGTCTTCTGTCATTGAATGCTCAGGCCCCGCAAAAAGGAGGAGATACCGAACACAAGTCAGGGTAATGAATTTGTTGGACACATCTTTCCCAATATCAATATAGGTGCCAAATTCCTGCTGAAACTGGTCCGAAAATATATAATCCTTGACAGATGAATGTGCAAAGGTAATCAATGGCTTCCCTGTGCCATTTTGCCTGGTCCTGAACATTCCCTTCAACTTATCAGAGCCACCATCATTTATCACAATCAGGCCCTCCAACCACCTAAAAGCATTCAAGTTGCCTGAATGTCTATCTGGGCAGTACTTGGATTTAGAACTGTCTGAAAAGTCAAATTCAGGATCATCTAGGCAGAAAGCAATAGCATCTGCCAGTTCATCTGTTGTAACTTGTCTCACAGAAAAGACAAGCCATCTAAAAATTGCCTGGATAAATGCAGGATGAAGTGAACCTATTGCCCTGGTTAAGAAACGGCTGTAAATCCCGGAGAGGGTGCTTGGGAGCACTGTGAGTGTTTTCTCCCAGTCATCTCTCCAATTACAAAGATCTAGTTCATGGAGGAGACACTCAGCCAACCGAAACCTTGTCATGAAAATTAGCTTGAGGGTAGATCATAGCACAATGAGAGGACTCACATTCCATTGCTCCTCTGCACAATCTGCTCTGTAACATCTCTTGCATATTTACCATCACTGGCCCAGTTGGTGGCTCCACCAACTGTACTGCCAACAAAGGACTTTATGTCATTGTTCAAGACCTCCGAACCAAGTGTGATGGAGGTTATATCCTTGAATGCTGTTTCAAATTCCCGAACAAGTTGACTGGTAAACAGGAGATGCAGCATGTTTTTGGCAGCATAACATAGGTTGTGGATGGACCTGACAAGGAGCTTCCAGTCGGTTTTGCGACATTCATCAAGTCCATCAATGATGATATATGTCTGGTCCAACTCTGAAAGCAAATTGCTGAGTACTCCTAGAAGGTCTCCATGTTGTGGCTGTGTAGCCCCATTTTTCAGTCTCTCATACAGCTGATGAAGAGCACGATAAGGAAAAGGTGACTGTCCTGAGAGCTGCCAGATGATTGACCGAACCATAATATCCATCTGTTGCCTGTTATTGCTAAAATCAAAATAGAAATATGCAACTGTGAACTGCTTGGGACAGGTCTTGATGAGCTCTCTGATCACTGTTGAACTACCAATACGGGTATTCTCAGAGACAAATTATACACAGCAATACAACTCACCTTAGCACACTCTTTCCAGTACCAGCTGGAACCATTAATTAGACAGACCTCTGAGGCCCAATACAATTCACATACAAATTCCTTTGATCCACAAGCAGCCTGGTTCACGTTTCCATTTGATGAATTGCCTGTCAGAAAAGAGCCAGTTCCCAGTGTCTGGGTGGTGGAGGCTCTGCAGGTAGTACTGCCTGTCCCGTGTATCGGGAGGGAACTCCAACCACTTCTCCAGAGTTGCTTTGAGTCTAGACAGCATTCAGTTTGAAAAGTATTCAACACAGGAAATTGGATTAACCCTTGACCCTGGTTCACACTACTGTTGTTAGAAAAGCATATTGGAAAAGGAACAGCAGAGCTTGACATACATTTTATTTATAGAGTTATCAATATTGACGGTGGGGCCCTCCCCCTTACCCCCGCTGCCACCTATCCCACCATTTCCGTGGCCGGGTCCACCCTGGCCTCCTTGGCCTCCTGTAGACAAGATATCATGATGGTTATGTCCCAATGAAGCTCTGTACGCACCAAAAATGATGGTTGGGGGTCGAGGATCTGGGCGAGACATGCTAAAAATATGTGCGATCTTTTGTAGGTGACACTCAGGCAACGATTCCAAAGCAGCCAAAGCGACTCACAGAAGAGACGAAGAGGTATTCCGGCGCAGTGGGCGTGGAGGTAGAAGACAAGAGTGGTCACCTTGGATACCTTGTGTCCTCGTGTCGAACAGCATTTACTTTCGCACGAATGTCGGAAACAGTGGAACACGTCTCACGGATTTTGCCTAATAATAGCCTTATAAGCGAATTTCCGCGGCTTTGTAACCAACGTCTACGATGCTGACCAGCAGAGGGACTCCTTGAACATCCTATAGATACCTGTGGACATGCCCAAGTTTCCGGATATTGGTCGGTTTCAACAGCTATAAGACTGGGGCCTCAACTTATGTGCAACGACACGGCTTATACGGCATGATTACGTAAATAAAATTTTTCCGACAGATGAATGTCCGAGAAGCAAGGACCGAAGATCAGCCCTTTGTATGCGGTGACGGCTGTGTGGTTAGGAACAGTATTCAGACGCTCATAATAATATTGGGATTCGTGGATAATTCTATTTGGAAACCCGGTTTCCAGCAGAAACCCCTCGGCTATCAAATGTTCTATTTGGAAACCCAGTTTCCAGGAGAAACCCCACATTCTCGGCTTCGGCCGGCAACTCGGCAGATACAATCAATTAATGCTCCCACGGTTTATTGGCGGTGGCGTTCGACAATACATAAGTAGTATATTCTGCCATACAATGAACCTGAATTTGTGCAGTGTCACTGAAATATTACAAGGCAGAGTCTAAGACATGAGAGGACAATTACTTCTGTTGTGTCCCGCTTGGCGACACAAACTACATTTATATGTCCTACCCACCCGAGATGTGTTTCGACCCGAACCATCGGCCGGGGTCGGTTCTACTTGACTGCTTCGGGCACCTCCGCCTCGTTGCCGGCCTTCTCTGGCGTTTGTAATGCGGGCGGTGCGAGGCCGACCTTTGTGGGAAATATGGGGAGGATCAATGATCTGTTCACTACGAGCGTCATTTATGTTTTGCTGACTGTAGGAATGCTTTATAAGCCATTCAATTCACTGAGAATAACCACATACTGTAGGTCCTGAAGGCTCTGGATAAGGCCCGTGACTTGTTCACGGGTTTGAATACCTGCAATGAGAGGGCATATGGCAGCCTGCACATTGTGGAAGACATCACGGGCCAGAACAGTTTGCGTGCTAGGTGGTGGTGTATAGTCGTGTGAGGTGCTGTCAAGGGGATTTGATGCGAACGCGGATTTGATTGTCCTGGTTGGCAGTTGGAATTCCTGTGGTCCAAGCTCCCACAGCAAAGTCCGGATTTTGTAGCCATCTCCACATTAATATGGCCAGTTGATGATCAACTAACTAAGGCCAAATTGAGCTTGGATACTTACCTCGGTCGAATAAGGGAGATATGATATTGTGAAAAAGGCGAATCTAAGTTTTGGTCAGATTTACTGTCAATATTGAAACAATAAAAAACCTTTGACAGATGAACCCGGCGGTTAATCTGCTTGCCTTCCACGAGGAATGAGATGTAAACGGAACGGGCACCTTCCGAAAAGGCGTGCTCCATGTCTCGAATAATAGGAGTAACATCAGCGAGATCGGGAACCCCTTCACCACGTAAGACTCTTGATTCAGCTTCACTGGTAAGTTCACCCGTGAAAGTCCACGCTGCGATGGAACCAGGTTCATATATCGTGGGAAAGGTGAGTAGCGTCGCTTGCTTGAATGTAAGATTGCGAAAATAAGCAGCGGAATATTGGGTTGCAGGGTCGGGGGTTGAATAAGCCGTGAAGGGAGACAGGTGGGTTGTCATTGTGCGATGTTTTCGAGTATTCTTTGTGCGCTTTTATACAGTAGTGCTCTCCAGTAATGTCAGCAAACATTATCCAAGTGGCGCCGTGAAACAGGTCCACCATTTGTTACAGGGCCAGCTGAGACAAGCCGCAAAGCACACTTGGTTGAACATATATTTTAACACAGCTTCCACTTAAGGATCGTCAAACGAAATGGGTTGTGGAATACACACGTGTTGTGGAATTGGTTGGCATGTTAGCATGCCTCAGTTACGGAGCAAAAGACAAAAAGTAGCTCTATAGTAATATTACTCGTATATTAAGCAGATGTCCTGATTTTATTTGGACACTGTTTACATTCTTCTTTTCCTCCCACGTCACGCTAATTCCCGAGATGTAGCCGTTTGTTTTCGACGGAGCGCTCATCTAGCGTGCAACATTAACTTTCAGCATCAAATCTTGGCCTCGAGGTCCTCTTCATCATGACATGGTTCCCTTTCTGGTCGACTATGCCCACGATCTTGAGCGTTCAATGGCCGCTCAAAGAGAGAGCTGTCTAAACCTGTCAGGTGTGTCCTTTCCTTCGTTCCCCCGCCATCTCACTCGCTAACTGTTCTCCCTCGGTTCTTCGATACTGTTCCCTGCGCACTGTCCGGTGTCAACACTTTCACTCCACTTCACCACAT
Source organism: Mycena sanguinolenta (assembly GCA_014462675.1). Taxonomy (NCBI): domain Eukaryota; kingdom Fungi; phylum Basidiomycota; class Agaricomycetes; order Agaricales; family Mycenaceae; genus Mycena; species Mycena sanguinolenta. The sequence continues at coordinate 1,248,346 of JACAZH010000020.1, forward strand.
GGATTCCTCCCATTCAAGATTTCCAAACACTGTTTCGAGTTTCAGAGCCACAAAATCAACGTTCCCGCCCGAAGATCATCAAGACCGGCTGAATACGCCTCAAGACGCTGTTTCAAGTTTCAAATACCCAATAATCAAGCCTGGAAGCCCCAAGATCGTCAAGATTGACTGGATACTCAAATTATGATGCACACATCGTCGGACCGTTTCAGGCTGTTGCGGCCCACCGTTCTAGTCAAACCACCCAAGATAGGACAGGTACCGCGAACAGTATCGCAGAAAGACGCACTTCATTAGGCTCAAGATCGTTCGGCAGAATTTCGAGTCCTCGACGACCGGTCGCACTTCTTTTTTGAACTTCACTTGCAGAGTGTACAGTATCAATTTCTCCAGCAGTGCCAACTTCTCAGTTAACCTCAACACTCCCAGAAGATGCATGCAGGGCGCTCACCGGGAGTCTTTATGGTGGAGAGTGTTATGAAAGTTGTGTGTCTTCTTTTGTTGGGGTTCGACAGTCCTTCGCGAGCTGACCAGGGACTTTTAGGTCCTGTCGGCTTTGACCTCATAACAAAAGCGGCCGTGAGTTCAACTTTTCCAGGTCCTGCGCTGTCAGTTCATTTCCTATGCTATTCAATGATACTGGACATGTGCTTTGATATTATATTCAGAGCTTTACGCACACGCACACAAATCAGGGAAATGTCCGAAGTGCAAGATGCGCTGTAAATTCTGGAATCTGGATTCACTCCTTCCGCAAAGATGTCGTGCTGATCACACGGTTTTGTTGTCTTCGACGTAGTATCATGCTGCAGGTCCGTCGTTTTTCCGTTCACTTGAAACTCGCGCTATTATTGATCCCGCCATTCATTCCAGCTCGATGGGACCTTTAACATCTCGAGGAACCAAGGGTGAGCCACCTTCAGGTGTCTCTGCCATCACACTGATCCTGCGCCACAGTGCTGCTTTGACTCGGGACTCCTGACGACTTTGGTTACCAAAATCTTTTTGCTAAGTATGCCGGCTCGTAATGACCGCAATGAATCGAACATTGACATTCCAAATTTTTAGCCTCCATCCTCACAATGCGCCCTGCACCCAAACAAAAAAATTTATTCGTCCAGTATTTGCACGGCAAATGTCGGAAGCATCGGGAGCCGTAGCGCGTACTGTATTTCGATTGTAGTTAATTGTATTTTGTGGTTTCCAGATGCAGCGTGGTTGATACAGACTTGGAGCCTGTGGAAATACTTGGCATTTTTGACTGGACCAGGATCGAGATTTGGTACATTCAATCAACCTGGCCGGAGCGAAGCGACGGCATTTCTTGTACCTGTTATTGTGATATTGGACGACAGTCAGCAAAGTAAGCAGGTGAGATAACTGTCCGTACGCGTGTCTCAATTACGGAGCAAGGGGCAGAACTGATGAATGTTTTGTAAATTGCGGAGAAGCGAATAGCAACGGAGCGAATAGTGGGACGGCGGGATGAAATGTATGTATGAGGAAAATAGATAAAATACCACTAAGAGGGTGGAGGATAGAAAGGAAGGGATTATTCATACCATGTGTTCAACCAAGGTGAAAGAGTAACAAACAAAAGGATTGAACGGATTCAACCCGAACCCCTATTGTGGCGGTGACACACACAGCCACAATTCTCGTAGTGTGAGCTTTCCCATCACCTGTCTGATGGGAAAGCTCACACTACGGATTTTTACAAGCTTGGCTGCAAACCAGAAACTGACTAGATGTATGCATGCTGATTGTATATCGAATTCTAAGACATTCCATGGAGCCAAATTTTCGAAAAGACAAGTCCTTCAATTTCTATTGCACGGGCAACTCTGAATGCCGATCGGGCTGCCGGGTGCCGAGTTAAAACTCCGTGATGATCCGAAATTACAGGTAGGGGTTTCCAAATAGACCTTCGTTGGGGTTTCTCGGCTAACTGGGGTTTCTGCTGGAAACCGGGTTTCCAAATAGAATTATCCAGGATTCGTGGTGTGATTTTGTCCGGGAGCGCCCTGCTCCCGTCGCAGCCGACCCTGGCCGACATCGGCTGTCATGCATGCTCGATCACGTCACGGTCACTGTCGGCTCTTCCCGCACCGTCCACGGCAACTTTCCTCCGATTTCCCAGCACTCGCTCCTCAGGCTCCCTGTAGCAGCGAGGCCGCTGAGCAGCGCCGCAGCGGCCTCGCGCTCCTCTCTTCACTCCCGAAAATGGTGTAATCGAAGATTGTGGATTCATTATCCTGGTGAGACATGTTGATGGGTCGTTAGAGCACCGATCTGTGTTAGATGGGACTATGTGAGCCATAAGCAAAGATTATAAACCAGACAGAGCTGCTGACAGAAAAGATAAATTGTTCCTGTGCAATGGTGAGGATCCCCACCGTACCGTATACGGTTACGACCGTAAGGATTACGGTGGTTTACGGGTGCTGAACTGCCCGTAACCGTAACCGTAAAATTATTTCTCCAGACCTCACTGTCTAAATATGGTGCATTTTACGGCCATCGCGGCCGTATACGGCCGTAAAGGTTTCCCACGCTCGGTCCCAGCCTCCGCAGCGGCTGTGTTTACCACACTATGCTCCGGACTGTGCGTCGGGACCGACATCTCTGCAGCAACTGGGATGACCATCGTGTGAAGTAAAAAAGCGAGGGCTTCCACTTTGACCGATTCCAAACACCCCATTCACCACAATGAAGCTCATGCTAATTTCTGCATATGAAACCATGACCTCTGCTCTGCATTTCCGACACAACTCGATTTTATGATGCACAGTCGGAGTACAAAATCAGTATGATCCGAGCAGTGGCATTGTCGTGTTGGAATGTTTGACTGTGAGCTGCATCACCCAAAATATTCATAGAAGATGAAGGCTCTTAATTTTCGTAAAGTAAAATAGCTATAAATGAGTCCAGGTATTTCAGTTTCCCACTACCAGGATAATTATCTGGACCTCGCGTCCACATAAGTCTCATCAATTCTTTGAAGCGCAAGAAGCAACAGTGGCGTGTCATGTGTCACGGCCGTGGCCAATTTCCGCTCGTGTGTCTCTGTCGTTCTTCCCTTCTTCCCGTCCAACCGCACAAACATTGGCACCAGAACGTACACAGACCGGAGGATAGCTGCAATGGAGGGCGGGTCTGTGGGCAATCATAAGAAGTGCCCGGGAGTTAGGAGGAATGCGAATGCTGCATGTACGCGTGGGTCTGGTGGTTGCTCGGTGCGTGGAACAGTTGGGCGGTTTCGAGTGTGTGTGTTGGAAGTGCTGGGACAGAGTTGGGAAGAGCGATCCAATGGAGGCCAGGGAGGCAAATGAACGACATCGGCGCGCGGGACACGGATCGGGCCTGTGTGATGACGAGGATGAGAAGGCAGCGCAGTGCGATGGCGCATTCACTTCGGCATGAGAGTGTTATGGAGCGAGGGAGGACACCGCTCGGAGACGCATACGGCGAGCCAGAGTAGAAACGTGTGCGTGAGTTGGTATATAGTTTTCCGACGTGTTGGAATCTAACTTCTCGGGATCAATAGACTGTTGTAACGTCAATGTAAAGCTAGAACACCGTATGAATGCAAAACCGTACCTGATATCTTGGTTCCATTGCCATGTCCATGTCGATGTCCAACCCTTCCAGCTCGAGATGCCTTTCAGTCAGCAAGTTCACCTTCCCCTCCGGAACCAAGTCGTAAAACCAGGACAACCGTTCCCTGGAATAGGCCTTGGTTATTTCAGCCTTCAATTCGGTGCGCTTCAATTCGGCTCGAAGTTCTTCAGCTATATGATTCCGGATGCGATCGAGCCGGAAGGGACGAAGTATGCAGAGACCGCTAAGCCGCCGGACGCGCGAGAGCATGACATATGCACTCTGTATCGACACACAGCTTGCGAGATCGATGCAGCAGACATCCAGTGATCGACCCTGGGCATTATGGGATGTAAATGCGGAAGCAGGGATAAGAGGCAGTTGGGAACGGGTCGCGCTGTAGACGCTTTCGGAGTTCGGGGGGCGAAAATGAATAGTGGAGGTTATTGGTCTGAGTGTTACGCGGTGCGGATGAGGTGCGTCAGGCTTGCTGTTTTTATGTGCTCGGAAGTCCACGTCGGCCGAAATGGCATAGCGGCGACCTTCGATCTCTTCAAAAATGACGTAGACCAAGGTGCCTGGACTGCCGTTCGAAATCACGAGCTCTGTCGCAATGTTTTCTGTACAGAAGACTGGCATCCCAGGAACGTAAGGCACCTAAAAAATGAAGTGAGTGGCAAAGCCGTGCCCAATTCTGGAGTCAATACCTTCCCACCCAGATCATTGGCCTCTTTGACAGGCACGGCCCACGCCGCCTCGGCAGCCAGCCCGGTGAGCTGCTGCCGCTTCCCCCCTCGACCCCTGGTATCTCTTGAATGATAAACATAGCATCCTTGGCCAGTCGCCGTCGCGAAGGCCTCAGCCATGTTGAGATTGTGATGATCTCGGGCAACATTTGTATATACAATCAGTGGGCATGCGCGATGCGGGTCGTCAACCCATCTTTTGATATTGGTGAGATCTTTTGTTTTTGCGCTGCATTCTTTGCTCGATAACACATATTTATCCAGAATTCCCTTGTCCTCCTCGTTGCAAAGCCCTTTACGAAGCCGTTTTAGAATTTCGATCAAAAGTGGGTCATCCTTTTGTCGCATTATCTTCTCCAACACGACAACATGCTCAATCTGGTGCCAGATTTGAATTCCTTTAACATCTCGGCGGATACGTCCATTAAAGTCGTTCAAATTGTGATTCATATGGCACCGAACAAGCTCGTGCGCGAACAATGAATTTACACCTTTCCCCGGCGGAGGTAGCTGGCAGGGGATCGCCACAGATCGCCCAATTGAGTCCCCCACACAGGCGATCTGTAACACCCTTTCCCATGCACAGGTATTCGGAAAATCGGGCCACATCTGCTGAACCGAGGAAATATATTCCGTCCAAGATCAGGGTCTCTAGTAGTGAGGTTCGTTCCTCGATACTCGTGCGTAGACTCGGCATCGACTTCATTTTGGCAGGAGATACTCGCAAGCTTGCTTCGGAATGGATTGTAAAGTCTCCAAAGTCGCTGGCAACGACACCGGTTGGTGCCGTCAAGCGTAGCCTTTCGGCGCGCCCAGTGATTTCGTAGAATTCCTTCCAGGCCTGGAATATAATTAATTTTCCCGTGCCCCCGGGCCCAGTGCAAAGCAAGGACATCGGTGTCTCTTTTTTCCCAGGGTGGAGCTCTCGGCCAATTTTATCAGCCAACAGAAGAAACGCTCTTGTTTGCTCGTCGTTCAAGGTATGTTTGATGACAAGGGCAAAACACAGTTGCTGATATGGCAACAAAGACGGCCATGGCGACTGATTTGAGTGTGAATCTAACTTCGCACGAAAGTATTCATACAATTCCTGGGCCCTTTTCGCCTCATCTTGCAGAGTCGTACGCAACGCATGTGGTATTTGCTCAGATAATGCACATTGATGTGTGTGTAGCTCAGTCTAGGTCTAACTAGCAACCTCAACAGACATCAATTTCTCAGAATACATGCCTCGGGTAATGCCATTGTATTCAATTCTCATGTTTCTTCTTGAAACTATATAATCCAGGTCCTTTCGATGCGGCGTTCGGAAGTTGATCAATATCACATGCTCTACATCGGAGCTGATTTACGGCCTTGGCATTGATGCGACAGTGATGCGACATCGCACAAATCAAGAACAAACACAGAAGGATTCAAAATATCATGTCTGGGTCAAAAATCTATGACAAAAAGGTCTGGGTAGGTTAGTATAGGTGAGTCTAGTCACCTACGTGCATCTATAGAGACCTTGCATCATCTGGACAGCGTCTGCGTAGCCAAGCTACACTTGGTACTGTAGGGTGGCTTGGGCTTAAGCCACATCGTTGCCAACGTCAATGTTGCTTTTAAGCCAGCTTGAAGCCAGCTTGAGGCCAGATTTAAGCCAGCTGCAAGCCAGGTTTAAGCCAGCTGCAAGCCAGCATGAAGCCAGCTCGAAGCCAGCTTTAAGCCCGGTTTAAGCCAGCTTGAAGCCAGCTTGAAGCCAGTTTTAAGCCAGCTTGAAGCCAGCTTTACAAGCCATTCTACGGCAGGGGTATGGATTCAACTTTCACTGAGTCTTAGGGTGTTTTCATTCTGCCTTTATATGCAACTGGCATCCACCAGGATGCAGCTAACATTGAATCCAAAGCTGGTAGCACTAGTTGTAAGAGCTTCCCCCTTCGACTTCATGAGAACAATTTCACTAGGCCCCTGGCTCAGGCCTGAGACTGCTGTGGTTGACTGGCACTATATAACAATGCCAAAAATATGTGAACCACATATCCAACTTGAACAAACTGTTTGCTGAGGCAGGACGGGGAGCCTGAAGCTGCACACCTCAGTAATGACAGGAGCAAAGGGGCTGGCACTGGTGGTATCAACAGTAAGGCAGAGGCCTTGAAAATCAATGAGTAGAAAGCTGCAGGTTGTCGGGATGGTGCAGGGAACAGACATTGTGCATTGGAGTTGTTCGTTTAACTTTTGCTGGAGGTTAGAATTTGTTCACTTCACCTTTTATACATGCATAGAGGGTTGGAAAAATGTTTCGCCCTCAGTAGAGCACGATGTGATTCCCTCTGGAGAAGTGTTCAGTACTCATGAAATGAATGCTTTAGACCAGATTGATATAACAACTATGCCGAGCAGTTTGCTTCCGGAATCTAGACATTATATGGGGATGTGCATAGAAGTCGGGAAGAAGTCAGAAAGTATGTTCCACATGTAGTCGAATGCATGGTGGTTCTCTTCTGGGGGCCAAGTTTGAATTCAGTGCCTGAGCCCTATGTCCAAGAGTGGATAGGATGCTGAAGAAATCCTGCTCAAAGAGCTTACAATGGAAAGCAACCCATATTCATCACAAGAGCAGCTACATTCAAAATTGAATGGCAGCTCCAATGAGCAATTCACTTGATGTAAATAAAATTCAGAATCAAGACTGACTCAGGGATGAAGTGCCAAACCTGTCATGCCAATGCATTTTATATGCATTCTATGGCCACAGAGTCACTGCTAATCATACTCAAGAATCATTTCGTGTTTGCAAACTCCTCAAGGCAGAAGGTGCATTCTTCCATTAGATCTGTGGCAAAAAAAAACTCCCCAATGCCAAGGCCAACATGGCCATATGAGGTCATCTGTCTGACAGCATGCTGTTGTCTTGAAAAAGTCAACTCATTAACCTAACCATGCCCATTTGGCAAAATCAGACTAATCAAGAACTGTTGCTACGTGCCTACTTCTTTTTTTGCACCCTACTGGACCCCTGCAGAACTTTCATAATCTTATCTACCTCAGTATCTGATGATCACAGAGGTGCAGGTGCCGAGCTCGTAGACTCTGGGAGACAGACACTATAACTGGGTGGTAGTGCCTTGCATGTTGTACTATGAGCATGGTGGGTTCCACTGTGCACAGAACATCCTTCCTGACCCCTATGCACCTCTATATATAAATACACACTCAAAATAGGATTGAAATACGAAGTGCCAAACATGTACACATGAAATCAGGAGATCTGATCAAGATACAAAGAACGTACTCTGCACATATAAAGGCAGACTGAGAACACCCCAAGACTCAGTGAAAGTTCAATCAATACCCTAGCCATAGAATGGCTTGTAAAGCTGACTTCCAGCTGGCTTAAAACTGGCTTAAAACTGGCTTCAAGCTGGCTTCATGCCGGCTTCAAGCTGGCTTCATGCTGGCTTCAAGCTGGCTTCATGCCGGCTTCGAGCTGGCTTAAAGCTGGCTTCGAGCTGGCTTTGAGGGGGCTTTGAGCTGGCTTAAAGCTGGCTTCGAGCCAGCTTCAAGCTGGCTTCACACTCCCAATAAATGCGCGTTAAGCACGGGGACGATTCGCGCATGCTCCTCGACGGCACTTGGCCTGGGTATGCACGCATCCCATGCTCCCTGCGCTCGGCCATGGGTCCTCCGGGGCGGGCCAATCTTCCTCCGTGCCGATCCACTAACGCGGCTGCGATGACTCGAGCGCTCGGGCCCCTGTTCGCGTACCGCCGAGCTCATGTGGGACTCCACGGCGATCGCGGGCCACATACGCGTCGACGACACGACGCGATCCCCTGCACGACCCGACTTTCCATCATACAGTTCGGCAGCGTCGGAGTGTCACTCCTATCCCCCTCTCTAGGCACCTCTGCTGCACCCCCGCACGATTACCGACGAGAGCAGTGCACCCCGCCCCAGCGCCTCGGCCTCCGACATGCCGAGAGCTACCTCCTTCACGGCTCCACACCATCCCGCGGCATCTCGGGTATACATTGCCCGCCATCGTCCTCTTCTGGGCGCCCGAAACCCGACGACACCGCTCTCCAGCAACAATGCGGCTTAAGCTTAAGCCACATCATTGCCAACATTAACGTTGCTACTTCGTAGCTCTTTCGATGGCGAGATCGCGTTTACGTCCGGGTGCGGGTGCGGGTCGAGGATGACAGTACGCCCCGCTGCTGTCGCTACTGTTGCTACCCGTTGCCGTTCCTGTGGTGCGTGGGGAGCTTTTGCCGGGTGTGCGCGGGAGCTGCGACGACATCGCCGTCGACGGCACCACGGGAACTACGGCGGCGTCCGTCATGAGGCTCTCCTACGCCTTTTCGCAGTGCTGCAACTTGATGTCGCGCGCGGCGACGTCGTCTGATCCTTCGGGGGATGCGACAACCGATCCGCCGACCGGGAATCCGCCGGCGCCGAGCGGGGCTCGACGTCCTTACGGACTCCGAGCGTGGTGATTACACTGAGTAGTCCGCTTCAGACGAGGGCGGCTGCGAGCGCGAACGGGAGTTCGGGGTTCAGAAGTAGCTGAGAGTAATGAGAGTGAAAGTACGAGCGCAGCGGCGGGGATGCCGCTGGTGGCGAGGGTGCTTGGTAGGATACTTGCTGCTGGAGTGGATTGGAAATGGACTTCGGTGGACGGACTATTCGACTCGTTTATCTGCAACTTTCACTTGCCTCGCACGGGCAGATTCGTACGATCTACATCTCGATACCTTTCGTTCTTCCAAACATTCGTGCGCAGTGATGACGCCATGCTTGAAGAGCGAGTGAAGCGGTTAGATAAGCAACTCGTTCAAGCGTTCGAATCAGTCGTCCCTGGAAGAGAGATCTTAGAAGTGGCGAGTAGTAGCAATCTGCATGTAATTGTCCTCTTAGTACACTTTGATACATTAGTAGTACTGGCATCTAGATAATACATCGGCTGAGACTTTCACAGAGGTACCACAGCTACACCACCGCCGGTTGAAGTTATGATCGCCTCCGTCGCTTTCCCTTTGGTGCCGACGGAGAGAGTGAATTCACCGTTACCCAAAGCTGTCATCGGTTCGGAAGGGACATCCTGTGTACCAAGGATCTGCATGGAGAGCTTTGCAGTCATACTACTCGTAAGTGCGGTCACAGTTGTCGTGGTGACACCTGAAGAGACATAAATAAAATAAGAAGGGGGAAAAATTCAGAGACGAGTGCACTGACCTTGGCGATTTGACGACGTAGCTGAAATGATCACAATGACATCGACGCCGCCCGCTGGGGTCGAAGACGAGGCCGGGGCACTGGAGGATGTGACAGTGGCGGACATAGAGACAATAGGTGCGCAGGACGTAGTCGCTGGCAGGATGTCTCCTGGCCACGGGTCTAACTGACCGACGATGGTTGGAGTTGGGAGCGGAGTAGCCAATAAATTCCCGAATACAAGAGGACCCGATCCCATAGCGAGGAAAGGGATAAGGTCGAATTGGTTTGGCAGCTCCGGCGACCCGAACGAGATTAGTTCTGGGAATATGAAGGTGTATATGGGTTGATAATATTGCCCCGCCATGATGCCTTTGGGCCCGACCTTCCACAGAATCAGATTTTTTTTTCCCAGTTTGAAAGAAGAGAATAAGCGCGCACAGAGACCCCGTTAGTGTAACGAAAGCCTACTTGTCTTGTCGGAGGCGATGCATCCGTTTTCCCGAGGGGAAATTTGGTGAGTCCGACGGGAGCAGCACTTTCGGGTTGCACGAGCAAAAGATCGCGCTCTGAGACCACCCCCGTGCATGGGTCAACGTCCATGGCAAACCATTGAATTGGGACTGTCGGATCTGAGGCCTGATACAGTCATTAGTGGATAATGTCTTGCAATTATTTATGGGCGTAACAATACCTGGGCTGTGGCGCCTGTTTCGTTCTCAGTGTCAGTCAGCTAGGAGCGAAATGTTGGAAAGATACGAACGCGTTTGGTCCGATTCAACCGTTGGATCACCAACTACAATGGCATATTGGGCTGCTTCCACGTACATGTACGCCGGTTTTGTCCCGGGAGAGGTGTAAATGCCCAAATTGGCCACCAAAGAATAGACTGCGAGAAGGTCTCCCTCGACTTTCGTGCCGCTAAATGTGATATAATCTCCGACCACGAGGGGAACCATGATGCGCGGATCAGGGTCACCAGCACTTACAAGCGCAGGGTCAGGGAAATTACTACAAAGTAATTGTTCAAGGTTTGGCGGCAAGGTACGCGGTTCAACTTACTAACTCGTCAAATAATTTCCGTTGCCGTCGGTAGGACTAAAAGGGTGTCAGGAAGATCCATTATCAAAAAAAAAAAAGAAATATAGCACTCACCGATTCGTCAATGGACACTCTGAATCAGTGCTGTTGCGAGGAATACAGACAGGAACACCCTGCAGAGTTTTGTGAGGATGGCACTCCGTCCATCTGAACTGCCGGCATGATCGTTTCACATACCGTCGCAGTGTGGATCGAAGGGTTATCCGGATCTACCGTCCACAGAGGGTTGTCGGTATAGGGAAGCCCATAGCGGCCGAGTGGGCTAAATTCGTTCGTTCAGTCTATCGCATTCATTGAATCTGTGATTGACAGACTCGTTTAGTACGCATTCCAAGCTGCGGACCCAGAAATGCCCAGTGGTATAGTCGATATCAGTGATGAACCCTTGAAGCAGCTGAAAGGTTTCTTGAAAGATGAAAATTAAGCCGGCGATGTCTTGGCCGCTGACGACGTTTCCGAAAACCTTGAAATCGAAAGGCGTTATCTCGATGTGTCCAGGAAATTCGGATTAACTTACATTAGCTTCCCAAGATACCGTACCGAGTAACGGCAACTGAGGTGTAGCGTTCCCCGCATCATCGACGGTGAACATTTCCGACCATGCGACGGTGATAGACGGCAGGGTGATAAGAGTGTTCTGGCAAATGCATTGAATTTAAAGAATGCGTGAGTCTCGTCGAGACCGACCTTTGGAACAGTAACTGTGAGATTGTTCACGGTAATGGTTCCACCCGCCAGCGGGCCATCGGCTACATTCAGAGTCATACTGATAACGGTGAGTATGATGTGCTGAAGGACTGTCCTCAGACATACGCATCGATGGTGCCGAAGTAGTTGAATGGACTAGGATCATACGTCGGTGCGGTTGGTGTTGCCTGACCGTATACGATGTCCAGAAGGGCGAGTAAAGCTAACGCCTGCCGGAAAGCAAGCCCCAGGTCAAGAAACATGGCTGTGTCCGTAGAGCTGGAACAACAGGCCTTTTTATATTGTGTCTAGACCGAGTTCACGTCGGCGGAAAACATGAGAAGCCGGAAGCCAAATTGTATCCGGAAACGAGGAGGAAACGAGAAGGAACGAATGAAATGGTCTCCAACCCGTTCAGCCGACTTCTAAGCAACAATGCCGAATATCGAACGGAGGAAAGGTGTGTGCTTGGTGTGTGCCGTCCGATCCCGAGGTGTCAAATTAGCAAATACTGCGTCGATTCTCAGGGAACGACCAAAAACGAGGAGAACGAGGGGCAATTGATTGGAAAGAACGCTTCGAACAACAGTTTTCCAGTGGAGTGGGTCCAGTTCGCGTGGCCGCAGCGGCTCCGGAAAAAACCATTGATAGACTGGGGAGGATCACGTCATCGGACCGAGAACCCGGAATACGCTGCGAACCAGCCCTGCAGTTTTCTTACCTGAACTTTTCTACCTTGTTAGATGGATCTGCGAAGCAAAGAAAAAAAAAAGAAAAAAAAACAGTCGCGCATGTGGATAGAGCGTATGCCTCACCCAAGCGAAACCGAGTGTGAGTTTGCCGAGCGGCTTTACGTATAATGGATTGCTATTTTTGGAGTACTGTATAGTGCGCTATTAACGGAGCCCGTTGATTTGGTCGTAACTAAACGAAGTTCTCGCATAGGTCGCGTCATACATGTCCCAAGGAAACATCTTGTGGGTGCCTAGATTTCGAGGGCGGTTCCCATGGTTGCCACTCGTGCCTCACAGTGATTGGACATGACCACTGCGATTGGACTGCAATTGGACAGCGGTAATATGTCTGTTCGATGTCGATTTTCTGCCGAGGTATCCCGCAATCCTCTGCCATGGGTCGAACACAATTGGGCACGGTAGCCGAAAAATCGATCTTACACCGCCTTAGAGTTTCAAAAAATTTAGGCGTTCATCGGGCGTCACCGCCATATAGGCCAAAAAGTGTTCAGTTCACATGTCCCCGTCATCCGTCACCTGAACCTTTGGTCGTAATAGTACAGTACGCCACGACGTTGTAGTCTTCCCACTATTGTAGTACATCAACGTGGGCGTGTTGGAGCACCATTGGCTGAGAGCACAATCTTATATCAGCATGTAACCGAGATCGGAGAGGGGAAAACGGAGAAAAGGATTGGATCATGAAGCCAAAGGCGGAAAAGCTGGAAAGATTCAGGCTTTATATTATGTGCTGTAACACCTTTTGGGCCACTGTCACCACCTGAAAGTCTTCTGATATCACCTAGATAGCACCTCCTATTTTTCTCTTCTCTCGCTCTTTTTGCAAGGAATTTTTTTTCGTTCTCTCAACCGACATAGGCCATGGGCCGTTGTTGAAACTTGAAAGCACGCCACCATCATGAACTTCCGTCGACTGTCATTCATGTCATGTTTGATCACGTCACGATCACTGAATCAAATCGGCTTCTCTCTCTCTTTCTTCCCAGTTCCCACCGCATCCACCCCGACTTTTCTTCTACTCATCCTGAACAAGCATTCTTCATCACAACAACCTGGTCGCAATGAAACTCCTCGGACTCCTTGTAGCAGCGGCCTCGCTCCTCTCGTCGTTCCCGACAGCGAGCGGGACGGTACATGTATACGCCTGACGTGAATCGGTTCTACGTCTGCATCGGGGCCGTTCATTAAGGCTGCTGCGCGGGATATTGACACTTATCAGTATGCCTCTCTGTCTCTATCCTACCTCAAACTCTCCTTTTTCGCTGGCCCTCTTCTGCACTCCACCTCGCTTCTGTGCTTTGCCCTCAGCCCTCCTAGTACGCTCGCTGACGCCGCGTAGGACGTCCATTCAGTCCAGTGCGCTGGTGAGCTCCGCAGACATCGACCGCGTCTCCTCCTTCGTCGACGCCGTTTCGCAGTACCTCAACTGCGACCCGAGTGGACAAGGAAGTGGGGCGACGAGTGTTGACTTGTTGGGGTTGAATGGTCGGGGAGTGACGTTCTTTTCTTGCCTTTTGATATCTTCCTCTGGCAGAGGCGAAATGGAGGCTTCTCGCAGGAGGCGAGGCGCCGTTTTCATGCCACCGCGTAAGTCGGACACCCCGGTCCGTCGCGGTGAGTTCGGGCCGCTTAGGGCGGCTACAGTTCGGACAGCGGTGCCTTGGGTGCTAACTATCTCCGTCACCTTCCTCCTGCTTTGGGAAGTCATACCGCCGTCTCCATCTTGGGAGGCGTTTTCTTGCCTTTGTTTGTTCGTTTTTTTTGGCAATAAAAAATTACAAGCTAACAAGACTCTGCAGCGAATGGGGCGGCGACGCGCCCACCACCACATACGACAGTCTCAACAGCGATGTGGCTGACTGTATAATGTCGTGGCGTATCTATGCGCGCCCATCTTCCCCTCTTCATAAGTTTTTTGTTCCGTTCTTTCTCCTTTCTTTTTCTCTGTCTGACTTGGCCGTCCTTTTTCTTGTTTGCGGAGGTTGTTGGTTTTCTCTCTCTCTTTTTTTATTTTTATTTCTTTTTTCCTGCGCGGGAGAAGGGATTGAGCAGGAGCTTGTGTGAAGGTGCAGAGCATGCTGTTCGAGAGGAGGTGCCTCGAGGTGTAGAGCATGACCAGGAATTGTATCGTGGGACAGAGACTGCACACGAGCACGACAAGTCGTGTGCGCGAGGCGCGGAGGAGAGCGCGGCGCAGACGCCATGCCCACGCAGGGAGGCGGGGCGTGCGTGCTCAGCCCAGCGCTGCCTCTTCACCCTCAATTGTGCGCGCTCGAGTTGCAAGCGGGTGTCCACGCAGATGCAGAGTTATATCCGGGGGCGGTAGCGCGTGTGACGGAGAAAAGTGGGTGGCGGCACGCGTGTGAGTGTAACGGGTGGAACAGCCGTGCGGCAGCGTCGTGGCGGGTGTCGCCGTGGTGCGGCAAGGATGGGCGGTCCGCGCTGTAGGAGTTGTAGTGGAGTGGTTGCGCGTCGCGCTGCGTCGTGGAGGGGAACGAGCAGCACCCTGCCGCGTCGAAGCAAGCGCAGCGATACAAAGACAAAAGAAAAACGTGGACAAAGGGCGCACCCAGCGGAGCGCGGATAGGAGGACGGTGCGCGCTTGCTGCTGGCGGTGGTGCGGGGAGCGTGGCAGCAGCAAAAGAGCGTGTATATACGCTCTGGCGAGTCATCGAGTCACAAGACTTCCGCGCCGGGCCGGGCCGAAGACGAGAATTTGAGCATGAAGAGACAAGAACCTTGAAGGACGATGGTGGAAACGGCGGGTACATCGGAGACGGAGACGGCATCGCAGCGCATCTTGTTGCCGCCTCCGTGCACGAGGCAGAGTCTACCGCCAGCTCCCTCACGGTACGATTCGACTCGACTCGACGCGGTAATCCTGTCTTCGGGTCACACGCTGCATGCAGAGGACGTTCTGCCAGCTACACTTGCCTCAAATATGTGTCCGTCGGGACATTGGCACAGTCTGAATCTTTGCGATCCAGATTTCCACTCAATTCTTCTGTCGCTAGATGGTCAGAGCTTGCTCGTCGACCACACATTCGTGAGTCGCCTAACAACAGGTCTATTTTTCCCTTCTCTCTCGGCTCAGAGAGCGGGATTGCAAATGACATGGACTCGAGATTCGGTACAATCTGTTTCTTAATACTATTACAAAGCAGGCCTCGCTCCGTCTCCGCGGTAGGTATTGGATGAAGCGGCTAAATGTATTCTATTATACGCGGTCCAGCAGAAATGAAAATTTAATCCGATCTCAGGGAAGATTCCTTCCTTGCATTCCAGACTCACGCGTACCATCTCCAGATCTCGGCTGGTTGACCCTGGCATTCCATGTACTGACCAGCCGTTTGAATGGCGGGATACACAGTTGAAACCCTGTGGGACCTGACCACCGTTGATCGCTGACAAGCATCTCAAGTCGGAGGTCAATCCAATCGGTATCTAGCCGCAGAAGTATGCTCAAACATCGAGTTAAGCTCGACCGTGCTCACGATTAATGGTTAAGCAAGCAGCCAACAAGAAAAAGAGGGGGAAAAACATGCGCTGTTCGAGGCCGCATTACTCTCCTTTTCTTGTCTTCTCTTTCGTCTATTTTTCGGTTTCCATCCGGTTTGTTACCTAGAAATTCGACATTATAACTTACTGCGACCATTCAAGTCCAGATTTGATTTGATTTGATTTATTCAAGTCTATTACTATATGCGGTCTACTGGCTATGGTAGCTATCTGAAAGGTGGTCTATACGATCTGGATTCAGCGTGGACGGGAAATCAATGTCATTTTCGGAATTTTCGCCTGCCTCTGGATCTGAAGTCCGCATACCATACATTGCTTTGCACGTCACACCTTATGCAAAGAACGCTTGGTGGCCAAAGTATTGGGAATTCCTTTCTCAATCTCGGTATTGGTATGGTCGTCAGCACATATGCTGAACCATGCAGCGGACGCACAAGGGAAATGAACCTGCCGCCGCGAATGGATTGTCGTAGCAACAGTTGCAGCGGACCCTATTCACTGCGTTCAACCCCATAGTAGACCGAGCTTGGCCTACCTTGGCCTACCTCGGTCTACCTTTGTCTACCCGGGTACACCTACGTCTACCACTCAAAGTACACTGAGGTTGGTCGACCTTGGCCTACCATGTCATACCATGGTCTACCTCCTCGGTCTACCTTGGTCTACCCCAATGTTAGCGGGTACGCCGACCTCAGTTGACCTACAATAATAATTTTAGCTTGCTGCTGCGCTGATAGTGCAAAAACTGAAAAAACTCAGAACAATATCTGACAGGATACAAGAGGGGGACAAGGTTCGACAATCATATGGCTGTGCTGCACGTGTATGCAGATCGACACGCCGAATCGGATCAATTGAAGGTAACGTCGACGAATCAACACTAGTGATTTGCTTGGCTTGGCTTGGCTTACAAACCAGGGCTTGGGCTTGGCTTGACCGGGCTTTGGTTTCATTTTCCTCAAGCCAAAGCCCAAGCCAGGGGAGGGGCTGTTAAAGTAAGCTTCGACTGCCGCGAGATCAAGATATCCAAGCAAGCAAAAAGAACGTTTGTAGCTCTACTGAGCCTGTAAGAGACGTACAAACGAGTGAAGAAAACTGTCCATCCCACCCGTCACCTATATACCCGTACCTGTCACCTTCCCACAATAATCTCCGCGCCTTACTCGCGTGCGCACAAAACCCACTAACGTTAACAGGGGGCTTGGCTTGGCTTGGCTTGGGCTTGAGCCCTGGCTTGCCATAGACATTTGGGTATTGTCTTGACAGCCTCAGAGAGACATAGGATCCTTGCAAAAACATACTTCTTCTATAAAGTGCATAAAATACTGTTTGGTTCTGGAAAATGTGCAGAGAGGAGTGCTGAGAGCAGGGAATACTCTTTCAGAATATCATTTTCAAACTCCGACATTGCTCCGATGATGCGATGGGTGTCGAATCACGGACGGCGGCCAGCCCGAAGAGTCGGCAAACACAACCAAATGTTATTTTTGATGTCGAACAGTCATTTGTGATCATTCAATGTGGACTTGTAGCCACAAAATAGTGGTACCCAACAATCTATTTTCGTACTCTGAAGCCAGGGCTTAAGCCCCAGGCTTTGGCTTGGGACATCTCAAGCCCAAGCCCAGGCCCGCCTCAAGCCAGCAGTTTGGCTTGGCTTGGCTTGTCAAGCCACGGGCTTGGCTTCAGGGCTTCGTGGCTTCAAGCCAAGCCAAGCAAATCACTAATCAACACTGTCAATGATACAATCAAGGGATCATCTGTGCCGACAACTTGAATTGAATACTCAAAGCAAAAGCTTGCGTAAAAGGCATTCATTCAGGGCTGCCCAGGCACGTGTGCCTGTGTTTACATCGGTGTACTTTGGCCGAGGTCTGTCTACCTCTGTCTACTAGGGTAGACCGCATCACCTAGGGTATAGACAGGTAGACCGAGTGGTTCTACCCAATGTGGACTGAAGTCGACAGACATGTTGGTCTACCCATGGTCTACCTTAGTAGACGGACCCTCGGTGTACTATGGGGTTGAACGCAGTGATTGTGCGTGCAGTTCTTGTGGCACCTTTGTCGCCGACAATCCCTCTACAAGTGTCAGCGTAATGGAATAGAAGGTGACCATTCAAACCGGTTCATTCCGCCGCGGCTCGAAAATCTTGCGAGAACAGTTTGTTGCTCAGTAGATCACGTACGCCTGAACAAAGTACACATGTTTACGGAGTGCTAACGTTTTAGTGAATGGTTGAGAAATAGTTGTAGTTCCGACATACCGACAAATAGGTCGGTTCATCGAAGGGAAGGTGAGAATATCTCGAGCCTACCAGGGCTATGCTGAGGTCAATTTAGACTATATCCAGCGCCTGCAGCTGAGTCCTCGGTTTGGGTATGGAGAAGGGACCTTTGTGGCGGACGATGCAATTTAATGGAAATCAAAAGAACACTATCCTTGGCTGTGTAGCAGAGGACAAGTCAGATATACCGGTGGGCCGCTGAACATTCCGCATTCGTGCTGGCAACTTATGACAACTGCCGCCCATAATCCTGAGAACTTGCATGGAGAAACACCCGAATTTGCACGGTACGCGGAATTAGAATTGAGTCAAACTGCATAATTTTTGAACTTCTCTCCATTTTTGAGGGTTCGGGGCAGTGAATGTGGACCCACAGTTCCACTTGCACTGCCTCAGATGTCCACTCAAAATCGAAGGCACCGCGGCATTTTACCCCTGCCCCTCATTTTTAAAGAGCGCGAGCATTGATATGTTATGTACACTATCGAACAAAAGGAATGTGAATATAAAGAGAGGCACCGGGTCTATCTGTTTTGTCTCGAGACTTATACGTGGACGGTTCCCGCCTGGACGGAACCTGAAGTGCTGTACCCGCCAGGATGACCGCCAGAAAACGAATTTGGTGTGGAGTTTTTCGCGGGAGCAGAGAACGGGGCATCGGCAACGGAGGATGTCCAGACGTGAGTGTGTTTGCGGTTTGCTGCCACGAGCGACAGGATCAACAGCATGCCAATATATCCCATGACTATTCAGAAGCATCTGAATTAGCAACGAGCTCTCCGAAGAAATTGGATGCCCACAGATAATCCAATTCAAGAATGCGAAAGCCTCAAGTGCAGACATCTCTGAGCATAGCCCGGTGGGGATGTCGGGGACATCAGGGTCGCCACATCCAAACCACAAGGCGGAATCGAACGTGGCTGTCGCAGCTCCAGTCGCGAGCCACAGAATCGAGAGCAATCCTAGCATGGAACTAATCGTCAGTGTGGGTTCTCAACCTAGCGTCATGAAGATCAACGCACCGAGCCACGATATTTCGACAATTATCATGGAAGTGGGACCACCAGGCCACGACATTTCGAGTGCGATCCTAGAGTTAGGATCAGTATGCATACATTACTTGAACATACTCCGCTCGCATTAGAGGGACAGTAACCATAGTGATCACGGCAGTGGCGATTCCTAGAGCCGCAAAGGAAAAGGTCTCTTCAAGGCCTAGGAATGAGGACGTGCTTGATGTGAAGCCGGCCGATACCCCGAGGGCAATCACGGCAAACAAGACAACTGTGGCTGGTCGGAGGGTTAGCGATGGAGTTGAAAGACGAATGGGCTTTGACCACGAACATAGAACTACCAAGCGAATAAGGGCGAAGGGAGCCATACCGTGCTGATGGTGGAAGTATGGAAGTAAGGAAGAATGTATTGGCGACTTGGTCGTAGTTCAGGCGCTTTTATGCATTTGCTACTCAAATGAGAATCTCAGTGGATCTGACAGGCTGCCAAATGTCGAGGTCATGACGCCTGGCGCCTAGTGATCCGCATCTAGACGAACCAGCAGATAAGCGCCGCAAAATGAATGATAATCTTTGGCCAACCCCATGAAGTTTGAGCGTGACGCTTAGCTGGGGAGTTGTACTGTCGGAGCGGCAATCTTTGAGATTTCGGGGCATATAAACGAGGTCTAGCTCGCATTGGCCACAGCTCTTGGCAACGTATACTCAGGTAGATGACTAGAACTCATTGTTGGAACTGGTCTCTTTGGATTATTAACGTAGGTGGCTCAGCTCGAAATACTGCCGGATTTCCACTACCGGTTACTTTGTGACGCCGAGCAGCATATCTGCCAGTTGGAATAGCTCAGATGTTTATCACTGTCGAACTGGACTTTCGAAGGCAACTCTCTGGGCTGTGAGGTATAAACACAATCCTTGTTTCTGTACATCAATGCCAATGTGCGGGAACAAAACGTCAACCCCTTCATCATCATGGGCGGACAACAGTTTGTTCTCATGCGGTGACGCGTCAAGAACAGAACACAAGAAGATCATCGTAAACGATACCGACCACTTTAACCGCCGGAAGCTCTGGAATTCATGGGCTTCTGAAATGCCTTCTTCATGTCTACAAAATCTCAAATCGCAGGTTCAGAGGGCTTGGCAACAAGGTTTTCCAAGACACGCCTACTGAGAATTTTACGAGTAACATTTGAGCGCTTGAATTTTTTTTTTTTTTTTTGCTCTGGACTCAGAAACTCGACGATAGACGCTTGCTCAAAATACAATTGACTTTACCACGTTGTATCTGATTTTTATCACTCAACGTATAGCAGGGGTTAAGTTTCAGGCATACTCTGATTAATCAGACAAGACCATAGTTCTCTGCACGCCTTTGATTGATTTTGGTTGATACACTCGACGCTCTTAATAAATTCCATCAGCCCACTCGCCTACGAACGAGGTGAGCATTCCCATCCCCATGTTCTCCTGCAGATCGAAAGCCGCAGGGCGGGCTGATCATGCAGACCGGCCCGTGCTGCTGTGGTTACTTCTGGTAGAACACAGCCGGACCCCATCCGTGCCGAGGGAATGGATCCCATTGCGGGGTACTCACTGCACTGCAGGGGGTACTTCACCGCATCAACCCTGAAGTTCTCTGCGCCCTAGTGCCAGAGGACAGGGTCGCCTCGAAACGTTCGTCCCGCTTCTAACCTCCGGGGGTGGCGGGCAATACGGGGAGGAGGAAGAAGTCTATGGACGAGGACGCAGTTGACGCGGCCAAGGTGGATCCGCGTATGCACGACTTTGTCTCGCGCGCAGTGGATGCTCTTTCCAACATTGTATTACGACGGCCCACCAGCCTGCTATTATTATTTCCCTACCTTATTGCTCAACTTCTAACGTCACCTGTTCTATGTTTACACAAGCCCTCTGCTTTCCTCTGCCTCTGTGGCGCCGCTAACCCGTCGACTTTGCTGCCTTTGTTGGTACCTATCTGTTACGAAGACCTGGGGTCCCTCGCAAAGAACACATTCACGAAAATGATCCAGTAGTTGAGCTGTCGGAGCACTGGTTCTGGGAGGGATGGGGTGTGCGGTTGAAAATAGAAGGATCGAGTTCGAGCGAGGATCGGAGATATACTGTATATAGGGAACATTGGAAAGATGAGGGTATGACACTTGGTTCGTCTTTGACACGGGCACTGATCCACTGGTAGATGCGGATTATGTTGCCGGGACAGAAATGGTCTTGAGGGCCTAACAATATGGAAGGAAACATGTACTTACCTACATAAGTACTTGTTTATGCCGCGCGGGGTGACGGCCCACACTCATCAAATTAGATAGAAATATGAATACGTTGATAAAGTATGACGGAATGCGGGGGGATGCTGGCAGGGCGGACATGTTTCTGTGACCCGAACGTACACCCACTGTAACAGACTCTGGACAGAAGAAAAAGACACAATCTTTTCACAAATTGACTCAGTTTAACTTCTGTGTCTGGGCACTGCCAGTGAATCCTCGGGTCGGTGTTACTGTATGGAAAATTGAGGCAAGTCACGATTGAAGTAAATTCTGAAAGTGTGTCCTAGTCCTTCGAAAAACGTGTAAAAGAACGCGCTGAGGAACTTGCGGGAGACGCGTTTGGCTACGTGAGTCCAATCTTGATTGCGATTGACCGTGGTCTAACCCAAACGGGGCACTAGTCCCCTTTCAGCTAAACCTTGAATCAAGTTTCCGACGCTTCCGGAATATCTTGATTGTTTTTTAAAAAGACTCTCTCCCTTCGCTCCGGAGCTTCGGCGAATCGGCGCAAGCGGGGCTTAAGATCGAACAGCTGAAGGTCAGAAGACGTCTCTCTCGCTTTCTCTCCTTTTTCCTTCTTTTCCTAAACTTGAAAACTTTGATTCTTTGTCAGCCACCCCAGACTTAAACCATGAACCAATGGATTCGACTGTCTCCAGAATGCCGTCTTTCGGGTCTTTTTCGGCTGTGTACCAAATCAAAAGATCTATGTCCAAAGTCTGATTATACGGGCTAATTATATGCTTGGCTTGGCTTGACAAGCCAAGCTAAATGGCAGGCTTTACATGGGCTTGAGGTCTGGCTTCAGAATACAAAAGCATGAACTCAGGGATTACCATTTTGTAGCAGTCACTTGAAGTCGACCAGTGGTTCAATCTCGAAGAATCAACTCCGCCTGTCTTTGCCGACTCTTCGGGTTGGCTGCCATCCCTAGTTCACTGCCCATCACCCCATTGGAGCCATGGTATCAGCGTTTTTGAGGGCTCAACAATAAAACCAAAGTGGTGGGCCGCTCCGCCACCGCAATCTTGTGAAATATAACCTCACAATTGTTCTTCAGGTCGTTCTAAAGCTACCAATGCAGTACTCAAATTTTTTGATCAAAAGCCAGGGCTTGAGGAAAGTAAAACCAAAGCTCGGTCAAGCCAAGTCCGGTAGGCCGGAAGGTCGAGGTTGCTTTTGACTTTTGACTTTTGACATCGGACATCAGGTGTCACGGTGTCATTGTACGCGACGCGCGTGCATCACACTGTCCAAGACCGCAACCTAAAAAACAAGTTGACCCTGCCGGGCGCTGCATACCTGAATCCCCGTGTGCGGGTAATGATAACACGGCTGACCTCTCACAACCATAAGTCAATTTTCAGTGTAAGGAACGTGTTCACTATTAAACTGAGGGCTGTACTACATAAAGTAAGAGATAGAACTGGGCGTTTTTTTCCCTTCCGAAATGGATTCAGGGTTGTAGGAATTTATATCTGAACTACTCATTGTCGTCCTCCTCCTCAAGTTCAGTGTCCTGGTCACCCATTGGCACCAGTCCCAGAGATTCGCACCGAGCAGTGCACACATGCTGCTCAACAAAGGTGTCTATCCCATCCTGTCCATGATCTCCAACACCGGAATCGCTTAGTGTTGGAACATCAGTGTACTTTAAGCAGGTAACAACAAAACTCAGACATACCCGGAACTGGTGTGCGTGGTGAGATCAAACAAAACTTGTGAAACCCTATTTCCGATGCGTGCCTTCATTGCTTCGAGTTCTTCAGAAGGTTTCAAATACTGTAAAAATTGCAAACTCACTTTGAATATCAGCCAGAGCCATTGACTTGTAACTGGCATCGTAAACAAAATGGGCGAATGCATTCAAGATATTTCCAAGTTTGTTCCGAGAATGGTTCGGGTGTTCGTTGGTTCCACTCCATTTTTCCGCCCGTCCAAGTCGGAAGGGCTCGACAAGCCAAACCATGGGGCATTGTGCTCTTTCCATGTCAGACAAGGAGTAGCCAGAGGCCGTGGATGGAGCTTCGCCTTCTTTTGTGACTTCGAAGACCAATTGGCAGTGCGTAACAGAGATATCTGAATAACAAAGATTGAGTAAAACATGGAAAATACCGGAGCAATAGAAATACCTTCATCAATCTCAATGTGGGCTTCCTGAGCACGCTCATAAAACGCAGACAGAAACCAATTGATTTGATGCAAGCGCGAGGCTTCTTTGGAAAGTTCCTCCCGGTTTTCTGACAAGGAAACCTGATTTCTTCCATTACCAACATTGAAAAATCTCTTAAATGCCGATGGTTCTTTGCGAAAAATGCCCTAGACAAGGTCAGTGAAAACTGGACAGTTTTCCCAAGGTTTCAAGGCTTACCTTGTACACGTACTGTGACATTCCTTTACTCACAACTTCCTTGGCAATTTCGCACTTCTCAGCTGTCAACTCAGGGTCGTCGAGAACAGGATAAGTCGTGGAAACTTTGCCAGCTTCCTCATCAACCTCGGTGGTGGCCGTCGCAACAAGAATGTCGGTGTATGTCCCCACTGGACGGAACTGAGACTTAAGAGGGGGGAGTGTGGAAGTAAGAGCTTTGAACGGCCTCAGTTGCAAGTTTGTGAACAAGTACAAAAGGACGTACCGCCACGGAGCTTTTTTGCTTGTATATTTGTTTCCTCGAAGTTGGACTTGCGCTTCTTCTGCTGCTTCGGGGTCAGAACAAAGGAGGGTGCAGAGCAGCCTTTCTTTGCTTCGAACTGAACCCAAACTCTTCAGTGGTGGCAAATTGAAGCCGGAGCAACTTACTTCCTCAACCAGAATTCGGGCCTCAAGATGGATGTATGGTGGCTGAAGCTTCATGTTCGACGGCAGAGCAAAACATTTGGCGTGTTGGGTGTTCGGCAACAGGTTGTGCTGGTCATAGAACTCGCCAAGCGTGCCGAGAGTGCTGTCTGGCTCCGGGTTGAAGTTTTTGTAGAAGCGTGGAACAATGAACTCACTACGTAAGAGCGTCAGTCAAGAGACAAAGAAGAGCCCAAAAAAACCTTACGACGTAAGGCTCTCCGTACAGCGAGAATCCCAGTCCGATTTCCACCTTAACAAGAGGTCTTCGAGTGCACCTATGAAAAATAAGTAACCAAAAGACAAAGGCTCAAGTGTTGAATGATTACTATTGAAGGAAACAGTCTCAGGAAAGTGCCTGGCAGCACATTTTCAGCCTCGGTTCCTTGGCAGGACGCTACCATGTGCACAAATATTTTCCGGTACCCTTCGAAAACTGTCGCAGAGTTGTTGACAGTCTCTTTGGCGGCCGGTTGGATTTTCTTGGAAGTGCGATTGGCCATGAGATCACGGATCTCAGTGGCTGCATTGTTACTGAGATTGTTGAGAGGCGTGCGACTATTCGGAGGGCCCTGATCTTGTGGACCTAAGGAGAGTCATTCATTCAAGGTATTTAGACATCAGAATGCTATACTCACCATCCTGGGGATGTTTCAGACGGCAGAGACCACAATAGACACCGACCAAAAAGCGGATGACAGCACTACACCCTTGGCAATAATGCATTGCCTAAAATACTCATATGGTTTAGAAGTACGATATAGAATCATTGACTCACCAAGATATCCGCACGCTCTTGTTCGCTCCCCGCACCTTGAACTTTTGTGCATCTAGCACAAAGACCGGGTGCTGTCTTGTTGGGAAAATGGGCCCCGCAGCATGCAGTCGGATCCGTTGGATTTGAACAGAGCTGGAATGCAATGGTATCGTCCATGGCTGAACAGGGAAGAAGAGAGTGTGAGAGATGGACGTAGATTTTCAATTATCTATCTACTGTTTTATATGGTGTGCGAGTGGTGTAGTTCTTGTACACTGTCATCGGTGGAGCTGGAGCGAACAGGACAGCAGTACTCCTCTTTCACCGTCATCGATGGAGTGAGCGGAGTCGGGTCCGCGCTTGGTTGAGATGAATGAAACATTCACTAATACCACGGAGTTATGTATCAGATGTAATCTAGTAGCTCTCTGTTACCTTGCATCCATGTAACAGGCTTCAACTGAAATTCTGTGGAGGCAAGGACAGTACTCTTCGGCTTGTGGTCCATGTAGGCTGCTGTCATGCATGAATGTGGAGGCGGAGGAGGTTCAACATGAGCACAGCCACTGATGTTCAACCATGATTGCCGACAATGTTGCGCACAACTTCAACAGCGGAGCTAACACAAAAAACACAAGGATCTTGGATTCACTCCATGCTCCAAGAACTTGAGCTCATGAATGACCTCATGAAACCTTCCTGGAATGACGAAATTCATCTTGATGGGCATGAAAAACTCAACTTCAAGGCTTTGCGAATGGGCCGTGCCAGCATAGACATGTACGGTGGTCGATGCCATGGGAGTGGCTATATTGTCCACCTTGCAGTGGTTCCAAATGCAAGATGCCCTTCCACAATCGGTCATTCGTATCTTGATCTTGTTGAATCAACTGGAGGTATGTTTTTGAAACATTTCAAGTGCTTTTCCATAATTATTTCCTCCAGAAATTCCGATTCAAATCACAGTTGATGGTGGAACTGAAACCCAATACATGTTTCAATTCCATGAACAGCTGCGGTATGTCTATATTCAATTGTTGTGTTCAAACTAGCACACTGATCTTATATAGGGCACAGTTCCTTCCAGACGTCTCATCTAGTGAAGCACCCTCGTGTGTGGCTCTCAAGAGTTCCGACAACATTCCAATCGAAGCGCTCTGGAGTTATTTCTTGAAGTTTACGGGGCACGACTTGAAGGCAGCCATTCTCCTCGGGAAGACAGAGAACTACATCAATATTGCAAACGAGCTTCACATGTGCGTCGTTGAATTTTCTGCTTTCCGTCCTTGATTGTCCAGAAATAGAGATCTGTTTCATTGGCTGTGGTCCAAAATTGTTCAGAATGCTGTCAATCAATTCTTGCGTTATTGGAACACTCATAAGACTCGAAAGCAGAGCAACAAGTATCTACCGTCGGGTGTCGCGCCTGAAGAGGTGTTCATGCACCCTGAAAACTTTGGGCTTCGTCACGCAGGTATTCCGGTGGATCTCAATGCTATCCGTGAACTTCGAAACACACTTCCCAAATCAAGGGAGGAGTGCTTTCGTTGGGTTCCACTCGAATTCGATTCGCGCGCCGCTGCTGCTTACAAATCTCTGGGAAGCCCCGAATTGACGATCTCGGCTGGGTGGACGATTTACAGCAGGATTTTGGCGTTATTGTAGCACGGATTTACTGCGGGATCCCGGAGTTACGATAGCACGAGAACACGAGTTTTTTTACATCCAGTCATGCTCATCAAGCTGCTGGATTTATGGCACCAGGTCAATGGCTGGTTGGAAGTAATAAATTACACTCGACATATAGTGAAGTGTGGCAGCCCTCATGACGCCGGCAAGGACTATAGTTTCAAGTTGTCCATGTTCAATTGATTGGCTTCAAGTCAAGTTCGATCAATTTTGTATTCTCCCAGGTCAAGCCCATAACCACTTACCTGGAGACAAGTTTACTCGATGCCAAGACATGTATTCTATACGTGATGCTCCCTCCCTACAGTGTAACATCATTGGTAACACCGTGACATAGGTAGTGATGTCCGATGTCAAAAATCGAAATGAACCTCGACCTTCGGGCCTACCCTAAGCCAAGCCCAAGCCCTGACTAGTAAGCCAAGCCAAGGCATCAGAACACTGATCCGGGTCGCTGTTTATCAACTGGAGACGGTCAGCTGCGATGTCGCTGGGTAAAGAATCTCGGCACCATTGCGGGGAATGCTGTGATGTCTACTGTTGCTCACCCCGGGATCGTCCGCCAGATAAAATTCGAGGGCCTGGGTCAAGGAACAGGCAATGGATTTCAGCCCCTCGCTACGTTCATCTACACTGTCCAGCCATGACCAAGCTCTTTCGTTTTACATCTACCGTTGCTGTGGCTGTCATCTTAGCTGCAGTCACTCAAGCGGAGCCGCAGGCAACTGTGACGACCGCATCTCCCCCAAGTTCAACAACTGTGACGACCTCAACCCCAAGTGCAACTCCCTCTGGTGCCTGGTTCGTCTCCAACTATCACACCTGCAACCATGGAGTGATCCATCGACTATCTAGCATACCCATGTGGTGCCAGTGCGCTGGCATAGGGTGGCCGATTGACGAGTATCCTGGGTGCGACACTTGTGTCCCTGGCTACACCTGCCCGTTCCTCAATGATTGTGAGGATCCTGCTTGCATTTTCTTCTTTTGAGGTTGACAAGCCCGCCAGATTACTCGCAGTGTTTACCGTCTCGCTCGGTGTGAATTGACGTCGTAAACTACACGTGTATGATTTGGGGCATCCCAGCAATTTTGGCTGTGCAAAAAAAATCGAATTCAAACGGTCGCGATCAAGAACAATGGTACGAAAGAAGAGGAACTACGGCGCTAGAATTTCAACATTTAGATATGGCCACCGTATCAATGACAGAGCTTTTTTTTTTTTTTTGGGTTTTTTTCGTACGCTTCTAACGCCCCTTATGAATAGATTCCGATATCGATTGTGAAAAACGCACCATTCATTGCCAGAATATTTCATCAGTACTTGAAAGAACTAGCTACTCTCTATACTTAGTATCTGCGTGACTTCTGGGTTACCATAGCGACACTTTTCGATACTTGGGCACAAGATTCAAAGAATAATATCTATACATGCAAGTTACAAGTCCCAGCTTCGGAGATGAAAAATAGTATTTTAGTCAAAACCACATCTGGACTACTTATCATGTTGTGTCAGAGGAACATCCTTGGGGGTTCCTCCGAGCTCGGGAAGCCAAGGGACGGTGTCCTCGTAAAGGTCGGACATATGCACGATGGTGCGGACAGAACTATTGTGTCAGGGACAAAATAGCATGCCGGATGTCATTATATTGAAGTTGAGGTAGAAAATAAGAGGTCTAACCTTCATGAACGAGCTTCGGGAGCAACCTGAGGGCTGCGACGCGAATGTTTGAGTCACGGTCTGTTAAGACTGAAATGGTCGCAGAAACATGGTCTTCAATTCGGGGGCGCAATTTTTCTACAAAGGATAAGTAATCAACGTTTACGTAAAAGACAGTTTGGACAGAACAATATTTTCAATATAATTCAATTACACATAATGATAAACTCATGAGCGTCTCAATAGCAGAACATCAGATAATTCTGCAAACCAAAGGCCGCCAAGTAGAAATCCAAGTTATCATACACCGGGTTCTGTGGGAAAGGGAATAGAAGAAAACAAAGTTTAATCGTGTTTTTATTCCGGCTGAGCGATGCACTACTCACCCCACATCCAGCCGCAATCGCCTTTTGTTCGAGGGTAGTCAGTTGGGCCGCCAGGCCTTTCGCCTCGTTGCACGCGTCTATCACGGCCGGGACTTCGCTGCCGATGATATTGGCTGGCGCTGATGCCAAGAAGGCATTCACGGTGTTAGTCTCAATGACGGCCGCGGTTTGGATCTCGTCGCACACAACCTGGGCAATATTAGACCGAATGAGCACGAAAGTTCCAAGCACGGCCAGGAACGGTGACCAACCTGATTCTGCCCATGCGCGCGCAGGACCGCAAGACACAGAGCAAAGACAAAGGAGAGAACTTGCATTGCAAAAAGATGGATTGGTTTCGAGGGGTGGATTTTTAGATGGATGTTACGGGGAGGAAGTGCCTATCTTTTATACAACGCTAGGAGGTCCGAGCTGGGTGGACTCCGGGTGTGCCGGCGACAACGCTCTCCTGCCAGCCGACTTCCTCGGGCAATTTACGCAGGGACCTTCATTCCTAGAGTTAATTGGCGTATACATTGCCACATTGCCTCGAGCCCCCCAGACAGACTGGGTAGAGTTATGTCGACGAGGTTTCAAATTTCAAAGTCCGGTATCGGATCTCAATTTTGGATACTTCGAGCTCTGCGTATCCCGAGATATTCATCCCCCACGAATTTCTCCTTCAGCATTCCTGAATCTGGACATTGTTGTTGCATCCGGCCCTAGACATCGGTATGTAAATGTAAAATACCAGGAACGTGGTGAACCTAGATGACTCGTTTCAGACTTGGAAAAAAGGTGTAAAAAACTGACACAACAAGGCGACGTGCTTGAGAAGATCATTGTTGCAATGTTGGCTTCCAATATGACCTGGTTCGGATTCCCACCTCAGCGGCACGGAGTTGCATCCTTCTTGCCGCAATGCCCCACATTGTCAGCCACTTCGCCACACCTTGCCGGCCTTTGCCGACCTTCGGCGCCGCTCCGCGGCGGGGTCTTCTTACCCGCCGGTTTATGCCCCTCTTGCCTTCGCCTCAGTATATTCTTTTGTGCATTGGGTAATGTCCCGTATTAGACATCACATTCCGAAAGTTCAAAGTCGACATGTGTTTCATGCTGCAGCGAGCTTCCTGACGACTTGTAAATGGACTAGCCCCCAATAAGAACTATGCTTGTGTTGTCAGACGATGGCTACAGCCGAGAGTATTCAAGTTCCAAACAGCGAATTCCGAAATGCCCGGAGTCGCTGTATCAACACGTCCGCCGGCGACGGTTCGGCATGATACTTGAGTATTAGGGCTGATCATGAGTTCCGAGCGGTGAATTCCGAAATCCTCGGGGTCGCTTCCTCCGCCGGCAACGCTTCGGCAACCTGAGGGCAGATCCGGGCAACATGTAATGTCATCAAAAGTTACGGCATATGGATCACCGTCCCGACACGTGGGGACCAGGAAGTTTCCTACCTGCCATCTCTTGCTTTCGCTCGTTCTAAGCCAAATCTTCACCGATCCGCCTCTCTCTTTCCGTAAGAGGCCCTCTCTCACCCAAACCATCTTTTATCAAGTACTAGCCGTCAAGCGCAAGCGCACGACGCTCTCCTCGCAGATCTGGCTGCAGACCGTAACCCGCGCGACGTTGAAGAGAAATCGGCGTACTGCTCTCAATCGCGCTCGACCGC
This sequence comes from Mycena sanguinolenta, assembly GCA_014462675.1. NCBI lineage: Eukaryota > Fungi > Basidiomycota > Agaricomycetes > Agaricales > Mycenaceae > Mycena > Mycena sanguinolenta. Next base: position 1,278,532 of record JACAZH010000020.1, read on the forward strand.
GTCCTATGAGCATTTTGCGACGCCGGAAACGCTTGTACGCAGCACTCGCCCGAACTCAGGCACGAACGCAAGCCCGTGGAATCTTGGAAGACACGTCCGACGCGCCACTTGCAGCCGAGGTGACCGTGCATGTCCAGAAGCTAGATGTGTGCGCCCAAATACTGATATATCTTCACGCTTGTGGCCTCAACGCGATATTTAATGGGCCCACACTCACGATAAGCCGGGACCGGTGGTTGGCGAGTGCCTTCTTTCTCATCTTTCCTTTTCTCCCTGCTCGTTCAACCTCCCTTGATCCCTTCTGCCTTCCGTTCCGTTGTAAATATACTCACTATAAATCCGCAGATGCGCCGCTGCCGATTGCACTCGTCGTCATCAAGCGTCCTTCATGGGCGTACCCACTTTGAGACTGCAGTGGTTACCATGCCTCTGCCCGCGTCCCAATCGTACCTTTTGTCGTACCCGCACACTGTGCAGCAGTACCTTTCTCATCTGCGCCAGCCCGCCAGCCTCGGCTATCTGTGCCTGCCTCCCTCTCGACTCTTCCGCCCACCTTGCCTATCTTTAGCTCCCACGGAGCCCCGCGTTTCTCTTTTCGCTCACATACGGTGCACTCCCGCTCTCACCGACGCCCATCTACAGATTATAGGACCGCGGTTCACGTCGCCCCACTCAAATTGCCGTATTTTTTCTTCCCCCCGAATGGATCATCGTCCAAGGTCTTTCATTAACACTCTCTCCTGCCGAGGATAATCACTCCATAATTCACCCGCGTTGCCTATCTTTCATTTGCTATCCTTCATTTTCTTGGTCTCGGCGTTGTCTCATGTCTGATTTGCTCTTGCAGTGATCGTTTTGCTTCCTTTCCGGCGAGTCTGCTTCTGTCTTTCATGATCCACTGCAGCTGATGTCTCCGTTTAGGTGTTTGCGCCGTCCGAATTCTCTATCAATCTCCCGTCGGCACTTCTTTCCCGGCCTTTCATTTTCCCCGTGTCGACTTTGCCTCAGTTGTTTTTCCGGTGCTTTTTGCTACCGCTGTTTTCCCAGTCTTGTAAGTGCATGTTCGCATCACGACGAAATGGAGCTGATGTTTGCCTGTAGACCGGGTGGGTTTCGACTTTGTGTACGAACCCGACTGGGGTGAGCAAACATTCACTTCTTTTTTCTCTCTTGACGCTAACTCGAGCCCTATTACAGTATTACTCATGCACGCTTTGTCATGCAAAGATTGATGGCAGGTCTGTTCAGCGACGCCTTGAAGAACCTTTGCAGAGTAATAGTATTTTGATACATTCGTTCGAAGCATGTCGCTGCCCTTCGTTTTGGCTTCCATTTACTCTTTTGTCGTCGGAGTTGAGCTAACGAGATCGATTGCACAGCAACATCAACGGTAGACGGCGGATGATGGGATTCAAGGCGAGCTCGAGGACCACTTTACGACGTCGGGCGAACTGGTGGGTTTTTCCCCTTCGATCCTTCCCTGTAGTGGCAGAAAGCCTCTTCGAATTCGGCTCGTAATCACTGCATTCCGAAGCAATCTGACGGCTGCGATGCAAATATTCGAGTCGCTATCTTTCAAGACCGAAATTATCGCAGACACATGGTCTTCAATTTTGGGGCACAACTTTTCTACAAATGATAATCAACGATTATGTAAAAGAACCTTTGAACAGTTTATGAACAGTATTTTCGATGTAATTCACACAGGCGGCATGACCCGTGGCCTCTTGGGAAAAAAGCCGCCGTGGCTTATTGCCGGCTTATTAGCTGTACTTTACCAGTACCTTCGCATATTTTCATGAATGACATCATTTGCAACATGTTTGCATTACTGTATCATGGTCATCTGACTGACTGGAAAGAAAATCATTCGGTGTTCAAAAATTCTTCTCTAAGAGTTAGGTTCTCACCAATATCAGGATGTATTTTGTTGGATTTTGGTGAGCAAGGAATACTGGATTTTGCCTGAAGCTTGAAGTGCAAAGAGAGCAATTATGTATCACATTCACACATGTTTTGATCCAAGGGCGTGTCGCGCTTGTGATCGGGCAATGCATCCTGTGACCGCCGGCCCGGGCTGCCAAAACTGCTGCGTGTGGAAAAGTTGACTAGGTACCGGTAAAGTATGGCCAATAAGCCGGCAATAAGCCACGGCGGCTTTTTTCCCAAAGGGCCACAGATCATGCCGCCTGTGTCAGCTACGCCTAATAGACCCCAAATGATAGACTCATGACCGTCTCATCCGCAGAAGATCAGATATAGCTCCAAACCCAAGGCCGCCGGGTAGTAATTCTCGTTAGTAGTCAGCGGGTCCTGTGGGCGAGGGAATAGGACGAAAAAAAAAAAGAAAAAAAAATTAGCCGTGTTTTTGTTCCGGTTGAGCAATGCACTAACCCCGCATCCATGCTCAATAAACAATTGTCTGACGTTAACTAGCTCGGTCTCCAGGCCCTGCGCTTTTGTGCACGCGGCCGTCACGGCCGGGGTGGTTCCGATTGTATTGCCTGGCGCTGTTGCCAGGAAGGAATTCGTGTCGTCAATATCATCGGAGAGCCTGGCTCTGAGCGCCTCACACACAAACTGGGAAATATTGGACCGAATGAGTACGAATGCCCCACGCACAGCGAGTGACGGTGACCAACCAAATTCTGAGCATGCGCGCCCAAGCCCGCAAGACACAGAGCAAAGGCCATGGAGAGAACCTTCATTGCAAAGAGATGGATTGGTTTTGAGGGGTAGATTTTTGGATGGATGTTCCGGGGAGGAAGTGCCTATCTTTTATACAACGCCAGGAGGTCCGAGTTGGGTGCTACCGGCGACAATGGCCTCCTGCCAGCCGAGTTCCTCGGGCAATTTACGCAGTCTGACGGGAAGACGATCGTTCCTAGCGAATGTCCTTGGCGTACATATTGCCATATTACCTTAAGCTCCCCCAGATACAGCTTGGGCGGATTTACGCTAATGAAGTTTCAAAGTTCGGTATCGGATCTTAAATTTGGATACCTCGAGCTCCGCATATCCCGGGATATCCATCCTCTACAAATTTCTCTTTCAGCACTCCTGAATCCGTAAATTGTTGTCGCATTCGCCCCTGGACATTCGGTATGGGAAATCCCAGGAACGTGGTGGGCCTAGATGGCTCGTTTCAGACTTCGTAATGCGGTAAAAACGGACGAAACAGGACGACGTGCTTGAGAAGATCGCTCAAGTTTTCCAATATGACCTGGTTCGGATTCGCACCCTGGCCGTACGGAGTTCCATCCTTCTTGCCGCAACGAGCCGCATTATTAGCTACTTCGCCACAGGCAAGTAGACCTTGCCGGCCTTTGCCGACCTTCGGCGCAGCTCCGCGGCAGGGTCCGCCGCCCTTGCTTAGGCTTGCCGCGGCAGGCTTTGCCTACTCGCCAGTTTATACCCCTCTTGCCTTGGCCGCAGTATGTTCCCTGTGCATTGGTAATGTGTTGTCCCATAATAGACATCACATTCCGAAAGTCTAAAGTTGACATATGTTCCATGCTGCACCGAGCTTCCTGACAACTTGAGGAATCCTTCACCCCAATCTATCACCAGGAGGTACAGTCTCGGCTGTAATATTTGCCAAATTCGCTACATGTACCAGTCCACAATGAGAACTGTCACAGACGACGGCCACAGCCGAGAGTATTCAAGCTCGAAACAGCGAATTCCGAAATGCCCGGAGCTCAACACCTCCGCCGGCGACGGTTCGGCATGATAAGTATTCGCTGTTAAGAACTGACACCCTTTAAAACAGCAATATTTCCGCTAGCTTGAATGTGCTGTTGAAAGGCCAGCTTTCTACACACCTTTTGGATTGGCAAAAAAGTTCACTTTCTGCTTGGTTGGAAGTCGAGTTGAAAGGAAAAATTTAATAACCGGTTTTCGCACATGGGAAAGACAAACTTTCCGCTGAAATAAAAGCAGAGTGAAATGTTGGGGAGAATTTTGCCACTTGTCTGGCATTTTCCGTGCCAATGCCAAAATCGTCTCTGGCATTAAACCCCTTTCAACTCGCGTGAAAGGTTTCCTTTTTGGTTTGCGAAAACGCGAGATTAATTGCTTCCTTTTTGCTCAACTGCCCATCGACCTTTCCGTGCATCTTTAAGGTATGCGGAATGTTCTTCTTTAAGCTTCGCTAGTAGAAGTATTCCTATTTTAGGTGTGGGTGAGTTTCGAACATTGAATTCCGACATGCTCGGGGTCGATACCTCCGCCCGCAACGGTTCGGCATGACATTACTCGTATCTTTAGGGCTACTATATGTGACTTAGTCGACTACCTCAGGTAAGGTATACAGCGCCAACAGGGATAAAGTATGATCTGTAGGGCAGGTCCGCACCAAATTTGGACAGAATCCGATGCGTCCATCAAAGGTTACGGCGTTGCGATCACCATCCCGAGGTGTGGGAACGAGGTTTCCTTCATGCTGCCGTCACCCCGCTGCCATCTCTCGCCTTCGCTCGGACAGGTCAAACCTTCACCAATACGGCTCTACCCCTGTGAGACCCTCTCGCACCAATTGCGCCTCTTACTCAAGCAACAGCCGCCAAAGCGCAAGCGCACGACGCCCTCTGCGAGAGTGCTCGCAGATCTCCTACCGGTAGCCACGGTAGTCCGCGCGACGTTGAAGAGAAATCGGCGTACTGCTCTCAATCGCGCTCGACCGCATCTTATAAGCATCGTGCGCCCCGGAAACACGCTTGTAAGCAGCATTCGCCTGAATTCAGGCACGAACGCAAATCCGTGTAATCTGGAAGACGTCCGACGCACCGCTTGCAGTAGAGGTGACCGTGCATGTCCGGAACCGGTGGTCGGCGAGTCCCTTTCTTGTTTCTCGTCCTTTCTTTTCTCTCTGGTCCTTCAACCTTCCTTTCCGCTGTAAATATACTCACTACACATTCGCAGATGCGCCGCTGTCCATCCGCATTCGTCGTCCTTAAGCGTCCTTCATAGGCGTGTCTTCTTTGAGAGCGCAGTGGTTATAATGCCTCTGCCCAGGCCCCAATCGTACCTTTTATCGTACGCGTCCATTGTACAGCTGCATGTTGCCGATCAGCCCCAGCCCGTCAGCCTCCGCTATCCGTGCCTACCTCCCCTCGACTCTTCCGTCTACCTTGCGTACCGTTAGCTCGGTCGTGACGCCAATCACTCCTAAAGAGTTTTCCCTTCACACCTGTTTGAACCGTGATGACGGCGGTGACAGCGGCTCGGAACTGGCTCTACTTCAAGTTCATTGCGACTGTGCGTGGGTCCTGCCTTTATCATTTCTTCAACACCTTGACCGATGCAAAAGACAGATGGCCCATGTTTGCTGCTATCCTGTTCGGTTGGCCGTTTCTTTCGCGCAGAGTATTAGCGTCTGACTTTCCGCAGGCTTCTGCTCTCATCACTGGTATAATGTCTCGCTCTGGTCGCCGCGCCATTTGCCTCTCTGCGCTCTCCCTCACGGACCCCTTCATTCCTGAGCAAAGCATGACAATGCATTCCGGTTAACTCTCTTTCGTTGTCTCCTTCCCGCTTTCGGCTCATTTGTCCTGATAGTGCTTTCGTGCAAACATGATTCGACTTTGGTGGGTGTGCGTGTGTCTACTGTTTGAGTAATGGAACTCATATTCACTTCGAGGTCCCTTCGGCCAAGTCAACTGAGTTTTTTTGTCGGTTTTGTCTTCATGCTGACTCCATTTCAGCGCACAATTTCGTCTCGCTACTTTACGACCACCGTGCCCCGTTTTCGCGTCGCCTCGCTCAGCTTGCCGTGCTTTCTTTCCCTTGGGATGGATCTTCATCGTCCAAGGTCTTTAATTAACACCTTCTCCAGTGAAGGGTAATCACTCCATACTACTTCCGACTGCCTTCCCGGCCAGTCGGGGTAACCGGCCGCTTGGACAATATAAGAGCGTAGAACGTACATTCTGCCTAGATCTTGGTTGCATATTTGAACACAAGTATTGACGACTTCGGACACCAAAAATGATGGCAATTGATGGAGTTGACGTGATGCTATGGCGATTACAGACAGGGTGAGAACTCCGAGCACAGCATTTTCCTATTTTGGTCACGGCACCGCTGGCAAGGAATCACCGCTATCTCCACGACGCCTGCACCGATCCAAGACGTTCTGGGCTCGTTCTATTCAGCAAGAGCATAGCTACACATCCAAGCCATCGAAAGCCAGTTTCAGCCTCAATCCGCGGTTTCTGCGACCTGAATACTGGCATCAAAATGTGAAAATAGCCTTCGAAGGCCCTCCTATCGTCGACGATGTATCTAGTGCTATCGTCGTGCGATGGTCTTGGAAATCAGTGTGTACATTTTAAATAGCTAATCCGTTGTTCTGACGATGTTAATGCAATTTTATGGATTTTCCATGTCCGTCAGCGTGCCCGACTATGCCAAAACACCACTCTGCGCAGCCTGAAAACTTCGAATTTTTTGGAAAAGATTGGGAAGAGACAGCATGGGTCCAGGAGTCTCGGTACACGCATTTATATCCATTACACCTACAACTCGTGTATCTTGGCCATACAGCTTACATTTGCCTTTATACGGGCGCACCTCGACTGTCCACCATCGTCCCTGCCGGTTTGATGGCGATCACAAGGATTCTGTAGTGGAACCTGAGTCTAGCTCCCCTGAAACACATTCATTACTCTATACAACCACTCTATTTCAGGCTTGGCTGGACAGCGCAGCTGTGAAGAGCTATCTGACACATCACAATATAGAAAATCTATTAAAAAATCATTTCCATAAATATTGGCAAGTTGGAGACAGATAAGAACCATTACTGGTGTTATTCAGGTCTATTGTAACCGTAACACTCGTCAATTGCACTTGTGGGTCCTATACAAAAGACCAGCCTGCGCGAAAGTGAAATTGATCGAGCAGTTCCCACGCCTGGCCGGTTAGCCCGTTTTGGCCGTTTTCGGACCTTGCCGCGGCAAAATATTCGCCAATCAATCAAAACATCACCGATCGGCCGTCTCTGTCCAAAATGCACTTATAACATCATAGACTACGTTCTGGTACGGAAAAATGTTCAATATGCTAATTCCTTCCTTTGTGAGATACCCAAAAGCTCTAAGGTGGCCGGTTTCCCAGTTGGAAGCAGTAATTCATTTGGATTCGCTATCGCTATCTTTCGTTTTCTTGGTCCCGGCGTTGTCTTATGCCTAATTTGTTCCTGCAGTGATCTTGCTTCGTTTCTGGTGTGTATTTCTAGCGCCTTCATGATAAACCGCAGCTGATGTCCCCGTTTAGGTATCTGCGCCGTCCGAATTGCTCCATCAATTTCTCGTCGGTAATTCTTTCTCAGTCTGTCATTTCCCTCGTGTCGACTTTGCCTCAATTCTTCCTGTGCGTTTTGCTACCGCTGTTTCCCCAGTCTTGTAAGTGTATATCCGCATTTCATGACGAACTGGAGCTGATGTTTGCCTGTAGACCGGGCGCGTCTCGTCTGGGGTGAGCGAACATTTACTTTTACTTTTTCTTGATGCTAACTCGAGCTCCATTGCAGTATTTCTCAGCCGTTGTTGTATTGCTTTTAGGTGAATTTTTCTTTTATTGCTGGAAGCCGCTCGAAGGCCTTGAAAGGCCCCAAAGCCAGACGAACATGATGAGTTTGCGCTGCCTTTTCTACCCTTGCGCCGCTTCTTTTTCTTCTTCCCTCTTCTCGCTCTCCCATTCCTTTCCCTCCCCTCCCCTTCCATCTCTTTTGCCAGCCACCTTCCGCCCGGCTCTTGTTCTTCCTCTTCACTTCCCTCTCCTTCTCTGTTCTCCATTCTTCCCTCCTCCTCGTTGCTCCCTCCTCCTTTCCCTCCTCGTTGCTCCCTCCTCCTTTCCCTCCTTTTTCGTTCTCCGCTCCCCTTCTTTCTTTCTCTCATAGTATCAGCGCTGACGCACTCCAGGACCCGCCTCTCCTGCGCCTTCTTTCAATACGATCTCACTGTGCGGACTCTCCGGCAATACCACCGATAACCGGGGCCATAGGCTCGAAACTGAGGTGCGGCCGTGTCCGCCGAGCGCAATGAGTGGCTTCTCTTCCGACGTGCTCCGACTCGTCGATGGCTCAGGCTACTCAGTGTCAACAGGCACTTGCGGTGTTAACGAGGAACAAGGACGTCGGCCGTCAAGGATTCGTCCACTGCAAGGCCGCAAATTTGTTTGAAAATTCCAAGCCCTTCCAATGATCCTTGGATCATCCCGTGGGTGTATCGGGGCTTCTGGAAAATACGTCCTCAATGATCTGGAGTGTGTTCTCAATGAAAAAAAGAAGAAATCCAAGTCTCGCCAACAGGTTATTCCACTCTGGCGTTCTAATTGACTAATCGCAGAACACCTCGACAAAAACGGGCACTCATCGTTTTAAGAATTTTAATCGATGCACGTGTGCTCTCTTGTTACACTCCAAGCGCCTCGGTCATTCCATAGGAGCGAGTCTGATCGTTTTCTTTCTGACTCGGGTCCGTGAGGGATTCCGGATGAAAAATAGGTGTGCTGCACTTGGAACGTCTGGAAGGGTCTTTATAGCCGGTCAGCAAATTTTTATTTATATGTCTCCCTCAGGCCCGATCCACGTTTATCATGAGCGTCTTCTTGCACTCTTATTCACAAGCAATTCAAGGGACTACAATTCGATATAGCCGGAATATAGTACATCAAGCGTCAAGCGAATATGATCCCTTCCTCGCAACTTGTTATTCATGCTGGAAGACGCTTCAGCTTTCGCAATTCAACGCTTTATCAAATGTTCGCACCTCTTGGTCAAATTTACGTCCCGCCAACGAACGAGCCTTGCGAGAGCGCGGGGAAATCTTCGAAGTGCGCCCCCGCCTCCCATGCTTTAACGCTTTGACAGCCGATGGCGGTGAGCCCAAGCAAACTGGCCACCGTGGCGCTGATCGGTTCGGGTTCGTTGATGATCATGCACACGCCACCTGCAGCAACGAGTGCCGAAGACAAAATACGATCCGTGACATCGACCCATTCCAGCTTTGAAGGAAGGTCGCCGCTGATTTTGACCTCTTTTGCAGCGTCGATAGCCATGACGATACTGACACCCTCGGGCACGAGCTTGAAGCAACCCGCCGCGAGCGCCACGAGACCGCGTACACGTACATTGGCAGCGCGGGCGGGGATAGTAATGCAATCAAGACCCCACGAGAGCTCGCGACACAAACGCAAATCCGAATGGCCGGGGATCTCTTCGTAAGGGAATGTGATTGCGGCGACAATCACGTCACCCGCGACCTTCCAGCCCCAGTGCAGCCCACCAGCGAGCTTGTCGAGGGGAACGCCGTTATCGGGCGTGTACCAATCGTCAACGGCGAGGATGAGCTTGACAATGCTGGTAACAGGCCCAGCGATCGCCACGAGCCGTTTCGCGACCAGCTTGACTTTCGTGATAGTCTCGCTCGAAATTCCAAGGGCTCGAGCCTCACCCGAACCCTCTCCTGACGTACAATTAGTAAAGCCATTGAATTACAGGAAATTTGTCTCATACCGGTGTTGGACTCGGTGAGCTGGAACCCGACGGCCCTCATTGGACGTTCGCGAGACGAGCTCCGAGAGCGGACCTTGACCGCCGAATGATCCTGCAGGAACTGACTGAGATCGCCGAGGCTGTCCGAAGGCTTCTTGCCGGTGATAATTTTGAACAACACGGTAGTGGGAATTGCGATGAGCAACGACATCGCGTCGAGCGCGGTGAGGTCGTTTCCGCTCATCCACTTGTACAACGGCGACAGCAGCGGGATATCGATTACCGTGTTCATGAGCTTCTGCGCAAGAGTGATGAAATCTGCGACGAGGTCGATAATTCCATCAGCGATGGTGCGGATAATCTTTAGAATATTGCGGAGGAGGTCGACGCCGAATTTCTCAAGCATCTGCCCGAGGGAGAGCTGTCGGTGATCGTTGAAGATGGCTATGATGTCGGCAAAAGCATCCTGGATCGTTTTCCCTAGCTGCTCAAGGGTGGGGCGAATCTTGCTCCAGAAGGAAACAAGCGAGTCCCCGGTTGGCAGAAGTCCAGAATCAAGACCTTTTAACGAATTTCCGACCCCGCCATGCTTTAACTGATAAGACGACCAGTTGACCCCTGGTGCGCTTTGGGCGTTGGAATACTGCTCGTTTCCGGCGACCTGCGAGCTCGCGGTCTTCCCGGACAGCTGAGTGTCGCGAATTTCTTGGGGAATATCAACCAACTGTGAGAGCCATTTATCTGCCCCATCGAACCACGCGTTTACGGTCGTTTTAAAGCCGTCGACTCGGTCAACAGCGCAGTCGATCGACGCATTCGCCATTGCGACGATCATGTTGTGCGTCTCCTTGATATCGTCCCACTCAAAAATGAAGCCAAGCCACTCGATGATATCGTCGATAGGGATGTGTAGGACGTCCTGAAGGACGAAGTGGATCGCCTTCCAGACGTACGAGAGGCCTTTGAGGAGGAATTCGTAGACTTTTCCTGCAATGTGAATGATAAACTTCCCGCCCTCCACAACAAACTTCTCCAACGCTTGCAAGTCGAGAGGGTTCGTGACCCAATGCCAGAGGGCCCAGCCTACATCGGAAAGGGAGAACATCAAGGATGCCGGCTGGTCCGAGCCGTCTGGAGGCATGCTTGTCAGCGAGTCCGACAGCTGCTTCATAGCCTGCATAGCTGGGTCCAAGTCGCGGGAGCGAACCTTTTCCTTGTCAATTAACGCCCTTCCGTTCCGGAGCCGCACTGCGCGGAGGTCTTGCGTAGACGAGAGAATACTCTGCGCATTTTTGGCGGGATTAACGATGTAGGTCTTGCCCAGCACCGAATGACCGGCTACGTCTTTAAGGGTGAATGTGACGGTGCTGAGGGTCGAGACATTATGGATTAATGTGATGTCTCCGGAAAGGTCCGTCGTCACCGGCGTTCCAGCCGACGTGACCGAGAGAACGCGGCCGTTATGCCCGACGTCGGCAGCTGCCGAGCTAGAGAGCAAGACGGTGGTATTCGGCAGTCCAGCTCCAGTGGCATCCTTTAGGCTGATATGCGTTGTGAAAGAGACGATGTCGGTGTTTTTACCGGCCGTGGAAGGGACAAGAACATGAATGCGCTGCCACAGCTGAGTATCACCACTCTGCTCCAACATTGTGAGGGAGTTGTCCGCGGCGACTGAAAAAAGTTTTTGGGATCTTGTCGTATGGTCCAAGAGCACAGAGAGATGCCCTCCTCCTTCCTCGCGCCTCAGAAGCGGAGTGAGGGGACCTTGTGCATCGACCTTGCTGTCGCCGAGATCCTGGAGCTGTTGATACAGCACCGTGTCGCCGCTATTCCGACAGTAAACTGTGAGGAGACTGCTCGCCTGTGCTATGAACAACTCCTTTACACCGCCGAGACTCGGGCCATCAACGACGACAGTGTAACGGTCCGGGGTCGTCGGCGTGTCGGAATGGAGAGCGTTTTGGGCGGTATAGTGGGTAATCGCATCACCCCCGACGAGGAGGTCAGTAAAACCCTGGTAATTGACAAAAGTGGCAAGGCTACGAGCGCCGGGAGGAGGACGGAGGGACGTGGCGAAAATTGAATTGAACTTGGATCTAATTTATTTGAGCGTGAGCGACCGTTTTTGGAAAGAGGAATGGCTCGACTGACATGAATGATACAAACGAAAGGTACGTCTGATCCTGCTGTCTATAGAGACAGAATAGTCCACTGTAATCCGCTTTCAGAGTTCCGGCGCAGATATCGATTATCGACTCGATGTTCACTGGCATCGTGAAGACGTCGGCGAAATCCCATTGGCTGTCTGAGATGTCCAGACAGCGCGCATCTGTGTGGGTGCCATCCGTGCGCGAGTAAACAACGCAGACGGTCGGATACTTTTTTCCAGCGGCCTATTTGTTGCTATCAGACGCATTTTCTCGAGAATGATAATTGCAGGAATGCCTACCGCAGTATAAAGTCGCTCGACGGTACACTTGAAGGTAGACTTGTCCGGGATCAGCCACTCGCCGAGCTTAGAGGATGTGTCCACAGCGACCCACTCAGCCGGCATCTTGGGGTGCACGATGTAGATGGACGATGGAGCACCGACTTTCGCGCCTTGCGCAGCGAAGGTGAGGTAAATTTTGCTATCGGTGCCTTGCAGCACGGACAGGTGAGTCACAACTGCGCTCTCTATCCCGAACAGCTTGTTCAGATTCAGAAGCGAATGGCAACCGTTGACGCCTTGCGGGCGCAGGATGAAGAGGGTACCGGCCGAACCGACGGAGAAGATGATGGGACGTGAATCCTCGTCGTGGACAGCATAAAATTCACTGGAATATTCAAGAGGGAGCAGCGTAGAGGGCATGATTTGCTTCATAAAAGCGGAGTCAAAGGAGACGTTGGCCATACTTGGGTATGAGGCGCTAGGGTGGTTGCGGTGGGGTAGATCCCAAAGTAAGCGTCTTATGAGACTTTTCGTCGTAATTAGTGCGGCCATTCCTCCATATGTCGAAAGACGAAAACAAGTCCATGTACGACAAGTTTTCGAGAACCGGGGACGTGAAGTTCCGGACAGACACACGCATACAGAGAGAGCCGGTCATTAGAAGACTAACTTGTGGAGATTACACGATGGTAATACCATCTCCAATGTTTGTAATGAAAAAGCTCCACTGACATCTTCAATGAAAGCAGTCCGTCGGCGACAGGTTCTCGGTTTTCAAGGGTGCTGTGTTACAGATAAGTATACAGAGCAGCCAAGCTTTGGACGCATCCAATGGAATGCTATCAATGCCGAGAAGCAGCTTGTCGGTAGCAAGTTCTCGAGAGAAATGTGGGGGGTGACTGGGGTGACGACTTCGAGGTGATGTGAGGGCGGCCGGTGTTTCGTGTAAGCCGAATAGCGGCCGCCGTCAGGTTGGACGGCGGCGTGTGGGGTGACTTTGATTAGTCTCGGTGCACAGCCTCTCACGACATCTCAATTTGGGAGACTCACGACAGGGTCCCAAATTGGGATGTCGTGAGAGGCTGTGCACCGAGACTAGACTTTGATGGTGAACGCAAGGTGAACGTTTGATCCTGAATACACAATGGGTCGTTCATTTCTCCGTGTTCCGAAAAGCAGTGTATTTGTGCCAGGTCAGGATTATGAGGTTCTGGATGACCACACGCGGAGAGACGATTTAGAGACTAATTTGCGGAGACTGTACGATAAGCAATGGAAACAGTTCGTTCGCAGCAGCATACCGGTTCTCGGCATCCAAGGATGTTCGGTTGCAGATAGACTCAGAGTCGCGAGCAAGTCGCGAGGCTTCGGACGTGTCCGACACACGCAATGGAACACTATCACGGCAGTGCAGCTCGAGTGCACCTCTTCACGACTTGAAGGTCTCAAGATAAGTTTGAGTGAGGAGCTCGAGAGGATAAGAGAGCGACCAGTTTTGTGTAGGCTGATAGAGCAGGATCGAGTTTTGATCGAGTTGGTCACAAGGGGGTAAAGTTTTGTGAAAAGTGGAACCGGACCCACCTTTTGAGAATAAGACCTCGCCGCTGAACCAACCAACCACGTGACGTCTAAATAAGGAAATTCCCCCTATCCTTCATGAGCTAGAGAGCGAATTGCTGGGGTATATGGCCCAAGGTCTATTAAATTTGTTCATTAGCACCTCCTTCACACCCAATTTGTTTGAAATTTGGATTGTTGCAGCGTCAATAGAATTTCCTGTTCACCGCTCGCCAACACGTGATATTGTCTCAATTTGGTATGTTCGCTCAAGCTTTTGCTTTGCGAAATGTGTTGGTAAGTTGGAACTTGCTGGAAACGATTCTGGCAGCCAAATGGTTTCTCAAGATCCATTTCCAGCCTCAAACTCGGTGGCTCCCAGAAAAAATTTTTCGGCCTGGCGGCCGAACCAACCACCCAGCCCCCGGTCCGGCAATCACGGCCCGATGCCCCCTTGGTTGGTCACGGACGACTTGGATGTCGAAGATGGATACGTAATCACTTGATGCGTTATTACTTTGGTTCTATTTGCTCTCCTCATTTTGCATCATCATCCAATCATCATCATATAGTCTTTTGACGCTGGCTCGCTCGCTCTACCGGAAAATGGTCAAATTTTAGGTTCATACACAAAATGAAATGTGTATCATCAGCAAGCCGCTTCTCAACATCCGCTTGCATTACTGTACTTTTTCATTCAATTCGGTAGTTACGATGTCACGCGGCCCTCTGTCGAACCTCCAGGGAGTCACGCAGGTCCCCAAAATGGCTTGAAACTTTAGAATAGGCGCAAAAAAGACGAAATCTTCGGTTCGGATGTCGAAATTTCCGGGTGTCACGCTGAAATCTGGCCGTTGCCGAAATGTCGGATTGCTAAATCGAGTCATGCGTCACACCCCATGTCGATTTGAACGAAAAAGTACATTATACTCAAACGAGTTCGCAGACATTGCGAACGTTGGGTAACTGTCTCTCTCGAATGAAGATTTCAACCAAATCTATATCGTGCTTCGCACTACAGCCACGTCAAGCTCAGCCTTTGAGCCACCGAGCCACCGGTAATCCATCACTCCGGCTGAAATTAAAATGCGTATCGCAAAGTTCTGGGGTGCGATTCGCGCGAGCCGCTGAAGAAACGCCACATGTGGCGCGCCAGGGAATACAAGGACGATGCGGGGTTGCCGGCAGATTGGAGAGCGTAAGTTCCATGTCCGACTGACTGATATTCCGGCTTCAAGTTGGACCCGGTCATGGAGAACCAGAGAGTGTTCCATACGCGAAAATCGGACAAACTTGAGGTATAAAGAGAAAGTCACGACCGAATTTTGACAACCACCTCACAGCAGCCCAAAAACTACTCGCGCTCTCCCTCAACGAAATGTCGTCAGTATTTTTGGCGGATACATGGCCATGAACTCACCAATGCACGCAGTACCTCACCGCTTCAAGGCTACGACCAAATTGTTGCGGTCTCCCAGGACCATATCAACATGAGCTTGGATGCTCGTTTCTCTGACGAGAAGCTTCTCAAGTGGGATGTGAAAGTCAGTGGGATCGGCCACCTGGCTGGGCACATGTTACCACCCACCGTCGCGCTTTTTATCCCTAATGAACCGGCAAAGACCCACTTCTGTCTGCACTTCGATAGTGGCAACTTGACCTACTACACCTACACCGACGAGGAGCCACCAATGCCGGTTACCCATGTCGTTGATGTCACCGATTGGAAGCTCGCGTTCATGGTGAACCTGAACCTGGACGCAATTTCCAAGCTCCCCGACGACCTTGCGAAAAAGATCACATTCCCCGGGTCATACAGCGTCAAGCAGCTCCTCCTTGACTTCACCACCGCCGACCTCATGGCTTTCGACCCCAAACTGAGCGTCATCCCAGCCTCAGATACCGTAAAGCCGTTGGGCCAGGACCCCAAGCGCGACCAGGCCCTGGCGGATATGATTAACACATATCTTCGGGAGCAGGTCTTGAGTGCCAGCCATAACGTCCTCGGATATGCGATCACAGTTGACGACCCGGCCAAAACGAACCCGATCGCGCCATCATTCCCGCCGACTTTGGTGCGCTTCCAGACGATGGCGCACCAGCCTACATCTTCTGGGAACGATTGCATCCTCTTCCTAGAAATGACCGACAAACACCCGTTCCCTACGCAGCCGTACATTGGCTGGACGTGGAACTGGATATCGGAGGACAAACTCGACGCGCGCCACGCTGGCTCCATGGTGCTCTCGAAACAGAACTTTTGGGACAGATTCTTTTGTCCCTCATTCGACTTTCCTGAACAATTTTGCCAAGGTCGTGACGATAATTACTTTGGTCAAGACTACGTCTCCCTCCATGGACGAAAGAGAAGAATGGAAACGGATTGCACAGGCCGCCGACGCTGTCAGTAACGCGTGGACGACCACCGCGGCGCACGGAATGGGGTGGGATTGGAAGTATGAAAACAATTTCGACGAGCCTAATTTCCACCACTCTCGCTCCTGCGACACCAAAGTCGACGTCGCCCCCGACGTCACCGACCCGACTGCGATTGCGGTGCGCTGCACGTCGAATGTCAAGCAAAAAGGACACCCACTTTAAGGGCGTCTGGGATATAGAAGCTACCGTGACCTACGGCTTTAGGTTTTCTCTGAACGTCGCGGCGGGAGCGCTCGGCTTCAGCCCCACAGCGAATCCGGAGCCAGACTGCAAGGTTAAATTAACTGCGGTGTTTAACGATGACGGTGGTAGCAAGGAGATCCCAAGTTTAACCAAAGAAAAGGAGGAGGAGGTCCGAAAGGCTGTAAAGGCCGAGGTGGACAAAGAGATGCCATCGTTCGTGCAGCAGATCAATGACGCTTTCAAACATCAAGCCCAGTTCGTTTTCCCGGGAGGTGGAACCTTCTTCATGAAGGACCCAGGCTTAAATGCAGCTGGGGATATGGTCGTGGGGCTGACGTACAAGCAGGAATGAACGGAGGGCAGGAGCGTCTCGCTCCCTTACAGTCTTGAGTAGTGTTCACTGTTGTAGTCCAAAGATGTGCGATTGGTGATCAATGTATGATGATTTTGATACTTTATGTTCATCTGAAGATCAAGCTTGCCGATACTGCGGTCGACTTGTCGAGTCTGCGTTTCGGCAGTGATTAGGGACAGAACATTCCGCACAGTGGCAGAGCGAAACACAGCGAAACTGAACAAAGATGTGTATTTGTAGACGGATTTCAAGTGGTAGAACGAGTGCTCGAGCCAGCTGTGTGTGCGTGCCTGTTTGAGACAAAGTGACTGTGCTGGTCCTGCTCCCTTGCTCGACCAACGCAGCTCCTCCGCCGAACGACGACGCGCTGCTGTGTTGGGGTCGGCCTCTGCGAACAAGGGCGGGAGCCGGTGGAAAGACGTAAAGACGTCCCAAAGCGTTGGTGATGGTATCGGGAGCATAGACGGGCGCGTTGGAGGTGAAGCGGTGAAGGGATAAGCGGGGTGCGAGTGCACGGACCTCGACTCGGTCGGATCGTAGAACGACACGCTTCCATCATCCAGGCCCATCGGGTAGAGGGAAAGAGAGTATCGTGTCCCGCCTTTGGGTGAGTGGAGAGGGCGTGTAGACCATGGGGAGGGGTGCAGACTCCTCCCATCTCCCCTTCACTCGCCATCCCTACTTCCGTGCATTCCCGCCTTTCACCTGCTTCCCCCGTCTCGCATCCTCTCCTCCCTCCTCTGATCCCTCTCCGCGCCTTCTCTCGACCTCCACCCATTACCGCAAAGGCAAACGAAACGACCCAGTAACCCCCACGCGGCTTCTCCCAGTACTGCGACCAGGTGTACCCGCCGCGACCGCATGCGATTCACCCGGCAATATCACCGTCGATCCTCTCCGAGGGCAATTGACGCGCCGAGCTTTTCTTCAGTCCCAGCGCAGCAAGCAGAGCGGGCGCGGGGGCAGCTGAGGCGACGGCTGGTATTGGTACTAGGGCGACTGCGGAGGTGACGGGTGGTGCTGGTGATGGTGCTGGTACAGGCGCCGGGGACAGTGGGCGTCGGAAGGAAGGGAGAACAGGAATGGACGTGTGTGTGGCGTGGAGATCCTGAACGTGGAAGACTTGAGGACGAAGGATATGGGCGTACGGGGTAGCCAAGGGACCCAGCGGCCACGTGCGGGGTGCTCGAGGTGATAGCATCGCATCAATGGAGTCTACAGAGTCGATCAGAGATGAAAGACAGACATATACGCGGTAGGAAGCGTGCCTTCGGGCGAACGACCTGGACCTCCTCCACCGAACCCCTTATAACGACCTAGTCGGCGCCCGGAGTCACGCATCATCGATTCATCCCGTACCCGCTGCCAACACCCCGCGGCGGCGAAGAGTCGTGCTCTGCACAACGCTGGCCCCGCCTGATCATCCGTCGCAATATCCGCCCAAAGGCGGAGCAGAGCGTGAATCAGCGGACTCGGGGGCATTGCTGACGAGAGCTGCCCGACGTCGAGGACCAGCTGCACATGGGTTAGATGGCGGGTGGGGCGGCATGGGTGACTTGACGTGCCTATAAGGAGTAGGATGGGGCTCGTCGAGGACGCGCGCACAAGCACGGGGAGCCGATGGCGGGTGATGAGCCGTCGTGCTGGTTCTGTCTGACGCCGGAGAGCCGGTGAAGAACAATATGTCAGTCGCGTGCGTTCGCTAACACATTGGTGAGATCGCTCAAGATTCGAGGAAAATATGTGGAGAGGGTACCTTGAATACCGCGGGCAAGCGACCGGCGAGTGTGGCGGCTCCAAGATCGCGCGCGGAATGCCGCGTCCGATGCTCGGCAACTTTCACGATTGCCGCCAGAAATTCGTCAAATCCGATGACGGAGTTGCCTTTTCCAGTAAGTGTACCGTTCTTTGGGTTCACGGCCTGTCATTTCGTATTTGTAGATGCTTTCACATGGCTCCGACAATCGCTCTTCCGTCAACTTTGACCCCTGTTAGCGTGTTACAGTCTTCGCGTCGTTATTCAGTGACTGGTTCAGTCTCTCTGGTTTACTGCACGAGCTCTGCCTTTTGATCTACACTTCGACCATTCCACTTGGCCAACATCAACCTCTGTGAATCCCTCTCATTCAACCCTCGTTCTGTTTTGTGTTTTGTGTTTTACAGTTTATTTTGTGGCCCTTCCCTGAGTCTCTATGCTCAGTCCTTTTCTCGCCATACATTCTGAGGTGAGTCCAACCCACCGCAGTATTTTTGCAGTTAACGTTGTTCTCACTCCTTTACTTAAAGGAAACCCGTACATCCGGTCTGTGTGGCGGTATCAGTATACTTGTATATACACGTACAATGCTATGTGTACGCGCCCTCGACATTGGTTACTATGGAGGAAAGCTAATTTGACTGACTCTTTAATCTTTAGTGGGAACGAAATATTTTGGGTCCCAAACCTCGCTCGGTTGTCGCTGTCTTGCCAACTATTTCTCATTGAAACTGGACATTGAGTTGATCGGAATACAATGTTCACATTGGAAGATAATACACAATGTTGGGCTTGAGCTGGGTTGAGAAACTCATTGACATTCAATCCCGCGGTATAAATGTTATCTGGGTGAAACAGCTTCGGTGAGGGACAAAAGGTGCTTTGAGTTCAACAAGTGACGGATCGGGTTAAACAGTTAGTGGGCTCTGCCGCGGAGCGCGCTACCGTTGTTATTGAGACATGTCGAAGAGATGGCCGAAAAAGGAAGGCGAAGGGCTGAAGGCCCAACCAAACAAACGAAAGCTATAGCCAAACAGCCCCTTGCCTTCCACCAACTCGGTCAAGCGCTCTGGTTTTCTCTGCTAAACCTCTGGCCAACTTTCTGGTTCGCATTTGTAGCTCGCCTTTGCGCACCAAAACCGCCTGTCCGCTTGGGCCTAGAAAAACGCGGTGAATCTTGATTCAGTCGAGTCGACGACCGCCTGGTTCCGGGTCCGTTCATTAGTATGATCTAGCCCAATCCAAATCATTTTTTCTATCCTCACTTCCCTCTCCATCTCACTGGCGAGAGGCTTTTTTTGCAAAGAACTTGGACATTGGAACTCAGTTTACGTTCCTTTTCTGCCGTCGATGCAAGGCCTGTGCGATCTGTCTTTTGTCGCTAACTTTACGGCTGTTACAATTCACGGAGATTATCTTCGTTTTACGACTCCGGGAATATCCTCGTTTCAGTATACGAACCACTCGGCATGACTTGGACACAGAAATCGCCCCTCGGCTCAAGCTCGTTGTGGATACCCCTCCAATGTCCTTTCTTCAGAGCAACGCCTCCGCGGGGATCACGTCGTATCCACTCATATTTGCGCCAAGCCAAACTCAGCGCGAATGAGCTTCAAATAGCTTTGATACTGATCTTTGCCAAGAAATTTTTGTGGTTCAATTCAACTTCTGTGAGACTGTGACGCCCAACGTCGTTTGGATCGCCTATGCGCATCATCAGCCGCTTGCACGGTAAATTGACAGGCATCTCCCATTCAAAAATATAAAGTCCGGTCGACTATTTCGCAAAACCAATTCTTGCCGTCCCTCCTTCGTTCTTGTCCTTTTCGCATTAGTCATCCTAATGTTACTACAAACGCTCGTTTTTCTCGCCACTTCACTGATGGCCGTTCTCCCCTCCGCGAATGCGGTAGCCGCACCCGCTGGCGAAAAAATGATCTTCATGGTCAACGCCAGTGCGTCCCCCGCGTCCCAATAAAACTCTCTTTCTCACATCTTCTTTGCCTAGCCCTCTGCCTGGCTGAACGCGACGACCTCTCGCTCACCATGGACAACTGCAACACGGTCGGCCTCGACGCCCTCGCCTGGACCGTTACCGCCGGCTCCGCCGCATCGACGTCCCCTCCCGTCGGCACGATTACCCACCAATACCTCCCCTCCTCTACCCAGCCGCTGAACGGCACTTACTGCCTCGCGCCGAATGTCACGACGTCCAATATCGCAACAGTGGCCGACGGCACGCCGGTGATCCTGAAAACCTGCAACAACGCGGACGTGACGCAGAAGTGGGGCGTGCGGGACGGCGATGGCACAATTCGGCTCGGGAACGGGAGCAAGTGCTTGGATGCGCTGTACCAAAACTACAGTTTCACGTTGCAGGTTTCGACTTGTGTTGCTGGTGCGTATCGTGTCCCTATGGCTCTTTCTCTAATTTCTCTGGGTTCCAACTAATGTGTGTAATTTGCGGCACTAGGAAAGGCCGGTCAGAAATGGACACCGATCCCTAAACCGCCTGGCAAAAGCTTGACCGGCTACGAGTGCGTGTTCTTTCCACTAACCCCCTCCGGAACGGTGCTCACACTTACACATCCTCCAGGCCTGGTTCGTCCAGCATGGCGATATATCGCAGTGTGTCCCACTTACCTATCGTCCACATTCAACCACCTGCTGATTTCCTTCCTTTCTTCCCCAACCAGGTGACACCTACCAGTGCCTAGGCATTCTCGCCGGAGGCACCATCATCACCCTCACGGAATGCACCTTTGACGACATCTTCTATCTCGTGCAGAACTTCACCTTCACCGCCGGGAGCTCCTTCGTCGGCAAAGGCGCTGCTGGCCCAATAATGTTATATGGAGAGTGCTTAGACCTAGTGACGCTGACCGCCGCGAACGGCACGAGCACTCAGTATTTGGGAATAGCACCCTGCGCAGGGTACATCGTCCATTGTTGAAAGAAAGAATAATGTTGTGATGTTGACGCATACGCAGGTCGGCGACGCAGCAGTGGCAAGTGAACAACGACTCGACGATCAATATGGCGGGTACAAATCAGTGCGTTGGTCAGACCACGGTCACGTATGCTGCAAATACTCGGGTGCGCATGTCCATTCATTCATTCATTTGATGTTCCTTGACCGATGGACTACGCGGATGGGAATAGATTCAGGCCGCAGACTGCATCCCAGGGAATACGAACCAGATCTGGAGTATCCTCCAGGCCCGAGCGCATATTGTATGATCCCAATTCGATGCAAGCCAGTTGTATCTTTTACAATTGCATTACGGTCTTTACTTACATTAATCTCTTTACTCGTCTGTGTTCGACTTTTCAAACTCGGCGGCTTCTGCCGGGTCGATCGGATCAAATATGTGCGGCCGGCTCTGTCCTTTCATCGGTGTGCGATGCGGCACAAACCACATCCATCAGGCTCTTTGCGATAGAATTGCACCGACGTTTATGCAATGAACCTCGCATTTCGCCTGTTTCGCGCCGAGGGCGAGGATTGCAAACCGTGACCCAGCGCGTACCTGATTTTGTTCGCTCAGGATGTCGCCGCTCAAAATGGGACTAGTTGAGTTAAATAAACAGGAACTCGAAGTTATGCGTTGAAATGCACAAATACGGACTACAAGCGCTGATAATTTACCCTTAAACGACAGCTTCCACAGAAAGATTCTTTTCGCCATCAGTGCCCGCGCTCCTTTTTTGGGACCTTGTTCAACGATATCGCGCTGGGGAATTGAGAAAGTGTTGAGGGGCTTTCGAAGTCCCCGTTCATTGATCGCGAATTATGGGCTCCCGAGAAATCTATTGTTCTCCCGAACCGCAGTGTAGACGCCGGTGCGCTCCGAGTCCACTCCGCGTCAGTCCGCGCCTGACCGGCAGATATACGGAGTATAAGTAAAGTCGGTGCGATGCCCTTGGGTACAATGAATCGAGTGTTCAGAATCGAAGAGCACTCCTAACATACCGCGATCTGAGCGTGAATATTTTGCATGTATGTCTGATTCTCGCTCTTCATGGCCAGGAGCACGACAAAGATAAACAGGCTCGCGGCGTACAAGGCGGATGATTCAACCATGATCTCAAGGACGGTGGACAAATCTGAACCAGGACCGGAACGCTCGATTCCGTTCTTCTTTGCGTATCTCTGCACGCCGAGAATCCTCCACGCGATGAGCCCGGTAGTATAGAGGGTTGCAGCGAGAGACAGCGAGAGAAATGGAGTACTGAAGCGGATGAGCGGCGCCAGTCCCTCCGAGGCAGTGGGATCTTCGATCACCAGAACAGAAATTTGTCCCGCGAGTCCAAGCCCAGCGCAAACTGAATGTGTGGCACTTGTTCAGCCGGCGGCGGAGGAAGGGACCATAGAACGCATTACCTACGCCTGCGACTGCGGCAAGAATCGGGAGGATGACCACAAGCCATGACCGGCCCCAAACAATCCAACATCTCCATATCTTGTAACATGTTGAATAAGAGGACGTTGGATAAGAGGGAGGAACCCACCATGATTATGTCTGCCAGCACAAAGCTGATCGCACTTGCAACCAATCCGAAAATCTTGAGCCCGACATTTGGGTGAAGCAACGCAGTGATGACGTCGGGTGATGCTCCATGGTTATGGAATGGTTCCACAAAAACCTCCCAAGTGATGGAGGAATGAACAGTCGCACAGAAATACAACATGGCGACAATAGTCAACCAGAGCCACTTTTGATCGCTTTTTCTGTTACTCATACCTGCGATAGATAGATTACAACGCCATCCAGGGAAATGAGCACAGATCAACTTACATACGACGCCAAGCGTCAGGATGAATAGGCAGGTGTAGAAACCTGGATTTCAAGTGCGTGTAAGTCCGAATTGGTCTCAGAATATGCCGAGCATCACCGTTCATAAACACCTCGACCATGGGACTGTTGAGGGGCAATTCATGAAGATAGGCGGCAGCCTGCCCCGGTGTCAGTGACGATTCGGACGAAGACATTGGAGGAAATAGTCCTAGTTGAGGGTAAGGTTCGCTGATGCCTCGTTATTATATGGCTCCTTGGTATGCACATCACTAAGAACAGAATGCAGTAGAAAATACAGGCGGAGGAGCATACAATACTGCAAGACGGCTAAAGCAGCGGCGTTTCACATACGATAGATTCTCGTGCCTGGCTGGCATTGACATGAGAAATATCAGACAGAGAAGAAGTGGGTTCTGAAGCCAGCGCCACCAATCCCATGCTTTCTGGTGGGAGCGGTGATGCCAGAAATGCCAAAAGTCTAAAATAGCCACAGTTGTTGCTCGATTTGGTGAAAATCGGAAGGCTTCATCTTTGTTGGGATTAAGATATGGAAGTTCAACAAACTGATGGCTGTTAATGCTCCACAAATCACGATTTATTCAGCGCTATGAATCAGTGCCTTAGGGCGCGGGATTAGAATGAAGGCTTGTGCCTAAGTTTCACGAATATCGTGATGGAGTCAGCATGAACCAAAATGATGTTCTGAGGACAGTTGAATTTCATCAAACACCCCAATTTTGAGGGCGAAGAAAAAAACTCAAGAAGAATCCAGAGGAAATAGAACTTAACAGACGAGACCACGCAAGGTATGGATTAAACCCAAGACAGCGCGGTTTGGGACACTTTCCTCACAAAAACTCCCGTGAAACTTTTCTATCTGCTCGAAAGGGATAATTAGCAGATTTAAAATCAATTCACGGCCTTGTGGTCAGTGTGCTCCAGCGTCTCTGGGCATCAGCGTTCCGATTTCGAGAATGTCCTCTGAAAGTGAAATCCCTTCCTTTCTGGCACTCATGAACGCCAAGCCCACCGTTCAACGTACTTGATTATATCTAGATCATTTGGTCGTGTGCCTTGGAATCGCAGGGGAATCTGATCGGAGTGCACGTTGTATTCCTGGTATTCTGGATAAGCTAGAAAATTTCCACGTTCAAATTTAGCGTGACATTGACGCAGTCCGGTCGAGTCACATTACAGGCACACATCGAACCCCTGCCATGTTCCCCCCTTCCAAAACCATATCAAACCAACTTACTTGGACCGAGATTGAACAAGCCGAGGAAGCCGAAACTGATGCGATCCATCGCATCAATGCTTTCTTTTCTGTCCCACGCCATACACTTAGTTTTAAATATGCATCGGTCTCTGGTATGGCACTCACTCAACAATGCTGGTCAAAATCACCTTCATCGCATCCCTCGGCCTAGTTGCTTCCGCAAAATCCCTCTTCCAGCGGGCCATGGCCGTCCATGAGGCTCGCGACGAGCCACCCCACGGTTTCGAGAACTCAGGGTTCGCGCCTGCGACCACTAACGTTGCTGCCCTCGGTATCCCTAACTATACACTCCTCAAAGAACTGGTTTCACCGTCTGCATCGTCCGCGTCATCCGCCCGGTCCACATCATCCGCATCGTCCGTCGCCTGGTCCACATCGTCCGCATCTTCCGCATCGTACACATCGCCGATTCCACGAGCAGAAGTAGCTTGCAACTCAACCTCTAACCTGTGTTTTGATCAATATGACGTACGAATATTCCGCTTCCAAGGACACCTCGCTGAAAGTGTTGCAGAGTCCCACTCTCAATGTGACCGTCGGAATTGCGCTACCTCCAGCGGAATCAAATTTCACAAATGAAGCATTGATGTATAGTATGTCTGGAAGTTCTGTGACTGTCGACTTTCTCACCCATCTCCGAAATAGGCGCAAGTGGTTTACTCCCCTAGTCTACGGCCTGTCTGCTGAAAAAAACCTAGGTTTTCCCTAAGCCGTACGGATTCGCTGGAGCGTTTTTGGGCTTTTATGATAATTTAACCTCCGCCATTAGCACCCCCCATCTCTGCGTGCGTGGTTAGAAGTAAATTGGTGGTACATTTTTTATGACCTTATTTAGGAACTGGTTTCTAGGATTTCCTGGCGGGCCTACTACTCCTGAAGACTGTCGAGCACAGATGAGCATGCTGGGGTAAGAATATATAGTACGTCTGAAATCTATCCTCAACCGCTTCACAGTGCAAACAATACCTTGAACCCCGTGCCGGCTAATAGCCAGATGGATCCATTTTTTTTCTTCCCACACCACCCAAAACGATACCCATGCCATCTTTATATTCCGCTGCCAGAACTGCTCGCTCCTCACACGTTACTTGGCGAGTGCCTCGGAGGTGAACTTCACAACTATGTATTCGCTTGATGATCCAGAATTTCCCTTTGTTGGCTCGGAGGTGGCGGATTTGCCCCTTGCGAACGCATTCTATGACAACTTTACGATGGTTACCAACCAGGCTAGATTCTCGAATTACTCCTCGATGTTACATGCAGCAGGCTTCATCCAATGATTCGAATATGGAACACTGTAGTTATTTGGTCCATACAATGTTCGATCGTCTTCGCATTCATTGTTAGGAGTACTCGCGTTATTGTCTGCCCCCGCCATGCGAAATTTCTCTGATACACTGGTCAAATACCCTGACAATATCCAAGCCTAGATACTCATCCGACTTTCCTCGGAAGAGGTTGAGCGAGTGCAAATGGAGTCAGCTTTCGAGTTTTTCGCTGGTGAAGCCGTGTTTATTCCCCCGAAATTCTGACCCGTCTTCAGGTCTTATCATAGCCCAGCCCCGATCACGGGTCTTGCACGAAAAGGGAGCGGGGTTGATCTTAGCGATGCAGACTGAGAGAGCGACGGAGTTAGCACAAAGTGCATGAGGGTGCCATGAGTCTGAACGCCCGTGATTTGGCACACCTCAACACCGTTCCCGAATATCCGCAGGACTGTCTCATCATTCATTCAAAAGTTATGATGCTATCGAAGCATCATCAGGTCCCTTCCTTTAACATTGTGCACTTGAGATCCGCAGTACGCCTTCGACTCGAGACAACTGCATTCATGTCGTGGATGCTTCTCGTTCTCCACTCTCATATCCGCGCGTTTTGGTCACTCCGGCGCTGAAAGGTTACGACGCCTTGATACGCTCGAGATCGTGCACTTCATTACTCTCTCCCGTTTCTTTCCTTTTTGGTCATGACCGTCCCTCATTAGTCACTACTTCCTATGCGTCGTGCATTCCGCCTTGCCTAAACAAGCATCGGTCCCAGGTATAGGTATCATCCACTCCTCATTTCGGACAAATATTGATTCAATAGTTCGACTCGTTCTCTCGCAGCGTTATTTGGTAGTTTCAAGCGAACTTCTCGGCTATTTTTACGGTCATACAGCCCACCGCAGATGTTGGTGCGCTGCTCCGCTCGCTACCGCCGGAATCTCGCTCGCAATGAGGTCGAGCGAGCTTGCCTCGACAACGAGAAGAGAAGTGCGACCTTCCCACGTCTTCCCCAACGAGACGGGTGAGCTTCCCATAAAAAAAAACGCGACGGCATCCGGTCCGAAGTCGCGCCAAGAGCGAGCTTTCGTCGAGCTTTCCCACACGCCGATCGCGATTTGATTGGCGATCAAAGACTTCGGCTAGTGAGTTCGTGGATACGCGACCTCGCGTCCCTTGCTCAATTCTGCTCCTTTACGCGCCATTCAACGTGCGACACGCGCTATTCATTCCATTTAATTGGAATACGCGAAAAGAGGCGTGGTTTCACGTGTCATTTACTATTTATTGACTAGGTCGAGGTTTGGACATTTATTTATAGAGGTTCGCCCTTGCTCTGGCAAGTCGAGCTTCTCACACTCTAGGCCGGGTGTCGGCTGTACTTTTACCGCACTCACTCTCTGCAGTCCCTCTGCACTCGCTCACGCTTCGCCTTGCCTACGCCCACGCTTCGCTTCGTGTCGCCCACGCTTCGCCCAACTTGCACTTAGTTTCCTTCCTTCCTTCCTTGTGCCAGACACCTATATTTGGTGTTTAGCTTGTGCTTGGACAGTTGGTTGGTTCGTCAATGTTTAATACATTCCTGCCAAATACTGTACTAGTACTGGTGAGCACTTCACCAGTGGCAACTGAACGATAACTCACTGAAAACTCACCTGGGATTTCCCTTGCTTTCACGAACAAAGCGAGTAAATTCAACCATGACACTGGAATAACAATTTTCAAGAACACTGCAGCCATAAATATCAATCTGATTTCTCCCTTGGTAGTCTACGCTGGCTGTCCATAGCGGCCGCTGTGGAAGTGCCCATCGGCTCACTCGTTGCTTATACCATATATGGAGTTGCGTGCAAGGTCCTTTCTAGGGATTATTTTCTTATTCCGCTTATCCTTTTGATTATTCTGATATATTTCTCTCCTTCTTTATCCATCACCTTCATATCACTCACCGATGGCTTGTTCGAGTTCTTAGGTTGCGGCTGGCTCGGGTTGCGCTGGGGATTGAGCTGACATTGGCCTGGGCACCCATTTGTCTTCGTTTTGCGGGGAAACGAGCTCTCCCTATCAGTCTTTGCGCAATTCCTGGTCAGTTTGTCAACTGAAGGGTCGACTAGCTTGAGGTATATATTTTATTCACTAGTTACTTACTAAACGGACACTCTAGCCACATTCGTTTGTATATTCATCCCGTTGGTGCGCTGGGCTCTGGTGACACGAGAGAACGTGTTTCAGCCATCCCGATCATGTATATATAGCTTGACAACCGACATATAGGGGGATCTCTCTCTCCCTCTTACCCCCACCATCTATCGTCTTCGCCTCTTGAGTTATCGAGTCCATGTCTTGCATCTGAGTTCCACAAGCGGATATCCTCACGGCATTTTGGCTACTGTAAAGCTGAGTGTCATTTCTTCCTTCTTTGTCAATAATTTACTCCGTGGTTGTAGCATCTTTCTCTCTGCCGACCCGCTCTCTCTGGTCCTCCCAGCGACCAACCTATTCTTCCACAGTGGTGACCACCGCAGGGGGAGCAGGTTTTCCGTGCAGAGTTCATCCAGCTACGTCTTCACCACAATTCTACCCCTATTCGCTTTTTCACTCCGTAACTCTGTTCCGCTAGTATCCCTCCTTCCGAAATCATGTCTGTGAACTATCCGCCCACTCCTTATCCACCGTCGAGCGCTACGAGCAAGCAGACGAATTATATTCGCCTACTTACCCCTATGCCGGTCTTCCGTACACCTAATGCTCCACACTTCGATCAACACGGCGTTCACGAGTTCCTCAAGCTTATTCGGCTTCACGGCGAGCATGCGGGCATCACAGATGAGGATTTACTTGTTCCATATATATACCACTACTCGTCTGATCGTGTTCGCGAGCTCATCCGTTTTATGCCAGAATTCGATCCCGAGGTGCCGGATAAGACTTGGAGTGCCGCAGAAACTACCTTGCTCAACCTCTACGGCTATTTCGACGAGAAACCGCGCGTGCGATTGCAAGAATTACGCGATTTCTGTCAAGCTCACAATGCTAAGTGTTCATTTCGTTCTAGGTCTGAAGCTGAAGCTTACTTGAGGAACTTTCTGTCCATTGCTGGCCCACTTGTCAAACAACGCGATCTTACCGTGTCGGAGCGGGACTTCTACTTTGTTTCGGGCATTCCAGATCGTATGAAAGAGACATTTATTTCCCATGTCCCCGAGAATCAGCGTAAGCGTTCCAGTCCGATTCCGTATACTGAATCCATAGCTATCTTGTACTGCCTACTGGACGACGATTTTCTGTTTCTGGACCATTGGAAGGAACCACAGACTGCGACAAGTAACGACCTTCTTCAAGAGCAAATTTTGGACGCTAAAGAGCTGAGTGTTCCCTCGAGCTTCATCTCAAAAGTATCCCCCTCACCCGTTGTACAAGAGACTTTTGAACCGCCTCGCTCGAGCTATGCGTTGAGCTTCGAGGAATTCTTCCCTTCATACTCAACGCCACAAGTTGATCCTCGTCCAGATGTGCCGCACGTTGATTCTACATCGACTCTGGAATGCGACGACTTACAGGACGCAACCCGAGTCATATTCAGAATTGACTTCGACCCAGATCCCTTCGCACCGAATAGCAGTTCTCCAGGAATCCAAGACGTGATGGATAAAGAAGGAGAGAAATATATCAGAATAATCAAAAGGATAAGCGGAATAAGAAAATAATCCCTAGAAAGGACCTTGCACGCAACTCCATATATGGTATAAGCAACGAGTGAGCCGATGGGCACTTCCACAGAGGGGGATACTTTCCGCTCGCACCTGCGCTCGCGAATTGATGGCGATGCGCATGCCATGCAAGCGTATGCATTACCAGGAGCGCTCAAGCTGTGAAAGCGATGCCATCACATTGAGGTGCGCCCAGGCCTGCGATCCCTGCGTCTTCGACATTCTCTTTTGACCTCTGCCCTGCTGTATTATCCTCTTCTTTTATGCGCGTGGACACGCCTGCTGTGACCCCGCACCATGCAGGTGCCATTGTGTCGTTGGGAAGGACAGGGCCTTACGAACTGACCCTTTCGTAAGGCCCCGAGAGCTAGCGTGACATACGAAAATTTTTCGTAAGTTGAGGGGGCCTGTGACGCGTGACTTATCTTTTGAATGAAATACTACAGTAAGTACTTCCGATCAGGATTTCTGGTTGAATAGTGGCGTACATGTTAAAATTTGAGGCGGGTGCAGCTGGAGGGTAACGAGCGTGGGGTAATGAGTGCGAGCGCTGATGTGCGCTGTGTCCCGTCGATGTGCGGGAGGCTAAATTATTATCGAACTATTAGCTCTTCGTTCGACCGTAGGTAGTGGGTAGAACCAATGAATTGTGTGTACCTAAATTATTATCGAACTATTACTGTGAAGATAACATAAGTATAAGAGATTGAGATAAAGGAATGTAGACTTACGCTCTTCGTTCGACCGTAGGTAGTGGGTAGAACGAAGAGCGTCGTTAGCTGTACGTAACTATATGTAGAGGAAAAATCGTCCGACGCTCGCGCGCGTGCGCATCACACCGGCGTGCAGATCTCCGCACGAACTTGCTCCGATTTATTCCGCTAACAGTACACTGCTGCATTCAAGGCAACATAGGGACACTGTCCTAAATAATGTATAGAATTTTCTTCCTATATTTCACCTTTGTTTCTCACTCTCCAGCACGTACACTTACCCAGTTGCCGTCGAGCCCACTGATATACGACTGATTGACAGCTTCCATATATGGATGCCTACAATCAAATGAAGGTGTAAGGCGCAAGAATACTAATAATCGCACTTTTAAGTGATATAATGTCAGGTTTGACCTCCCTAGCATGAGAACCTCAGCCAAAATTGAAGGCCAAAAAAAAAAATTTCCTAACTAACCAACCCTTAGTCGCCGGTTTAAATGCCGGATGCCCCTTGTAGCCAAACAGCCCCTTGCCTTCCACCAACTCGGTCAAGCGCTCTGGTTTTCTCTGCTAAACCTCTGGTCAACTTTCTGGTTCGCATTTGTGACTCGCCTTTGCGCACCAAAACTGCCTGTCCGCTTGGGCCTAGAAAAACGCGGTGAATCTCGATTCAGTCGAGTCGACGACCGCCTGGTTCCGGGCCCGTTCATTATGATCTAGCCCAATCCAAATCATTTTTTCTATCCTCACTTCCCTCTCCATCTCACTGGCGAGAGGCTTTTTTGCAAAGAACTTGGACATTGGAACTCAGTTTACGTTCCTTTTCTGCCGCCGATGCAAGGCCTGTGCGATCTGTCTTTTGTCGCTAACTTTACGGCTGTTACAATTCACGGAGATTATCTTCGTTTTACGACTCTGGGAACATCCTCGTTCCAGTATACGGACCACTCGGCATGACTTGGACACAGAAATCGCCCCTCGGCTCAAGCTCGTTGTGGATACCCCTACAATGTCCTTTCTTCAGAGAAAGGCCTCCGCGGGGATCACGTCGTATCCACTCATATTTACGCCAAGCCAAACTCAGCGCGAATGAGCTTCAAATAGCTTTGATACTGATCTTTGCCAAGAAATTTTTGTGGTTCAATTCAACTTCTGTGAGACTGTGACGCCCAACGTCGTTTGGATCGCCTATGCGCATCATCAGCCGCTTGCACGGTAAATTGACAGGCATCTCCCATTCAAAAATATAAAGTCCGGTCGACTATTTCGCAAAACCAATTCTTGCCGTCCCTCCTTCGTTCTTGTCCTTTTCGCGTCAGTCATCCTAATGTTACTACAAACGCTCGTTTTTCTCGCCACTTCACTCATGGCCGTTCTCCCCTCCGCGAATGCGGTAGCCGCACCCCCGCTGGCGAAAAAATGGTCTTCATGGTCAACGCCAGTACGTCCTCCGCGTCCCAATAAAACTCTCTTTCTCACATCTTCTTTACCTAGCCCTCTGCCTGGCTGAACGCGACGACCTCTCGCTCACCATGGACAACTGCAACACGGTCGGCCTCGACGCCCTCGCCTGGACCGTTACCGCCGGCTCCGCCGCATCGACGTCCCCTCCCATCGGCACGATTACCCACCAATACCTCCCCTCCTCTACCCAGCCGCTGAACGGCACTTACTGCCTCGCGCCGAATGTCACGACGTCCAATATCGCAACAGTGGCCGACGGCACGCCGGTGATCCTGAAAACCTGCAACAACGCGGATGTGACGCAGAAGTGGGGCGTGCGGGACGGCGATGGCACAATTCGGCTCGGGAACGGGAGCAAGTGCTTGGATGCGCTGTACCAAAACTACCAATTCACGTTGCAGATTTCGACTTGTGTTGCTGGTGCGTATCGTGTCCCTATGGCCCTTTCTCTAATTTCTCTGGGTTCCAACTAATGCGTGTAATTTGCGGCGCTAGGAAAGGCCGGTCAGAAATGGACACCGATCCCTAACCCGCCTGGCAAAAGCTTGACCGGCTACGAGTGCGTGTTCTTTCCACTAACCCCCTCCGGAACGGTGCTCACACTTACACATCTTCCAGGCCTGGTTCGTCCAGCATGGCGATATATCGCAGTGTGTCCCACTTCCCTATCATCCACATTCAACCACCTGCTGATTTCCTTCCTTTCTTCCCCAACCAGGCGACACCTACCAGTGCCTAGGCATTCTCGCCGGAGGCACCATCATCACCCCTCACGGAATGCACCTTTGACGACATCTTCTATCTCGTGCAGAACTTCACCTTCACCGCCGGGAGCTCCTTCGTCGGCAAAGGCGCTGCTGGCCCAATAATGTTATATGGAGAGTGCTTAGACCTTGTGACGCTGACCGCGGCGAACGGCACGAGCACTCAGTATTTGGGAATAGCACCCTGCGCAGGGTACATCATCCATTGTTGAAAGAAAGAATAATGTTGTGATGTTGACGCATACGCAGGTCGGCGACGCAGCAGTGGCAAGTGAACAACGACTCGACGATCAATATGGCGGGTACAAATCAGTGCGTTGGTCAGACCACGGTCACGTATGCCGCAAATACTCAGGTGCGCATGTCCACTCATTTATTTGATGTTCCCTGACCGATTGACTTCGTGTATGGGAATAGATTCAGGTCGCAGACTGCATCCCAGGCAATACGAACCAGCTCTGGAGTATCCTCCAGGTTCCAACAAAGATCGTCTGATCCGAATGCGATGTCAAACGTTTTATTTATCCTTCATAATCACATTCGTTGCGCTCTTCACCTACATCACCCACTATAACACTCCTTATGAATACTTCTGTTCGTCTGTGTTTTTTCAGCTTTTCAAACTCAGCCGCCTCTGCCGGGTCGATTGGATCAAGCAACACATGCGACTCCCGCAAACTAAGTGCGTTCAGCCGGCGGCAGAGAGAGGGAAAATAGAACTACTCCTGCGACTGTTGAATTCTTGGTGGGGCTCATGAGAATTGCGGGCCATACTAGTTGAATTTAGTGGGAAATGACATCACACCATCGATCGAAACCGCGGAGACGAATACCAGCTTCTTGATATGACGCTTAATGTAGTCATAGGGTACGGACCTCATCTCACCCTCTCTCTGTCTGTCTCTGCTCATACTCTCGATGGACCTTGACTCCCAGCCGGCAGATAATATACTCGATTCCGGTTCAGAAAGGACTTTGAAAGACCATGAATCCGCACCGAATGTACGTTCTGTCGCCAGGCATTCAATATCGATGCACGTGCCTTTGTTTAGACACCGCTAGTCGACAAACCAGAGTCCAAGTGCGAGGCCGAAAATGCGCCTCCGAGTCCGCACGCAAACTCCGAGTTCAATCCCAGGCTGGCTTTAGCTTTTGGTGCCCACAATTCCTTCTTCGTAGAGAACGGCCAATCCTGGATGTAGTATGTTCCGTTAGTTCCCTTCGTTTACCAATTTCAAGTCTGACGGATGTTCCGAAATTCCCAGTCATCCTCCGTCAAGGATCCTGAAAACGATCACATTCGCTCACCAGAGCGGCTGGAAAAATTTAAAAATCGCTCGAGTTTATGGTGTTTCTCTGTCGGACAACCATGGGTTCTATCTGGCGTACAAGTCCGGAGACGGAGCGACGATGCGTGTCTTTGTGTGCCCCAAACTTGATCGTCGTTGCCCCAGATTTGGAAAAGCTTCCCGGGATCTTTGTGAGCCTTAAATTCTTCGGGACCGTGCCCGAGCTTACTACATCTTGACTCTTTATTCCAGGGCACTCCAATCAAACCGCGCTTTCGAACTTGACAACCTGGGTGTCGAGTCACATCAATACTAATGTGGAAATTCAGAATACCTATGTCGTTTTCGGGCCACAGTACAGCTACGTGGCTAAATCAGCCAATCACATTATATGGCACAATCTCCCCACCGACTTGGAAACCCTCATCCAATCCAAACGATCCAAAGATCCTTCCTGTCTTCCGGCACAGGTCACATTGGGGTGGCGAGGGGCATGGGCGGCCATTTGGCCTGACGGTACGCATGGCATGGACTTGCAGGGACACTACCCGATGCTCGAGGAGAATATGAGAAACTCCGACCAGCCGCTGTCGGTACGTTTGTGAATCCTAATCTTATATCAAAGTTCGTACTGACCGTTCCTCGTTCTCGCCAAGTTCATAGCTCTCGACCCATTCCAACCAGATCAGTTCATTTCGTACTTCGGAAAAATCGGCCTCGTGAACAAAGGCCCCGTCTCTCTGCTGGAAATGCTCCAAGTCTATCAACAACAACGAGCTGACCGGGCGAATATCCCGGCGGAGATGAGGCAGACGGCAGAAACAACGGTGAAGACGTGGCGTATTGAGCCCAAGACTTCCGAGCCAATGCCTCTTGGAACGCTCAAACAGATTGAACCTGAAGGGAGCAAACGAAACGCAACGGCGGAGAAGAAGAAAATTAGTACAGAAACAAAGGTTGTGGTGGGCGTAATGGCTCTTGCGGTGGGGTGTGTTGTCATGTGAGAAGGTGATATGTACAGCAGCACGAATCTCAATGTACAATTCGACCATCCCAGGTTCGGAATGCGATTATTTAGGTTCAACTTCAATCTCAGTCTTGATTGGACTTGTGAGCTGCAGTTCTTTTTGAGTCATCTGCTGACATTTTCAAGTCCAAGTTGCAATTTTTTCTACATGCCGGCGATTGAATACGATGAAGCAGGCACTGTACATTGTGCTCAAACTGCGTGCACGTGAGCCACGTGAAATGCAGCGTCGGGATGATCCGAAACACAGCCGCACCGCTCCTTGACTTCTCCTTGACTTTCCCACTCATCGACCCTCAATGCTTCCAGAGTTACCGGTCGAAATACTGCAGGAAATCGCTTTCCAGGTTCGAGTGAAAGTCCACCGTGGTCATCCAGAAAGCTGAATATGCCTCCAGGTCTCGACGGCTGAGAAGAAGGCTCTTCGAAGCGTCTGTAAGGATCTCGCTCTCGCGATGGACTGCCTGATTTTCACCACAATAATTCTGAATACCCTCGGATTACATTCGGCGGATGGAACGGGGATGATCGAGAGCCTTGTAACCGGTGCATTGTTGACCGACTGGTCTCGTTTCCCAACAGCACTCAAAATCGATCTTGTCAAACATCAGCCCCAGAAAGAATATGACCCTCCGAATGACCGACTGGAAGGGTTACTGCACTTGGCTCTGAGCTCAATGCCGAACATTCGCACCGTGGTGTATGTGTCCTACTTTTCGCAAAAAGAGAGTCTGACGTCGACACGTAGATGGGCTATCCATTGGGGATACCCTACCTGGCCGAGGAGGGCAATCATGCATTTCCTAAATTCCAGCCAGTTCATAGACGAAATCGAGATCCGTATCGAAACTCGCGTCGACATGGACTGCTCCTGGGAGCAAGTCAGGGGCATACGAAAATTGACAATCAATTCACGGTACACTCCAACTGCACTTTTTACTCAATTAACCCGGCTTGTTGCGAACACTCGCGGCCTTGAAGGCCTACATCTCCTTACTCCTGCAGAATGGTCCCAGTTCTGGATCACGCTCAGAGAGCAAAACATGCATCTCACCGATGTCGCCACGAATAATGTCACCGACGATTTCCTTCGCTATCTGGGCTCGTATTCCGGAGTTCAGCGCCTGACGCTACAATATCCTAGCGCAAGCACAGAAGCTGAATCGAATCGGCTTGCTAATCACTTCTTTGGATCTGTTCTCCCTCAACATAAAGCTTCTCTGCTGCATCTCAGCTGTGTCGCTTGGTTCGAGGGCCGCTGGAGCTTCGGGACGCATAACGCAGATGTCATTTCCAGTCTCCATCGGCTTTCAAGACTCTGGATGAGCGTTAACGGTCATGATGTGCCACATGAGCATACTGACAACTACTCTGAATGGAATGCCCCAGTACGTCAAAACAAATTATTTTGTTCTAAGTTGAAAACTGCTTCAGGAACGACTACTCCAAATTGCAACTGAACTCCCAGTGCAGCACCTCGGGATATTCCCAGCGGATCCTGAAGAGAGTCGTGGTACCCTCGCTGGCAATCACAAGCACACTTTCCCCGTTTCTCAGGGTATCATTACTGCATTGCTCGGCTTTGCAGCACGCTCTTCTTCCCCGTCCATTGTGGTAGTTGGTGTCAGGCGTAGGTGGTACGAGCTAAATACAACCACTAACCCTGATGCATCATTCGAATACTTCATTCAGAGATGATAAATAAATCGAATTCCGCGACGACTTGACTGTGTTTGTTTCGGTCTCGAGCTCAATATGCTCGTACCATTTGGATTTTCATATGAACATTGAATCATTCAACACTGACTCGGGTTCACGTCAACAACAGGAATGTCCTCCGCAGCCATCTCGTATCACGGTAGCGCCAACCATTTCTCGATGAGCAAACCCAAGTTTGGGGTTCCAACACCTAGCGGGAGAAATGCAGTTCAGCATCAGAACTCAATTGCGCTGGAAACAGGTACCCGATGCAGCATCCCATCCTGGAACACTAAAGAAAGTAGTTCGGTGGTTTGAGAACGTAACGTATGACGCTGCTTACGCTTGGAATCCATCGCCTCTGTCTCCCTGCCCTGTGAATTATGCATGAACATGCAAATTGCACGGCTCAAAGTATGTGCTTACATCCTTTGCATCCTTGGTTAGTCCCGGACACGATATCGTTGAAAGCTCCAGCGAAGTTAGGAGAATAAATCTGATGCGTTATGAGTCCGGGATCAAGCACTGCGCGATTTCACGTCTCACAGTAGGATTAATGAAGCCTGTAGATGCAGTGTGAGCAATAGATCAGAATGAATTGAACTGCGATGACGTACCGACAGGAGATTTGCCAGCCGCGAGTCTTGCATCATTGACCAGGGTGATAATCGAGGCGACTGTCGGCGTTGCACCAGAGGTCCCACTGTCCAGAGTGAGCTCGCCTTCTTCAACGGCCACAAAATTGTTTCTAAGAAAGGGAAATGAATTCAGATTCCGACATGGGATTCAGGGTTCACCCACGCATTGGCGCTGATATCAGGATACGCACGCTACAAATTTGAACAGGGTAAGCAGTTCAGTATATGGAGGAACAAAGGAAACTGACTCCGTTGCGGTTGAAATGGTTCAGTTGGCTTGGATTTGTCTTCTGCAACTGCTTCAAGAACGATTTCACTGATGCCTTCTGGTATTGTGGCATTGCAAATCGGTTGCTGAAACCTCCGCCTCCGGACTCAAAAAAGCCATGCGTAAGGTCTTGGTTCCACACTTCTTCTTGCGTGACGCCATTTACAGCCACTCCACTGACGTTTGCCTTCACTTGAGTTCCGCCAACCGCGGTTATCCACGGGCAGGCTGCCGGCCAGGCAGGGTTAAAATGCGTTGCGTTTAAATTGACTGAACCTGAATCAAGGTCATACTTTCCGCACCAAGAAAAGTCAAGCGACACGAACCGTTATCGTCAAGACAGTATCCCAGTGTCGATCCTGCTGCACCGACATTGCCCGCGGAGAACAACACTGTTACACCCATAAGTCCCAGCTTCCCGAATTCGTTGCATTGCCGCTGCGTATAGAACGGGGAGAGACGGTACTCGTAGTCCGCACGGGAATTAGAGATGACATGTGGCGGCTTTACCGTTCCGCAGGAATGCTCCTGGAAGTCGCCAATCGGAAGGTTGGGAAATTGTGGGTCAAATGCCAAGTCGTCGCCACCCTCGAATGTGCAGTACGAACCGTCGACTGCATCGAGCCATTCATTGAAAGAAATGAAGCCTCCTGGAGGTTGATCGTTAGCTCTGGCCGGAGCATACAAGTGAGACTGATATCGCACCGGTGATTAAATCCCCGACCTGCAGCATGGTTACTGGCTGGGGCTCGACCAAGGTCATCGTGTATTGAAGAATCCAACCGTCCTCCCCGACGTCCGTGCCATTCACCGCATCCACAATTCCTGCAACATCCATTGAGCTGAATGTTCAAATCTCGAGAACCACTAACCTCCATCAATCGAAACGAACAAAGGCGACTTTCCAACTAGGCTTGGCGAGAAGTTAGCGAAGAAGGTATCCAAATCGGATTGGAGATACGTGTTCGGAACGTTGCTAACTGCAGAACCAGGTTCGATTGGTTCAGACACGAAGAAAAGGTGAGGGTCACATACCTATACCAAAGCTATTGCGATCTGTAGCCTTCGCGACATATGTCATGTTGTACAAGGACCGGATACAAGCAGGAGTGAACGCCTGGTCGCATCCAGCTGGCAGTAGTGGAGCAGAGCGCTTCCGCAACTTGGCCGATCGCTCAAGGGGCGGCGATGACAATTTGATGTTGGGTTGGACGGTGGGTGTGATAAGTTCGATATGGTGGACAATATGTGCGGGCAAAGAGTAAGAATCGCACGCTTATTTTGGTACTCAATCGCAATCCAAATCAACGCAAACAGACTCACCCGCGTGTTCCTCGCCAGATTCGTGTGTGTAGACATGGTATTCAGTGTCGAGCAACTCTTCGACCTCGTGAACGGTGGCGTTCTCGACATGGATCCAGGCCTTGTTGTAGCTGACGCGAAGGCGAGACACGTCGAATCCGGCGTCGGTGAGCCAGTCAATGACGGCGTCTCTCGTTTCGTTTGCGGGTGCAAAAACTTGTGAGACTTCCTCTGGAGACCAGTGCTGTCCAAAGGACGGCGACTGTGGATCGGAGACAGCTAGTAGATGCTCGGAGAGAACTTCCATGTTTTGCTGCTTCAGACCGATTTTAAGTGGGACCGTCACATGGCCTTCAAGGCGACGAGAGAATAGCTGAGTGATGGATGACCGGCCCTTTTCTCGTGTACCACAGCTGGAACTATGGCAGCGACAGACTTTGTGAGAAGAAAAGCGAGCAGGAGGTAGACTGTCAGCATACTAATATCGGTTCACCCAAGCTAGAGGGTCTTTTATATGGGCATTGGTAAGAATTTGTCCATTGACCACGGCATCTTTCCGCAGGCTGCCAGACCCGCTGCGGATGCCAGCCAGGCGCGGCATGTAGGATGCTAAGAGGCCATTCGAATGGCTCAGCGGTGCGACGATGATCCGAGTTTCGGTTAAAGTATGCAAGCAGACGAGAGGAACGAGAATCGCCGATACAAAGAGGAAAGATATTGAATCAATGGACGAACTGTAATTGAACGATGTCACACGAACCAAAAAAAAAGCATGTCAGAAGCTGAACTGCGGACCCCTGAACATGGGTGAATTCCGGTGTGAAGTCGTGTCAACAGGCAAATCACTGCAAAGTCCAGAAGATGGATATGTCGGGCGCGGCTCAAGTGATAGCGACAACAACGACGTCAAGAATGAAGATCCGACTCCAATGCCAGAAGTGGTTTTCGAGCGCTATTACGGGAAGAGTCGGATAATTGCTGACTTCGCGATCAGTACCAAGCCTGCCAGACGCTCTCGTTCGTAGAGTTGAAAGGAGTTGGACAAGAATCTCGCAAAATCGGAGGAAAGCCGCGGGGTGGTCACGATCCGTGACCAGCGTCACAGTGACGATCGCTGATCGGTGGTGTAGTTTTTTGATGGCGGACCAACAAGGGGTCGAGCGATCAACGTCACGTGGTAGGATGGTTCTCGGAGAAGGGTCTCAAAAGAAATACGGTCCTTAGTACTTTTTTTTTCTGAACCCCCTTGACCACATGCCTGGTTTCAAAGCAAAAGTTCAACTAATTGTGTATGAACAGAAATAATAGCGTTCATCGAGAGAGGAATGACACAGGAATAGTGGATTATGGCAACATCGAACCTGTATCTAAACACTTTCTTGAAACAAACGAATTTTCCAAGTAGACCATCACCAAATTCCAATCTTCTTCTCTGCTTCTCTACTTCCCGTCTACACTCTCCGCAAGCGCAACGGGAGCTGAGCACCCTTCTCAGGTTCTCCGATCAACATCGGACGCTGAACCGCCGTGCGGCCTGTATTGATGATCGCTTCCGGTGGCACCGCGAGTTCAAACTCAAACGTCCGGATCAGTGTGTAGAGTAAAGACTTTAATCTATAACGTCGATTGTTTGAAGTCGTACGAAATAAAGACAAAAAAACTCACTCGGCAAGAGAAAAGCGCCACCCAATACAGTTGCGTGGTCCTCCAAGGAAACTGAAGAGGTTAGACCACACGCCAGGGATAGCACTCGCTGCTTCAGGGACTGAGTCCCATCGGTCCGGTCTGTTGACGAGTGAGCAAATAATTATTTCGCCAGTATTAAGTGAATACTTGAACTCTGCGGCATCTTCACCCCAAATGCGCGGGTCCTGATTTAAGGCGGCGACAGGAACATAAATCATTTGGCCTTTTGACATCCTGAGGGCATTCGACGTCGGTGAGAAGTTTTTGTGTGAGCGGGAAACCAAAAAAACACACACTATGGTATCATGCCGCCTGCCACCCGTATCGATGTACGGCGTCGCAAGTGGGATAATGTCGTCGCGCATGGCCATACGATTAGTGAACATCACTGGCGCGTGTACGCGCATCACCTCGCGGACAACCTTGTCGAGATACGGTAGGGCATTGAGGGCGTCGAGTGAAGGGCTGTCGGTGCCCATTGTCTGAAGTTCGGCACGCAAGGTTGTCTGAACTTCAGGGTGCAGCGCGAGGGCGTAAAGCGCCCATGTAGCTGCGGTGCTACGGAGGGATCAACATTAGCGAGAACGTTGCTACGGGACAAGCATATGTACCTACACCGCAAACCAGCAAAATTGTCCACAACAGCTCATGAATAAAATAACGTAGGGACGTTGTTCATGAATGTCAACTCGGGATACTGATGAGCCCCAACAGAGGTCAAATCCGTCGAGGTCTGATTGAGGTCCCACTAGGCATCAACCAAACATTTCGCTTTCGATGCCACTGCCACCTCGTCGTCTGGCATTCTCTCGAGGCTACAACACACATCGGAGGTCTGTTTCCAGTTCAATGTCATTCAAATGTCTATTGCAGCTTCTGCCACCACACTCACTTTGTCTCCGACCACCAACAATGACTTCTCCCACCGGTTCCAAGTGCTCGATTTCGTCTGGTATCACGTTCGTTCTCAATACTCAAGGCCCTGGACCCTTTGTGAGTTCTTCACCCTGTGGTTTCAATAAATAGCTCCTCATAATATGCGGCCTGAAGACATTCAATATCAATTTGTCGGGTCTTCCTGCTGAGTCCTCGCTGGACTCAATCAACTTCACTGTGAATACGAATAGTACAAGCAATACCGGTGCCACAGTTACCCCACGAGTCACCCGACAGCATCCAAATAATGGTACCCGAGCGCCGCCCCGACCGTTCCTGTTGCCACAGCGCGCACAATGCAATACTACTCAAGAAGCTGGCGAAATCGTACCTGAGACGCCTCAAAGTCAGCTCGGGTATTCGCCACGGTCGGGAGAGGCTATTGATAGCCAGAATGTCGATGCTCCCGACAGTCCGCGGAATTCGATGCCATCCACTGACGCCACCGAATACTCGGATGACTACAAGGATGATCAGTCGCCAGCAACATTCAGTCCCAACTGTCCAGTGAGTAGCTGAATTTCTGTTATTGTTGTATTAGTTTTGATCCAGTCAATTTAAAGTTGGTCGAACCATCTCGAAAAAGACCATTTGACCGCATGGAACGCGAGGTGATACCAAATACTCCAAGCCCGAAACGTCGTGCTCGTGAATAGATATACTATTCTGTGTGTAAAAATATTGTGGAACTATTGACGTGTTCGCTTCCTTTTGGGTGCTTCGTTCTCCACATCCTCGTCATCCTCGTCACTTTCCTCCTCGTCTGAAATATCAAGACCAGCTTGAGCATCTCTCTTCGCCTTGAGTGTTGCTCGCCTTTTCTCCTGGGTTCTCGCGCGCTTTGCTGTCTGCGATGTCCGTAAATGTATCGCAACGAGATGATGGTGGGCCTCTCGATCGACGTATAGCGGCCGAGGGACAGTGAGGGCAACCGGGAGGTTGCGCCGAAGTAATGTTGCATTGTGAAGTGCCGCCATGTTGATAACAAAATGCTCATCATCTCTGTGTGCCAGAATTTTGATGGTCTGCGAGGTTTCTTGGCGCTCTTGCCGTACCGGGCGCAAGGCTGTTGGGTCACATTTGACCAAATGGCAATCGTGTGCAGCAGAAAAGCGAAACATGACAGCCTAATACATGATTTGGTCAGTCGAGCACATCCCCAAAGTCAATAACTCACATTTGCGAGAACCACCACCGTTTGAAGAGTAGTGTCGCCAGGTTTCTGAAGAACAGGCATTCCAAAGTCAGGGTGTAAGGTCTCGGAGACAAGAAATCTCTCCAAGG
The DNA here is from genome assembly GCA_014462675.1 of Mycena sanguinolenta. Lineage (NCBI taxonomy): Eukaryota > Fungi > Basidiomycota > Agaricomycetes > Agaricales > Mycenaceae > Mycena > Mycena sanguinolenta. Next base: position 1,320,871 of record JACAZH010000020.1, read on the forward strand.
TTACAATGCCATTCGGAACACCTTCCGCGCGGCTCTCCGGAAGCAGAAGTTCCTGAATCCGCCCCACAACCACTGTTTTCTTCGAGGACGTAAATTTCAATGCCGATTATTGATATTGAATTGAACTACCTTGCTGTCTTGCGCAAAAAATCCAGGAACCCTTTCTGCAAAAATCTCCTGACTGAGCTGTGACACCAATTGCCGAGGACCAGCGCACGGAGGCAAGGACTGGCAAATTGGTTGAAGGTGAACTTGCTTGCGTATCTTTCCATTGCACAAATACGGCTTTTGACTTCGCAACCGGGCGCATGTTTCCTGTGTCACAAATAATTTCATTCCGCCTCCACGACATAAAAACTGGGAATTTACCTGTGATTATTGTGCGAGGAGGTACCCAGCCGAGATGACGTTGAATAATTGGCATGTTGTTCAGCACTGAAAGGACGTTTGGACCTGCAAAAACCCAATCACTATCAACTTTCCAAAATCCGCCACTCAGGATGTGCTTCAGACGATCCATCGAGGCGAACTTCATCGCTATGTCGCGGCTGGGGGCCTGGTGGTTACTCAGGATTGAACATAAACGGAATATTGCGTTGAAGCATTCAAAGACTTCAGTTGAATTCCGGATCGGGGGCCCAAAGCGCCTCGCATCCTCAACAATGTGAGGAAGGAGGTGAAGTTTGATCTTCAAAAGAATTTTGGCAGGATCCTGATCACCGAAAGCATCGAGAACATTCCCAATGAGAGTCGAGAGATCACTCTGGAAATTTGTGTTACTTCCAAACCACGGACACTGGAGATAATGATACGCACAGTATACTGAGCCATATCATCAATTTCATGCACCCATAATACCGCGCCGAGGTGCGAGACAGCTTTCACAAGGGCGAATAACTCGGGCGAGACGAGGTCGTGGTACATGGAAGATCATGGTCTGCATCAGAGTCTTGAAATGTTTTCCGATAAGACCGTTCCGATACTGCATCATATAAGCAGCGCGGATCGGTGGGATGGTCAGACCATCAATGTCCGTGGATTGGAGCCGAACAACAAAAAGATTACGCTGATCTTCGGTCCACCCAGAATGCAGCATGTACCAAACATACTTGATGATGCCAAGCAAAATTGTATGAAGAATTTCGACGGGTGTATCACGATTTGGGTCGAGACCTGTCAAATTTCAGATTAGTTTCAATCCAGCGCATTAGAATTCAAACCATGAGACAGACCTGATATATCCAAGAGTGGGTTGACTTTGTCCCCCGGTTGCTGGGATAGCCAGATTTCGAGTTCTTGCTTTATTGATTCAGCTGTCCGCCCGGGGTTATTAGCCTTAATTTCTCGAGATTTCTTGAGCAGTATGTCAATCCAATACTGTGCGACTTTGTCCTTGACGCCTGTGGCAGTCTGCAATCGAGTGATTGGAGCCTCGACGCCGTACATGGCCAGATCTATTTGATCTTCGAGGGTTTTTTTAGTTTCAGCTGCTAAACGGGGAATCCCAGCCTGCCAAAGCTAAGTCAGAGACATAATAAAGAAATGCTGTTGCCTCCTTGCAACTCACATAATGCATGTTGTGATATCCGGCATCCGATTCCGTGACTTCATGAGTTCCACCGGCCTTGCAGCGACGACAGCCACAGTTCGCATTCCCACCCATATGTAATGCCTCCTCGGATTGTTGAGGATTATCCGCTGGAAGACTTGGTACCCGGAGAATTACACGAGAATTACGGTGAGTTTGGGCATTGTAGCATGGAATTGGGCTCGAATGGGTGGCCCTTCACAACATTAGATGAGTGTCAACTCTGTGAAAGCATCCACTTACTGTATTTGCTCTTTCAATGCAGAGAATTGTTCTGGAGACGTCGCATGTGGGGAGGTTGAGACAAACCGAACGAAATACTCTTGTTGAAGAAGTTGCCCAGGCAGATTTGAATTGGCGAGATACATGTTGATGTGCTTGTTGTATTGCTTCGATTTGTTGCCTGAAACATCATCTGCCCAAATTGGCACCATGACGACGTACAAATCTTCTCCTTGGGCAAGTTCGCGAAGTGGATTAGGCATTTTTTGCACTTCAACACCCTCTGAACTGTGTTGAAGCAGCTAACACTTGAATGAACATTATTCAACTCACCTGCCCACCGAATCTCGCTGCCGCAATTGTCGAGCACATCCTGGTAATTATACACAAACTGCGAAGCGGGGACAGAATGAACCTCAAATCCAATGACCCACCCACTCTATTTTCGGCCACTGAGTCAGTGTTGAATGAATAGTTGAATCTCGATACACGGACCTCGGCAGGGGTGACTTTGAAACAATCGGCACATAGAACACCATTCCGCTTTATCCACGCAGTCGGAATCACCAACCAACCGTTGTCGAGGATAGCAACCTCGTCAATATAAAATTGGCGCAGGCCACTCGCATACATCGGGGTTAATTCCGACGGCTTGAACTCCTTCCAGCGTTCTGCCTGCCAAACTTCGGAAATGGGTCCATTGGTCACCTCCGGATAAAATTGAAGATGCTTTGCAACCTCGGGGTTTGAAAAATCCTTATGTCGGTCAGATATTGATCACCAGCAATCACAAATACTCACCCGTGCGATGGTTTCTCTGATATCGTTGACATAAAATCGATTGCCGACGCTGGAAGTATACAATTGTGGCTCGCTTCCGCACAGCTTGCGAAGCTCGTCTTGCATCTTGCGAAAGGCATTATACGAAGGGACGTTTGACACATTGCACTCCTTCAAGATCCACAGAATCATCTTGAATTGATTACTTGACATTCTGAGGCGAGGCAGATTGTCGAGGATGTCCAGAAGCATGGCCTAATTCGGGTGTGAGCTTAGCTGGCGGATAGGATGTTGTTCGATGTGAATTCGTACCACTTTGTTCGGATATGGAGAGTAGGCAGAGTGTACTGAGCTGAGAGTATAGGCTAGATCATCATCGAGCTCCTCCTCTTCATTATCAATCTCTATATCCAGGAAAGATGAGTAAACCAAACGATAAAATGGGTGGTTTTCGAACCTTGGAGTGATTCGGGAAGTGCTATATCATCATCTTCTGCATTCTGGTCCGATTGGGAGAGCATCTTTTCTACTGCTGCTCGCAGCCGGTTCCGCTCCTCGTCAGGATCATGTAGTGGCATAAATGTTGGGATTATTGGGACATCGAGTCCAGCCGCTGCGAAGTCGGCATAAGTCGGGGTGTGAGAGTGGTCCTCTTCAAGCTCAAACATAGCAGGAAGTTGAGAATGAGAACCAGAGTTCATTTGTTGTGGGAGAGACACCGCAGAACCAGAATACACATCGCGCAATCTGAGGGCATTTTCCTCGAGTTCTTGACGGCGGGCTGCCTGGCTTAAGACATGGGCGTTGTGCACATCACTTTTGAGATGGCCAGGCAATGACGTCCGCAAGATCCACTTCCCGAAATTCATCGGGTCGCCTTCTTGGCATATTCGACAGCGCACTTGTTTTGTTGTCGGCTCTTCCTCAACATCTGGAATTCCGTTAAAACTGTATTATTGAGCTGCAATCTGAAGACTTGGAACTTACATTCGGGGAGAGTCTTCGCCTGGCGACCCATTGTGGGAGAAGACAAAGATTCAAAGCGCAAACCATAACAGACCACAAGTTCCGAGTCGCCGAAATCGCCATTCACTGTTGCTACTCAATTCGGCCTGGATTTCATCTCAAAAAAAGTCAATTCGATGGTCAGCTAATAACAGCTCGAAACAGCAAGCATTTGGAAATATAAAGCCGCAATAACGAAGTTCCAGCGCGTCTCGAAATTGGCCAACAGTCGCGTGCAGTCACATCGAAGCAGATTGTGACTTTGTCACAATCTAATACTGATTTCCATTTTCGTCTTCTGCGCTTTGGAATGCCACCATCGGGGCCACAATATAAACCTGTCCGCCTCTCCAACAATGTGAACTTGACTCTCTCCCAACACTTTCATGGCCCACACTTTCACCGACGCCAATATCGATCCCAGCTTGCTCCCCATGGATCCTGCCGCTCTTATGCTCGAACAACTTCGTGCTGGAAGCTCTTCTGGCCCTTCCTCGATCGCCACCAGCCCACCTGCCAATGACCATGACATGGATAACGACCTCCTGGACGATGCAACCCCTCGTCTGACACCCAGCACCTCTCTCACTCCAGCTGTACCTTCGCTGATTGGATTCGGGAATATGGTCAAACAGCAAGTCAGTCTCAGCGACAAGGCCACGGTGGCATTTGACCAGTTCATTCGAGTAAGTGTATTCCTTGATTCTTCCATATATTCCTTTCCCCTGACGCATTATCACCGTGTCTCTTAGGTGCAGTCTGCGGAGGAGCGGAATGTTATCCTGTTTGCCCATGTCCTCCAACTGCTCGACATAAGCAAGAGGAATGAGAAGTCGGATCAGTATGAAATCTCAACCGGTCTTTCGGTGCGTGTTCCTCATCTCTGTCAAATCTTCTGCCTTTCAGTTGACGAGAACTCTTACCGTATAGACCAAAATTCGTGATTACACGCATGCCTTTTATCTTTCACCGCAAATCTCCGCATACCGTGGCTTGAAAGCGTCCGAACACATCCTGGTTCGTCAGTCATTTGCGATCTTTTCTTCATTCCAACATTTGCGATGCAGAAGGCGATGCGAGAGTGCAATATAAAAGATCTTCCTCCAGACTCCGACACAACAAGTACTCGAGTGATTCTTTCCCGGATCGGCGAGAAGGCGACACACTATCGTAATGTTATCAAGACAGCAGTGCGTTTCTGATATATATCTGGCCTTGCATGCATTATTTCTTAATGAATTCCCAGGTGGCATCGTCCCTCCAGTCCGACTCTCCGTTGCGAAATATTGCCGAACTCACCAACAAACTTGTCCATGGGACCTCTGTCAAAGCCACCCTGCAACTATACATTCGACTCGCATTTATTGTCTGTCCCATTCTTCCTGTCCCAATTTTATGAGCTGATCTTCCTTCGAAGCGTTACATCATGGTTCAATATGAATGGCTCAATGAAGAAACCTTCTGGTTGCAGGTGGACAACGTCATGGATCTGAACAGTAAACGATGCACGACGAAGGAGGAGCTTGACGGGTATGTTTTGTTTGATTAACATTGTCATTCGCATCGTTCTGATAACCGCTCGTTTGACAGCCTTTACAATCTATTCTATCAGGAAGACATTAAACTGTACAAGGACCCGGCTGAAACCCCGCACAAGACCGTGGAATTAGGCGAGTCGGCGAGCTCATGGCAAGGTGTTATCCGTAAGCACTCTTCCAATGTCGCTCGCAACCCCAAGAACGAGCAGGTGTTGGCGAAAGCTCACCAAGCCTGGCTCGCGGCCCAGTCGACTGGGAGCAGGAAGCGGATGCGCATGGATGACAGCACGGCCGATGGGGAGCAGGATTAGTCAGGGAAGAACTTTTGCCTGATGAAATGGATGGACAGTGTACCTGCGGCAAAAAATGTGGGAAGCTCTGGTTGAGATCGTCAACATGCGAAGATTCATGTGGATCAAGGTCTTACGGGCGACGACCACATCGTCACTCAAGCGCTGACTCTCTGAAATATCTTCCGACATGTTCGAGCGTACGAGCAGCGACAGTAAATCTCGGCGCTCAGAAACCTTTTCGTCTGATACTGCCGCATCCTTTGCATCCCGCAGAAGCTGCATTCCGATCCGATCCAACGTGGCACGGGCTTCCACCAGTCTCTTTGACGGAGGCTACCAGGGAATGTGCATCAGAAGATAATAAATCCTGCTAGTGAAAACGACGGACGAGTAGTGGCCGCAAGAACGGGAATCGCGCTCGCAGCGCTGCCGCGACGCTGAAGGTCCGGACCTGGCTTTGAAGGAACAGCTGCCTGACCGCTCCACCGAGTTCAGTGGGCTTTTTGTTCATGTCGAGCGCATGGAAGTGATAATTGAATCCTGCTCCGATGTTGAGAGGTACTCCAGTAAGTGTTGAAGGAATGAAGCACCCGCAAGGCCGATGACATCGAATGTCATGGCTTTTAGTCCGGGAAACACGTCGACGCGAGCCCATCCGGCCTCGTCGTGAGACTGCTGAGCCCAAACCTCGCACAACTAAGTGCTCGATCAGAAAGCTCTATCCGCCGTAAACTATGAAGGTACAACATACTTCCAGAGATTTATCAATGAAGAGCTGGGTGAGTTCTTGGATTTGCAAAGGTCCAAAGGCTGGACTCTGGAAACGTTCGTCGTACAGTCCGAGGAAGCATGTTAAACACTAACCATGATTTTTCTCTGAAGTTGGGAAGTTACTTTGAGAGACCTAGAAATAAAACGACACGCACGAGTTTAGTGTGCTCGTCGTCCTCTGCAACTAATAGCCCTGATGGAACACTGTAACTCGTCCACTCAGCGATATCATGAGAAGCCACTCACCTGGGCCGAGCAACAGCGTCAGATGGTAGCGTGCCATTGGGGCTTTCTGGTAGATATCGCTATTGTTGACAATGCGTTGAAGAGCGAGAGTGTCAATCGTATACAGCGAAGTAGCCTGAAATTGGGTCTAGTCAACGAGAGAATGAATCCGTAATCAAAGACGAGGATACACTCAAGAGGTTGTGGAACTTGAACGTGGGCCCATACTGATTCTGCCATTTCTGGGTTAAAGAGAACTACCGGCGGGATCTATTCAGAGTTGCTCGAGAAGGGATTACGGAGATGGAACATACAGTAACACGGCCAAAGTTTCCATAGAGCCAGCTGGGATTTGGCGGGCCAGGCATATAACGGAATGGGGAGAACATGTACCAGTGGACGAGTCTGGATACTGACCGTACTACTTGGACGCCAACAATGGCGCCCGCCGCAGATACAATCAGTCGCAGGAGCATCGGATGTGGACGTAGGTGGACGCGGGAAGAGACTGCTTAAAGGACCGCCGGCAAAACTACTTATGAAGCTGTAAGGGAGCAGATCCTTGTCACTGATATTCACGACGCGAAAGTGGTGAACCGTACGGTCCGTAAGTACGTGACGTGGAAAAGTCTGGGAAGAATCGCACGATGTGACGGCAACAGCCGTACAGCCGAACCATTTATATAGTCAAAAATTGGACTCACTGACGATGGTAAGTACTGGACACTTGCAGAAATGGAAGCACTCACTGCACTTACTCCAGTGTTGCGGAAAGACTCAGCGAAGAGTCCTATCAGTATAAAAATACAGAATAGATAAACCCTGCCCACCAACTTCCCCGCCGTACATCTAGATATATACTCTATCATCAAGTCGAATTAGTTCTGGCGTAGTCCAGCAGCTGCGCCCACTCAATGGTCGCAGCATACATATAGCAGTCGTTTTGGTCATCCGTTATTACCCGCCATGCGACCTCGCGTCCCCTCTTCTGAATTAACTGCGCTTCTTCCGGGTTATCGATCGCCCACTGCACCTTTTCCACAAGATCAGAGAGGTCAGGGAGAACGGGCACAAAGTGCTCATATGGCCGTATCCAGTCGTTGAAATATTCTTCGAATATCGTGGACTGCATGGCATCAGTGTGCGATCACGAGCAATTATTGGATAACACTTCGATCCACCTTGAAAACGAGCGACCGAGTCCTCAGGAGACCGACGAATCGACCCGAGAACGTAGCACCGTCGACGTCCAGGACGTATTTGTATTTATATGAGTCTTCTCGCGGTTCGATCACGCCAGTGATATTGTACTCCGCCTCGACCTTCGCGCGGTCGCATGAAGCCTCATGATCCACGCGACAGTACACATCACTGACGCTCGTAATCCGCACGTCCAACAGGTCGGGATGCGCCTGTCCAAGTTTCATGAGGCGATATCGAGGGAAGCGGTGGTAGTTTTCGCCAATGATTAGCCCGCCGCTGCCCATTCCACGCCAGTCTGAAAAGTTCCGCGTGGTCAGCAAACGAGCGCTGGGGGAATCAAGCGGAACTCGCAAAGTTGCGTTTTCTTCCGATCCCATGACAAAGTATCCGGAAATTCGAAATACCCGGACCAAAAAGTGCGGTCGTAGTAGTACTATTGTGGGCAAACGTCACATAGATGAGCGGAAAGTCGGACGGAAGCGTACCGAGGTTGGGTATAAAATATCGGAAAAGCAGGGGGTAATTGTGGCCATGCTGAACATAGGGTATAGATCGGTGGTGAATGCAGGTTTCGAGCTATCAATCAGAACTGGAAAAATATTAGAGCACTGCAATATAGAACAGAGCTAAAATCACTTACAGCCACTGTAATCTGCCGCGCTGTCCTTGAATCCGATCGAGCTCAAGGCCACGTCGCAACCAGGTTGGTGTGCGAAGAATTCAGCCGTCGGACGATGGCCTTTCTGGAACGGGTCCTCATCGTTGACGAAGTATGCGCTTTCTCGAGCTCCAGGCGCGCGCCAGTCGAATGCAATACGGGGTTCGTCTTTGCCATTGATGAAGAATGTCATGTTTGGCAACCATTCGGAGAACTGGAGCCAAGACTAATATCATGAACTGGGAAAATCCAGATGAAGCTCAAGCGTACCATGCCGATCATGTCTGAAAGGTACCCTCCGTACGAGGTAGCACCCGTCATGTTGACCGCACCGCCCTGAACTACCATAATCGCGATTTCGGCCTCTTTAGCTTCGATCTAGAAACATGGGTCTTCAGTTTGCAACCTAGGGACGAAAAACGCATACCGCTCTCTGCGCCCTGTCGATCATGTCCTGGAAATACGTCGCGTTGGCGGCAGAAAGTTGATAAAACGGTTTGAAATCGCGGTGGACGCGGTCATATTCGTCGATCAGACAGCGCTTCTCCCGCGCAAAGCGATAAAAGTCCGCGTAATATGGGGGCGGCGGGCGGCCTGTGCGGAGGGTATAGCGGCTGGATGCTTGAGCAAGGGTGCTGGACTGCCGCGCAAACAAGGCGTCGACCTCCCGCCGCACGATAAACGCACTCCGATCGGTGAACGCGAGGACCACTGTGCTCAGCCGACCGTATGTGAGCAGCATGGTGAGCAGCACAGTCGCGGCAAGAGCCCCAAAAGTTCCTATGGTGAGGGCGGCACAGCGGCGTAATCTCTGTGCCCGAGTACTGCGACGCAGGGATTTTGCGGGGCCCGATTGTGGATAGTCAGTGTCCGCATAGGGAATATTTCGGAGTAGAACTGAGTCTTCAGCATCGTCGGACGGTAGAGTTACTGAGCTCGAGGGATTGGCGAAATTCTGCAAAATTCGTGGGAGGTAGTTCATGAGGGACCAGGATCTGTCACCGCAATGCCACGCCATGCGCTATATGTGCTGTTCACCGCATGATAAACGAGTTTCAACGGGAGCAACCCGAAGTCGGCTATATCGATTCAACTCAGGACCGGTGATAATAGTGAGGAGGCCTGATGCGAATCCTGACGAAATTTCGAGATTTTGGCCTCCACGCCTGTTTAAAATCCTGACAAATCGGAGTTTGGCCGGCAGGCCTGTGCTAAATCCTGACACGGCGCGCGCCAGCGCGACAAATTTTTTGAAAATGGGTCCGAAAAGGACGAAAATTACGCACAAATGATGCTTGATGGTGATTTCCTGCCATTTTCGCGCAGTTTGGGATGGCTAGGCCTGTTGTTTTCCTGACATTTTTTTTGCAAAATCTGTCCTGACATTTTGGGTCCGGGGAAATCAGGCCTCCACACCTATTATCACCGGTCTTTTCAGCTCCTTAGCGAAAGATTTTTCTCATGCTCCCCAAAGCGGAATCGGTAGTAGGATCAAGACTGAATGGAACCCGGGGTAGGTTGAGAATTTAAATGAACATCAAAAGTATACTATTTCCTTGGCATCACGATTTCCTCCGCGGAATTCGCGCGAGGCTCGCGGATCGGCTCCTTCGGATCAAAATCCGAGACTCGGTTCCGCCGCCGGCAACTCGCTGTCAAATTTCATCCTTTCTCTCTTCACCTCTACACGTTTGCTACATCGTCCTCAGGAAATGCTTTCACCGGCGTACATTTCCCTCTCGGGATGTTTCGGCCACGGATCGGGTTATTTGCCATCGTCTTCCTCTGATTCGGAACAGCGAATTTGTTATCGCATCAAACGCGGCAATCGAACTCCTTGTGCGCAGCCACGTAATATGGATCGCCGCATGGGAAGAAACACCGCACAGCACCCCGCTAACATTCTTGCCTTCTCCCGATCCATGCCTCGACTCAAGTCTCTTTGGCTGGCAGTCTGTTTCTCTGGCGTGGCTGCCCTGGGACTGCTATGGTATCTTATGCCCCTGCGCGAGACGCCTATGGGGTGGGCAACGGTTTCCCCCGAGGGCCTGGCGCTCACGGCGCAGCTGGGCCATCCCTCGTTCGCCGACATCAAAATTTACGAGCAAAATCTGCCTCAGGTCCAGTCGCTGTCTCGATTCGAGCGGCGCCCGAGATATGTGTACTTTCCGTGGGCTTCATGGGGCTCTGGGTCAGTCTCGTATCTCCGAAAAATTTGCCGTACCTCATTTTTTTTTTGGGTTTTGACAGATGGAATAACGTCTTCCAGGAGCAGTGAGTACAGACCTGTCGCACGAACGATGTCCAGCTCTAACTGCGTTCAGACTATTAAATACCCATCTGGCGTACCTATCTGGGCGCGCATACGTATTCCCCCCAGTATATCCCCCGCGACCACCCGCCGTTCCCCGACACGCTGCCGAATGGCACACGACACATGCTTAACATCCCCATGAACGCGTTCGTCTCGGGTCCGACGGGCGGCGGGCCGCTGTCGGCGGATGGCTCGGACGAGCTGAGGCTGCGCGCCGTGCCGGACCAGGGGTGGGGGATGCTCTGCCCGCCGTCGCAGACGGTGGTGCTCAACGTGCACGACACGATGCGCGAGCTGGGGATCGACGACTCGAGCGAGGGCGAGGAGAGGATGAGCCGGTGGACGAAGAAGCTCCGGGAGATGTCCGCGCCCTGCGTGAGCATCGAGGGCGGGTCGGTCTTTGATTATAGGTGAGTGTGTCGACATATCGAGACGGTGTCGAGCGATACTGATACTTATACCCGCGGCCTAGGTTCATCGGTGACGCACGAGTACTGTCCATCTGGCCGTCGTACGGCAACGCCCCCGCCGCTAAAATACTTTGCGTGGTCGCCGCTCATCACCGCAGCGCTCTATCGGAACTTCCACCTCTTCGGGTCCGGCGAGCCCCCAGAGTACCTCACCCCCACCGGCCCCGCACCGTACAGATTCACCTCCTTCCGCCCGCTGCGTGCGTCCGAGCCGCCTGTCAAAGGCACGCTGGGGATCCACGTCCGGCGCGGCGACTACGAGGGGCACTGCGTCACCCTCGCGGACGACTCCGCCCCGTACAACGCGTGGAACGCCCTCGGCACGCCGGGCCTCGGGACGCACCCCTCCAGCCCCGACTTTGTGAGCGCGACGCCAAAGGACTACGTGTGGCCCGCGCTCCCTGATTACTTCAATGTCCCCGAGGGCAAGACGCGGCGCGAGGCGGCGCTGGAGCATTGCTGGCCCACGCCCGAGGCGATCATCGCGCGCGTGCGTCGGGTACGGGAGGAGGCACCGGTGGGGCACCATCTGCGGAGGATGTATATCTCGACGAACGGCGATCGGACGTGGGTGAGGGATCTGACGGCGATGCTGGTGGCGGACGGATGGGAGGAGGTGAAGAGCTCTTTGGACATGGAGCTGACGCTGGAGGAGCAGGCGGTGGGGCAGGCGGTGGATATGGGCGTGTTGACCGCCGCGGAGGCGTTCATTGGGGTCGGGGTGAGTCGTCCGTTCTGCTGTTCTCCGCGCGTAGTATTGATTTCATCGCAGTTCTCTTCGCTGAGCAGTAATGTTGTGCAAGTACGTCTGGCAGGCGGGCGAGATCCTGGGTCGATACATTTCTGGTGATACCCTTTAATTGCACGGATCCGAGGTCGGATTCGGAGGACATATGTAGTAAGTATTCTAGTAGATATAATGTACAGGGGAGTAATACACGTTTCCAGGGTACAGCTGTAATTTTCATAGACGGTCGGTGGTGCCCATGCCTCGACCAGCGGAGGGTATTTCTAGCCAGTGCTGAATTATTGAATTATTCCCTTCTGCATCGATTTGACCGGTTGCGGGGTATGGAAGCGTCAAGGGCGTTCAGTTTGTCTCTGGGATGGAAGCAATTCTCAGAGAAGAAAAAAGGATGTCCGATTGCCGGAGACCGTAGACGAGACCCGAAGAGAGTTTTGTAGGAACCTGGCTTGAATCGGAGAATATATAAAATAGACTGAGCCCTCCAATCCGGGTCATCGGTGCGCAGAAACTGTCCGAGAAGAGCGGCGGGGGCTGGAGATGGTCGTTATTGGCAAGAAAGAGGTTGTTTGGCTGCGGTCTCGCGTTTGTTAGGCTGGACCTTCTTCCTTCCTTTTTGAGCTTTCGCTGTCTTTCGACGCGTTTTTTCCTCTGCTCGCTCGTGTTGAAGGGTCCATTGAAGCTAATGGATTTATCGATCTGCTCGCTGGCCCGTTGCACTGCACCCAAACTTCCCGTCCATACCTTTTCCCCCTGGACGTCCTTGTGCCTTTCCATGCATCCGGGCGGACCGAGCCGAATTGTACGTTGTCGACGTATTGCTGGCGATACGGACAGGACGCGTACGGGTACTCGCCCTCGCTGTGCCTGTAAACAACGGTGTTTGGCTTGCTGCGCTTCTGCGCTCGAGAAGTAGAGAACGGAGAACGGAGAACCCTTTGTCTGCCCAGCTTACAAAATTCGAGTTCGCGCCCTTTCCTGTACTTTCTCTCCCTGCTGAGTCTTTCTCGGAATCAGTCGATGCCGGCCTCTCACGCCATTATTTGGGTCCTCACGATTTTGCTACAGCTTTTGAAGGCACAATTTATAGGCAGCTGTACCCGCTCATTCCGGTATTATTTGCCTTCCAGCCTGGCTTACTCGCTCCTCAGAACCCGTCACAGGGGTCCAACTCCACAATTACACGCCCTCGCCGTTGAACAATCCTGCCCTCGCGCGCACACCGTTGCGCGACGCGCTCGGCCTCGACGTACAACTCGTCCCGGTCTCCCGATGGCCAGCCTCGCGCCGCCCGCAGACCCCGCTGTCGGGCGCTGCGTCCGGCGTCGACGCATCTACGAGGGTGAGACCCGATGCCTGTACCGTCCGCTCGGGATAAAGAGAATACCAAGGACGGACGGACGTAGAGGGGCGGGGCGGAACAGTACTCTCGCGGCCGGCTTATCCTCGGAGAGGGAGTAAGGAGTACTAGTGACGACGGGAGTATTCGGACAAGCGCTCGAGCTTAGTACCGCGTTCCGGCGATGAACCTTCCTCTGGCGACCCAAAGGCGACCACACTCAATACACCGTACGACTCCAGCGCGGTTGGTCGTCTGGCTCGTGAACTAGCGTATGTCTCCCTTTCTACTTGCACTTCTCATCAAGGTGCTTTTTTCAATGGCATCGGTTTGTCGCCCTTTCCCTTCGTTTTCCTTGCTGACGCTTCTCTCCTCAGGGTAGAAGTACTGAGGTGATACCTCGACATTTCCTTTGACGTCCCGGTGCCCGCTATCGCGCACAATTCCGTACATGTTTTCGACGTACCGCAATACTGCACCCGTGGGCTTTCCACCGGATATATAGTCGCGTTCCTCGTGCGCTCGAACTCGCGGATAGTTTTTACGATATGAGACTGATACAATGGTTGGTATGCCATTCTCCATGACATGATATCCGCTTGTTCTTCGTGCTGTTTCACTCCTTAGAATGTGCTGACCACCGCTCCGCACCCTCGAGTTCTCGAGCGGGGGATCGGTTTGGGATATCCTTCCCATTCCGTGCACAGAGTGTCTGCGGCTTGGGTCGTTCGTGGAAAGGTCGAGGCTGCTCGCGGGGCCTCGCGGCCTACGCAAGGGTTGAGATGCGCATTGCTTGCGACGCGTACGGAGCGCGCATAGGTCACCTGGTGCCGTCTTCTTCTCGGATGGATTTACTATCATGGTGTTTCTGGCCGCGCGGTTACGGTGTTTGTTGCATCAAATTCCCTAAAAAGGGTGAAACCAAAAACGGTTTCACCCATATTTGGGTGAAAGCAAAAAAGGATAAAGTGAAAACAAATAAGGAAATTCTTCACGTGAGCTGTCCGAGTGAAAACAATTAAGGAAATAATTCACGTGAAAAGCTGATCCAATCAAACATATTTCCGTTCGACCTCAACAATCGTTTTCGCTCGTTCTCACTCAATTTTTCACATTTTCCTTAGATTCAAGTTTAAGTGGTGAGATATTAGCCTCTTCTAAGACACTACTTACTCAAACCATTTATTCCATCAGACTGTTATGTCCAATTTGGGATCCGAACGACTTTATCTGTGAGTTTGAAACATTCAAGCTCTTTGTCACTGCAATCATTCTTCAGATATCAACTTGTGATTTCATATAATCACAGAAATAAACAAGTAAATTTTTGTGTGCTCCAACTGACTTGAACAATCAGATTCAAGGTGGGTTGAACCCCTGCAATCTCATGCAAATGTCATTAAAAAAATCACCTCAATTGAAAACCAACATTGTCGATAAAATTGAACCTATGTGGCAGGTCAGCATAAGACCCAAAAGCTGTTATTTAACAACCATCATTCTCATGTTCCTGGACAGGCACATACCTACTTGTTCGGGCCTGGTTCTGCTGTAAGGGAGCTGGCATTGTCCACTGGTCATGTTGGTGATCAAGTTTCTTACATGAACTCACGTTGGGACGATATTGGCAAGCAGTTCAAATGCATTTTATGCAGGCAAGTTGTAACAGGACAGATTTTTCACATGGCTGTGCAGCGCCAAAAATTTCCGGCATCATAGGAATTTTTTCAGAATTTCAGTCAGTAAATGAGGCTTGGAATCTTTCTTTCTCTCTCTTCCCTTTCTTTTTCCTCTTTCCTTTTTTGGAACATTTTTTGTGATTCTTTTTGGCAGCAACAAACACCGTAACCGCGCCTTTCTGGCCACGGTCTTCGAGCCCTGGAGCGAATTCGGCGCACCACGAGGCATGCTGCTGTCAAAGCTATTCATATGCGCTAATACCAATGTTTCGTTTTGAAATCATGCGATGACTTGAATCGTTGCCTTACGAACGGTAGAGGAAGGCGTTCTGCGGAACTCGGTGCAGATCTGCGACGGGGTTGCCTGGATGCCTCCAACGTACCTCCAGCTTCGACGTTGATACTCTCTCCAAGGGAGCGTGGCTACCGTAGTACAGTGATATCCATCTGGCGGCGCCGCCAGAGCGGCTTGACTGAATCCTTCTCTGGGGACTCATGATGAGGGCATTCTTGAACGGCGATCTGGTCGCTGAGTATGCCATTTTTACCATGCTCCTAAAAATGCCTTTTTAGTGCGCCACAACGCCGTTATTACACTCAAAAATAAGCCGACAAAAGAGCTGTATAGGCGCCCTCGGACGTATATCAGGCTGTTAACAGCTGAGGCGACGGGATTATGCCCTCCGAGTCTCGGCTCTGAAACTGCTCCTACGATGGCCTTCGGTTTATTATCAAATGATCTCGCGGTGCGTGGCAGTGACCGTGACAACTCCGAGTGCGCATCGCCAACCACATGTCGTAGCTTATAAGCAGGCATCTCCTTCTTCCACTCCTCATGCTATCCTTCTTCGAGCAGCAGGTTCTTGCCCAAGCCCCGGTCAACGACGTTGTCTCATGGCCGTCTGGCCTCCTACTTCTTGCGAGCGTGCTCTATGCCGCTCTCGGAAACACTCCTCGACAGCTGTGGGCGATCGAACCAAGCGTGGGGTTTTTCCTGTTCCGAGGACTGCCCATGTTCTCGTTCAAGACGATGCGAATGGTTAGATGGGCGTCGACCGCTTGCCATTTCGTCCCTGGCATTCGCAGCGCATTCGGAATCAGCAATTTTTGGGTCCGCGCAGAAGCTATTACTGCCAGCGCACGTGCACAGGCTCTACAACAAGTGAGGTGGATGTACTCAGTTCGGCGCGAGATTCTAATCCATGCGACAGGTGACTGCGCTTCTTTCCCCCGTCATTCAAGAACTCCGGGAGGAGCCTCCGCTTGATGCTAGGTTCTGGAACGCTACAGATGCTGGACTGATTGTAGGTGCCCTGTCGGTGCCACCATCGCCCGCAGCGGAGAATCTCAAAAAAGCCACTGCGAAAGACTTCCTGCACTTCGCTGCCACGGATTACCATGTCTTTCGTGACTGGGTCGTCGAGATTCAGTCTGGGGGGAAAATAGTATTCTCAACACGCGGGATACCTGCCAGTACCGCCATCGATGTGGATAGTGAGGCTACAGCACTCTACATTGTCGCTGCAAACATGGTCCGACGACCGCATGCTCAAAGTTCCCTGCGAGCCGCAGCCAAGAAGATAGACGATGAAAGCTACGTTTTGGATCTCGACTCTATCAACTTGAATGCCCCGGCTTGCGCGATCGATATGCATTCGTATTCTTCGCCAGAAGCAAAAATCTCTGCCTCACTTCATGAGCTGGCGCATTCCTACTACATGGTTATTCAGCACATCAAGGTAGGTCCATACCGCATTGGACATGTCACTGTATTTATGCAGTTACACAGGCGAGGCCAAACAGCGCGCATTTGTTGGGATCTCCAGCCTTAGCTCGTATCAACGTGGGCCAATGTCTCTGGATTGCCATTTTAGGTGGTGCTCTCCTTGACACGGGAAGACTCACCATCCAAAATCTGCCCGGGAAACGGGTCAGTGAGCCAAACGAGACCGCAGATTACTACTACTTGGAGCGTATTGGGACTGTCATGAATCTCCTCGAGCCCGCCGCGAACAATTCTCTTGCTATGGAAGACACGGTTTACAGTAACGGCGTCTCCCGCCGAACCACCATCCCATTCCTCATTGCTGGCCTAATCGGACATGCTATCATCTGCTATTTCCTGTCCGTGGGCACAAGCGCAGGAGTCTGGATGAGTGTCGCCCTGGCGAATAGTTTATATGCTGAAAGGCTGGCCGACTGGCACAGCGTGTGGTGGGGGAAGAGCGCACATACGGAGCAGCCAGGCTTCAAGATGTGCATCCCCGGGACGAAGACTGTAATGTGTATCGCAACACTGGACCGGTCAACACCGCGGCATAGTCACCTCAGGTAAACCTGCTCAATCTGGTTTCGCTCAGACTACTCATGCATTTGGAATTCGAAAGGCAGGGCTTTTTGCTCAACACTATAGGCTTGGTAGCGGCCATCTTCGGGGCGGTGTTCCAGAACCAGACTCGTCGCACCCTAGGCTTCGCTCCATTCGAGCCCTCGCCGATTTGGGTGTCATACACAAGCGTTGCGCTCTGTCTAGGCACATCATTCCTCGTTCTTCTTACCGTCGGGATGCAGCAAATGTCCGAGAAGACCTGGTTCGATCACAGCGAGGCTCCTACGCGATGGATGATATACACCACTATCGGACCGGCGTTGGCGGTAGCGGGACTGGCCATATACTTCCAAGTACTGCAGATCCAGAGGTTCTGGCCCGTGCTCGATGCATTGACATGGATAAGTGGGATGCCGCTGGGGATGATTGAAAATGGGATGATATTTGCGGTGGATGACAATCTGCTGCATTTGGTGTTGTTAAATCGATGGATTATGGGCGCGGTGGCGAGTTCAGTGGGGAGTAGTATCGGGGGATAGGGACTTGTTACCTATGGTATACGCGGCAAAAAAGTGAATGCATTTCAGTGAGCCGGAAAATCGTCAAAAAGCCACGGAGAGGATGCAAGGCACGGCGTCAAGTGCGCATCGCCTCCCACTGTACCTACCTCACGTCCACCGCGCGCCGATCTAAATCGACGTTGAAACGGTGGAAAAAGTGGATGATTTGGCGGTTGAATCGAATCGACGATACGGCGAGTATAAGGAAGATGCAGATGCAGTAAAGCTGTCCACAAAGTTGCATGCTCCGTCCTTGCATTGCGAAAACCGTCAGCTGTAAGTAGCATAAAGAAATGTTGGATTCCGGGGGATAAAACGTGCTTGGATCAGCAATGTGGGCAAAAAAGATCTCGACTAAGCGTTCGCACTGGTGTTACGATTTACAAGGCGGCGGATAAGGATGTTGGACGAAGTTGTCTCGCGTTGGAGAATAAATGACCTGCGAGCTAACAAAGCCTCCAGTCTTCCGGATTATCCGTGTGCGGGGTTTTCAAGCAGTATGCGCTCAACTCGCCTGTGACCAGTCATTTTGGAAGAGATTATTTGAAGGAAACGCCCGGGACTGTGGCCGAAACCGAGAGTGGATTTGGAATTCCGAGCGAGAATGGAATTGCCAGTAATACGAGCGAGAGGAAACGTTAACCAGGATTTCGGGAACCGTTCCCTTGTTTTGGACAATAAATGGACGGCCAGCAAATTTTTCAGCTTTCAGTTCCGAACTTGATCAAAGCATCAACTCGAAGACTCAACTTGATACACTGCCCGGGTTGAGAATATCGTTGCCGTTGCGTAAAAGAAGAATGTCGGTGGGGCCTACGTTACAGTATGTGGTCAACCGTGCAATGCACAAGTATCCCGAAAGGTGCAAGTCAGATTGCCATTATTCACGGCGAATGTGGGCGAGGAGGAGGCCGATGAGTATTTCGGAAGAAGTTGTCTTGAGTGGGAGGATATATGAAATCGACTGCGAGCGAGCAAGTGATTTTCTGATGGGGAAGCTGCATGTACTCAACTCGCCGGGAGCTGAAGACGGATACGGTTCAGACAGCTTCTTCGACTCTTCGAGGAGACTTGGAGGCGAAGGCTAAGGGTGGAACAAAGCTTAACGACTCTTCGAGGAGATTATTTGAGATCACTCGGAGGCAAAGTAGGAGGGAGAGCGTTGCAGCCGGGGGGCTTGAGAAAGGTTGAGTTCCAGCGGAATGGAAAAAAGTGATCGAGCAGAGATTCCTTGTGAGCGAGAAGGGACTAAAAAGCCGCTTGTGTTGGACAATAAATCGGCAACCAAAAAAATCATTCCAGTCGTGTTCAAGCGTCCCGAGTAACTTCCGACACAAACTCCAAAACCTGACTGGCTGCCGGGTTTTCAAGCCGATGAAGCGGAAGAATTTCCAATCGTGCTGAATATCAAGTAAAACACGCAATTGACGAATAGATTGACCGACAAGAGCAGCGGGGACTAGAGATGGTCGTTGTTCGCAAGAAAGAGGTTGCTTGGCTGCAGCTTCACGTTGTTAGGCTGGACCTTCTTCCTTCCTTTTTGGGCTTTCGCTACGCTTCAACGCGTTCTTTCCTCTGCTCGCGTTTCGGACTGCCGTGAATCAAACGCTTCATTTTCGCTGAATCAACGCCGTTCGGTGCACATTCCTCCACCTGAGCTTTTGCCACTCGGCCTCTTTGCTTTCGATGCATCTGGATTCGCACTAATTTCGTCGACGGCTGGCGACACGGATAGTGCTCGGCAACGCTGCGCATGAAGACAACGGTGCCTTGACTGCTTCACTCTTATGCTCACGATCCGCTCGCGATCTAAACCTTGGGTTCGTCGTACTTTCCTTTCTCTTCTCGTCCTACTAAATCTTCCCCTCAGAATCAGCCGACGTTTCACACTGCTATCTTCGTGCACGAATGTACCAGCAACTCCGTTCCCGCCCGACCGTCGCAGCGACGTGCTGCCAGGATTTTTCTGATGAAATATATGAAGGTGCGCCGTCCGTTCTCTTGGCTTTTTTCATTGCTAATGCTCCGCAGAATCTGCCAACTCGACCAACGCCCGCTGTGCGGCGGATGCTCACGCTGTGGCTCCGCGCCTCCCTTAGTCGCCGCGTTCCCCGACTGCACAACTCATAGCTACCCTTCTCGGCAGTTCCGATCCCTGGGTCAGCAATATACCGAAACCAGCGAGCGACGCGACTCTCTGCTCCCTTTCGACAGTCTTCTATGGTGGTGTGTACGTGTATGTCCTAATTCAGATACAATCTATCTTTCATTCCTGCTGACCCGCTATTCAGAAACCGCCACGGTCTTCCTCCCCCTCCCTGCGCTTGCCGGTGGACGGCTATTCTCCCGCGCGCGTACCGTTGCGCGACGTGCTTGTCCGTGACGTCCAACTCAGCCCGGTCCTCTGATGTCCGCGCCACGCGTCCCAACACTGCGACCTCGCGTATCGCCGGAGTAGACCGACCCGCCCGCAGAGCCCGCTCTCGGGTGTTGCGTCCGGCGTCGGCGCATCCATGAGGGAGAGGCCGTATCTACCGAGGGTCGCTGGGTCCTTGAGTTTGCTGATATTCCACGGGCGATAAAGGTGTGTGCGTGAATCCGAATCCGACTTGCCTCCTTGCTGAGTCGCTCTATATCTCTAGAATCTAAGACTCCGAGCCCGATGCTGCCTCTCCTCACTCGATGTCGGCATCTAGCGCATACCACCCCGCCCACGGTTTCTCGTTGCATCAAGCATCACGCTGTCTGCTCCACGCTCCACCACTTCTCCCCATCTCCGTCCGGCGTGCACGCGTCGGCTCCGGAGGCTCAGAGCTCATCCTTAGCCGTGCTCGTTACCCCATCTACCCTTCATCGTACCGTTGACAGTCGTCCCGGCCTTGCACTCCGAGTCTCAGGAGATCGTCCTCCCGTGTCTCTACACCGCTTCACCATCCTCTCCGCCTCACCGCTGTCGATGTCTCCACCTCGTGCACCGCCGCCGCCGCCGCCGCCGCCTTTACACCCCGCCCCATGCACCACCCGCCAGCCCTGGGTCGCTATCCGCGATCGCGGCGCTGCCCCTGCCTTGGCCTGCCCTCCAGATCGCCGAGTACGACCCTTGCTATTTTCCGCGGGAGGATCGCGATTCGTGCCGCGGGAAGTTCTGGGGATATATGGAATCAGGCGTGCTCGCGATTGACGCGCAGCTACTCCGCCAGCACGGAGGTGCTGGTCATAGAGCGCGTTGCGGGCCGCCGTCCCAAGGGAGCGAGCGCGAAGGCTGGGTGAGCTCGGCAGGGCGGACGGGATGGGAGGGATGCAGACGGAGTATCGTATAGTGTTCCTTGGCTCCATAGTCTCGCTCCTGTCGCGTCGCAGATACCATACGAACGGGCAGCGGTGTCCCAGGAGGGATGGAGATCGATTTGCGGGATGGATGCGGTGGGACTCAGCGAGACAGTGGGGTTTATGCTTCTCTTTGGGTGGGATGGGGAGTGGACGTCGACGTCGACGTCGAGTATAGGGGCAGGCGGGGGGTTGGGTGCCTGGGCTGCGCGACGAAGGTGCCATTCCCGACATTCTCCGTCTCTCGTTCGCCGAGTCGCTCTTCAGAATCATTATCCGCCGCGTGCGCGTCCACGTCTCTTCGAGCTCCCGGCGTGCGTATGTACGGTCCGTACGTGTTAATCCCCATCCGTCTCGGCGCCTTGCTGACTCCTTTCTCTTGAATAGAATCTCCGCCCGCGACCGCCTTCTCGTGCAGCCTTCGCGTTCAGCCGGCGTGATGGCCAGAGCACTTATAGCAGTGCGCACCGGTGTCGACGTCGAGCATCCTCGAGCCTCCCCGCCGCCTGGGCCCACCCCGAGCGTCGTCGCCGTCGTTGTTGTGGGTGTGCACCCCGGCCCCCCACCGCCTCCTGTCGTCGTTGGTGCGGCCCTTCACACAGAAACGCTGCGCTCGGGCCTCATACCACCTTGCGACTACACCGCATATCCGCTACCGCCGCCTCCCCTGCGCCGTCATCGTCGACGACGTCCCGGTCTTCGGAAGCTCCTATCGCGCCGGGTGTTCTTTCACCGCGTGTCCGTCGTCGTCGGTTCCTTGGTCTCCTGATACCCATTCTCGAGCTCGTGTACCATCTATCTCGTGTCACCACTGCCTTTCATGCCCCATGCACTACCCGCCAGCCTTCGGTTATCTTCGTCGACCTGAGCTGCTGCACTCGCGGCATCGAGATCGCAAGTGCTGCTGCTGCTTTCCTGCGGGATCGCGACGCGGGGAGATCGTCGAGCGCCCCATGACGTGCGGCTACGACATACACACGGAGGCGGTGGAGCGAGGCGGGTCGTGATGCGGAGTGGACGGGCTATCCTCATCCAAGGGAGCGGCGTCAAGGAGTATTGTGTGAAGGGAAGGCGGACTAGGTAGCGAGCGGGGTGACGAGTGGGGTGCGAATGAGAGCGGACCGACGTAGGACGGTGGTCTCCGCTCCGGATACTTTGCTGGACATTCCCACATGCGTTGTGTCTCAGACACAATACTTACAATACGAGCCTAACTAGTCGTTTTTCGAAGGCAGCGTGTACGCATTCTGGGGATATCTTCAGGTTGTGCGTGCGATAAGGAGAGAGAGAGAGGGAGGGTGCGGTATCTTTAGGATAAAGGGATGACGGCGATCGATGTGCTGGATGCCACGGGCCGAGGTGGGGCGGGATCGTACGCTAGTGAACGTCTATCGTCGTGGAGATGGGGAGTGGGCGACAGGAATATGCAAATTAGCGCGACGGGGAGGGTCCCAGGACCAACACTAGTCCCGCCTTGACGTCCATTTCTGCTGGGATAAATGGCAGAGCGCCACCCTGAATAATAAATTTTGTCTTACTATGTCTTCGTTACGTCCAGCTGTCGTTGTCACATGTGGTCGCGGACAGGAAGTGAGGACAGTTTCGTGCTCGATCTGCTCCCGCTCTGCGACTTTCAAAACCCGGTTCGTCGTCCTCCATCCTTCCTTTTCTTGGTGGTGACGCTTCTATTTATTTTCAGAATGCAAGGACTGACGGCGATACCTTGACACTCTGGGCTAACGTTATGGATAACTCCGCGCATCCACCATGCTCATGCAGGGATGCGCGGTTATTGAGGTAACGCAATACTGTACCCGTAGTCATTCCCCTGGATGTACAGCTCATCGCGGCGTGCCTCTCACGCCGAGTTGGGACTTCTCCGGGGTGTCGAAACTCGCAGATAGGATTTAGCATGTGGGATGAGACGATGGTTTGTGTATGTGCTCTTCCCGTTATCTTGCCCACATCTATACCCCCAGTTTTTCGCGCAACGAGTCGAGGACTCGGAACGCAGGACGGATTTGCCATCGTGGTATTCTTGACTATCGAGCGCTAGAGCGGATGTGGCGTGTCACCGTGTTTGAAGTGTCATCATTCATCAATCCAATTTCGGCGTTCCTGTGAGTAAATTGCGGCCCAAACCTCCCGTCACAGTCTTGTGCCTAATTTGGAGTGCAACGTGTCCTGTGCATGTCGCCCTGTTTTATACGCGCCTTTGTCCCAATTCATTCCGTGTCTAACTCACTTGCGACCCCAGCGTACTGCAGCAATCCTCTCTGGTCAGTTCTGTCTCTCTCATGTTAATTTTGATGCCGGCTGACACAGCGCTGTCATAAGATCTATCCTAGCGAGAATAGTCATGTCTGAATCTAGCGATCTCCATATAATCCACCATATCCAAGGTGCGAAATAAATCAACCAGTATACCTCAGAATTTACTCTGCCTAGGAGGACAAGGAGGCCAAGGAGGAAATATGCAGGGAATTGGTGGTAGTGGGGGTAGTGGGGGGAGGGTATTATTAATGCCACTCCCTACAGTATGGCCATGGGTGGAGGACTAATGTTCCAGCAGCAAGATGTCATCCTTGACTGGCTGTCACCTATAAATTTCTTTCAGGTACAGGCAAATATCTCACAGTTGCAGGGGAAGGGAACAGGTGAATGGCTGCTTGCAGATCCTGTCTTCAAGCATTGGGAATCCAGCTCTGGAGGGACACTTTGGTGCCATGGAATTCGTTTGTATTCATCACCTTTGCTTGCAACTTGGACTAATAGTGAGATATACAGCAGGGGCAGGGAAAACTGTCCTGGTGTAAGTTCATTCTCTCCATTGGGGGGCTATGAGTGATTATGCCATTCCAGATCAAGGGTTGTGGACTATCTTAGTGCCCGATCCAAAGACAAGCAAACTGGTGTTGCCTGCATCTATCTGAACCACAATGAGGTTGACAACCAAACACCATCCAGACTTCTTGCAGGTCTCTGGAGACAGCTTGTGGACATGGACATTGGCCCTCTTGCAGAGAATTTATACACCCAGCACCGAAGGAAACGTACTGCACCATCTCTGGAAGAAGTTACTAGTGTGCTTGTGTCTAGGATTGCACAGTTGTCAAAGGTCTTCATCATCATTGATGCCATGGATGAATATCCTGAAGCTCAGAGACATGTTCTACTCAAATCTCTTGCAGATATTGGCAGCAAAGTGAACTTGATGATAACTTCACGGCCAAACATTTCTCCAGAGCATTATTCTTTTCAGAATCTGCAAACTCTGAATATTCATGCAAGGCCTGAAGATATCCGGACATATATTGCTGCACAGATCAACTCCTCAGCCTTGGCACACCATATTATGCAGAAACCTCAATTACAGGAGGATATTCATGCAAAGATCAGTGGTGCTGTGGATGGGATGTAAGTGCTAGTAATTGATTGTCAGGAAACAGCTCATATAGAACTAACCAGGTTCCTTCTTGCCAAGCTTTATCTGGAGGTTCTGCAGACAAAGGCAACAATCAAGGCAGTTCAAGAGGCCTTGAAGGAACTACCAAAGGAACTTTACAACAGCCATGCTATGACAATGCAGCGAATTGATGCTCAGTGCAAGGACCAGAGAAAAACAGCTCACTCAACTCTCATTTGGGTTGCTAATGCAAAACGGCCATTAACAGTTGAAGAATTGCAAGTTGCTCTTGCTGTTGAACCAGAGACACACCAGCTTGATAAAGATAATCTTATGCCCATTGATGAGATTCTCTCTCTATGTGCAGGACTTGTCATTGTGGATGAAGAACTCCAGGTGGTGCAACTTGTCCACTACACTGTACAGGAATATCTGGACAAAATACAGGCTGAGAAATTCCCAGATGCACAAACAGAGATAGCACGCACTCTGCTCACATTCCTTGCCTTTGATGGATATCCAGATCCATCCTGGAGGTCTTCAAATCTACCCTCTCTTATTGAGTATTCACAGTATTGCCTTGTACATGCTGCTGGGAAGCCTGAAGTTCAACTCAGAGAAATGATTCTTGAATTCCTTGGTCAGGCTTTTCAATGGAAGGAAACAATGAATTGGGGACAGCTCTCCTGGAGGCAGCCATGGAATTACCCAGACTGGCCATCACAATCCTCGGCATTGTGGATTGCAGCAGCAGCGAACCTTGTTGAAACAGCAAAGTATCTGTTGAAGCAGACTCCATTGTTACAGGAATCGGACAGCCCAGAGATCATTGTGTCAGCATACTATGGCCATACACATATTGTCAGCATCCTTCTTGAAAAACAGTGCTGATGTTAATGCATCAGGAGGGACATATGGAAGTGCATTGCAGGCTGCTGCTAGTGGAGGCCATATAGAGATTGTCAGCATGCTTCTTGAAAATGGTGCTAATGTTAATACATCAGGAGGAACATATGGAAGTGCATTGCAGGCTGCTGCTAGTGTAGGTCATACAGAGATTGTCAACATGCTTCTTGAAAATGGTGCTGATGTCAATGCATCTGGAGGAGCATATGGGAGTGCATTGCATGCTGCCACTGTTGGAGGCCACACAGAGACTGTCAGCATGCTTCTTGAAAACAGTGCTGATATTAATGCAGAAGGAAAATATGGAAGTGTACTTGGAGCTGCAGTTGCTCAGCATAATTTGGAGATGGTACATCTGCTCCTTGAAAAAGGTGCAGATGTAAATATGGCTGGTGGAAAATATGGCAGTGTACTAGCAGCTGCAGCTTCTGAGGGTGCCTTGGACATTGTAAACCTCCTCCTTGAGTATGGTGCAGACACCAACATGATTGGTAGACAATATGGTAGTGCACTGAGGGCAGCAGCTTCTCCAAACAACAAATGGGGAATCCAGTCCTTCCTCTTGGGAGCAACTGGTGCAGAAGCCCATGTTGCATCTAAAACAGACCGCATTGAAACAATCTTGTCATTGTTCTCGATACCCCCTGATGATTTCTCTATCACCTTTGGCTTTGAAGAATCCCTGATTATGGCTGGCGATGTGCTCTTGGAACAGGTTCTCATTCATTGCCCCAAACTGTTGGACTTAAATTCTCAAAAAATTGCCACTCTGCTTGCCCTTTTAGGGCAGGAGTTTTCACCATACCCAGGTGTGGTCATCACACCCTCAGCCTCCTATTCAACCCCAGTTTTCCAAACCAATGGTGATGTGTGGGACTTGGAGGAACTGGTCTCATCACGTATGAAACAAATCAAGGAGCTGGCAATTGATGAGCTTCAAGGCATGTCTATCAGCACCAAAATTAGTCCCCTCTTATTTGTCAACAATGTTGATCAGTCAACCTCTGGCCAAAGAAATCTCGAGAATGCCAGGACTAGAGATGGTAATAGCATCCAAGATAGCAGTGAACAGGATTCTATACATGGAGGCACACACAGCTCCAGTAGTGGTGGAGGGGGTCACAGCCATGAGGGCTTACACAACAACAGATTGAATTTGAATGATGAGCCTGATGGTCTGAATGCCACTGGCAGGTCTTCCAATCAAGAATGGAGCATTGACAAATCAAAGGCAGCAGGCAGTGGTGGTGACCCCAGTGACCCGAGTGCATCCAAGGATTTTCCACCAGCTCACTTCAACGTATGTGCAGAAATCCTTGGCCCAAACCAAAGAGAAAATCCACAAGGAAAGGAACCAGGAAAATCCACACCTGTATTCCACAGTATACGTATGAATGGCCATATTTGGACTACAATGGTGCGCTCTGTCAATCTTGTTTAAATATTTGCTAACGTGGAGCTAGGAGAGATATAAGGACAAATACCCGGTGGCCAAGGTCTCCTTCTCTGCTCTGAGGTTTCAACGTGATGATCTTGACCGTTATTGTCTGGCTGTCAAATGCCCAGAAAGAGCATATCAGCAGTTTTGGGCCAAGGTTGCCGTATATAGTGGCCGCAATCATGCCCAAATACAGAAGGCTAGGCCAATGAGCACCCCAACTACATCAGATGGGAAACGGATGGACACCCAAACAGCTGAGACAAACAGTTCAAAGACTGTGGCTGCTAAGCTTGCTGCCACATTCACTGCAATCATCCCCTGGTCTGTGACTCCAGAGGTTTCAGGTTCAGTTGGATATGGCCGCAAAGATACAACTGGTTCTACAGAGAGCAATCTCATTGACAGAATTGTCTACACTGAACAAGGCTTTGGAAAAGGAGCACAATGGTGTTTCTACATTGGGGATAAAAACACCAGAGAAATTGGTTTGACCGTCGAAGAAACCAACCGGCCTACAGTGGAATTCCATTTTCCTGATATTGGGGATGAAGAGCCACCCTCTCACGTCACACTTTCCTTATTATCTCTGTGGAAGAAACCCGAAGGGAAGATGTCGAAACTTGAACCACCATTTCACAATGTATGTCATCTGGTGAAGTTCAAGTTGCCATCAGATCTTTCGGAATTGTACCAGTACATGCACACAATCAAAGCTGACCTGAAGGAAGTCAGGGAGAACATCTTCGGATTTGGTCCAACAGACTTCAAGCACCAAATTCAATTCAAATCCGATAAAGGTAAGCACATATTTTTTGCTATTCTTGTAGCTCACTAATTCACAGATGATGAACCTGACCCTGATCTTTGCAATTTTCAACCTGCAAAACAATCAACATCGTTACATCGCACGCAGACCAGTGACAAGAGTGCTCAAATGGATGGTCATAAAGAGGAGAGCGAGCAAGGGCTAGTCGGCAGTCAAGCTGGTGAAGAAAACAAAGTTGATCAGGTAGACAGTGATGGAGAGGAGAGCGAGCGACGGCTAGTTGGGAGCCAAGCTGGTGAAGAAAATGAGGTTGAGCACAAGGAAAAGGGAAAGAGAAAGGAAAAAGAGGTGGTACAGAAGGCTGTGTGACGGGGGCGTGGGCTGTTGGATGGGTGATCTGTCGGGTATAGTACATGTAGTTGTAGGACAAAAGTACTTGTGCACTGCTCAAGAGGCATATTGATGAGCGGAACACCACATGCATGAATTGCTGTCCAAACGTCAGACTCGTTAGCATCATGGCATTTTGAATTCCGAGAAGGAGACGGAAAGTTCGGACTGGGATTTCCAGCGATGTCACCGAGGGATCTCCGGAGAAGTTGCCTAAGAGCTCGGACTGATATTTATAGCAAGCGGGTTGACGAGCATGCTGGATTCAGAAGAGGTTGCCTCGTGTCGGAATGTGAATGAGATCGATAGTGAGCGAGTAAATTTTACAGTCCTCCGCACTGTTGGTGTCCCAGGGTTTCAAGGTGCGTGCGTCGATCTGGAGTGATCAAAGACAAGCTGCAATACCAGTGAGGTTCTGAATCCAGGAGAGAAGAAATGCGCGTATAGATCCTAAGAACTTGGGTGAGGGAGGTCGATGAGGATGTTGGAATAAGTTATTGCCTCGCACAGAGAATATATAAAATTGACCGCAAGTTAAGTAATCAAATCTGTTGATGCATGACAAGTTTTCGAGCGGTGTGTGTGCACCTTGTGCTTGGAATGAAATTAATAGCATCATCATTCTCAGGGAGATTACTTTCAAGAAATATATGAGAAGCACCGCCGGAACTGAGAGCACTGCGAGGAGCATCAAAGGATGACGAGAAGAAATCGTTCAGACTACATTTCCAGCATTGTGGTTGGAAGGAAAAGCTGAAAAAGACTCCTGAGGAGTTGCCCAAGAATTCGTATAGCAGGGGGCGACGAAGATGTCGGAAGACGAAGCCGAGTCGTGCTGCGCCGAGTTTTTCAGTGTGCGTTCAGCTCGCGTTTGAGATCAAGCGGAGACCTTCATTCTCCTCGGCGGAAATGTAACTCGTCATCAAAGTTCACCTCAATCCGATAGCATCGAAAAGGAAACGATGAATCTAGGAGGGTGATGAATGGGATCAGACTGGAATATACAATGGGGCGACGCACAAAATCAACTGCTACCCACTGAACCCTGTAGTCTTCCGAGTCATCGACAGGCTAAGCTAGGTCTGTTAGAATTTCCGATAATATCAGAGGCGATGTACGAAAGTACCACTGAAACATGGGAGTAGCATGAAGATTGAATTTTGAGGAAGACAAAGAGCTCAGACTAATATTTCCAGCAGCGAAAATGGGAGAGCGACACTGAAAAGGATCTCCGGAGAAGTTGGTCCCAGTTCGGAACGATATTTACAAGATTATAGAAGAAGTGGCT
Source organism: Mycena sanguinolenta (assembly GCA_014462675.1). Taxonomy (NCBI): domain Eukaryota; kingdom Fungi; phylum Basidiomycota; class Agaricomycetes; order Agaricales; family Mycenaceae; genus Mycena; species Mycena sanguinolenta. The sequence goes on from JACAZH010000020.1 coordinate 1,350,114, forward strand.
GCCTCGTGTCGAATCGACTGCGAGTCAGTAGATCCCTCCAGTCTGTCTTCCGAGTGGTGGTATGTAAAACCGGTTTTCAAGCTGTATGCGATCAATTCACCACTGATATCAAACAAATAACTTGATTTGAGACGAGATTAGGAGGCAGCGCCCGATGATCATCGCCCAAACTGAGAGCGCTGTCGCGAGTGTCTGGAAATGGCGGATTCAGAGGGAGAGAAAATTTTGGACAGCAACGTGGGCGGTGGAAGAGGTCATAGAGGATATCCGAGAAGCCCTTGACGTGGAAAATGATTTGACATTCACTCAAAAGCTCGTAGATTTTTCTGGGAGTGATCTTGACCAATTGCCGAGTTGCAGAGCCAGGTACGCGTGTCGGATGCACAACAGGGCCCTCGTTTTCGAGAAGATGCGCCGAGAAGAGCGGCAGGGCCGACGATGGTCGTTGTTCGCAAGAGAGAGGTTGTTTGGTCAAGGCCTCACGTTGTTAGGCTGGACCTTCCTCCTTCCTTTTTGAGCTCTCACTGTGCTTCAGCGCGTTCTTCCTCTGCTCGCCGATTTCAAACTGCCGTGAATCAAACGGAACACTCCATCATTGCTGAAGATGGGGTGGGGCGGGGCTCGACGACGCGTGGGAGTTTATCCTTATCCTCGTCCTCGGATACATATGGGGAGCGGGCGTCGACGTCAACTATAGGGGGTGGACGCGGGGTGGGGTGACATCGCTGTGCTGCGCGACGAAGGTGCCAATTCCGACTATCCATCTCGCGTTCTTGCTGAGTTGCTCTTCAGAATTGTTGTCCGCCCCGTCTACGTCCAGGACTGTTCCAGCTCTGCTCTGCACCCGGGCTCGCGTTTGGCACTCCCGTCGTGCTCACGGATCCGTCATTGCGCGATGACGAGACGCGTCTTGTCTGCCACCGTGTCCTGCTCCTCGCGTCCTCCTCGCCATCGCAGTATCGGTGTTCGACCACCCGCGTGACATTGCATCTCTTTCGCCCTTCCCCCGGCTACGCAGCCCTCCGCATGTACGCTCTGCTCGACGCTGTACCTACACCCACGATGGAATGCAGGATACCAAGACCCAAGACCCACTGCAAGGCCGAGACATGCGTGCGTGCGCATTTGGGCCCGGGGGATATGTTACGAGTCTGCGGATGCTACATACTGCGCGTGCGTACGGTACGTGTTAATCCCCATCCGTCTTGCACCTTGCTGATACCTCTCCAGAATCCACAACCGCCTGGTCCTGTCGTGCAGGCTTCGCGTTTAGAACCCGGCGGGATGGACGGCATCCGCGATTGACAGCGCTTGGAGCGGTACAGGCGCCGCGCCGCTGTCGAGGGTCCTCGCCGCCTCTGAGTGTCGTTGTCGTCGTTGTTGTGGGTGTGCACCCGGCCCCCCACCGCCTCCTCCTTTGCGTGTTCGTCGTCGTCGTTGGTGCGGCGTTTCACGGAAATGCTGCGCTCGGGCCAGTCTGCCACCCCACCGCATGTCCGCCGCCTCTGTCGACTTCCCGGTCTTCGGAAGCTTCTCTTCCGAGTCTTCGCGCTACGGCACGCTATAGTCATCATCGGCAGCGGGCACGTCATGTGGCGGTTCTGTCGCACTTAAGGCTCCAACTGTTTTTGTTTTAAACAGTTTTAAACAGTTATAACTGTTTTTATTTCTGTTTTGTTTGCCCAGGCTGACAAACAGTAAACAAACTGTTTAAAACAGTTTAAACAGTTTTGCCGCAAGTGGCAGAGTTGTTGGCCTGTAGCGGTAAGTTTGTTCGGCTTCCGGCAACCTCATAACTCCGAATTCTATATTCGGGAGCGAGTCAGCACGGAGGCGAATCGGTTCGTGACCTTAGCATTCAAGTGTTTGGACAGCTTATATTTACCCTACATATATGTTCTGTACTCACATTCGATGCTCTTCATTCCATCTCACCTCTATGGCCCCATGAGACATCCAGATCCCAGTCTCGCTATAAATAATGTATCATTTCGACCAAGTGTTCACTGCGTGTGAACTGAACACTTTTGGCCTAGGTGACGCCGTGATAGTGACGTTGCACCGAATGTCGAATTGCTAAAATGGGTCACACGTCACGTGTCACACCCCATGTCTATTTGAACGAAAAAGTACAGTACTTGACATCAGGCCAGTCATAGATGCAAAAAAATTATTCTTGAAGGCAAGAAGTACAAGCCAGTACCAAAAAAGGTATGATATCTCTCGGTCTTGTATACACTATTGATGCCTGCACAAAATACCTGAAAAAATACTGTTTTAAACAGTTTAAAACAGTTTAAAACCGTTTAGAAGCTGTTTCTGTTTAGTTTTCCTGGATTGGTAAACACAAACAAAACAGTTGGAGCCTTAGTCGCACTCGGTGATGAATGAAGCCAATCTTCTCCCATGCGACCCGCCTCGACCTCCTTCGCGTCGCCGCCGTTGGCATTCCGGTCTTCTAATTCTGTGCCGTGTGGCCAGCACCTCATATAGTGGTGGCAAGGTTCGGTTCGGAAATCGGTCCGAACCTGAACCGAACGCCGCGTTCAGGTTCAGGTTCAGAGAAATGCTGAACCTGAACGCCAAGTTCGGTTCGCAGTTCACTCCTTGACAGATTTTGCTGAACGCGTTCGAACGCGGTTCGAACGCCGAACGTCACTCAAATTTCGGCCGACATTCGCAACAAAATATTGGCATCCGGAGCATTATGTAACTTGATGCGTCTTCGTCTTGATGGTCAAAACCACCAATGTCACTCAGCATACTGTTCTTGACTGAATGTCTGGATCACCATCACCGACACACCCGGTAAATCCACTGTAACAACGTCATCTCCTCATGCCAAAACAGCCCGCCTGTGTTTCCTGGCCTTTTGCCTGTCATCTGAGAACATTCTTGGTACCGAGCACCCTAAACCTGTTCTTAAATTCCCAGAAATAGAGTGAAAATCGGTTTCAGATCTGCTCAATGCTCCCTTAATTCCAGTCTTATGGATCCGAGTATACTTGCCAAGCAATTTCCATTCAATTTCTTGCAGGGGTACAGCGCTGCTGCAGCCCATTGCATGATGTTTTTCAGTCCCAGCATTCATTCGGTCACGAAGAGACATTTATAACAATTTCTCTTGAAGAGTTGGCGCATCCCCTCCCACTTTCAGCATCATGGATTCTGGCCTTGGCTGCGCTCGCTCCCGACGGCTCTCTGCGCGATGCCAAAGACATCCCATGGTCCCACGACGCAGATGACGAGAACCCAATTGGCTCTTCCTCCTCGACCACTGGCTCTTCCCCGACTATCCCACTCCATCCTTATTTCTCTTGGTAAGAGAGTGCGAAGTACCGTTTGTAATACTAATAATTTTGAAGTCCTAGATCCCACCATCAAAGATGCTTACTTTCGTATCCGTTGGGGCAACACCTCTACTGAATATAAACGGGGTATGAAGGCCCTGGAGGAAGCGGTATGTTTTTCACATTGGTTATTTCAGTTGTGTTCACGATTTGATAGTTCGACTGCTATCATGCGGCAATGGCAGCTGAACCAGACGTTGAAATGACCGATGTTTCAGCTGCCAAGTCGAAGCCGGCACCCTCCCCACTTAGTCGATATGGGAGCTCAATCCTGCTCGACGCCGTGAATGCTAGCCAACAGGAAGCATGAGCGCGCGCCGACCCCAGGGACGTATTGAAAGCTTATCTTTCAACACCCCTGGAGCAGACTGATAATATCTTGCATTATTGAGGTGTAAGTGAGGTCTTTGTCGTGCTTTTCATCACTAATTTCTTTCCACAAGCATAACACCTCACGCCCAACCCTGCGTCGGATAGCCAAGGACTATCTGGCCATCCAGGGGTCTGCAACTCCGGCAGAACGGGCATTTTCGAGCAGCAGCCTCGCTGATACAAAGCAACGAAATTCTCTCGGCCCTGAGCTTTTTGGTGCGCTCCAACTGCTCAAGAGTGCGTATCGCAACGGCCACATTAGTGCTAACAAAGTTGCCGCGAAGCACATAGATGTCATGACTGAAGAACTCGATGCAGACTTTGGGTATCCGGAGACGAATGAGGCGACGAATGAGTGATTAAACTACATCTTGGGTACCATGTAACGTCGCATAAATTTACCGTCGTGGTACGATTGAAAAAATATTGTTGCGTTCAGCGTCCGAACCGCGTTCAAACGCCGAACCGAACGCGCTGAACCTGAACGCGGCGTTCAGGTTCAAGGTTCGGCGCTGGGCTGAACCGAACGCTAGGTTCAGGTTCGGCGTTCACGGCAAAAGGCCCTGAACCTGAACCGAACCGAACCTTGCCAGCACTAACCTCATAGGGACTGGACTCTTTTCGCCTCCCTTACTCTCTGACTGCCTTTCACGCACCACCCCATCCGCCAGTCTTCCGTCATCATCGCTGACCTGACTTGCAATCGCATCGAGATTGTCGAGTACACGACGGCGGGGCGGCTGCGATGGGTGAGCGGAGTGGATCATGTATGATGTGCAGCTACGGTCGAGGAGCATCAATCGGGATGGAGGCGATGGAACGCGTTGCGGACGGGCTATCCTTGTCAAAGGGAGCGAGAGTGAGGTGTATCGCGCGGAGGGAAGGCAGAAGGCGGATTGCGTGGCGGGTAGCAGATGGGGTGCGTGCGGGTTGTCGGAGGATGGCGTTTTCCTACTGCGGATACATCCCCACTGCGCTGTGTCTCAGATACAATACTTACAACCCGGGCTACAACTGCGAAATTATTCCTGATTTCGGATGTACTTAGCCTTGACTTGGCTCGTGACTTGATATATTCCCTAGGCCTCGTCCAACCAAGTCAGTCAGAAATTGCTAAATGGATCAATTTATTCTATATTTTTTCGACTTGAATAATGTCAGTCATTGTCAATGTCAACTTGCGACCGCAATCGATGCTGCCACGTGAGGCAAAGACAACTCTTCTCAAACCACGATCCCATTCGGTCTTCAGCGCCTGAGGAGTAAGAGAGAAAACCACCCCAATGCATATAAGCTAATTCACAGACAGGCTCATGCAATCTCCTTTCGGAAAAGTTCTTCACACCAACGCGATTCTTTCGGACAGCGAATGCACCAGCATGTGCAGTTTTCTTGAAGGGCCGCTGAAGGATCTAACGAGTGTCACCGAAGAGATCAGCCGCCTTCAATCCATGATTGACGATGCCATCAATAGACGGGAGAAGCTGCAACATTTTATAGATGCCCATCTAGCGTTGCTGTCACCAGCGCGCAGGCTCCACGAAGATATTGTTCGGGAGGTGTTTACAGCAACGCTTCCGTCCACCAGAAACGCTACCATTAGCTCCGACGAAGCGCCCTTATTATTATGCCGAGTCTGTAAATCTTGGCGCGCTGTCGCTCTCTCGACACCTCAACTCTGGGCGTCTTTCCACATTGTCGTTACCCCTCCGCCCAATTTCGAACGCCTCATGACTCTGGTCGAAACTTGGTTGACGAGGTCGGGATCCGTTCCACTCGACATCTCAATGGTGTATTCCATGGCATCCGACTGGAACTGGGATGTTTCGCCACTTTTGGAAACATTTGCTTCCGTATCTCATCGATGGAAAAACGTGCATCTCACCCTGCCTAATACCGCAGCCCATGCACTAGGCGGACTCACATCGAATGACGTACCCCAGCTGCGGTCAATAGGACTCTGCCCACCATCGCAGGATGAACAGAATATCATTGGCGATTGGCCGTTGGATTTCTTGGCAACCAAGACCCTTCGGAGAGTTACCTTCACCGGCACTTGCTCATTCGCGTTTTCGGCGATTTCATGGGGAACCTTGACCTGCCTGGAAAGTAGCAATAATGCATTATGGTAGGTATATATCTATGACTGTGTTACAATACAGTCGGACATTGGCTGGGTGGCCAGAGTGACCATAATGCAATGTGGCCATGGTAATGTCTGGTAAATTAAATACAAGTAGCACACAGTGGGATTCGAACCCAAAAAGCATTGCATGATGGCATCAAAGCCAGACTGAAGGCAGAGATACCACTGTACCAACCAGGACATATTTGGCAACAAAGCTGATCTGACTATACTAGGTGTGGTACAGGTGATGGAATCAGCCTTGTGGAGGGGCCACAGTGGTTAGGAGGTTAGGGTGGTTAAGGGTTAGTGGTTAGGGGTTAGTGGTTAGGTGGTTAGGCCCTAGGCACATACACTTTTGAGGTTAGGAGGTTAGGGTGGTTAGAGTGGTTAGGATAGTTAGGATGGGTTAGGATGGTTAGGATGGTTAGGATGGTTAGGAGGTTAGGGGTTTGGGTTCAAGCAAAGAAAAACAAAGAATCAACAGTGTCAAACAGTTTTTGAAGACCTAGGCCAGCTTGCCTGGCCTAGGTCTGGGTATTAGCAGTCCTGGGTAGGGTAAGGCTAGCCTTACCCTAGCCGGGAAACAAATGTTGTATAATATAGCTTGTTTAGTCTAATGAGTATCTGCTGTTCCAACCTTGGCTATGAACCCAGAAGGTCCTGGGTTCAATCCAGGCTTTTGCCATTCTTTTGGCTGCAGTACATTCATTCATTCATGGCCACATTGCATTATTGTCATATTGGCCACCCAGCCAATGGCCAGCCATATTGTAACATGGTCATAGATATAGGCCTACCATATTACAATATAGGTACAGTCTTTACATCTGCCTTGACTCATTTGGAGATGTGCGATTTCTGGCCAACAGCTCCCTTCGTCCTATGCGATGTTGTGCTTCCGATACTTGCACAGTGCACTGCGCTTCAAAATTGCAAGCTTGCTCTTGAAAAGGCTGCAAAGGAGGATTCGGCCATTATCCGACCTTTCATTCTACGGCAACTCTCTCGCCTGGTCGTGTTGTGCAGTACAGATAATATCGGCCCTCATTTCTTCAGCCACATATCGCTCCCGGTATTGAATTCATTCTCCCTGGAGAATGATTACAACGTCGACCTCACACGATTGATTCCGTCGCCGAGGTCAATGAAGTACCTCCGTCTCGATGTTGAGGGATTAGGCTGCGAGAATTTATTGGTGTCTGTGGCGGACATGCCGCTTCTGGAGGAGTTGATTCTGTTCGCAGAGCCGCGTTCTAAGGAGCAGACAGAAGAGACCGATATTTGGCGCTATTGGAAGTCTCGCGAGGGAGATGAAGATTTCCTCGTTCATCTCACCCCGTCGTCTGATGGGTACGATTCCGCCCTGTGTCCTTTTCTCCGGCGCGTGGAATTCCACCTTTGCCTCGTATCGGACGAGTCCCTGCTGCAATTCATCCAGTCCAGGACACATCTCGCTTCGGTTTCAGTGACATTTTATTGACCAATGCAGTTCGATATCATCCCCCATCTGCAGGACGCCATTTCCAGTGGCCTTGCAGTTTCTCTCAGCTACGAAAGCGGCGACTCAAAGCCACCGACATATTCACCTCTGGAGGGCTGCACAAACCCAGCACAGTACATGTTACAGCTCACACCGGTGCCGGAGAATTCAGGATTGTCGATGGATCCTGAATTCGACTGACCGAACACTTAAATTTCAGCGAAGCTGTAGTAGGTTAGCTGTCGATGGACCCTGCATTCCTAGTACAATCAATTGGCGCAATATCCGCACAATGCTAGTCCCTCATCGCTAAATATGGAAAGTAAGTATGTGATGCAAGACAGATCCACCGCACAGATTTTCAAATGCGCCCGCCGCAGCGTCGTCCGAATCCTTCATGCTGAATGCTTCTACTCCCAGAGTCCCAGGTCAAAATCGTCTTGCGTCTGCGATGCGGGTTTAGTGCTAGTAAGGTTCGGTTCAGCGGGATGGTGAACCTTGAATCTGAACCGGGGTTCAGGTTTAGTTCGCGTTCGAACGCGTTTGAACCTGAGGATCTTCGGCCATCTCGAGAAGCTAATTTTTCTCTCGGAATGTGTTGCAGTACTAGTGTGGCTCGCGAGGTGTTTCTGGCCTGTGACGTCGCAAAGATCAACCGCCAATGCTCAATTTGCGCACAAGAAACAATATTTAGGCTGGTCCGAACTTGGTTGACACATTTCCCCAACGACCTTGACCATGCAAAATGGAGGCCTCATCCAGCTATATCTGCTTGAAATGGTCAATTTCACTGACAAGAGTCTTGTAGCCTTCAAGTTTGAATGTCACCATCGATTTGTGGCCCGGACATTCGTCAAAAATACTCCAATTCTGGATTTTCGGGTTCGGCGTTCGAACGCCTCCCCCTCCGCCGAGAACCCTGAACTGAACTTGGTGTTCGGTTCAGTGATTTTGCTGAACACAGGCCTGAACCTGAACGCGGCGTCCGGTTCAGGTTCGGTTCGGGTTCGGACCGATTTTCGAACCGGACCCTCCCACCACTATTTTTGACGTTGATCGGCGCCCGCATAGTGTTTGTGCAATAATTCAATTTTCACCGTTGTATTTCCTAGTTCAGCGTTCAAGTTGTGTCCCGCACCCCACCAGAGCAACATTTGTCTGTTGAATTGTCGGTGGGGCTCGTGGGAGCGCCACCACACACTAGTTAAACTTAGCGGGAAATGACATCACCGCATTGATCCAAACCACTCAATATGACGGCCCTCAGCATCTCTACACCTCTGTATCGATGGAGCTTGAATCGCAGCCAGCAGATAGTATACTAGATTCCAGTTCGGAAACGACTCTGGAGGACCATGAATCCGCATCGAATGTACGCTCACCCGCTGGTGTCCAACAGCGCTGCTAATAGCTCTATCTTAGATGCCGCTGGTCGACGAATCAGAGCGCCAGTGCGACGTCGAAACTGCGCCTCCGAGTCCGCATGCCAACTCCGAGTTAAATCCCAGGCTGGCTTTAGCTTTTGGGCCCCACCATTCTTTCTTCGTAGAAAATGGTCAATCCTGGATGTAGTATGTTCCGTTATTTCCCTTCGTTGAACCAATTTCAAGTCTGACTTCGGAAATTCCCAACCGTTCTCCGCCAAGGATCCTGAAAACGACCACATTCGCTGGCTGGACAAATTTAAAAATCGCTCGAGTTTATGGTGTTTCTCTCTCGGACAACCATGGGTTCTATCTAGCGTATAAGACTGGAGACGGAGCAATGGTGCGTGTTTTTGTGTGCCCAAAACTCAGTCGTCGGTGCTTCAGATTTGGGAAAACTTCCCGGGATCTTTGTGAGCCCAGACTGCTTCGCGACCGTTCCCGAGCTTACTGTATCTCGACTCCCCATTCTAAGGCACTCAAATCAAACCGCACTTTCGAACTTGACAACCTGGATGTCGAGCCATATTAATACAGGGGTGGAAATGCAGAATGCCTATGTCGTCTTCGGGCCACAATACAGCTACGTGGCTAATCAGCCAATGACATTATCTGGCACAATCTCCCCCATGACTTGGAGACCCTCATTCAATCCAAACGATCCAAAGATCCTTCCTGTCTTCCAACACAGGTCACATTGGGGTGGCGAGGGGCATGGGCGGCCATTTGTCCTGATGGTACGCATGGCATGGATTTGCAGGGATACTACCCGATGCTCGAGGAGAACATGAACTCCGACCAGCCGCTATCGGTACGTTCGTGAATCATAACTGTATATCAGAGTCCGCGCTGATAAATGCTTGTTCTCGCCAAGTTCATAGCTCTCAACGCATTCCAACCGAACCAGTTCATTTCGTGCTTCGGAAAAATCGGCCTCGTAGACAAAGGCTCCGTCTCTCTGCTGGAAATGCTCCAAGTCTATCAACAATAGCGAGCTAACCAGGCGAATATCACGATCGAGATGGAACAGATCACAGAAACGACGGTGAAGACTTGGCGCATTGAGCCCAAGACGTCCGAGCCAACTTTGACGGCTGAAACGCTGAAACAGATTGAACCCGAAGGGAGCCAACAAGATGCAACAACGGAGAAGAAATTAGCACAGAAACAAAGGTTGTGGTGGGCGTAATGGCTCTTGCGGTGGGGTGTGTTGTTATGTGAATGTGAAGAGGTGGTATACACGACTATATGATGTAATTGTTGACATGTTCAGTCCATTATTCAAAATTCCCGCTACCTTTCAAAACGACGTCTCGCAGTAAATCCACTTTTGGTCGTCGTTTTTTTTGCATAAGCACCTTCTCATTTGTTAACCGCACTTTCTCATCTCCGAAAGAACCCGGACGGACCATCCGCATTCCGCTGCTATATTTACGGATTTTCTTTCCCGTAAGTCCTCCACTTATATCTCCCAGGATTTCTCGACCAGCGTCTCACCTTCTCTATTACTTTATACTGCGCCTAATTCAACCTCAGTGGACACTCAATATTTCAGCTCTTCAGCCTGCGAGGATTTTGCAGTGAGCTATCTTTTGGTCCACGTTGGAAGAACTTGAAGTGAACCAACTGACAAAATGCGCTGACAGCTAAGTTCATTGTTTAGACAAGAAAACGGTGGTGTAGCATTGGCCGTCGCCACACTTTCGCATCGGTGTCGCCCCGCTCAGTTGAAGAGATTTTTGGGCCTGCACGAGCCCGGTGCAAATCAAACCCCGTACCGGCCATCAAAGCACGGCTGGGCAGAGAGTTTTGATTTTTCTAGTGCTGAGATACTGTTCACCCGTGTCCACAATGTTCTCTATGCCCTCAAGCTTTATGGCAAGTGCCGCTGCTGCTTTAGTCCGTTGGCCAAAACTCTCGAAGGTGATGGCCGAGTTTGACGAAAGTATTGGTTCATTTTGGGCACAAAACTTTGTAACGAGTTCTGATTACCTTCAATTCCCCAAAGCCCACCATTCCGTTAATCTGATCGAGGTGGACGCATCTGCCTCTCAGGAAACCGTGAAAAAAATGGTTATTCGATGGATACACATCGCCATTCGAAACGCCTCTCAAAAGACGAGTGAATCAGTTGAATTCTATCCTTCGTTCTGTCCAAGTTTGAAGCACGCACTCTCCAAAACTGCTGCGGCCCAATGAATGTAGGCACCGGAAAAGTGCAAACTTCACGTCCTCATTTGTCAATTTGGTAGCGGGCTTCGCTGCTTGTCTATTATGTTATTGCATGCATGCTGCCAATGGAACGAGGAGTGAAAGTCGAACACCTTGAACCGAAGAACGGTAAATCGTTGGAAGAAATCGCTGTACGCCAGAGCATGAAATTGATTGCGAGCCAGTGAATCCTCAGGCTCTAGTTTTCCGAGTCATTGCAGCGCCAGGTTTTCAAGCCGCGAGAGCTTCATTTTTTGCCTGGGGGACACGTACGAATCGTTGCAGAAGCTGAGAGCACCACTGGTATGATAAATGTTGAATTCCACGAGGGAAACAGAAAATATTCAGACTGAAATTTCCAGCGATGCATTTTGAGAGGAGAGGCTGAAAAGGATCTCTGGAGAAGTTGCTTCACAGTTTGGCTCGTATTCACAGCAGGGCAGCTGAACAGGACGTTGGAAGAAGTTGGCTCGAATGGGAGAATAAATTCGGCTCCAAGGCGGTAAAACCTCCGGTCTTCCGTGTCTTTGTTGCGCGGTTTTCAAGTTGCGTGCATGCACCTCGGATCTGTGATCGACCGAATAGCCTCATTTGAGACGAGATTACTTAGAGGCAACGCCCAAGAACAGTCGCCGAAGCAGATTGTCGAAACCAAGAGCCACCAAAGAAATTCAGGCACTGCTTGGAGGAAAAAAAAGTTTTTTGAAGCCCTGTGGGGAGAAGAGGCCGATAAGGACTTCGTCTTCAAGGTTGATTTCAAATTTGACAGTGGGTCCACTGTGGTCCGGCTTGCGACATGGAATTTGAGACCATCTTTGCTTCATGGACTTGACTAGCTGTCGGGTTCCAGCATTTCATTGAATGGGACCAAAGTAACCGCCGAAGAGATCGGACAAGCGAGAAACCCGAGCGCGAGATGGTCGTTGCGAAGAAAGGCCCCAGCCAAACAACCTCCTCTTTAGGTTCGGTACAAGCCCCGTTCTGACGATGCCGCGCAATGCCGGACCATCCATCAACAACCAAACATACGCAACACGGCCTTCGTCAGAAGGGGCTTGCTTCAAAGTCCGTGGTTTCTGGGGGTTGAAAATCGCCCTCCAGGAACACAGCACTTCGTCGGAGCCCCAGGGTCAATTGGTAAAATCTTTAGACAAGAACTACAGCTACAACTTTCCAACAGAACTCGAAGCATTTCACTGAGACATGGTCGAGTTCTGAGGGGTGCTAGTTGGGCTACGGCACCCGTTTTTTATGAAAGCTCAAAAATATTTATTTCGGCACAGATTCCTTAGAAATTCAATTTGAAGCTATAACTACTATATATCTATAGACTGCACCTCCACTCTTGGTATCTGTTAGCTGAAGTCGCGCTCAACGTCGCGAACGACGCCGAAATGAGCACCGTGTCACAATTGTCACGCACTGTGACCACCGCGTCGCGACGTGCCAGATAATTTGAAAATATTCTCCTGAGCGTGATATGAGCTCTCCGACACGAACAGTCCTCGGGACACTCCCAGTAACTCCCAAGGGAACTCGCCATCGTGTGCCAGACACCCCCAGGAAGCGTAAAAAACCCAGCTTCTGACTGTTTGCTCGGCATAAAACAGCTGAAAGAGACGCTCGATGATATAAAAACGCGGACTCGGGAACGGCTGGGACTAGGTTTCGGCCTGGACGATTGGCAAGCAGAGCTGATTCGCCGTCTACGCCAGGGTTACGACTCGTTACTGGTTGCAGGCACGGGCTACGGAAAAAGTGTAATATTTGAAGGACTGGCGGCGCTGAATAAAGCAAAGATTGTAATCGTGGTATGTCCGCTCAAGGCGCTAGAACGAGACCAGGTGAGCTAGAGGTCCAAAGATTAAATGATTCGGCTGACCTGCAAATACTGAGGTCAACGAAGCGCAGAAAAAAGGACTAAAAGCCGTTATGGTCAATGAGGATACTGTTGGCCCCGAAATTTGGGCAAACCTCCGGCAAGGACGCGCCAACCTGTACTATGTGTCCCCAGAGATGGCCTTGTCCACCAGTTTCATTCAACTATGGCAGGATCGAAGCTTTCGTCAACGCGTCCAGGCTGTAGTGATTGACGAGGCGCACTGCATTGTCGAGTGGGGAGATGACTTCCGAAAGGAATACGGTGGCCTGGCAAAGCTGCGCGACTACATCGGGCACGAAACACCTATTCTTGCGGCAACAGCTACCTGTGATACCGAGGGGTTTAATGTGATATGGAAATCACTTAAATTCGGGTGTTGTCCATTCTGGGGCATCGACGTTGGAACCGATCGCGCCAACCTTCTGTATATCACCAGGATCGTCAAAAATACAGCCAATCCTCTGCTCGACATCATCAATATCTTTCCCGAGAAGATGGACAAAGACACGGCACCTACTGCACTGCCGAAATGTCTATTTTATTTTAACACCATCGAGCAATGCGCCCTTGCTGTCGAAACACTCCGAAAATGCCTTCCAGCACATCTTCGGTCCCTTGTGCAGACCTTCAAGTCGACAGTATCGGAGGCTGCGAAGGAGTTAGTCTGGGACAGATTTAAAAGTGGGGAAATCCGAATTTTGTGCGCAACAGATGCTGCGGGAATGGGGTGCAATGTTGCGGATGTCATGTACACGGTACTGTGCGAGTTGCCCGAGTCGCTGTCACCACTCGGCCAGCGATGGGGCCGAACTGCACGGAGCCGTGACATTTTAGGGACTTGCATACTTCTCGTTCCACGGTGGGCGTTCCGACCAGAACCTGTTGACCCAGATGCACCGAAGAAAAAAGAGGAAACACAAGCAGATACGAACCGGCGTGCAAAGCTCCAAAAACCGGTGGAGAATTTCGTGAATGCAGGTACATATGTGCCTATAAACCAGTAAAAAATCGGACTGACAGTCATCAGATTGCTCTCACAAATTTCTGCGCACTTACTTCCAACCTGTAACCGGCCTCACTACTTACAACTCTCTGGACCCCTTTGTCGAGCCTGTCGAAGTTGGATGGAGGTCGAAGGTAGCCCAACGCGAGCTGTCATGGACTGTACTAGATCTCAAACGGTCACCTCCATCTGGCCGTTGCTGTAGCCGCTGTACTCCCGAGCTTCTCTCACGGTATCCAGCCTCGGATCGCCACGATGCAAGGCTAAAAATGTTCGCCTCGGACTTCCTTTTTCCCATCCCAGCTTTCTCTCGGCGACAACGGATGGACTCCGTGTCATCTACAGACTCTCATCACTCTGCGGACAACCATTCTCCGACACGACCTACGTTCATTCCCTTTCTACACAAAGTCCAACTTCCCAAGGAACAGCGGGACGACTTGGTAGCAGCTCTAGACAAGTGGAGAATCGAGAGACAGGCTCGCCACGCCGGTGGTCGATCTCTCTTCTCAAAAAAAGTCTTTCTCCCCGATACACAGCTCCAGAAAATTGCAGACAATGGGGGAGAGTTTCTGCGTTCTACTACAGTCACACCAGATTTAATTGTCAAGTTCGCGCAGCTGGACCTCGCTTCCAAAGAGGACCTGAAAGAGTTGGCAGCTGTCATTATGGATTGGCGGCCGGATGCGCAGCTTGCAATCGGTCTGACTCCGCGAGGTGGGCATAGGCAGAAGCAGCAGAACACCACGACGACGCCATCGCGTAGCACAGTCGAGACACCCCGTCGTCCAATGCAGCCCATCACCCAGCCTTCGTTCTCACCAGCTCGTCTGGTACGCGGCCGTGGACGCGGTCGCGGCCGTGGTCGGGGTGCAGCTGCAGCAGCCCGACAGACAACAACTGCTAATGCTGGCGATATTTTTGCACCTACGACACCGCTGTTAACCACCGCACCTGCTGCTCCACCTACGCATCCCTCTCCACACACTCCGCTGCCCTCTCAGCAAACACATTGCGATGTTCCTGCAACGCCGTATATACCATATTACTCGCCAGTGTACATGCCTTATACCCCAAATCCGTACCTTCCCCAGATGTACCCCATGTACGCTTTACCACCTCGCTATTATCCCCCACCTCCTAACAACGAGAACAAAAATAAATAGACCCCACTGTACTATAGTTACTTATACATTTTCTAGCCCTCCACCCAGAGATCCAAGACCGAGAAAGCTTTGTTCATGAGTGTCCCCATCGTCCACATCATTAAACCCGTCCCTTGCAAGTGGGTTCTCGTCCACCCGATCAAACACAGATCCATTTAACAATGGGTCATCAGCCTCCACAGATGATTCGAGTGTCACTACTGGATATCCCGATGCTGGGTCCCATGTTGTCGAACGGATGAATTCTGTGAATTTGCCCCCATGTAGTAGTTGTGCTCCGGTTTCAAAAGAATCGACAATTGCGCTGATGCGAGGCCCTTTAGCAACCTGGCCCTTTTTATTCACCTTTAATGGAACATATACCGGCCGATTGGCTGTCAGAACATGGAGCCGAGCATCCACCATTGTTTCTACGAGCAGGCGCAAGTCCTGCCCGACATCAACTTCCTTATGTCTCCTGGCCCGGTCTGCAAACCCGAAGGTGCGCGCAAATTGGTGGCTAACTTGACGGAATGCTTCAACTGGCGCTGAGCCCTTCTCGATAATGTACTTGATTGTAACACCCGAGCCTTTCGCAATGTTTACGCGCTGAATTGAATTTAGAAAGCAGTACGATGCTTGGGGCAATTTAAATGCATACCTTTACCCAAAAATTGTTCTGTTCCAAGTACATATCACTGGCGATGTTTCGTCCCCGGAGTTTCCACCGATTGAAAAACCATGCTTGTTCCTTTGCAGCTTGCATTTCTGGCGTGAGCTCGTACTTCCATTGCACGACAATTTCAATGCATTCCCGTGCATAATTGTGCAAGCCAGCACCACGGAACGAGAATGCCCAATATTTCAGCACTCGGAGGACAACACCAGCATCTGCAAAGGCTACGCCGCGTTCATACACACAAAAGATCAGAGCGTCCCGAATGAAGTACTGCGAGTGTGCATAGTGGTCATCATTGATATTTTTGGCCTTCTCAATGTTTTGTGCTTCAGTGAAGTTTTGTGCAAAGGATTGAGCGAATTCCTTGAGTTCAGTGACTGTGGGTTTCCATTTTGCAAGGTCTGCCCATCGCTTGATATTTTTCTTGAGCCTATAAAAATATATAAGTGTATATCTGCATTGGCCGTCAAGCCACTTACATCACTTCATACAGGATTCGCGCTATCAGGGAGTGGCGTATGAGGGCCTTGGCATCGGCGTAGTTCGGTTTTTCTGCATCCCAAGTCCGATTCAAAAGGCCCTTGTGCCTGGCAAGCGAACCAGGGTCCAAAACCGAGTCACCGAAGTGCAATCGCATGATCATGTGTGTGGCGTTAAGTGCGAAATGCCACAGTGCACTCAGTTCTTCAACGTACGCTAGGCGCTCCATATCGTTGATGTCGTCCATACGATCGCGACGGGCAGCCCGAATGTTGCTGGAAGTAAGCCAGTCTCCCACAATAATTCGTGCCTTTCCCGCCCATTCGGATTCTGTGAATCCACTGAACTCTTGCAGCTTTTTCAGCATCTGGATTATCCCCTTCTTTGAGCCCTCATTGACATCGAAAACCCCTGCCGGTCGCCCATCTGTGCGCTTCGGCGGCAGTGGTCTATCTGACGCTATCATGTCTTCGGCAGCCTTTAGGATGTCATCCCGCCCTTCCCACTCTTTACTGCCTGGACAGTAGGCGAGAATCAAGGTCATTATGAGCCCAACAAATGACGAAAACATCTTGGCTTGGTCGTCATCCGTTGGCAATATATCTGCACCCGTCGCAGCAGCACGCTTCCCACGCCGTTTCTGCTTGGCTTCGAGATTTTCAGCGATTGGATCTGCATCGGGAAGCGAGATGACAGCTGCATTTGTTGCATGAATCATCGTGTTTTTGTTGAAGAGCCGTTGCTGGGATTTCCGGAGGAAGATATTGATATTGTCGAAGATGATATAAAATGGTTTGGAACCTCGAATGAGTTCGACGGCATGTGCGACTGCATCTTCCGATAGAATCTTCTTAAGCCGCTCGATGGTCGTAATGGAGACGCAGGCACCTGCATTGCTGAGAGTACTCAAAATGCGAGAACCGGTCCCTCCAATCTCAAGGAAAAGACCGAGTATCATGGGAAAGAGATTGGTGCCGGTGTTCCGTACAAAAGCCATTATACTAAAGACGAATACAAGGGCCTGAACAAGTCAGACTTGAATAAAGCAACAAAAGGAATAGTACTCACAAAAGTAGCATTACGCGCGAACCCCTTTTCTTTCCAAAAAAGTCCAGTGTCTCCTGCGAACGCTGCTCCGTCCTCAGCAGACCTATCGGGCGTTTCCTCCCACTCATTGGGCTCCACAGGTGTTGCAGCCTTCGCTTTTTCGCCCTTCCGTTCTCGTTTCCGGCGATACTCATTCGGAGAGGTCGTGAATATTGACAGGAACCTCCAGGTGTAAGGAGCATCTTCATTGTAGATTTCGGGCAAAACTCCGGGATCGAGGATGTTGCGGATGTAGTCCATGGTGCAGTCCTTCAATCGCACCTTCAAGCGAGGGTCATTGATGACCATGTCGCTCTCTTCGAGTGCAATCTCGTCCATACACAGCTTGATAATTTTTGAATGCAGGTGTGGCACACTTTTGGGGAAGCGGTCGTGCCAGGCCTTGAATATGCGCTGGGGGCAAATTCATGGGCTGGGTTATAACGCATGAAGAGCCCTGCTCGGTGTCTGACCGTTGTAATCGGAGATTCGAAGAGGAAGACGAGGAATTGCTGGATAGACAGCCCGAAGAAAAGGAGTAATGAAAACAAAAAGCTCGCATTGAATTTGAGGGTTTTGAAAGTCGGCAGCAGGATATAATTGCGATAGGAGACCCGCCCAGTCTGGATTCACGACCATGGCCTCTGCGGTCGACGTTGTGCTCATCGCTAATTAGCGCGAGACGCGTAGTCACAGTAAGTCACGCATTGTGACATTTCGACTCGTCTCCTCCGAAGCGTCGACATTTCACGCTGAAGGAACAGATAAATCCTAACTTTTGGCTGCTTGATCCTGAGATGCATATAATCATATTCTTCCCGCAAAGGTCTAGTGAAATTTGAATTTCCTAGACCTCCAGGGTGCAATTACCTAAAAGTGCGCTGGATCACATTGACACAGCAACAGCATTGTTTTGAACGCGTTTCATGTTCCAAAAAAAATGGGCAGACCAAGGTATACATATTGAATACAAGTTACAAAAAGAACCTAGGGAAAAGATGAAGGTTTGCTGGCAAGAGAGAGGATTCACCAACCCCCTTGTTTGACGGACTTTGAAGCAAGCCCCTTCAAGAAGGTGTCCGGCTCGCCCGGACCGGACCTTCGCGGGCTTGTTCCGAACCTACCTCCTCTTCGGAAGAGGAGGTTGTTTGGCTGGGGCCTTTGTTTGTTAGGCTGGACCTTCTGTTTTCCATTTTGGGCTTTCGCGTCAACGACGCCCAGGCATTCTGTTCTCTGCTCGCTCGTGTGTAGGCCTGCCGTGCATCTAATAGAACACTACCGCCATTCGCCGATCCACTCTGCCGCATTCTAGAATTCCATGAGCCCTTCCTCTACTGGAGTCCCTCCACGATTGGGCTTTTCTGATTTCCGAGCTTAAATTGCATTCCGCCGAAGCTGAGCACGCGTCTCGCTGTTGTGCATGAAGCAATGTCCCGCCGATCTCACGACTCGCTCGAGGACTGGAGACCGGACAGGCCGGTACATGCTCGATCGCAGTGCATCTCACCAAATCAGCAAATGCGGACGACTCTTCCTTCGCGCTCATACCGTTGCATGACATAACCTCTTGACGTCCAGCTCAGCCTGGTCTCCTCAAGTCCATCCTCACATCGTGCATCTCAGCGCTGCGACCTCGCGCATCTTCGCAGTAGCCCCACCTGCACCCCGCTCTCGGGCATTGCGTCCGGCGTCGACGCATTGTCACAATGGTGTGTGCGTCAGACCGCATCCGACTTGCCTTCTTGCTGAGTCGCTCTCTAGAATCCAAGACCCCGAGCCCAATGCTACCTCTCCGCACTCCGTGTGACAGTACGTGGCTAGCGCATACCGCCGCTCCGTCCCACGGCTGCACGTCGCGCTGTTAGTAGACATACATCGGCTTTGAAGGCTTATGGCCAAGGATCTCCGCGTCGTCTGCTCCACCACTCAGCGCGTCTTCGTCGGGTGTGCAGTGCGTCGCATCCTTAGCCGTGCTCGTTGCATTCACGGCGTCATCTGTGTGCGGCTGCACGTCGCGGCCATGCTTCCTGGATACCAGGAGCTCGTCCTCCCGTGTCTCTACACCGCTTCACCATCTTCTCCGTCTCACCGCTGTCGACGTCTCCACCTCGTGCACCGCCGCCGCCGCTTTTACACCCCGCTCCATGCACCACCCGCCAACCCTGGGTCGCTATGAGTCCGCGATCGCGGCGCTGCCCCTGCCTTCGCCTGCGCGTCGAGATTGTCAACTGCTGCTCGTGCTACTTTCTTGCGGGACTGCGATTTGCGGCGCGGGGAGTGGTGGAGATATCCCCGAGTGCGCGCCCACGCGATTGATACAGCTACACCGCCGGCACGGAGGTGATGGTCATGGGCGCCTTGTGGGCCCCGTCCCAGGGGAGCGAGCGCGAAGGCTGGGTGAGCTCGGGAGGGCGGACGGGATGGGAGGGGGGTGTAGACGGAGCATGATGGTGTTCCCCGGCTCCGGATACCTCTTCCCTCATCTTCTCCCGTCGCACCGCAGATACAATACGAAGTCGTTTCTTAAAAGGCGGGGGTAGAGTATCCCAGCGAGGCGAGACGATCCTTTGCGGGACGGATGCAGTGGGGCGGGGCGGGCCTCGGCGAGGAAGTGGGGTCCCGACATTATCCATCTCGCATTACTGACTTCCTCTTTCAATTAGAATCGTTGTCTGCCGCGGCGACGTCTCTTCCAGCTCCCGGCGGGCGTTCGGCACCCCCGTCGTCCTCGCGGATCCACCATTGCGCGATGACGAGACGCGTCTTTCCGCTACCGTGACCTGCTCCTCACGACTTCGTCGTCTTCCTTCGTCGTCGCAGTGTCGCTGTCGTACCGCTTCTCGCATCTCTTTCCCCCTGTCCCTTCCCCCCGCCCCCTCTCGTCTGGCCAGGCGATATCCGCTCAGGGTTGCGTCCGCCGCCGACGCTGGGAGAAACCCAATTCCCGGTACCAAGACTCAGAAGCTGCGGACGCCACGATGGCGTGCGTGCGCATTTGCGGGATACATATGCTACGAGGCCCCGGGCGTACAAGTGTGCACGCGCTACATACTGTGCGTACGTACGGTACGTGTCAAAATAATCTGCATCCATCTCTGGCTCTTGCTGACTCCTCTACAGTGGAATCCACGTCCGCGACCGCGTCGCCCTCTCGTGTGTGATGAACGGTGCTCGCGATGGACAGGCTATAGCAGTGCGCGCCCCTGTCGGCGTCTAGCGTGCTCAAGCCTCCGTGCCGCCCCGATAAGCGTCGTCGTTGTTGTCGATGACATCCCGATGGATATATGTCGCCTGGCCCACGTCGTCAGTGAGGCCGTTGCGCCTGTACCGTGGACTTTTTGAGGCTTATCCTCGGCTCCACGCCTTCTGCTCCATCGCCATCTCCGCGTCGTGTCGCCGTCGTCGGTGCCTCGCCTTGCTCCTCTGAGCTCATCCGCGCGTACCACCCACCTCGCCGCTGCTGTGACGCCCCACGCCCTACCCAGCCGCCAGCCTTCCTTCGGTCGTCATCGGTGGCCTGGCCTGCTGCGATCGCGCCTTCGGCCACGCGTCGAGCCCGTCGAGTGCTGCTACTTTCTTGCGGGATCGTCGCACGGGGAGGCCTCCGAGCGTGCGCCCCATCATGTTGTGGACGGGCTATGTTTATGCAAGGCAGCGAGAGCGAGGAGTGTCCGTTTCTGGACGGATGGCGAGTATGTCATCCCAACGTTTGCGTGCGTAAGTATGGGGGCGAAGGGTGAGGGAGGGAGGGAGAGAGGGAGGGCGCAGTGGCTCCGTGAGGAGGACGACCGATTTACTGGATGTGGTGGGATGGGGCGGGGCCAAGCGATGCTCTCTCGCGAGCGGCTTATCCTCGTCCCCGCATGGAAATCGCAAGGGAGCGATGAGTACGCAGATGAGAAGGTCTGGGCTGGGGAGGATGAGAAGGGGGCAAGGGTAATCCTCGCTTGTCGAGCAGGGGCTCAAGTTCGTGCTTGCCTGCGCTCGGATATCTCTTGCTGATCCCGTCTCAGGATGTACCGCACACGGTGACGAAGCCGCACGATATTATATTGCTGCAGCGTCGACAACACCAGAAGGTGGAGGATGGAAATAAAGGGAGATGGTATCAATGACGACTGAGATGGCTAGTACATCTGTACCTCTAGGCGTACCAGCGGACCGCTGGCAGCGGTGAAGGCAGCCTGATACACTTTTCAGAATTGGGTGGCGGTGCTAGTCATGTGATACACCCGCAATTCAACTCGTCGAAAGCGCGTTGTAGCAGCCCGTCGAATGGAACTGAAACCAAACCAGCGTGATAGATGTCTCCACTTGGTAAAGCATTTTCGGGACCAGGACTGCGCTTTTCGAAGGGTTCGGGAGTGGTCACCATCGGCTTCAGTTCCCGAATAAGTTGCTGTGAAACTAAATTTCCCAACGCATTCGAGTCTCGCAAGGTTTGCCTCGTCTGTTCGCACATAATGCAATGGCTCACATTCTCAAACTCCTGAATTGCATTCTTTAGTGTTTTAGGATGGGATGCTGCATCAGGTAAATTTTTCCATCGCAATTGATTTCTGCCAAACTACATCCCTTCAGGTATGGGAACCCCGAACTTGGGTTTGCTCATCGAGAAATGGTTGGCACTGCCGTGATAAGAGATCGCTACGGAATATGTTGTTTGTTGGTTGACGTGACGCTGAGTCGGAGCTGAATAATTCAATATGCTCACATGAAAATTCAGCATATTGAGCTCCTGAGACTGAAAAACAGAGTAGTCGTCGCGGAAATCGAATTATTCGTCATCTCGGGACGAGGGAGTATTCGAATGGTGCATCAGGGTTAGTGGTTGTACTTAGCTCGTACCACCTGCGCCTGACACCAGCTACCACAACGGACGGGGGAAGAAGAGCGTGCCGCAAAGCCGAGCAATGCAGTAATGATACCCTGAGAAACGCGGAAAGTGTGCTTGTAATCGCCAGCGAGGGTATCACGACTCTCTTCAGGATCGGCCGGGAATATCCCGAGGTGCCGCACTGGGAGTTCAGTTGCAATTTGGAGTAGTCGTTCCTGAAGCAGTTTTCAACTTGGAACAAAATAATTTGTTTTAACGTACTGGGGCATTCCATTCAGAGTAGTTGTCAGTATGCTCATGTTGCACATCATGACCGTTAACGCTCATCCAGAGTCTTGAAAGCCGATGGAGACCGGAAATCACATCTGCGTTGTGCGTCCCGAAGCTCCAGCAGCCCTCGAACCAAGCGACACAGCTGAGATGCAGCAGAGAAGCTTTGTGTTGAGGGAGAACAGATCCAAAAAAGTGATTAGCAAGCCGATTCGATTCAGCTTCTGTGCTTGCGCTAGGATATTGTAGCGTCAGGCGCTGAAGTCCGGAATACGAGCCCAGATAGCGAAGGAAATCGTCGGTGACATTATTCGTGGCGACATCGGTGAGATGCATGTTTTGCTCTCTGAGCGTGATCCAGAACTGGGACCATTCTGCAGGAGCAAGGAGATGTAGGCCTTCAAGGCTACGAGTGTTCGCAACAAGCCGGGTTAATTGGGCAAAAAGTATGGTTGGAGTGTACCGTGAATTGATTGTCAGTTTTCGTATGCCCCTGACTTGCTCCCAGGAGCAGTCCATGTCGACGCGAGTTTCGATACGGATCTCGATTTCGTCTATGAGCTGACTAGAATTTATGAAATGCATGATTGCCCTCCTCGGCCAGGTAGGGTATCCCCAATGGATAGCCCATCTGCGTGTCGACGTCAGACCCTCTTTTTGCGAAAAGTAAGACACATACACCACGGTGCGGATGTTCGGCATTGAGCTCAGAGCCAAGTGCAGTAACCCTTCCAGTCGGTCATTCGGAGGGTCATATTCTTTCGGGGGCCGATGTTTGACAAGATCGATTTTGAGTGCTGTTGGGAAACGAGACCAGTCGGTCAACAAAGCACCGGTTGCAAGGGTCTCGATCATCCCCGGTCCATCCGCCGAATGTAACCCGAGGGTATTCAGAATTACCGTGGTGAAAATCAGGCAGTCCATCGCGAGAGCGAGATCCTTACAGACGCTTCGAAGAGCCTTCTTCTCAGCCGTCGGGGCCTGGAAACACATTCAGCTTTCTGGATGACCATGATGGACTTCCACTCGAACCTGGCAAGCGATTTCTTGCAGTATTTCGACTGGTAACCCTGGAAGCATTAGGGGTCGATGAGTGGGAAGCAAAGGAGTGTGCGGCTGTGCTTCGGATCATCCCGACCCGCCATTCACCGTGGTTCACGTGCACGCATTTCAACTTTCACTCCCCGCATTCAATTAGCAGCATTTAAGCTTGCAATTTCCTGAACACGACAACAATTTAACCAAAAGAATTACAGTCACCCACTCGCAAGTCTAAGAGGCGAGTTCAAGGTGAACGAATGTGAGCAAATTCAACCACTGAACAGAACTTCCTCAATCGGAATAGAGTCCATGCTACACCAAGTAAGTACTACATATAGTCGTGTTTACCGCTTCCTCACATGACAACGCGACCCAACGCAAGTCCCGCTACGACCGCTCTCGCCACAACCTTTGTGTCTGTGCTGATCTTCTTCTCCGCCGTCATTGGCTCGGACGTCTTGGGCGCAATGCGCCACGTCTTCACCGTCGTTTCTGTGATCTGTTTCATCTCGATCGTGATATTCGCTAGGTTAGCTCGCTGTTGTTCATAATCGTGAAGCATTTCCAGTAGAGAGACGGGGCCGTTGTTCACAATGCCGAGTTTGCCGAAATATGAAATGAATTGGTTCGGTTGGAATGCGTTGAGTATGGAAACCAGGAGCACCACGCTGATAAGCGAGCTTGTCGAAGGCGTGATGGATGATGGCCGTGCTTACCGGTCATCAGGACCCCGAGTAGCGGCAAAGATGACGTAGGGAACGTTGGTTTGAATCTTTGTCGTGCCGGAGTGTTGGAACCCAATTTGGCAGGTGGGTTGAGCTCGTTCGTCCTTGAGCATACATACTTGATGGATTAATACTGACTCCGGGGTGATAATATCTGCGAGAAACTGTGTTGAATTCCAATTTGCAGGTCAGTTGAGTTTGCGAGCGAGTGGACACAAGTAATAGTACAAGAGTTACCTCACTCTGCTTCGGCTGTGGTCATGATTCAGGTCCTTCCTGATGTGGAGTCAAAGATATTCGCTGCCACTCAAATACATCACAGCATGAGTGGGTCATATGTACCGGAATAAACTGCCCGGGAAAATCATCGTAAAATGATTAAGGCGGAACTCAGACTTGACGGTCGCAAGGAATGGATGTGCACCGTGAAAACCAAGGCAACCACGAACAAAAGAGGTGGAGACCATGTTGTCAATAGACAGGTTGCACAAAAAGCCGCACAGGCCGCATGCGGCTTTGGGGCATTGCGCAAAGCCGCAGAGAAAATGATACATCTGGGGGCCAGAACCGTATATATTTTGGTAGAATACATACAATTCAAGTGTTTTGGAGCCTCTGGGGTATGCAGAGTCCACAAGGAATCAGCAAACAGCGCATCAAGGCATCGCTTGTCAACCACTTGTGCGCCACCGTGTACTTGACATCATATATTTGGCCATAAAGTGCGGCTCTCCCACTCTCGGCCCAGCGAAATCAAACAATATCGAGGATACAGAAGCGCCAGGTACTGAATGTGAGGTTGTAGTCCACTTACCTCAGTCAAAATAGAAAAAGCCGTGCGGCTTTGCGCAAGTGCCAAAAAGCCGCATGCGGCTGTGCGCAACCTGTCTAATAGAGCAGAATTCCAATAATTCATCTGAATCGAGTCGGCATTTCCAAGATGAACAATACTTCATCTCCGCCTTGCCCTCCCTCGAATGAGATGCAATTGTTAAATTATGACGAGAAGATGCAATAGCACGTGAATCTGAAATTACAAGTGAATGTAAGGATTGGTAGATTGTGAAAGATATCGTGAAAGTCGGGTCGGGGTTAGCCAGCAGCGGTTCCAAGGAGAAAAATCTTGATTAAATATGTTGGGGAATTATTGTCTATTTGATAGAGGGAACGAGGATGGTGACATAGAAGTTGCATAGAAGCTGGAAAATGATTTTCCATGTGGCCGCAGTAAAAGATGCACTATACTTGAAGGGCTCAATAATAGCAATCAACAGCATTTCAACCACACGGTGTGTTAAAGTAGCCGGGCCGTTACCGCCCGAATCGACTGTTGCTAGACCAGGAAATCCAGAGCAAACGAAAAGAATGTTTCTAGCTCTACACACGAGCCGTAAGGGACGGACAAACAAGTGAAAAACTGTCCATTCCACCCGTCACCTGTAGACACGCCTACCAAATTCCCACACTAATCTCCGCGTCTTACTCGCGCACGCCCAAAACTCACCACCGTTAACACGACGCAAATAAGTACATACCGGCAAGTACTAGGCAGCATTCCCAGCAGAACTAAACACAATTTCGTGGTTTATGAAACCATCAGTACACTGATTAAGGTGATTGCCGATACTTAGTGTTATCAAACTCTTTATAAAATCTTCGCGAGATCTCAAAATTGCCTTTTCAGGAGGTGCATACTTCAACGCTGGTTCTCTCATGTCATCGGTCGCCCCACTGCCATTGACTTTGTCCTAGTATCTCCTCATTTTCTTGCCATTATACACGGAGTAATTATTGTGCCCTCTTCCTCAGTTCCACATTCTCTACCATTTCTGTGCAAGTGTCACGTACTTCTTCCAGTATGCATTCGCGCATTAAAAGCTGCGATAACGACAAATATCCAAACCAACATTTTCGACTTCATATCTGCCACTACTCGGGGTCCTGATGCCGACTGAGCACGGCCATCATCCATCATGTCATCGGCAAGCTCGTTTATCAGCGTGGTGCTCCTGGTTTCCATAGTTGAGAGTTATGAACTTGGCGAGAATGAGTATTGACCAACACGGACTCTGATATAAAAATATGATTCACGAACGTACCGATAACGGCTGGTTGGAGTTCCTCATGTTCTCCTCGAGCGTCGGGTAGTATCCCAACAAGTTCATGTCATGCGTACCATCAGGCCAAATGGCAGCCCAAGCGCCCCTCCACCCCAATGTGATTTGCGTGGGAAGACAGCAGGGTTCTTTCGACCGTTTGGATTGAATGAGGATCTCGAGGTCGGAGGGGAGATTGTTCCAGATGATGTCATTGGTTGATTTGGCCACGTAGCTGTACTGTGGCCCGAAGACAACATAGGCATTCTTCATTTCCGCCTCAGTATTCATATGGCTCGACATCCAGGTTGTCAAGTTCGAAAGTGCGGCTCGATTCAAGTGCCCTAGAATGGAGAGTCGAGATACAGTAAGCTTGGGCACGGTTGCGAAGCATTTAGGGCTCACATCGATCCCGGGAGGTTTTCCTAAATCTGAGGCACCAACGATTAAGTTTCGGGCACACAAAAACACGGATCGTCGCTCCGTCTACCGTCTTATATGCTAGATAAAACCCGTGGTTGTCTGCGAGGGAAACGCTATAAACTCGAGCGATCTTTAAATTTGCCCAGGCACTCGAGCGAGCGAGTGTGATCGTTTTCAGGATCTCTGATGGAGGATGACTGGGAATTTCCGGATATCCGTCAGACTGAAGAATGGTTCGACGAAGGGAAGTAACGGAACATACTACATCCAGGATTGACCATTTTCTACGAAAAAGGAATTGTGGGCACCGAAAGCTAAAGCCACCCTGGGACTAAACTCGGAGTTTGCGTGCGGACTCAGAGGCGGGGTTTCGGTGTCGCGCTTGGGCTCTGGTTTGTCGACTGGCGGTGTCTAAGGACGAGGTATGAGAAGAACTATTGAATACCAGCGACTTCACGTACATTCCGCGCGGATTCATGGTCTTCCAAAGTCGTTTCCGAATTGGAATCTGGTAGATCTGCTGGCTGAGATTCAAGGTCCATCGATAATGTGAGCAGACAGAGACAGAGAGAGGGGGAGAGATGCTGAGGGCCGTATGACAGCATAAGCCGTCATTGGAGAGTTTCAAAGTTTGCGCTGCAGCCATTGGACGCCAATTTTGGCGTGTGGAACCAGCGGTTTGCGCAATGTAAATCAGCCGTCGGAGCCATCCAACGGCAGCAGTGAGAAGTTCCGCGATTTGGATCAATGTTGTGGTGTCATTCCCGCTAACTAGACCCACCATTCAATTCTATGCCGCCGGGAGGTTCAAAAAAGGTTGAATTCTGAGAGGAAGAAAAAAAGTGATCAGACTGAGGTTCCTTGTGAGCGAGAAGCGGCTGAAAGCCGCTTGTCTTTGGAGACTGAATCGACGGTTAATGTTGGGTTTATGATTGGTTTATAAATTTTTCCAAGGCTTTTTCTGCTGAAATATTCATATCATCGCTTCATTGACTTGACTTGATCGCCTGGCTGCGGAAGGGTGGTGGATATTAAGCAAAGCGCTCAATTGCGGAATAGATAGATCGTCCGAGAAGAACGGCAGGAATCGGAGATGGGCGTTCAGAAGAAAGAGGTTGTTTGGCTGCGGCCTTTGGACGTTGTTGGGCTGGACCTTGAGTCTTCCCCTTTTGGCTTTCGCTCTCACTCCGAGTCGATTCTCAGCGCGTCAACTGCGCGCTCGTGTTGAAGCTGAATGCAATGGAATATTGCGTTGGCTAGCTGGTCCACTGTGCTGCACGAAAACTTTCCCGTTCCTTTTCCCTCTGAACGTTTTTGTGCTTTTCGAATTTCGATGCATTCCTATGGATTGTACTTAGTCCACGCTTCAGAAATGGAGAGCGGAGAAACCTGTGTGTGCCCGACTGATAAAATTCGGGTTCGTCGTACTTTTCTGTTCTCCTGCTCGATCTTCTCCTCAGAATTAGTCGATGGCAGCATCACGCTATCATGATCACCTACATCATCTCTGTTCTCGCTATGGCATTGGCTTTTGAAGAGGACACATTATATGCAGCCAGTATTCTACTATGATTTGTCTTCCGGTCTCGCTTACTCCCTTTTCAGAATCCGTCACAGTCTTCCAGCTCCCCGCGCTCGCCGGTGTACGACCCTTCTTTCACGCGCGTACCTTTGCGCGACGCGCTCGTCCTCGACGTCCAGCTCAGGCCGGTCCCCCAAAGTTCATCTTCGCTCCGCGTGCCGTGCATCTTCGTAGCAAATTCGCTTACACCCCGCTCTCGGGCGTTGCGTCCGGCATCGACGCGTCCACGAGGGAGAAGCCCTATGCCCGTACCCACCGCACGTCGCTGCATCCTTGAGCTTGCTGATATCTCACAGCCACAATGGTGTGTGCGCTAATCCGCATCCGACTTGCCTTCTTGCTGACCCTGAGTCGCTCTCTAGAATCCAAGGGCCCGATCCGCACTCGATGTCGGCCGACTCGGCATCTAGCGCATACCGCTGTCACGTTGCTGGTGCGCATCCATCGGCTTCAGAGACTTATGGCTAAAGATCTTCGCGCCGTCGGCTCCAGCACCACTTCTCTGTGTCTTCATCTTCATCGCGCATCCAACGCGTCGGCTTCGGAGGCTCAGCGCTCATCCTCAGCCGTACTCACTATCCTTCTTCACACCGTCGTCGCTGCGCATCGTGGCCATGCGCTCCGGGTTCCTGGAGCTCATCCTCCCGCGTCTCTACACGCCTTCTTTACCGCTATCTTGTCCGCTTCATCGCTGTCGAGTCTACCTCGCACACCACCTCCGCCGATTTTACATGCCCCACGCCTCGTGCACCACCCACCAGCCTTCGGTCGTAGTCGCTATCCGTGATCGCGGCGCAGCGCGTGCGTCGAGGTCGTCGAGATCGCCAAGTGCTGCTACCGCTACTTTCTCGTGGGATCGCGACGCAGGGAGCGCTGGTGATATAATCAAGTGCGCTCGCGCGATTGATCCCGCCTCTTTCTCCTTCCACCCTGCCTCTTTCGGGCTGCCCAGGCTCCGCATTTCCTGTGTGCGCCGTCGACGCTCGGAGAAACCTGATGCCTAATACTAATACAGTCGGGACGTGCGTGCGTGTGCATGGAGGAGTGTAGTCCGAGGTCTGCGGATGATATACTATGATTGTGCGATGCTACGATGGCGTATGTACGTTTTAATCGCCATCCGTCTCTGGCTCTTGTTGACTTCTCTCTCTTTAAAGTAGAGAACATCGAGTCTGGAGCGGGCAGTTCGCCATTCTTCCCTTCCTCATTACTCTTCCCTTCTTCACTCATTACCTCAGTGCTTCGTCAAGTACGTCCCCTACTTGCACGCGTATTCTCGCCATGACCGGCGCAGACAGAACTCGCGATTACTATCGCGTGTGCTGGCAGAGCAGCAAGCATGGCCCGCCCTGTCTCCGTCATGCTCGCCCGTCAGCGTTGCACCACGCATTGTCATCGGCTGCCCAGGTACACGCGTGCGGGAGGTTCTGTGAATGCGCACATCGTCCTCCTTTCTTTTCGCCTTCCTTCGTTGACTTTCCTTTCCGCAGAATCCAAGTACTGACGACAATACATTCGTGCTCTCTTCGGTGTCTCGGCACTAGATGTGCTTACACACCAACACCCATGTTCGCGAGTGGGGTAGGCGCGGGATATACTCCAAATCCGTGAATGGCTTTGAGGCTACGGATCACAGAAAGCAGGAGGCTGGAGTGCATGTTGTAGAAACGCATTGCTCGCAACGCGGACGGAGCGCGTCAGCTTTCTTCCAGAACGGATTGACCATCATTGGGTTCGAGCGCTGCAGTGCGGGATTTGGAGCACCGCGAGACTTCGAGCCATTTTTGCCATCAGCGCTATTCATACGGACTAATAACAGTGCTTCATTTTGAAATCATGCTACAACTTTGGCACGGTGAGAGAAGGTCGTTCTGCCAAACTGCCACTGGACACAGATCTGCGGGCGGCTGTACTGGATGCCTTTCTGCTTCGACGATGCTTTCTCACTAAATTATGGGCTTTAAGTTCAGCGGCCGCTTTCATTCATCAGTCACAAATGTCAATGTGCGAGAGTTTTGTGCTAAATCAGCCACCCCGCCCTTGTGCTCCGGAACCAGCTTCAGTGTGAGAAAGTGCATGCTGTCTTCCCTGTCTTCAAACGCCACACATTGTACTTGCTCTTATCTTCTACCACCTCCCAGCCCACTGCAGCAACATATCACTCTGTTACCTTCTGTGGTGGGTTATGGATTCTACAACCACTTCTGTATGTATGTAGCAGCTGATAGTGCTATCACGTAGGCACAACAATGACTGAGCATGACGAAGTCACAGTCAAGATTTCTCGTGTGCAACACAATCCTCACACACTCTTAGCATTGGGATTCAAGGCAACAACCTGCAGGCAGCCAGAGAAGTGAAAAAAGACATCATCCAGGTGGTGTCGGTGGTGGTGGTAACCAGACTACAGCTTCTCAGAGTGAGCTGTGGATCGCAGCTTCACGGGGTAACCTCGGGATGGTACATCTCCTCCTGGAAAATGGTGCAGATGTCAACATGGCTGGTGGACCCCATGGAAGTGCTCTGGGGACTGCAGTTATCCAGGATAATCTGGAGATTGTACGTCTCCTTCTTGAAAAGGGTGCAGACATCAGCATGGCTGGTGGATCCTATGGAAGTGCACTGGGGACTGCAGTTGCTCATGATAGCTTGGAGATTGTATGTCTCCTTGTTGAAAAAGGCACAAACATCAACATGGCTGGTGGAAAGTATGGCAGTGCACTGGGGACTGCAGTTGCTCAGGATAACCTGGAAATTGTACATTTTCTGCTTCAAAAAGGTGCAGATACCAACATGGCTGGTGGGGAGCATGGCAGTGCACTGGGGAGTGCAGCTTACAGGGGTAACCTTGAGATTGTACATCTCCTCCTTGAAAAAGGTGCAGACATCAACATGGCTGGTGGAAAGAATGGAAGTGCACTGGGGATTGCAGTTGCTAGGGATAATCCGGAGATTGTACAGCTTCTCCTTGAAAAAGGTGCACATGTAAATATAGCTGGTGGAGACTATGGCAGTGCACTGGGAACTGCAGTTGCTCGGAATAATGTGGAGATTGTGCATCTCCTGCTTGAATGGGGGGCACATGTCAATATAGCTAGTGGAGAATATGGTAGTATACTGGGGACTGCAGTTGCTCAGAAAAACCTGGAAATTGTGCATCTCCTCCTTGAAAAAGGTGTGGATGTCAACATGGCTGGTGGAAAGTATGGCAGTGCACTGGGGACTGCAGTTGATGGAGATAACCTGGAGATTGTACGTCTCCTTCTTGGAGCAGGTGCAGACACCAACATAGCTGGTGGAGACTATGGAAGTGCACTGGCAACTGCAATTGCACAGCAAAACTTAGAGATTGTATATCTCCTTCTTGAAAAAGGTGCAGACATTAACATGGCTGGTGGAAGTGCACTGCGGACTGCAGTTGCTCGAAATAACCTGAAGATTGTACATCTCCTCCTTGACAAAGGTGCAGACATCAACATGGCCAGTGGAGACTACGGAAGTACACTGGGAATTGCAGTTGCTCGAGATAACCTGCAGATTGTATGTCTCCTGTTTGAAAAAGGTGCAGATGTCAACATGGCTGGTGGACCCCATGGCAGTGCACTGGCAACTGCAGTAGCTCGGGATAACCTAGACATTGTATGTCTCCTGCTTGAAAAAGGTGCAGACATCAACATGGCTGGTGGACGCTACGGAAGTGCACTATGTACTGCAGCTTTTCAGGGTAACCTGGAAATTGTACGTCTCCTCCTTGACAAAGGTGCAGACATCAACATGGTTGGTGAAGACTATGGAACTGCACTGGGGGCTGCAGCTTCTCAAGGTCACCTGAAGATTGTACATCTTCTTCTTGAAAAAGGTGCAGACAAACATGACTGGTGGAAGCTGTGGAAGTCCACTGGGGGCTGCCGCTGTTCAGGGTAACCTGGAGATTGTATATCTCCTTCTTGAAAAAGGTGCAGTCATCAACTTGGCTTGTGGACATGATGGGAGTGCACTGGCAGCTGCAGCAGCTGGGGATAACCTGGACATTGTAAATCTTCTTCTTGAAAAAGGTGCAGACATCAATATGGCTGGTGGACATTATGGGAGTGCACTGGCAACAGCAGTGGCAGAGTATAATGAGGACATGGTGCATCTCCTTCTTGAAAAAGGTGCAGACATCAACATGGCTGGTGGACCTCATGGAACTGCACTGGGGACTGCAGTGGCTGTGAATAACCTGGACATTGTCCATTTCCTTCTTCAAAATGGTGCAGACATTAACATGCCTGGTGGAGATTATGGAAGTGCACTGGCAACTGCAGCTGCTGGTGATAACCTGGACCTTGTACATCTTCTTCTTGAAAAAGGTGCAGACATCAATATGGCTGGGGGACATCATGGGAATGCACTCAGTGCTGCAGCTTTCAAAGGACACCTGGAGGTTGTACAGCTTCTTCTTGGAAAGGGTGCAGACATCAATATGGCTAGTGGGCACTATGGCAGTGCACTTGGGGCTGCAGCTTACAAGGGATACCTAAATGTTGTGCACCTTCTCCTTGAGAAGGGTGCAGATATCAACATGGCTAGTGGCGAGTATGGAACTGCACTTGGGGCTGCAGTGTTTGAAGGTCATCTGGAAGTTGTAAAGCTTCTCCTTGAAAAAGGTGCAGATCTTGCTGGTGTAGACTATGGCAGTGCACTCAGGGCTGCAGTCCTTCTCAATACTAAATGGGAACTTGAATCCTTCCTCTTGGGAGCAACTGGGGCAGAAGCCCATGTTGCACCTAAAACAGACTGCATTAAAAACATCTTGTCTTCCTTCTCAATTTCCCCTGATGATTTCTCGATAACTTTTGGCTTCAACGAATCTCTGATTATGGCCGGCAATGTACTCTTGGAACAGGTTTTCATTCATTGCCCAAACCTGTCAGACTTGCAGTCTCAAAAATTTGAAACTCTGCTTGCTGACTTAGGCAAGGTGTTTTCACCATACCCAGGTGTGGTCATCACACCCTCAACCTCCTGTCCAACCCCAGTCTTCCAAACTAACGGCAATGTGTGGGACTTGGACGATCTGGTCTTATCACATATGAAACAATTTGATGACCTGACAATCAATGAGCTTCAACATATGTCTATCACATCCCCCGGCACCAAACTCAGTCCCTTCCTCTCGTTTGTTGACAATGTTGATCAGTCCACCTCTGACGAAAGAAATCCTGGGAATGACCAGACTAGAGATACAGGTGACATCCAAGATAGCAGCCAACAGGATTCCATGACTGGGAGCTCTAATAGAGGCGGCAGGAGTAGCGGCCATGATGAGGGCCTAAGCAACAACATATTGAGCTTGCATGATGACCCTAATGGTCTGAATGCCACTGGCAGCTCTTCCAACCAGAAATGGAGGACCAACAAATCAAAGGCAGGAGGTAGTGGTGGCAACCCCAGTGACCCAAGTGTATCCAAGGATTTTCCACCAGCTCACTTCAATGTATGTGCGGAAATTATTGGCTCCAATCAAGGAGAAAATTCATCCACACCTGTGTTTCAAAGGATACGTATGAAGGGCCATGTTTGGACTATAATGGTGTGCTCTCTTTGTCTTGTTAAAATATTTGCTAACATAAGTCTAGGAGAGAAAGCACAATTACCCAGTGGCCAAGATTTTCTTCCCTAGTCTGATGTTTCAACGTGATGATCTCAAGAATTGCCAGGCTGTGCAATGCCCAGAAAGGGCGTATCAGCAATTTTGGGCCAAGGTCGCAGTATATAGTGGCCGTGATCATGCCCAGATATGGGGGGGGCTAAACCAACCAGCACCCCAGCTACATCGGATGGAAAACGGATAGACACCCAAACAGCTGAAACAAACAGTTTAAAGACTGTGGCTGCCAGGCTTGCTGCAACAGTCACCCCATTTATTCCCTGGTCTGTGACTTCAGAGGCTTCGGGTTCAGTTGCATATGGGCACAAAGATGTAACTGGTTCTACAGAGAGCAATCTTATTGACCGAATTGTTTACACTGAAGAAGACTCTGGAAAAGGAGCACAATGGTGTTTCGAGATCAGGGATAGGAACACCAAAGAAATTGGTTTGACCATTGAAGAAGCCAACCGGCCTACAGTGGAATTCCATTTTCCTGATATTCGGGATGAAGAGCCACCCTCTCACGTCACACTTTCCTTGTTATCTCTGTGGAGGAAACCAGAAGGAAAGGCATCAGTGCGGGAACCACGATTTCAAAATATATATCATTTGGTGAAGTTCAAGTTGCCGTCAAATCTCTCGGAATTTTATCAGTACATGCACACAATTAAAGCTGATCTTGAGCCAGTCAGGAAGGACATCTGGGGATTTGGTGCAACAGACTTTGAGCACCAAATTGACTTCAAATCCAACAGAGGTGAGCACATACATGCCTTTGCAATTCTTGTAGCTCATTAATGTTTGGCAGATGATGCACCTGACCTTTGCAATTTTCAACTTGTGGGACAGTCAACATTGTTACATCGCACGCGGGCCAGTGACAATGATGCTCAGGTGGATGATTGTAAAGAGGAGACCAAGCAAGGAACTGTCGTAGGTGAAGTTGGTGAAGACAATAGAGTTCAGCACAAGGGAAAAGAGGCGGCATAAAAGAAGGTCATTCATTGGGTTCAATACATACAATTGTAGGATGAAATATATACGAGAGATAATCAAAAGCGCTGGTGCACCGCGGTCCCGGTGCCGGGTTTAGAAACCGCGTGTATTCAAATTGTCCCTGGAATAGCTTCGTTCTCGAGGATTACTTGGGGCAACGTGTGGGAATTGTCGCCGAAAAGTCAGACTCGGCAGCATGAAGAAATGTTGAATTCCGAGAAAGAGAGAAAAAGTTCGGACTGGGTTCCCCAGCGACGTCGGCGACAGGGGATCTCCGGAGAAGTTTCTAAGAGCTCGGACAGGTATTTACAGTAAGAGGATGCTGGAAGAGGTTGCCTCGTGTCGAAATGTGAAGGAAATAGGTAATGAGCGAGTATAGTCTTTCCGCTCTTCCAAGTGTTTGGTGCGCCGGGATTTCAAGCTGCGTGCCTCGTCTTTAAAGTAACCAAAGGCAAACCGCGATATGGGAGATGATTGAAGTTTTGAATTCTGAGGGAGAGAGAAAATGCTGGTCTGGACTCTAGCAATTTGGGTGAGCGAGGAGGTCGAAGATCACGAAGGTGTTGAGAGAAGTTATTGCCATATGCAAAATTGACTGCAAGCTGTTAAGTAGTCGGATGTTCCGAGTGGTTGGTTCCCGGCAAGTTTTGAGCCCACGTGTGTTCAACTTGCGACTGGGATTTGAACGAAGAATATCGTCGTTCTTGAAGAGATTATTTGCAGACAACGTACGAGAAATATCGCATGACTCAAGAGCACTGCGAGGAGCAGACATGTCGAGTTCCGAGAAGGAGAATAAAGTGTTCAGACCGCATTTTCCAGCGATGTAGTTGAGAGGAAATGCCGAGAAGGACTGAGACGTTGCCAGTTGACAAAAATTCGTACAGTAAGGGGACCGACAAGGACGCTGGAAGACGTTGGCTAACATTGGAGCATGTATAAAATTCAATGTGAGCCAGAGACTGGAGCCGAGTAATTGCTGTGTCGAGTTTTTGAGCTGCGTGCATTCAGCTCGCGCCTGAGATCGAGCAGAGAGCTTCATTTTCCTTCGTGGAAACGTGCGAGAATTATTGCCGAATAGAGTCGAAATCGAGAGAATGAAAAATTGGGATCAGACTGTAATTCCTAACAACCAGGATGAGAGGAAAAAAGTTGTAGAAGATTTTTGGAGCAATTTTTAAAAAGCTCAGACTGATATTTACAGCGGCGCCGAGTTTCCAAGCTGGGTGGGTACGGTTTGACCTGGAGATCGAATAAACAGCTCTTTTTTGCTTGGAAGGAACGTGAAAGAATTGTCGCCCAAACCGAGACGAAAATTCCGGTAAAGATTCGAGAACTGTCGAATTCGAGATGAGAAAATCTGTGCGGATTCAGAAGTTGCCTTGAATCGTGTTGGAGGATATATAGAATTGACGGCGAGCCGGAGAGACTGGAGCTGAGTCTAAGTCATATTGGTGCGGCAAGATTTTTAGGTTCCGTTTTTTCAACTCGCGCTTGGGGCGAACAAGTCGCTTTGTTTGGCATGAGATTGCTCAGAGGCAATGCGAGCTGAAACAGTCGAAACGAAGAGCCGCCAAGAAGTTCTGAATCCAGGTGCGAGAAAACAGGTTCGGGCTAAATTTCCAACAGCGTGGAGAGAAAAGCTTGACTGGAATTTTTTGAATACACGGTCGAGTATCGGGTCGAAATTCAAGGCCCGGGAGCGCTAAATTCTTTAGTCTCTCGCAGCCAGACTTCATACGGGGTGATCTCGTACCTCGATCGTATGAATAAATTTTTCGCCGTTCGGTACCATTGCTTCACTGCTGCTAATGTTTCCAGCCATGTACGCGTTTCCAATCGTGTTTAAGATCTCCAAATTTCGAGAGAGCATTTGGGAGTTGGGATTGATGGGATCGGTGGCATGATCGGCGGCATTGATTGCAGCATTTCGCCAAACAAATAGATGGAGGCGATCAACGGCATCGGCGGCCGGCAAAGTCTCACCGGCCCCTAAGCATCTTTGTCGCCAATCGACACCTTCGCATTTTGTCCATGCTCGCAAAACAGGCCCTACGTGGTCGTTATAATACAAACCAAATGAGCTCGAGAATCCAATATGGTTATTCGCAATGACCCGACATGGCTGACAATAATATTCGGGAACAAATTTGGCCGGGTAATCGGAATAGGAGGAAAGGTGACAAGTAGGGTAAAAAGAAAATAATGTTCTTCCGGTTTGTGCTCTTCTCGTCCATGCTAGCGACGATCTCCATGTAAAGGGAGTACGATGCGCAACGGGCAATGAGCAACGTTTGAAGTGAGCCCTCGGTTATACAATCCTTCCTTCCTTCCTCGCAGGTTCTGCACCATAAACAGCATTTAAAACTTGTGAGGAAAGGGGTGGGTGAGATATAAAGAATTCTGGAGCTAGAGGAAAGGCAAGGAAAAAACGAGGAGTAGTTGAGCGTGGTGTGATGGGATCAAAGTCCGCCAAGCTGTGCCGACTGCCGGTAGCACTGATGGCAGCATTGATCGTGGCGAGATCGGCGGCAATCCCAACAGCTGAATTTTGTGAATTTCGAGACGTGGTTTGGGAAGAGCGGCGGCGCTCTGAGATGGTTGTGGCTCGCAAGAAAGGGGTTGTTTGGCAGCGACTTGTTAGGCTGGACCTTCCTCCTTCCTTTTTTGGGCTTTTGCTCCGCATCAACTGTGCGGTTTCTGATTCTTTTCTTTGCTCACCGTCCTTCAACGCGTTGAAGCGGCAATGAATCCAATGGAATACTGCAACAGCTACTGGAGTAGACGGTGCACGAAATCTTACCTGCACCTTTCCCTGGCTCGAGGTCTTTGTGCTTTTCGATGCCTCCACAGTGAATTGAATTCTTCGCGACACGAACGCGCACCATTCGCCATCACTGCAAGAAGGCGCCGGTTTCCCCTTTGCTGTCGCTTCAGCACCTTGTTCCCGTGGCCGCCGGGTTCCCTTACTGCAGAACTCGCCCACTCTTACCGCCTCCGATACTGCCACTCCAGAATCTAGATACGAGTCGAAGCGAGCGGCGTATCGCACGTCACAGTCCCAAAACTCTGATCGTACGCACCACCGTCGAGACGGCAGCTCGGATGGGCTGGACGAGGGAAATAATAAGATACGAGCGGATGGTGTGTGTCATCATCTGCCTCTCGTCCTTGCTGAGTCGCGCTTTAGAATTTGCCACGTCTCTTCCAGCTCCCGGCCTCACCTTCGCAAGATGGACAAGCTGCCGTCACGCTCGCGCATCCACCACTGCGCGATGGCCCAGATCATTCGAGACGCGTCTTGTCCCACCACCACGTCCTCCTCCCCTTGCCTCTTCGCCGACGTACTGCCGCACCGCCGCCCATACCAACCTCGCGCCTCTTTCGTGCTTCCTCCGTTCCTCCGGTTAACCAGTTCTCGCTCCGCTCTGGCCAGCGCTGCGCCCGCAGTCGACGCTTGGAGAAACCTAATGCCCAATACTTACCCACTGCAAGTCGAGACGTGCGTGTGGGATATGGCACGAGTCTGCAGATGCTACATACGATGATATGCGTATGTATCATACGTTTTTACGTGCACCCGTCCGCCCTCCTTGCTGACCTCTCCCTTTAGAGTCCACGACCCCCGATGCTGCGTCGCCAGACTCGGCGCGACGGACAGCAATACGCGCGCGCTCCTCTCGGTGTCTAGCCCATCTTCTATCTCCCGCCTCCCGCATCTCATTCCCGCCACCCCCGTGTCGTCGTACGGTCCACCCCGACCGCCGCCCGCCGCTGCGTCGTCGCCGTTGGTGCAGCGCTTCACAGCCACGCCGCGCTCGGGTGGGGTCCGAAAGCTCTTCCTGGCGTGCCCCGTGGCCCCATTGCGTCGTCGTTATCAGTGAAGCACATCGTGATTGCACCCCCGCATTTTGAAGCGTATCTTCCTGCATCTTCGTCGTCGGTGTGGTGCTGCATGGCAATGCTACTCTCGAGCCTCTCAAGCTCATATCAACCTCTGCTACGCCGCATAATCCACTACCTCCTCCCCTGCGCAGCCGTCGTCGCCTTCCCGGGCTGCGGAAGGTCCTCCCGCGCGGCGTGGTGATCCCTCACCGCGTCGCCGTCGTTGGCGCTTCGCGCTTGTTCCTGTGGTGTTCATCCTTGCGTACTATTGCCGCTCCAATGCTCCACGTACCACCCATCCGCCAGTCTCCAGGCTCGAGGAGCTGCGATCGCGGCGCAGCCTGTATGTCGAGATCGTCAAGTGCTGATACTTGCGGGATCGCGACCCCCCAGAGATCCGGGGAGATCGACATGCAGGGAGGGGGGAATCTGTATACACAGAGGCGGCGGAGAGCGTTGCGGCTGCAGCGGAGCGGACGAGCGATCTGAGCGAGAGCGAGGCGTAAGACGCCGAGAGACGGCCAAGCGCGGACTGGTGGCTGTGGGTTGGCCGATGGAGGACGGTGGTCCCCGGAGTCTCATCTTCCCGCGCCGCAGACATATACGGGCCCACCGCTACTGTGATGTCACGAATGATGGGGAGCGGCCCGCAGGCGTGTATGGGTGGGCGTCGGAGAGGGGCAAGGGAGGGAGAGAGAGGGTGGGTGCGGTGTCTTCAGGAGGTCGATGTGCTGGATGTGGGGGCCGGCGGGGCGGGGCTGGGCAGTACTCCCGCGGGCGGCTTATCCTCGTCAGTGGCGCTGCGGAATATGGACATCCACTGCATTCCCAGGGTCCGTCAACGAAGTTTTGCGGACCCTTGGTCCGCAGACGTCAACGAACCTGGTGTCAAACCAGGTCTGCCGACGCTGGTATTCAACCACCTTGCATTGAATTTGCCTCGGCGCCTTCGCAATAGGTGTTATTAGTGCTCAGTAAGGACCCGCAAGCACTGCCGTTGCTCACTGATTGACTTGACTGATGTTACGACACCATGATTTGCCGTCTGCCATAATGACCGCCAATAGCCACGCACGCCTGAGTCCTCGCCACTGGCATCAGCGGTACTTATTTGAAGTGCAAACCATGGATTCTCACTGCTTTTAGGTCGACATGAAAGGATGGTGCGAGCAGCGCATGCGGAGGCACCCAGTGCTATCGACTTTTCACTGGCTAGGCTGCCGCTTGGTTGCCGTCGGCTCGGCAAAGGCCTAATAAGCGATAAGGGACCTATTAATATAACCCATAGCAACCACGTCGCAGGTATGGCCACGCCCGAGCTCGCCTGAGCACGTCTTTCTGTGAGCAGAGGTATGTCCACAGTGTTGGTGGACGTGAAGTCCACAAACGTCAGCAGAGCGTCGGCGCTCGTCAGCCAAGTTTAGCGGACATGACATCAGCGAACTTCGCCGCCGGGGATCCACGAAGGTCCACGGATGTCAACGCTCCTCCGCAAACTTCGTTGACATGGGCTGGGAATGCAGTGATCTTCGTCCGTATACCTGCTTGCGTATGGGGCGGGCATCGGCGGGGGAAGATGCGGTCTCGGTATCGTCGTAGCTTGTCCTCGTCTGCGGATGGGCGGAGATGGTGATGAATATGCAGACGAGGGCGGCGGTGCGCTTAGACGATGTGGGGTAGGATGTCGGTCGGTCGCGAGGTGACTTCTCCTGCCCGACGCGGGGAATTCGAGTCCCGCTACATGATCGCAGGTCCGTCAGCTTCTCGCCCCCCTTAGGTGGTTCCTCCGCTGACTCGTATCTAGAATCGTCATGCCGTCGCCCTCGTCTTGAAGAGCAGTCGCCGTCGTCCTTGGACTGCTGGAGTTTCGCGCATTTCTTTTGCGGCTTGCGGGGGTTACCGTCTTCACCTGGACCGACATCCCTTACCAATGCGCACGCCATCGACAACAGTGATACTCGGCGTTCACCGCTGACCACAGTGCTCGCAGTCCGTACCCCACAAAACCGGCTAGAGAACGTCGAATCTGGAGCTGGTGGGCAGCTCGCTATTCTTCCTTGCCTTCTCTCTCTCCGAGTCGATCCTTCGTCATCGAGTACGTCGCTCCCCTTTCGCGCATATTTTCGCTCATGACCGGCACAAACAGGAACGACTCGTGATTGTTCTCGTCGTGTGTCGGCAGAGCAGCGAGTGCGGCCTACCCCGTTCCCTTACGTCCGCCCGTCGGCGTTGTACCACGCCCTATCATTGGCTGCTACACACTCAGAGCATATGACAGGCAAACCCTAACCCTAGCTTACGACAGCAAAGCGAGTGTTTCGCGCGATTGGTCCCAGGTTCGTCGTTCTTTGCCTTCATTTCCTTCGCAATGACTCCCATTTCCTCAGAATATACGGATGCTGGTGCTTCTACGCGCTCCTCGACTTCTGGGCGCTCGTTATAGAAGACATCTCCGTGCATCCACCATGCGCCACCCGTAGTCTTACGACCTTCGTACTCGATGTCTGTCGTTCCACTGGATGCCCTGCTCGTCACGGCATGCCTCATCGCCCTGCGAACTCGGACTCCTTCGGGCTCCTTGGTGTATTCGCAATTCACGAATAGGATTTAGGATATAAGATTATGACACGATGACTGATGTATGTGCTGCCCCCACGTTATTTACTTTTCTTTGCTGATTCCTTTCTCAGAAGCAGCCCACAGGTTGACACTTCCAGTTCGCGAGTGGGGTGGGCTTCATATATCCGTGCAAGCAAGGAGCCTTGAGTCTTGCGGCGCTTATCATTCACGGAAAGCGGGGGCTGGAGTGCATGTCGTCGAAACGCACTACTCGCGAGGCGGACGGAGCGCGCGTGAGTCATCTGGTACCTATCCTTGTTGCAGGACGGATTTGCTATCATGATATCCTTCACTACTTCTGGGTGTCACGATCTTCGAACGCTGGGTGGATTCGAAGCATGCTTCGAACATCGTTCCCGTCATGCTATTCATACGCACTAATAACAATATTTGATTTTGAAATCGTCCGATGCCTTCACACTAGGTAATGGGCTTCAACCGCCACCCGTGTCTGCGTCAATTTGATCCTGCAATGTGAATCTATGTCTCATACATTCCAACGGCGAATCAGGATCATTTCTTCGCCCGTACTCGACTGGTGAACATCCTGCCGAACTTGTGGCAACTAGAATCTCATTGGATCATCCCGCGATTTGTCCCCGCCGTGCCGTACAAAGCCTGGGTTCGTCGTCCCTCCCCTTCGCTATCCTTTCGTTGACTTCCTCTTCTTCAGAATGCAAGTCCTGCCGCCGATACCTTCACGCTCTCTTCGACGGCTTGGTGCTCGCTCCGGCGGACAACTCCGCAGATCGATTCACAGTCTTCGACATTGCAATGCTGCACCCACAGTTTTGGGACGCTCATACTCAACCTCGCCACAGCGCCTGCTCTGTCCCTTCCGCGCTGTTACACTGGACGATTCGGACGCTTTCGAGCTTCCTCGTGTACTGGAAACTCGCCGATAGATTGAGGGTATGAAACTGTGATACGATATATGCCATTCCTCGCGTCACCTGCTTGTCCTCGAGGCTGATTCTCTTCTCAGAAGATATTTGTGATATCCGTGCATGCAAAGAGTCTCGGAAGACGCGCAGGCGGCGCGTACTATTCACGGAAAGCGGGAGGGGTGTAGACATTGTGGTGGATTCGCCAAGGTTGCTTGCGACGCGTACGGAGCACGCACCGGTCATTTGGTGCCTATACTTCTTCCAGGACGGATTGGCTATCACGGTGTTCAAGTACTGGAGGGTTTCGCAGCACCACGAGGTATTCCTGCCGTCTGCGATATTCATACAGACTAATTACAACGTTTCGATTGTGTACGACGAGGAAGTTGTGGGGCTCAAGGCTTCCTACGGCCTCATGATCGATCCCAACAACTGCTGGCGCAAAGTCGTCGATACCGACACCGGCCGCATCGACGGAGCTCGTGGAATATTTATCACGAAAGCCCGTTCGCAGATGGGCCGCTGAAGTACGCGACTCTGTGGTGGCCAGCCGGTAGCCAGCACATATTCGTGGAGAAGAGGCCGGACGACGTTTGCGCAGAGGCCGCATATTAGTGAGTGATGGTTCAGACACGAGATAAAGCATTCCTTACAGCTCTCCTCTTCAGACCTTACCCTCGTCTTCACCCACTCTGAATATCGACGTCGGGGCGTGACCAGATGTGAGGCACGAAGATGGCCGACAAGCTCGGTCTTGGGATGTTGCTGTCGGCCAGTGAGCACGGGTGCCCTGTAAGAGACCAACGGATTTTTTTACCTACAAGAGAATCTTGAACTAACACAACGTGGTCGATGTGGCGGCCGGTGGGAGGAAAATACGAAGATGGGAAGACGGTGACGCCGTCGGAGAGCAGTTTTTGAAGTTGATCGGAGTGTTTGTGGAATAATTCAATTTTCACTGCATTTCGTAGGTCAGCGATCAAGTTATGTCCCGCACCGCACCAGAGCAAGGCGCCACCACACACTAGTTGAACTTAGCGGGAAATGACATCACCACATTGATCCAAACCGCGGAGACGAATACCAGCTACTTGATATGACGGCTGTGTTGTCATCTAGACCTCAGTCTCTCTCCACCTCTCTGCTCACACTATCGATGGACCTTGAATCGCAGCCAGGAGATAATATACTTGATTCCAGTTCGGAAACGACTCTGGAGGGCCATGAATCCGCATCGAATATACGTTCACCCGTTGGTGTTCAATAGCGCTGCTAATAGCTCTATCTTAGACACCGCTGGTCGACGAATCGGAGCGCAATTCTGACGTCGAAACTGCGCCTCCGAGTCCGCGCGCCGACTCTGAGTTGAATCCCAGGCTGGCTTTAGCTTTTGGGCCCCACCATTCTTTCTTCGTAGAAAAATGGCCAATCCTGGATGTAGTACGTTCCATTATTTCCCTTCGTTGGACCAATTTCAAGTCTGACTTCGGAAATTCCCAGTCGTTCTCCGCCAAGGATCCTGAAAACGACCACATTCGCTGGCTGGACAAATTTAAAAATCGCTCG
Organism: Mycena sanguinolenta; assembly: GCA_014462675.1. Classification (NCBI taxonomy): domain Eukaryota; kingdom Fungi; phylum Basidiomycota; class Agaricomycetes; order Agaricales; family Mycenaceae; genus Mycena; species Mycena sanguinolenta. The sequence goes on from JACAZH010000020.1 coordinate 1,393,916, forward strand.
AGTTTATGGTGTTTCTCTCTCGGACAACCATGGGTTCTATCTAGCGTATAAGACTGGAGACGGAGCGATGATGCATGATTTTGTGTGCCCAAAACTCAGTCGTCGGTGCTTCAGATTTGGGAAAACTTCCCGGAATCTTTGTGAGCCCTAACTGCTTCGCGACCATTCGCGAGCTTAAGTACTGTATCTCGGCTCCCCATTCCAGGGCATTCAAATCAAACCACACTTTCGAACTTGACAACCTGGATGTCGAGCCATATTAATTCAGAGGTGGAAATGCAGAATGCCTATGTCGTCTTCGGGCCACAGTACCAGCTACGTGGCTAAATCAGCCAATGACATTATCTGGCACAATCTCCCCAACGGCTTGGAAACCCTCATTCAATCCAAACGATCCAAAGATCCATCCTGTCTTCCGACACAGGTCACATTGGGGTGGCGAGGGGCATGGGCAGCCATTTGGCCTGACGGTACACATGGCATGAACTTGCTGGGACACTACCCAGTGCTCGAGGAGAACATAAACTCCGACCAACCGCTATCGGTATGTTCGTGAATCATAATTGTATATCAGAGTCCGCGCTGATCAATAGAGCTTATTTGCAGATTTTAGCCGAGAGTTTGCTCAGCCGCTGGTTGGCTGCTCCACCGTCCTCGACCAATCAGCGGCTGAGCAAACTCTCGGCTAAAATCTGCAAATAAGGTCTAATGCTTGTTCTCGCCAAGTTCATAACTCTCAACGCATTCTAACCGAACCAGTTCATTTCGTGCTTCGGCAAAAATCGGCCTCGTGGACAGCGGTCCCATCTCTCTGCTGGAAATGCTCCAAGTCTATCAACAACAGCGAGCTAACCGGGCGAATATCACGATCGAGATGAAACAGATCACAGAAACGACGGTGAAGATGTGGCGCATTGAGCCCAAGACATCCGAGCCAACTTTGATGGCTGGAACGCTGAAACAGATTGAACCTGAAGGGAGCAAACGAGATGCAACAGCGGAGAAGAAAATTAGCACAGAAACAAAGGTTGTGGTGGGCGTAATGGCTCTTGCGGTGGGGTGTGTTGTTATGTGAAGAGGTGGTATATACCGTATACCCAACTATATGATGCAATTGTTGACATGTTCGATCAATTATTAAAAATTCCCGCTACTTTTCGCTAAGGGTTTTAGGATGCCTTCAAACATGAAATTGATTGCGAGCCAGTGAATCCTCAGGCTCGAGTCTTCCGAGTCGTTGCAGCGCCGGGTTTTCAAGCCGTGAGAGCTTCATTTTACTGAGGGGAAAGGTGCGATTGCTGCAGAAGCTGAGAGCACCGCCGGTATGATCAATGTTGAATTCCATGAGGGAGACAGAAAATATTGAGACTGAAATTTCCAGTGATGTATTTTAAGAGGTTGAAAAGGATCTCTGGAGAGAAGTTGCTTCAAATTTTGGCAGGTCTTTACAGCAGGTCAGCTGAAAAGGACGTCGGAAGAAGTTGGCTTGAATCGGAGAATAAAATCGGGTAAAACCTCCGGTCTTTCGTGTTGTTGCTGCGCGGTTTTCAAGTTGCGTGCATTCAACTCGCGTCTGGGATCGACAGAATAGCCTCATTTGACACGAGATTACTTGGAGGCAACGCCAACTGAGAACAATCGCCGAAGTAGATTGTCGAGACCAAGAGCCACCAGGAAAATCAGGCACTCTCAGGAGGGAGAAAAAATGTTTTTTGCAGCCATGTGGGGAGAACAGGCCGACAAGGACTTTCGTCTTCGATGTTGATTTAGCAGTCGGTCCACTGTTCTCCGACTTGCGACATAGAGTTTGGGTTTGAAATCATCTTTGCTTCATGGACTTGACCAGCTGTAGTTTTTCATTCAATGGGACCAAAGGAACCATTGAAGGGATCGGACAAGTGAGAGACCCGGGCACGAGATGGTCGTTGCAAGGAGAAGGTTGTTAGGCTGGGGCCTTCGTGTGTTAGGCTGGTGCAGTGTGTGCAACAAGAATGCTCAGGTGGGTAGTCATAAGGAGGAGACAAAGCTGAAAAGGGTCTTCAGATAAGTTGTCCTGCAGAGTTCGGGCTGATACAAGGATGTTGGAAGAAGTTTAGATTGTCACGCTCCAGAGAATATATAAAGTCCCCACGAGCCATAGACTGGAGCCGGGTCGTTGGTGCGCTGGGTTAGGACCCTGGAATACCTGCATTTTCGAGGAGTTTATGCTACCTTCGTCACTTTGTCAGACCGGCTAATTTTGAGCAACTTTGTCACCTCAGATAAATTTAGCCCATCTGACTCACTTCTGTGAATATTTGTTACTTCAACTCAGCACCTTCAAGATCCCGGAACATCGGCCATCATCATGCTTGATCTAAACCTCAGCGCAAGGCCTGGCATGTTTTTCTGTATAGATACCTTACCCAAACACTAACCATTAAGCACCAACCGCTAACCGCTAACCCTAACCACCTAACCAGCCGACACCGCTGATTCCATGATTTGCCGACAAAGCCGCGTGCTGGGAAAGTGATGAGGTATCGCTTAGTTGAGGACGGGCTTGAGTCCAGTCAAGCAACAAATAAGCAAGAGAATTCTATCGTATTATCGGGTGGCTAGCTTTTATATATGCCGCGGTACCATACGATTTGAATTATTACTTCGAAAGAGGAAAGGTTCGAATCATGGAAATGATTCGAATAACAAGCTAAACAAGTCATGGAATATTTAAAGGAGTCGGAGGTAAGTCAGGTAGAGAGTCGGGTACCTTGCGCTCTTGTTTTTCTTCGGCAAGGAAATAAATCTGAGACGGGTAGACGGATTAGGAATGGCTGGAGGCAAGGTCGGGCCGGTCGGGATGTGCCGAGTTGATGATGCAACAGTGACGAACTTGGACCGTTGAACTCATGAACGTTCACAGAATACCATCAAAGTGACGATCTTTCCCGCATTTAAATGAACTGACGAAGTGACCAAGGTGGCGCGGACTCATTTTTGAGGATTACCTGGGCAGCGTGTGGGAATTGTCCCCGAAAACTCAGACTCGACCACATCAAGAAATGTTGAATTCCGAGACAGTTAGGGCTGAGATTTCCGACAACGCCAGTGCGAGGGGATACCCGGAGAAGTTGCCTCAGAGCTCGGACGAATATCTACAACAAGCCGGCCGACAAGGATGCTGGAAGAAGTTACCTCGCGTTGGAACGCAAATGAGATTGATAGTGAGCGACTAAAGTCTTCCAATCCTCCGATTTCGATCGTTTTTGAAGTGATCAAAGGCTGGCTGCGATGTGTGAGATCTTTGAGGCTTCGGATTCAGAGAGAGTGAAAAAGTGATAGGAAATTGACTGCAAGTTAGTTTCAAGTGATCAAGTCTGCTGAGGGGTCGGTTCACGGCAAGTTTTCAAGCTGCACATTCAACTTGCGCTTGGGACCAGCCGAATAGCACCATCATCTTGAAGAAATTACTTGCAGGCAATGTACAGGGGCATCGCCGGAACTGAGAGCACCGTGAGAAGCCTCAGGCTCAAGAAATATCAAGTTCCGAGAGAAAGTACAAAGCGTCAAGACTGCATTCTCCAGCAATGTGGTTGAGAGGAAAGGCAGGAATGGATCTCCGGAGAAGTTTCTCAAGAATTCGTGCAGCAAGGGGGCCAACAAAGATGTTGGAAGATGTTGGTTCACATTAGGGGAAGTCAAAGCTGACGATTCTGACAGCGATTCTGAAGTCGATTTTTGGTCAAGAATCTGCTGAGAATCGACGATTTTCAAGAATCTGCGAGAATCCTTGTTTCGCCTCTGGAAACACCGGAGAATCACGATTCTTGATGAATCTCCAACAACCTCAATTCTCCAGTGGCTTTCGGTCGAGAATCGACGTTAAAAAGCGAGGGTAAATCAAGATCGGAATCGCTGTCAGAATCGTTGCAGATTCTGAACTTTGACTTCCCCTATTGGAACATATATAACATCAATTGCGAGCCAGAGAGACCGGGGCCAGTCGTTGCTGTGTCAAGTTGTGAGCTGCGTGCGTTCGGCTCACGCTTGGGATGGGGCGGAGAGCTTCATTTTCGTTGGTTGAAACCTGCGGAAATTGTTGACGAGTGGACTCGAAATCGATAGCATCTACGACGCGGCACGTTGATGTGCATATAAGTTCCGAACAGAAATGAATTAGTACCTAGGGAGGTTTGAACGTGGGTTGAATGTCAGCTATTTATGCCACCGGGCTTCGTTTGTTTGCGTTCGAAATTTTAATGTTTTAGAAAGGAGAGGACCAGCTTTACGAGATGTCAAATTTGGTGGAGAGATCAAAAACTCATTCCGGCATCAAACAATGAATGAAAACCAGCAAAACCCGGCGCCAAAAACCCAGTGGAATTTACTGGGGATCGGTCCGGGTTAATGAAAGCCACTGAATTCCGCTGGAGACCATTAAACCCACGGTGCAAGCCACTAGCAACCGGTGCCGATGAGTGCCGATCAGCCGTTTGATAGCTCCGCGTGTTTTACTGGTGCTTTCCCACGTTCTCGACCTCAGATTTCGCCATTCGCATCGGCTTTGGATTGAATTGTTCATCATCAGGCAGGCAAGCGAGGCCACACACGCACGCTCCCTTCACGCTCACGCCCACGCCGATAACTTTCACGACACGAGCAAAGACAAGACGAGGAGTAGAAGAAAGAAGGGGACGATCCGATAGATACGACTTCAAATTAGGACGCCCACACATACGCCTACGACTACACCTACACCCAACACGCAGAAGAGCAACAGCACACATACGATGGCGGCCGATCCCTCTCCCGCCGGGCCCTCGACGCATCTACCTGCAACTGCAACGGGTGCCTCGCATCCCATCTCGTCGAGCTCGACGCACGCCGCGTACCCTATCCCCGACGCACACACCCTCCCCCTGCCGTCCCCGCGGCCGTCCCTCGGCCTCTCCACCGCCGCCTCCTCCGCGTCTAACTCCGGGCTCAGTGCCGCGAGGCGTGCGCATCTCGATCGCGCCGGGAGTGGGAACGCCAGCGATGCGGACTTTGACATGGAGCTGAGCGGTGGTGACCATACCGCCCGGCCGTCGACCGCACACGTACACCGTGCCTTCCATGCGCATTCGCCTCACGGAGGCGAAGGAGTAAGAATGGCAAAGGGAGGGTTTGGAGTCACGGGGGAAGGCGGGTTGCTCGCTATGGACGTGGACGGCGACCTGGGCTTCTCCGATGCGTCTGCCGGCTATCCCTCGTCCCTCAGCTCGGTAGGATCGGATTCAAGCCACGGGCACGGACACTTCCCGGCTCACCTCGCCTCTTCGTACCCTGTGCCTCCGTCCACACTTCCTGCCCAAGGGCAAGCGGGGCATTCTCAGCAGCAGCAGCCCTCCTTGGTGACGAGCTTGAGTACGGCTCTCTCGCGCCCTTTGACAGCCGAAGAAGCGGATCGGCTGGCGTACCTGAATCGATTGAAGGATTTTCTTGCCACAGCACCGAGTCGGTGGCATGTTGAGGGGGAGGGAGGGGAGGATCCATCGGGTAAGTCTCGACTTCTACTTTTTCTACACTTTACCGCTTCACTCCGTAATTATCCTTGCTTGATATTTCTATTTTGCTCGACTTCCACTCGCTTCCCCCCTGTCCTGTTTTCATCTCAGCCCCTACTGACCAGCAACTTCTAGATTTGGCGCAAATAACACCCACATCCCATCCCGCACTCAACCGCTTTCTCCTCCCCACACAGGAATACGTCTCGTGCGTGCTCTGGAATGGGCTGTATCACATTACGGGGACGGATATTGTGAGAGCGTTGGTTTTTAGGTTTGAGGTGGGTCGAGGCTGCTTTGCGTTCATTCTTATTCCAGGGCCGCGACGCCTTGTCCCCGCGACCCTTGACCGCGCGACTTCGTCCGTCGATTTTCGCGACAGTGTCCGGAGTCCGCGCGCTGAAAACGGTGCACTCGGTCGGTCGCATCTAACCAGAAGCGGGGTGCATTTTGGGGCGGGTCCGCTCCCTTCCCTTCGTTTTTCGCACTCTTTTTTATTGCAGACCCAACGCTGACTTCTCTCCGTTCGGTCTGCAGGCCTTCTCCCGCCCCGTGCGAAACATGCAGAAATTTGAAGAGGGCGTATATTCGGATTTGCGGAACTTGAAGCCGGGGGTGGATGCGTGTTTGGAGGAGCCGAAGGTGTGTTTCCCATTCTTTGTTGTTTTCTTTTGTGTTTGAGAATATGAGGGGAGATTTGAGGGCCTTCACGTTTTCGTCGTTCCGTTTTGGCGAGGGCGTCATCAGCATCTGCTTCCGTGGCCGCGTGATTCCCTACTTTCCTCTCTTTGCCCTTCCTTTTGCGCCCCATGATGTCGATGTGGAAGACTAGCGCTAATCTAGTTCCTGTTTAGTCCCCCTTCCTCGACCTACTGTTCAAGTATCAGTGCATTCGGACGCAAAAGAAGCAGAAGGTGTTTTATTGGTAGGTCTTCATTTCCGTTTGTTTTTAGGTATACGAGCGGGCGAGTCGAGCCCTGAAGCTGCGAGGCGTAAAGTGGGCGAGCGGCTGAGTCGATGTCGGCTTCCGAGTGGAGAGCACGACTTCGCAAGCTCGAGGAGTCGATGTCGAGGGTCAAGCTCGTGTCCGCGCGATGGCGCTCGAGTGGATGAGTCGAGTTTGAGCTCCGAGTTTCCAGCTCCGAGTCGCCCTGGTCGTGAGTTGAGGAGTCGTCGCCGCTTGTAGCCCGTCTCCTCGCACAACTCTCAAGCTCTATCCCATGTGATACACGGTACTGACCCCACCCAGGTTCTCCGTGCCACATAATAGGCTGTTCCTCGATGCGCTGGAGCGCGACTTGAAGCGGGAGAAGATGGGGCTGGAGCCGACGACACAGGTGGGTCCGTTCTTCACGCTATTTTTACCCGCTGTCCATTGTGAGTCGCATACTTGTTCGCTAACGCCCCTTGCTCGCAGATCACCGGCGAACCAGCCCTCTCCTTCACCTATGACGGCAAAAGGTCGCTTTTACGAGCAATTCGTCGTCAACCGCGACGGCGCCGCTGACGAGTCTTCCGCCGCCGACTCGCGCAATGCCTCCGTTTCGTCCCACACTTCGCGCAGTGGCGAAGCACCACGCAAAGACGCTGCGGCACCGTTTTTTGCGATGTTCTCGCTCTTTGAGGGCCCCCCAACGTACAAAGAACGCCGCAAGAAGAGCGGGAAGCCGTTAAATCTTAGCGAGAGCGGGGCGCCGATGGGCCCCAACGACGCAGCGGAGGAGCGGAGGGGGCGCATGGCGGGGCGGTATATTCCGGGTGCGAGCGCCTTGGACGAGGAGACAATTGCGGGCACGGCGGCGGAGATGTCTGTCGAGCAGGCGCGGGGCGAGCTCAGTGGCGGTGCGAATCCGAGTAAGGCGCCAGGGTACGGCGGGTATGGGGCGCAGAGCAGGCACCTGCAGCAGCTGTCGCACCACCAGGAGATACTCGCGGCGTTCCAGGCGCTGCAGCAGCAGGTGGCGCCGCCGCAGAAGCAGGGCAGCCATCAGCTCGCTAGGGGGATGGGAGGTGAGTGGGGCGCGGGCGCTGCACCGGGTGGGAGCGAGGGCAGGGAGGAGGACTGGAGCGGGGGTGGACAGTGAGAAGGTGGATGCGCTGGCCTGGAATGAGGACATGGTGGGCAGTGGGATTGGCATGACAGCGGGGATGTATGGTGGGCCGTCGGGCGTGGGGCTCGGTATAGGCATGGGCGACGGGATGGGCGATGTGGGTGCGGGTGCGGAGCTCATGTATACGGGCGCGCCGTTGGATGTGCAGATGTGCGACGTGGAAGTGCCTGGGGACATGCAGGGGGTCACTGGCGATGAGGAGGGGCCCATGATGCACAAGGAGGGCCTTGGCACCTTCGAGTCTGATAGTGCAATACTACCGACAAGATCTCCCACTCCTGATGAAAATGTGTCAACTTTTGTTGTATATTCACCTTCCCCAAGCACCTCCCCATCTCCGTGAGTTGATTGTAATCCAATTGCCCACTAGCGACTGATAACGATCCCTAGTCGTAATGCTATTCTTCCTGAAGATCTTCAAACTGCCAATTCTCTGTTTCCAGAGAATGAAGGCCAATTTTTTTCTGTGCATTCACCCAATACAGCGCTGCAGTGGACAGAAACTCATCATGAAGATGATCTCCTCGTAACTATTCGGAAACATGGTCTTGGTGGCCCATTACCTGCCATGTTTTCTCCAGATGTTCAAATGCTTGTTCTTTTTGGGTCAATTCTGGATGACTGGGTCCAGGAAGTTGCCCGATTACTTGCAGATGTCTCAAAGTTTCCGGTGATGATTCAGCCTCTTGCAAACAATCCAGTGAGATTGTGGACTGAATCTGTGGCCTCCAAGAATCTACACTTCAACGCAGATGAAGGGCAGACTATGGGAACTTTTGCAGAAATAAACCCACATGGTTATGATTTTGCCAGCTCAGCAAGCACTACAGAGAGTGAAGACAACAGTGATAATGACATGCCACACATTTCAAGTGGAGGTGTCTTCCGGCTCCGTGGTGGTGCTGATGATAGCAGCAGCAAATATATTCCTCGATTGAGCCCTGTACACAATATCAATATTCATCTTGAAATCTGTCCTGCAGCTGCTCTGTCACTGGCAGTCAAGATATACTGCAAACTCCAGGTGAGTAGTGAATCATTTTCAGCCCTGTTTATGAAACTCAATCAGAAGGTAGTTCAAGATCCAGCACAAATATGCTGACAAACACCGAAATGGTGAACGACCACAGGCAGTTTCATGGTCCCGATTCCTTGTTGCACCAGAAAGTATTGAAGTAGTTCCGGATCGTTCATATAGCACTGTTGGGTTCTTTGTGCGAGAAAGAGATATTTCATTTTGTGAAAGGTAATCAGTACTGTTTTGCATGGTTTAATAGGACTCATAAGCAATTTCAGCCTCCCTTGTGAAGGGTTCATTGCACCACGTCAAATATTGAAAACTACAGAGACCAAAACTCGAGGGATGACAGGCACCATGGCACTAGCCCTGAGTCCAAACCAAACAGGTGGACCATCTATTGCCATTACCAGAACAAATACCAATGCAATTGAGAAACTGAATGCCCAGGTAGGGATTTTGCATTATAATTGTTGATGCTAATCACCGTGATTGAAGGTGACTCCCAAGTGGGAAGTCAAATATTCTCCAGCCAGTAGCTGGAAGGATGGACAACACTCATACAATGGCCAAAATATTGTATATTGGCCCTCTAACTGGAATGAACATCCTTTGGATGTGGAATTTTCAATGGGAATCAATTTTGTGGACCCACAGAATGTAAGCATGTTTTGAATTGTGCAGAGTCTACTGAAGCAATCCATCCAGACCAAGAATACAGAACCACCAAGCATTTCTTTTATAATTCGAAATCAAACCATGTTATGGATTCATAATGATTCCCTGAAAGCCAAAGGCCAAGGCATTATCATTTTGACTTCAGTGTGTGAATTTGATAGAATGAATGGAAATGAACTAATAATTTTTGGATTAGTCTTACATCCCTGATATTGAGACTCAAGATGAACTCTATATTTCAGAAAATGAAACAGTTGATCTTGTCCAGGGACCATCCAGTATGTTCAACTTTGAGTCTCTTATGCCATTGCTAATCACATTCCAAGCAAACCCTGTCATAAATGAAGATGCAGGACCAAACCAAGTGCATTTCTCTCTAGCTGCAGTCAAGTCACCTAAAGAAGAAAAACCAAGCCTTATCAAAAAGATATCAAGCATACCTCAGTCAATGAAATCATTGAGGAGGCCACGCGAGCTGCTTCTCAGATGACAGATTTGCCACTGTATGAACTCAGAGCACGAGGGTGGGATGCAACAACAAAACGATGGCGAATGCCAGATTATCCTCCTCTACACTGCACTGTTCCTCCTCTGCAGCTTGCAGGCAAAGGCGAGCAACGTGACCTAGGTTCATTTTGTCACTCAGAATCCGAAGGTTTGCTGAAATTAAAAAAAAAAAAAAAAAAAACTTGATAGGTCCACGGCTTGGCATTGAGCAAGATCAAGTACAAACCAATGATGACAAGAAAACTGATAAAGGTAAAATTCCGTTGGTCAGCAGGACTTGAGCTGATTATAACACAGCTCCCCTGGTTACCACAGATTGAACAGCTAGGACTATCCCAGGACTAATGCAGGAGAATGCTGCCACAGGAATTTGATACAGGTTTTAACTGGCACTTATAATATAAAAAGTTATGAACACTTTGTCTCGCTCCAACCCACCCGTGTGACTGTTTTATGTGTCCGTTAGTTCTCAGTCAAAATTACCTGATTCAAGAGCACGGTGGCCCGCTTCACAGCCCATTACTTTGTCCAAGAAAGTTGAACTCGACTTGAAGTTTCCGAGGTGTAAGTCGATCGTTGGCCCTAATTTTGAATGGAATATGCGGAGGCAAGCCGCAATGTGTGAGAGTCATCGCCGATATGTTGAACTCCGGGAGGGGCAATTAGCGAGAACCGTCTCTGAAACACAAGACTGGGTAGTATCCAGACACATTGACCTCCACTAGGGAGAAAGATGTGTTTAGGACAAAGTTTCTAGCAATGTGGGCAAGAGGAGAAGATGAGGAGGATCCCCGGAAAAGAGCTCGGCTGGTATCTACATACAATGGGCCGACTAGACTTTTGGATAAGTTGTTTTGTGTCGGAATGAACTCGACTGTGACTTGGACCCTCGGATTTCGAGTTGCTTCCTTCCCTGGTTTTCAGCTGTGTGCGTCCAACTCGCTTGGGATGGAACAGAGATCGTCATTTTGCAAGCCCTGAATTAACTTCGAGGCAACGTGCGAGAGCACTGTCGAACCTTCCAGAAGCAGAAAAAATAAGTTGCTTTTTCAGGAAAGGAAAGGTTTTGGACTGATATATAGGTCGGAGAGGCGGCTGGCGAGGATGTTGGAAGAAGTTGCTTTGCGTTGGAGCATAAAATTGACCGCGAGCCTGTGCTCCAAGTTGTTACAGCATTGAGGTTTCCAAGCGGCGAGATTTCCGCTTTCCTTGAAGGAAACATGCTAGAATTGTTACAGAAGCGGGCTCGAAACCGATAGCATCGAAAAAGAAGTATTCAGAGGGTCAGAAAAAAAGTATTCAGACTGGAATTTCCGGCAGTGTGTGCGAGAGGAGAGGATGAAAAGGATCTTTGGACAAGTTCCTTGAAAGTTTGGCAGAAGAATTTCGAACCAAAAGTTGCCATGCATCGGAGAGTATACAAAATCCATCGTGAGCAAAATTAAACGGAGCCGAGTGCCTACTACGCCGTCCAAGCTGCGGCTGTTTAATTTACCACCGAGATCGAAAAGCAGCATCGTTTTCAATGATATTGCTTAAAGACAACACGCGAGAATCATCGTCGAAACAAATTGTAACTTGTTCAAACTAAGAGCCGCCAAGAAATTCGAATGCAGGAAGGACAAAGTGTTCGGAGTTTCGAGAGATCCCCAAATCGAGAGTCCCAGTCTCCGGGACGGCTCGCGAACTTATCAGCAGTGTTCCGACTTCCGACGCGGAATGTGCTTCGTGCAGCATGCTGCTTCGTGGATTTTGCATGAACTTGATTGCGGAGTTTCAGGCCACTTGCTGCGCTTTTCGCGGATTTAATCAGGTGGGATGAAAGTAACCATTGAAAATACAGATGGTCGTCGGAGAGGCGAAGGTTGTTTGGCTGGGGCGTTCGTTTTGTTAGGCTGGACCTTCTACTTTCCATTTTGGGCTTTCGCTTCCTGCGACGCTGCATTCTTTGCTTTGCTCGCTGGTCGTTTGAGATTGCCGTATATCCAATGCAATACTGCCAAATGCGCTAGTCCACATCAGCAAATCCTGGGCCCGGTATGTACTGCTACGTAGTTCACTGTAGCGGCTGTAGTTACCGTAGCGACTGTAGCGAAGGGTGCCATCTCCGTAGAGCTCCCGTAGCTCGGCCGAAATTACGTAGCAGTATTGTAGCAGTACTGTAGCAGTACTGTAGCAGTCTGTAGTTGGCCCGGTTGGGCTGTAGTTTGCTGTAGTTCGTCCATACACAGCCAAAAAAAAAAAAAAAAATCTCAGAAATTATACGTCTACCATTCAAATTGCCAAATGAACATATAAATAGTAAAGAAATAATATTGCAGTGATCAATGCTACGACAGCTATAATGAATATGCAATGGACTAGCCACCTCGGCCACGTCCAATCCACCTCCCGCTCGCCGCACTAGGTTCCACGGAAATCAATGGACAAATAAAGTACCCCGAACGAACAAGGTGGGAAGCTGCCGAGCAGTTGTTAAGCGCAGGGTAAATTAAAGAATTGATAGCATACCAGGGAGAGCTTGGAGGTCGTTGGCATGCATATACAGAACTGTTCTGAGGAACATCAGAAAATTGAGAATAACTGAGGAAAAGTAATGGAGAAGACGTACATGATTTGAGTACAATTGACGCGGTGAGGCACACGTCCAACACTTCAAGGCCTAATGAAGGGATTATTGAGCAAGTAAGATGGGCAGAGGGAAGGGAGGCTTGGCCGACCCACACAAACATGCTTGAGGTGGAGTGGTGCAGTCTCTCAACACCGAGAGCGTGTCCTACAGCGAGCAGGCAGGCACACGTACATGGATGTATCGTACATTTGATAATCAATAAACAGCCAGCCATACAGGGAAGAGACAACATACTTTGCGCCTGCCCCAAGATGGTTCTACTCATTCCACCAGTGACCGGTGAGAGGCGGCTCGAGCGCAAGCACGGGTGGCGCGAGCGGTGGATTGTCATGCATGGTGAAGTAGGGCTGGTTGTCGACTGGGAATAGAATCAAAGGCTGGGCTGGGTTCGCAGTTGGAAGCAGCAAGCGAGGGGATGGTGGTAGAGAGAGGAAAGCGAAGACGAACCATGGCCAAATATTTGGCCCGAATTTATGGCTGATGCATCACGTGCTTTTCTTCGTCTTTGCCACGTCAAACTCGCCAAGTCCGGTCGACGTCGCAGTCATTCATACTCTCAAGTTTTTCCTGCTCCCTTACAATGACGGCCCCAAATCTGCCCGCCAGTTTGTGGCCCTCTGTTCCGGCAACAATCATCCCAAACCTTGAGTCCGAGGAAGCTTTTCAATTCCGACATCGGCATCCAAATCACGAGCTTCTGCCTCACAGTTATTGACACACCAGCCAACGACAACAGAGAAACTGCGACGAATGGGAACGCCAAGACGTCGAGTTCTGCCAAAGTATTGCCAGTGTGCGGGCTACGAAGACGTTCCACGCTCCCAGCGGATACCTTTGCAGAGAAAAGGAGTCACGTCGCATCCAAACCTTACCCTGCTGGTGGAAGCACTAGCGGAACACCTTACCTCCCCGAAGCGAGTTGAAATGGTGAAGGGCACCAGCTGTCGTTTTCAAATATTACTGCTCAAGACGAGCTGATGAGTTCCCCTGAGTTCGATAAGTTCCGTGTTGTGTTCATCTAACTCTTCTTATAGGCAATTGTCTCGCCCCCCCTCGCTGACCTCGACTTCGTCTGCGTACGATTCCTACGTGATCATGAGCCCGATTCCGTCTCCCCCGAGCCTAAGCTACTCCCCCTCCTCGATGGAATCGTTGTCTGGCGATCGGACGATCTGGATGTCGACGTGTATGGACGAAGACATGGAGCGGGGCCCCCTCACGCACGATGCTGTTGTCGTCTGCAGGAACAAGTGGAGCGTGGTGTCACCCACGATGCTCTCCGGCTGCGTGTTTGAGGCTACTACTGTGGCACTCGGGCCCGAGCACGCCGCTGTCATCTACGGCCTCCCTGCATCTTCGTACACCCCGACTCATCTTCATCCATCCTTGGCGTCCTGTCCCTTTTGGGAATGGGACAGCCACAAGCGCCGTCCGGGCCAAATGCAGCAAATGCGAGCGCATGGCTGTAGTCGGATGCGCACCGCGTGTCTTCGGATGATTATCTTCCCGCTCATTTTGACAAGATCGCTTGAGCATAGTTGATATGAGGAAAGGTGTCACACGTGCAATGGGCTGGATTCGACATGTGGCGGGGCGGTAAGGGAATCGTAGAGTATCATACTGATGCGTTGTAATAATTATAACTATGACTATTTAACAATTGCTTTTGTTGCACCGATTTTGAGCATGTCCCAAGTTATTGGCCACGAACACTCAACCAACACAAGCTTAAGCCAACATAGTACTGTGTGAAGCTCGATAACTACACACCAGACTACAAGGTTTCCACTCAACTATGTAGGACGGCTGCAACTCAAGCCCCAGGCCCATCTATGTATAGAGGCGGCCAAACTACGGAGCAATACGGTAAAGGCAGCCCAACTACGGAGCGGTACGGTAAAGGCGGCCCAACTACGGAGCGATACCGTAGGGTTGTCCAGATTACGTAGCTCTTGACAACACTACGTAATTTGGGCAGGAACTACAGCAACTACAACAAAGTACGACAAAAATCAGGATTTGCTGATGCACTCAGCCCTAAAATTGCTCTTGTACCTTCAGCCACTCGAGAGTCGACGCTTCGGCTGCCGCGGGATTGCATTGTATTTTGTCGAGCCCGAGCACCCGCCTCACTGTCGCGGTGCATAAAGACGACAATGTTACGCTCCCCTCGTTCCTGCGCTCAAGCAGGTCACTTCTTCCCTCTCGGGCCATCGAGTACGTGCTTCTGCTTTTACTGCTGTTCTGGTCATGACCCCGGTGCAGACAGACATGGCTCGGATTGCGTCGTCTACGGATGAACTCGCAACCCGTCCTCGCCCCCCGCCACCGTCGCAGATAGCGCTGCCACCGGCTGCGCGTGCCCTCGAGAACGAGCGTTTCCGCTTATGACGAGCTCCTCGACGGCAGGAGGATGGAGAAGGCGTCGTAGATGTGGCGGCTGTCCACGGAGCCCAGGTACGTCACCCTTTATCTTTACTCTTTCCTCCAATGCTGAGTCTCCCCTCAGATTCTGCCGACGCCGACCCATCACGCGCTCTCTCGCTTACGCACTGATTTGCCCCACCCTCCATCCTGCTACTGTACCATGCGACACTCCAACTCACGCGTCATCACGCCGCCTACGCGCCGTCGCCGTCGTTCTGGTGTATCCGCAGCACCTGGCAGAGGCTTGCAGCGAGAGTCTCGCGTTTTGCGCCTTCCAGTACGCGCCGAATTCGCGTGCTGCCACCGCCACGTCATCGCCCACCCGCCACCCTCTGCATCGTCGCCGTTGTCGTTGTCGGCGTCGTCCCGGCTGTGTGCGATCTTCCTCTGCGCATTTTCGGTCCCGGACTACAACCTCGATCCCGCGATACCGCTGCCTTTGAAATCCGGGCTCGACGGGCGTCACGATGGCAGCCTCTCCTCGACGATTCTTCCCAAGGTCAAGGCGGAGGCTCAAGACTGTCTCCTCAAGCCGTGCAGTTTGCGGCGTCCCTGATGTGTACATGCAGACCTTGAGTACGTACTCGTGGAGTTATCCGTTTTTATTTCTCGCTAACCTCACCCCTCAGGACCTGCCGCCTATCCCGACCTTGTCCCTCCAGTTCCCGTGGCGAACGCTATGCCCTTGTGCTCACGTATCTACTACTGCGCCCTCCAGCGTGCGCTCCGGTCCCCTGTCACCGAGTCCCGTGCCTCTCCACCGGTACCACCGCGCCATCGTCACCATTGGACGCCCTCGTCGACGCCCGTCCGCATCGATGGTGTACTGGATGTGTTACGAGTTACGGTTGTTACGACGGTGTGTTTCGATCCCACCCGTCTTTCTTTCGTACTGACTCATTTTCAAGATCCGCTCGCCCTCTGGATCTCAGCACCCCAACCATGTCACGATGTGCTCGTTCCACTGTAGCTTCTCCTGCATGTCTCCGGGCTGCGTGCTCACCCGCTGCATTGTTCTTGTTGGAATGTCGGCATCAGAGGCTCATCATCGCGCGCCACCGGGCTGCCCGCTTCCGTCCGTCGGCGTCTTCGTCGGGGATGCGCACGTAGCGACTCCACCACCCGCTTTGAAGGCTCGCCATTGCTTGTTCATACCTTGTCCGCCCCACCACCGCTCTTTGTCATACCGCTACTCCTATGTCCTCGATGCACGGCATCCGCCTCTTTGTCGTTGTGGGCACATCACGTCCCGGCCCTACTGAGGCCAGTCTCGTCGCGTCTCCACGCTATCTGCTCCACCCGCATTATCCGCGGCCTCGTCAACGGTGCCATTGCGTTCAGCAGCTTATCCTCGACCGCTATCATCTCGTCGCCCTTGTCGGTGTAGCACGTCGATCCTCCGTCCCACCGCCTTCATATCCCAGTCCTCAGTCTCCGGCCGTCGTCGTTCATCCGCTGCGACCACTGTGTAACAAACTCCTTCACTCCCGTATCGAGATCGCCGAGTACTGCTAGCTACTTTCGGGGGAATCGCGACGCAGCAGCGGCGGGGAGCAGAGCAGATTTCATCAGGCGCGCGCGCGATTGACGTGCAGCTGTGGTCAAGGAGCTTCGGTAGGAACGGAGGTACTATCGGGCGTCTTACCCGCGCGTGCGGACTATCCTTGTCCAAGGGAATATCGCACCGGGGGAAGGCAGACGGGTAGTAGATGGGGTTGGAGGCATGTTTGCGTCGTGACTAGTCCGCGGACAGAAGAGACTCGATTGTTATCGTCGTGCAGTGCTGTCATCGGCTGCCGATGTCCTCGCATACAAGGGCGAGGGCGAGGGTGGCGCTGGCTGTAGTGGACGATTCGGCGCATCCCCCTTGCACAGATGGGGGGTTTTCGACACAGCTCTCTTGAGATCCTCATACTCAGCGTCGACGTACCCGCAGTGCCTGCTTTGCCCCCTCCACGCGGTCCCCGTCGGCCCACTGGATGTGCAGCTCGTCGCGGTGACTCTCACCCGACTCGGACTCTTTCGGGCTTCCTAGTGTCGTGCAGTTAGAGGACATAATAGACTATGATACGATTGATACTCCCCACGTCGTCCGTTTGTTAGTGCTGTTTCCTTCCTAGAATATACCTACATATCGTGGATACACACGCACGCCAGGACGGCGCTGCTTGCGACGCGTACGGTGCGCAGGTCACTTGGTAGCGCGCCTTCTGTGACCCGGATTGGCTATCAAACATCGGTTTGCGACGCGTACGGAGCGCGCAAGGTCACCTGGTGCCTACTCTTCTTGCAGGACGGACCGTCATCATGCTATTCAAGCGCCAGGCACCTCGAGGCATGCTTCGAATCACCCTTGTCGTCAGCGCTATTCATGCGCACTAATAACAATCTTTCGTTTTGAAATCCCCCGGTGACATGAATCGTTGCACCACGAGTGCTCTTCTGCCGAACTCGATATTATCGGATATAAATCTTCGGCGGCTTTTTCTTGACGCTCGAAGCTTTCAGCTTCGACCGCGATGGTTTTTGACGACACATGCTCACCGCTAAGGTATCAATTTCTTTCGCTCTGAATCCGCGAAGTGCAAGTGCAGTCGGGTCCAGAACGGGAGTCCTTGGAACAAGCGCTGTACCTTAGGCGCCTGGGCGCCTTTTATTCTTAGACCGATACTTCTCTACTCTCACACTCGCCGCCTTGATGTACTCTTACTTAGTGTGAAGAAAGTCCCCGTTTCTTTCGGCCTTCATTGACATTTGTTCAAGGTCAAATTCGCTACTGAAGTCATTTCTTAGCGTGGACTTGGCTGAAGAGCGGCATGCTTCCGGACTTCGTGGCGCCTGGGATCCTGACCATTCATTTAATCAGTCACAGCTGTACGAAACTGACGTACGTGCGGGGGGTTTGGGGCCAAATCGGTCGTTCTGCTCCAGAGATCATAGTCACTGTCCTTAAAGAAGGTCAGTGATTCACCTGTCAAATCTGTCACTGGAGTATAAAAGGGTTTGCATCCCATCGCTTTCCCCGCACAGCGTGGTCTTAACTTTGTCCTCACCGTTCTCTCCTCGGTGAGTTGTTGCTCTTGTAGATCCCTCGATGGCAGTAACCAATATTGTCAATGTAGATATCTTGTCTATCCACTCTTGCTGCAACAGTTTGAGAAACTACTGAATCTCAAATGGATAACACTGGTGAGACAAAAATTTGTTGCTCTGCTGGAATGTCAATTCATTTTGAATCAGTTGGTACAGAAAATGTGGCTGATGCCTCGGATCAGGCTGGGTTAGGTCCTACAGTCAACGCCCAAGAGCTGTTCTTGCCGAATCAACTGGATGATGCATTTGCTTCAAAGGATCCCAGCATAGGAGCATCTCAAATCGCTATCTATTGTCCTCCTCCATCCAGATTCTTCCAGGGCAGAGGAGATATCTTGGATAAAATGCATCACTTTTTCGCTTCCAACAAGGAATCTCGAAACACCTATGTGCTGCATGGACTTGGAGGTGCAGGAAAGACCCAAATTGCTCTAAAATTTATAAAGGACTCAGCATCTCGGTGAGCTTGATCATCAGCTTGGAAATATTGGTTAATCCAGTTTCATGCTCCAGCTTTTCAGATGTCTTTTTTTATCGATGCTAGCACCACTGCAACAATTGAAAGAGGTCTCAAGAACATAGCTGTAGTGAAAAATGCTGGGGATTCTTCACAAGATGGCTTAACATGGTTGACCCATAACTCTGAAGAGTGGCTCCTTGTTTTCAATGACACCGATGATCTGAGCATCAATCTGATGGACTTTATTCCTGGGTGCAATCATGGGAATATTATTATCACCTCTCGGAATCCTGGACTATGTGCTTATTCTGGATCAAATTCTCTTGTATCAGACCTGGAAGAGAAGGATGCAGTGGCACTGTTGCTTGAGAGTGCTGCACAAAAGGCTACAATTGAAACAGAACAAATTGCTGCAGACATAGTGAAGGTCAGTTGAGCCAGACAAATCATACAAGGCTGATAATATCTCTTTAGACCTTATACTGTTTCCCCCTTGCAATTGTTCAAGCAGGTGCATTCATATCAAAGTCTCAAAACATTGGCAGCTATCTTGAGGTTTATGCAAAGAATCCAGCACAATTACTCAGTGAAAAACCTGCTGTATCAAATGACCATTACCCCTGGTCGGTGTACACAACATGGCAAAAAAGCTTTGACAAGCTTACACCACCAGCTGCTATGCTTTTGCAGTATTGCTCATTCCTCTATTATGATGGAATTTTAGAGGGAATCTTCAGCTATGCATCTGCATACACATTCCAATCCTATGGTCCATCAAAGGAAGAACTACAGGATGCCCTAGAATTTCTCTCATATTTCCAAGACCCCACTGGTGAATGGAACTCTTCACAGTTTATGATGGCTATGAATGAAGCCCAAGCTTATTCACTCATCAGCTTTGATGCAGAGAGAAAGCTTTTTTATATCCATCCATTAGTCCATGCTTGGAGTCAAGCAACAGTCAGTAATCCACAAAGATATATATCTACAATAGGATCAATTCTTGGCATGGCTATCTCAGCATGGCCAAGCCAGAATATTCTACTGGCCAGTCTGATATTATATCAACATGTGGAATCAGCAGTACAAAATCATGCAAAAGTAGCTCCAGTTTTCAAGTGTCACTTTGGGTCAATCCTTGAGAAGGCTGGAAGATACAATGAAAGTCAGAGGTTATTGAAGGAAGCCCTGGTCGAACAGAAACAGCTTTGGGGTGACAATCATCCAGAGACGCTGCTTACTATGGGCAATTTGGCTGGAACATACTCAGTTCTAGGAGAATATCAAAAAGCCAAAGAACTCAATGCTACTGTGTTAGAAAAACAAACACAGCTTCTGGGTGATCAGCATCCAGATAGACTGCTCACTATGGGTAATCTTGCTCACATATACTCAAATCTGGGAGAATATCAGAAGGCCAAAGAACTTACTCTCACTGTGGTGGAGAAACAAAAACAGGTTCTAGGTGACAGCCATCCAAACACACTGAGTTCCATGAGTAATCTGGCTCAAATATACTCAGCTTTAGGAGATTACACAAAGGCTGAAGAGCTCAATGTTGTTGTGTTGGAAAGACGGAAACAGATTCTGGGTGAAGACCATCTATACACCCTCATTTCTATGGGGGAATCTAGCTCAGATATACTCAGCTCAAGGACATTACAAAAAGGCTGAAGAGCTTAATGTTGTTGTATTGGAAAAACAGATGCAGATTCTGGGTGAAAACCATCCAGACACACTGCGTACCATGGGTAACCTGGCCCACATATATTCAGTTATGGGAGAATATCAAAAGGCCAAAGAACTCACTCTTACCATGTTGGAGAAGCAGAAACAGATTCTTGGGGATAGTCATCCAGACACACTTTGTACCATGAGTAACCTGGCCCACATATACTCAGATATGGGACATTACAAAAAGGCTAAAGAGCTCAATGTTGTTGTGTTGGAAAGCCGGAAGCAGATTCTGGGTGAAAACCATCCAGACACCCTTATTGCTATGGGTAATCTAGCTCACATATACTCAAATTTGGGAGAATACCAAGAAGCCAAAAAACTCACTCTCACTGTTTTGGAGAAACGAGAACAGATTCTTGGTCACAACCATCCAGACACACTGTGTACCATGGGTAACCTGGCCCATATATATTCAGTTCTGGGAGAATATCAAAAGGCCAATGAGCTCAATATTACTGTGTTGGAAAGACGTAAACAACTTCTGGGTGACAGTCATCCAGACACACTGCTTGCGATGAGTAATCTAGCTCAAACATACTCAGCTTTAAAAGATTACAAAAAGGCTGAAGAGCTTAATGTTGCTGTGTTGGAAAGACAGAAGCAGATTCTGGGTGAAAACCATCCAGCTACCCTTCGTTCTATGGGTAACCTAGCTTGTGCATACTCAGATCTGGGACAATACACAAAGGCTGAAGAACTCACTTTCACTGTATTGGAGAAACAAAAGCAGATTCTTGGTGATCAGCACCCAGAAACACTGCATACCATGAGTAACCTAGCTCGCACATACTCAGATCTGGGACAATACACAAAGGCTAGAGAGCTCAATGTTGTTGTGTTGGAAAAACGGAAGCAGATTCTGGGTGAAAACCATCCAGACACCCTCCTTGCTATGAGTAATCTGGCAAAGTCATATTCAAACCTGGGAAGACATGAAGAGGCTGAAAAGCTTAGTATGGCTGTGGTGGAGAAGCAAAAACAACTAGATGCACAGACATACACTGGTCCAGGAGAGCCCAGACAAACTCAAGAACTTGTGTAAGGAGCCAACATCAGAGTCAGAGAGAGGATTCAACTCCTCCCCTGGGTTATAGCTATAATTTTTCTTACTTTGCTCTAGTTTTGAATCGAATGGTAGGTATGAATGTACTTGTATGAAATAATCAAGTGAATGATATTTTTGTCTCACTGACCAAAGTAAGTGCAGTCACCCTGCAGTTCTCTCAGAGGATATTGTTGCTGTAGATAATATGTTTTTCCAATGATAGACTCAGATTTTTCACTGACATTTACTTTGGGTGATTCACTATCTGCCATGTTATCCTGGATGTTGAAATGCTCATTCTCTTTGGATCAAGTATAGATAGCTGTGTCCTTGAAGTCAACAAATACAATTCACAGTAATGATTTACGCAGATGAAACGAGATTAATCACCATACAAAAACAATTTGATAGATCATAATAATGAAGACAAGCAACAGTCAACAAATCACAGACTTCATGGACTGTGGAGATGAAGTTGGAGGGCATATAGAATTGACCTTGGACCCCGGAGACTAGAGCTGAGTCACCGATAGACTGGGTTTTCGAGCTGTGCATTCAATTTGTGACTGTGATTGGGCAACCAGCTTCATTTTCGAAAAAGAAAAAAAAAAAAAATAACTCGCAGGTGTTATATCCGTGTCAGAGAAACGACCAGAAGGGCGGAGGGCCGGAAGACTGGAAGGTCGGAAGACCAGAAGGTTGGAAGTTGAAGACTGGAGGCGGAGTTACACCACGCTAAGTCGGCGGGTGTACTGTACTAGCTTGGCGGAAGGTCAACTAAGAAGGGAGTCCAACAATGGAGCAATGCGGAGGCAAAGCACGTTAATTATCAACTAAAGTACATCTCAGAGTAAATACGTATTTATACTAAGTACGGAGATATTCTGGATGGAGTCGTAGAAGCAAGTAAAGACAATAAGACAAAGTAAAGACAATAAGAACAATAAGAGGAATACATGTGGGCATAGGTCATATGTTGCATAGAGGGGAAACGCTCAGTAAATCTTCATTGTGTAAAAACCCTGAGGGCATGCATCAACAGTCAAGCTGGATGCATCAGCAGTATTGTCAGGACGCAGTTCTGGAAGTACGGAAGAATGCGTCTGGAAGGATAGGAAGGACTTCCAAAGGTTCCGGAAGTCAGAGCGTCCGGAAGTTCCGGACAGAAGGATGTGCACAGGCATAACAGTATCCCCCTCTTAATGTTCCTTGACCCCAAGGAACTAAGAGGAATATGAAGCCGGAAGCCGGAAGGCCGGAGGGAAATGACGGAAGAAGGAGTCGTGGAAGGACTGCGTAGTGCGTCACGTGACATCACGTGATGGTTGGATCGTTGTCATGGGAACATCAACAACTCTTTCTCATACCACCACCACCATGGCCTCCACTCAACACAATGACAATGGAAGCAACACCCCACCGCTGCCACCAACCGGAGGGAAAGGGAAGCAGAGGGTGACGACTGCAGAGATGGAGGAGCAGATGAGGGAGGAAGCGGAGGAGGAGAAGAAGAGGAGGAAAGGGATTGAGGCAGAGATCGATGCTGCGGAGACCCCCGAGGAGCGCAAGCTGCAGAAGGCCAGGCAGAAGGCCCAGGAAAAGGCCGATGCCGAACTCGCGGCCAAGTTCCGAGCTGCGGAGGTGGATGCCCAGGCGGCTATTGCGGAGGGTCAATGCCGCTTCAAACACATCTGCGAGATGCGAGGGCGCTTCGAGCGGAAGGAGTTCACCAGCGACGACGCCTTCGACATCGACGACATGCTCTGCGGTTTTTCGCCATCCCGGAACGAGGTTCCAGACGAACCGAACGATGAGGATGATAGTGAGCCCAGTGAACCGGAGGGTCCGAAGCGGAAGCGGAAGCCGGAGGTTCCGGCGAAGACCCAGAAGCGGATTGTTGTGGCGAAGCGAGCGAAGAAGATGACGACAGAGGGCAAAGCCGGAGGCTCTGGTAAGCCCAGATCGAAGAAGGTGTATAGGTGGGAACCGGCGCCGAAAGGTAGATGATGGATTTGCCTGGAATCCACACGCTAACTGTTTTAGCATGTCATCCGTGCAAGTGTGCCGGTGTCCTGTGCGAGATCACGCCGTTAGACGGCAAGACCTCGTGTCAGGTTTGCTCCATGAAGAAGGGCTGCTGCCCTTTTGATCCCAAGAACAACAACTGCACGGCCAAACGCTGGAAGTCGCCGGAAGATGATAGCGACAGCGAGGATGGTAATCGCCCCGGAAAGAAGCAGAAGACGTTCGGCGAGATGGTCAAGATGATGCCGGAGCTCGATGCGATGCCAGAGGGTCCGCAGCGCTCGACTCGAGTCAACACGCTACTTGCTGAGATCAGCGTCCTTTGGAACCACGTTCATTCGCTGAAGACCAACCAAGCGTATGACCGGAGGATGCTGATTTGGGTCGCACGCCGACTTCTACCGGAGGCTCCGGATGAGTGGCCGCGCACCTATCTGCACAATATTGGTGCGGACAGTTCGGAGGGCAGCTTGAGTCATGACTCGAGCTCGAAGTCGAGTGAGCCGGAGGTCCCGGGTAGAGCCGTGGAGGGGAGTGAGGACGATGGACTGGAGCGCTGGAGGGCGGAGGTGGAGGATGGTCCGGCTGGGATGCCGGAAGGCATCATGGAAGTGGATGGGGAAATGGGAGGAGTCGAGCAGCCGGAGGTTCCGGTTGCTCAGGACACCGAGATGGTCCTGGTCGACCAATTGCCAGTAGCGTCCGGAAGCGGAGATGATTCTGCGTTCGCAATCGGCCCCTTCATCGAGACGAGCCAAGGGGAAGTCTACCAGGTCCAGGCAGAACCCCCTCCCGAGCCATGGAAATATGAGATCCGCACGACCGAGCAGATGCTCGATGACTACGCTAGGGAGCAACGTCATATTGTGGTTATGGATCAGTGGAGAGCCAGACGGCGGAGGGAGGCGGAAGTGGCGGAAGCGGATGCTCGCCAATTGAGTGAGCTGATGAAGGAGATGGAGGCGCTTCAGGCGAAGCAAAAGAAGCTGAGGGAGACGGAGGTGAAGAGTGAGCTGGAGGAAGGGGTTGTCCTGCCAGAGCCTCCGGTTTCGCGCCCACCCCTGCCCCGTGGAGTCGCACCTGCCGGGTTCTCGTCTATCCAAGTGGGTTCCGACACGGTATACGTGCTGGAGGATAGCGAGGATGAAGATGCGCCGACTGGACCCATTGCCGGAGGCTCCGGGTCAAAGCCAGATGGAGTAAAGACAAGGATGGTGATGAGAAAATGGGAGATTAATGCTGAGGAAATAAATTGTAGAAATAGGAAAAACGGACACTTGTAGATAGATTTTGTTTGTTTTCTTGGAAAAATCGAATAGCTAATTTCTTGGTCATAAAGCGCGTAGAGTCGCGTGAGTGTCAGAGGTTCCGGTCAAGCGGAAGTCGGAGGTTCTGGTCAGGACCTAATAGGTTCCCAATCAGGTCCTGGCTTGTTAGGATAGCGTTCATAGAACTCTGCTAAGAGCTCTGGAGCGTCCAAGTCGAATGCCGGAACCCACTGGTACTGCTGTCCGGTATCGGACCATCCGAGCCATTCGACGTAGTACCGGAGGGGACAATGTCGGTAACACTTGTCGATCTTGGAGTCCAGAATACCCGCAAGTTCGAAATGCTCGTCTCCGTTGATAACTTCGACGGGGCCCGGAGGGTCTTGTTCACGTCCGGGAAACGGGTTCGCAAAAATGAGGCTCCAAGGCGGAGACGTGGAAAACAGGGTGAATGCGCGAAAGTGCTTTGGGGAGACGGATCCGGTAGGAAGCGCCGGAGGTCTTCTTGATGACTTCATAGGGTCTGAAATGGGTTTTGGAGAACTTTTCGGTAGGATAAGTGGTTGCAATGAATTCGGCCGTAACAAAGACCTGGTCTCCGACATTAATGTCGGGATTCGGAAGACGTTTCTTGTCAGCGATCTCCTTGTATCATTCTGTAGCAATAGTAAGTTGCGCACAGAGATATTCGTGGACTGATTGGAGGTCGTAGACGTATTCTTGGGCTTTGTCAACGTCTTTTCCTTTAATGGAGGTCAAATGGTAAGTGATAGCCGGATGATAACCCTTGTTGGCAAAGAACGGAGAAAGTCTGGTAGATGCATTTGGAGCGTTGTTGAGCGCAAACTCTCCCAAAAGAATAAGTTCTGCCCAATCGTCCTGCTGGTACGCACAGTACATCCAGATAAATTGTTTGAGGGTTTGATTCATGCGTTCCATCTGTCCGTCTGCCTCCAGATGGTGCCCGGAGGTGAAGTGCATCTTCATATTAAGGAGTTCTCCCAGTGTGCGGAAGAAGGCGGAAACGAATTCTGTACCGCAGTCGCAAGTGACGTGGAAGGGAACTCCGTGTTTGGAGAAAACATGAATAAGGAACATCCGAGCAAGTTGAGCGGAAGTGATGTGTCGGTCACAGGCAATAAGGATAACCTGCTTGGAAGCACAATCAACAATAATGCATATGCAATCAAACTCGCCAGAATAAGGAAGGAATTCGATAAAGTCGATAGATATGGAGTGCCAAGGACGGAGAGGAACCGGAAGGGGACGGAGGAGGCTGTAGGGCTTATGCCGCGGGGCCTTGTTGCGCTTGCAGTGAGTGCAGGATCTGCAATAATCGCGAACGAATGTACACATTTCTGGCCAGGAATATTCTCGTCGAACGAGTGCCAGAGTACGATTCTGTCCAAAATGTCCGGAGAGTATGTGATCATGTTTGTTCTGCAACACACGTACATGGAGGATGTCCGGAGTTTCGCCGGAAACCTGTGGAACATAGATCTGCTTCTGCAGTAGGAGCATGCCGGAGGGATCCATAGTCCAGTGCGGAGAGCTGCTGGAGGCTGCGGAAGCGAGACCGGAAGTAGCAGCTGGGTCGTCACCATAGTGGGACTTGATGTCGTGGTGAAGCTGATCAATATCCATAACGATGGAAGCTCGGAGACAAACTTCCTCCAGGAAAGTGGCATTGAGCGATGCTGAAAGCTGATCGGAGGTGAAAATGGAGCGAAAATTTTGAGGATTAATGTAGCTGAAAGCCATATCCCCCTCTTTAGGGTAGACGTCCCATCGTCTAGTAAGCGCATCGGGCTTGCCCCCGAGTTTATCTGGACGGAACCGGATGACCATATTAAAATGGCAAAGATATTCCGACCATCGTACTTGCCGATGCGTAAGGGTCTTCGTTGTGGCAAAATACTCAAGGTTCTTGTGGTCGGTGACGACGTCAATAGGTAACGGAGCTCCCTCGAGATAATGACGCCAGTGAGTAAACACATCAAAAATAGCAAGGAGTTCCTTATCATGCGTGTCGTAGTTGAGTTCTGGAGGAGTGAGACTGCGACTCTGGAAGGCGACAGGGTGAAATTCCCCGTCATCTCCGAGAATGGAGAGGATTGCCGCTATAGCGTAGTCAGAGGCATCAGTTTCGCACATAATTTGACGTCCGGGGATCCAATGATGGAGTACCGGAGCTTCCATAAACGCACGCTTGAGAGTTTGAAAAGCGTCTTCGCATGCAGTGGACCATTCCCAACGAACGTTGGAACGTGTGAGTCATGTGAGGGGAATGGTGATATTTGAGTAGCCAAAGATAAATCGCCGATAGAAGTTGCAAAACCCGAGGAAGGACTGAACGTCCTTGACCTTCCGAGGTACCAGCCACTCCGTAATAGCGGAGATTTTAGCCAGAGACATCCAGAAGCCATCCAGAGAAAGGATGTATCCCAGGTATTTGCAGGTCGTAACGCTAAATTCGCATTTCGGAAGCTTGCAATACAACCCAGCTTCGCGAAGACGTCTAAGCACTTCACGAACGTGAGCCGTATGTCTGGACGGGTTGTCGGAATAGACCAAGATGTCATCGAGATAGACGACGACATAGACGTCCAAAAAAATCTGTGAACAGAGTATTGAAGAAGCATTGGAAGGCTGCCGGAGCATTGGTCAAGCCTTCTGGTACAACCTGGAAGTTGTAAGACCCATAGCGAGAGCGGAAAGCGGTCTTGTACTCATCACTGGGGGCGATCCGGAGCAAGTGGTAAGCATGTCGGAGGTCGAGTTTGGTATAAATACATGCCTTTCCCAGAGCATCAAGGAGGTCCACGATCAACGGAAGCGGATAAAGATCCTTCTTCGTAATGCGGTTTAGACCCCGATAATCAACACAAAGACGAAGACTTCCGTCCTTCTTTTTGGCGAAGAGAATCAGAGTGCCATGGGAGGAACGAGAAGGGTAAATAAAACCCGCGTTCAAGTTCTTGTCGAGGAACTCCCGGAGCGCGGAGAGTTCAGCTGGAGAAAGGGAATAGACATGACTGACCGGAGGTTCCTCGCCATCGACCATCTCAATCTTGAGGTCGAATTCACGATGCAGAGGAAGATTGTAAGCCTCCTGTTCGGAGAACACATGTGCAAAGTCGTGGTATTCCAGAGGTAAGCCGGAGAGGTCCGGAACATCGACTGAAGCATTAAATGCCAGAGTCTCATTGGTAGGTGTCGCACGTAATCTATACTGAACGGTGTCTTTGTCGCGTATGATGGCGCTATAGGCTGCTGTGTTGACGAGTGACACAAGCGGAGCAGTAGTGAACGGACGAGGCGCAGAAGCCTCTGGAATGTCTATAAAAGGACCAGGAGTCTCTATGAAAGGAGCAGATTCTGGCAAAGATGTCTGCGGTGTGAGTGGAATAGGCTCCGGGGATGCCGGAGGTTCCACCCTCTCCGTTACCGGAGGAACCGCAACAGGTTCCGAAGTACTCTTTGGGTGTATCGACACTGATGACTTGTTGTAGACAGGGCGGAACTGCATTGTGGCGCTATGCCAGTCAATCAACAGATTGTAGCAGCGGAGCCAGTTTAGTCCCATAACCAAGTCGCAGGCAGAGTCAAGACGGGTGATGTAAAATTCCATCAGATGGACATCGCTGGAAGGAAACTGGGGCAATAATTGCATCTGCCGGTTAATGATGGATGAGGAGCTGTCGAGATACCGGAGTTTAACCGGTGACACCGCGTACGGAGAAAACCCATTAGATTCACAGACTCATGTAGACACAAAACAGTGAGAAGAGCCGGAGTCGATGAGTGCCCGTAAGCAGGAGTTGAATCCCGCAGCTACTCGTGATACAAGAGACGGAAGCAGGGTTAGGCCTGCCTCCGCTGGAGGGAGTCCAGAGGCCTTGCCGGAAGGAGAGATATAGTCCATGGAGAGTATAGATACATCAAGATCAACGTAAAAAGCATCAGAGGAAAGAGTGGACGCATTGAGGGTAACCTCCGGAAGCACCTCAGAGTCAACGCAGCTCGGACCAGGTGCGGAGGGTTCCGAGCCGCTGCCTATTTTTTTGACTCGGAGGAAGGTGCGTCAGCGGAAGGAGCAGGTGGATTGGATACGGAGCCTGCCTTGCCCTGAGCGTTAGCTGGGCGCTTCTTGCATTCATGCGTCTTATGACCAGAACCACCACAGAACATGCACAAATTGTTCTTCATACGCTGTTCACGTTCCTCCGGTTTGAGCTTGCCAGAGGAAGTGAGTTTGTTGGCATACGGCTTCGGAGCCTTGGCGTTGGCCTGGCCAGCATTGCTGTTAGCGGCCGGGGGATTGTTCGCCGGTGGGTTAGGTTTGGATGAAGGGTTAGACACCTATAAAGCCCACACAACTCCATTAACTAACATGGAGGCGCAAGCTCGCTGTCCGCATTAATTATAGGCAGTTTTGGTGGGCTAGGGCTCACTGCAATAATTATGGAGATACCCTTCAGATAACTTTCAAGATCCAAGATGTAGAGCCAAGTCCCACTACTAGGTTGGATAACTTTCAATAATTATGGCATTTGGCAGTGTCTAGCATATCTTGGTGACCTAAAAAAGGAAATATGCTCAAAATAGACCAAACAACCAAAGTGATAATGTATATTAAGAGTATTCTCCATATAGAGAGATATCTTATGTCATGCATCATCACACTACTGACTTTGTCTAGCTTTCCAAAAAAAGGAAATTGTCCAAAAATAGACCAGAACCAAAGTTGTAGCTCTTTTTAATACAAATATAACTGTATAAGATTTTTTCTTATCAGAAACCTGTAATTTTCTTATCAGAGGCCCTTTATTACCAAAAAAGGCAAGTGTTCTAAAAATAGACCGAAATCAAAGTTATAGCCCTCTTCAATACGAATCTAACTGTATAAGAAATTACCTTATCAGATGCTTAGTTGCGTCACAAAACGCAAAATACTTGAGCAAACGCGAGTCTTTGCAATTATCAAAGTGTAGTATAAGGCTATTATAAGCCAATATCAAGAAAGCTACTGACTCTAGGTTGATCTAATGCAGTGTTTTTACTAATAGCCTTTGATATCAGTAACAAACCTTACCTTCTGGCTACAAGTCAGTAATATATTGACTCAAGTTAGTAATTTGTTGAGTTGAACTCAGTAACCTACTGACTTCAAGTTAGTAATCTGTTGACTTTAATTCAGTAGCCTATTGACCTCAAGTCAGCAACATATTGACTTCAATTCAATAGCATATTGACTTCAATTCACTAGCATATTGACTTCAATTCAACTCAGTGAGCTATCGATTTCAATTTGGTAGCCTATTGACTTTGAATGATCTATTGACTTCAACTCAGTAGTATATTGAACCCAAATCAGTAATCTATTCACTTGAATACAGTAGCATATTGACTTGAATTCAGTAGTGTATTGACTTCAAGTCAGTAGCCTATTAACTTCAAGTCAGTTAATCTAATGACGGAGTCAGTAGTTCACTCACTCCAAGTCAGTAGCTTATTGACATTGACCTCAAGTCAGTAGAATATTGAGTGAATCTAATGAACACCAGTACTCTATTGACTCAAGTCAACTTCAAGTCAAGTCAGTGATCAATTGACTTCAAGTTAACAGGTCAGTAATCAATTGACTTCAAGTTAAGAAATCAGTAACCATTGACTCAGTCACTAATCTATTGACTCCAAGTCAGTAACAACCTCAAGAATCAGTAATGGAGTCAATAGACTACTGATATATTGACTTTCAAGTTCAAAAGCGCCGGCTTTGAAAATTTATTTTGCATTTTGCAAGCCAACCAGCCATTGGATCAAAAAATGTTGTATATGAATCTTGTAGCCCTTGATGAGCTCTACAACATGAGGTTAGCCATCAGATAGATTTCGAGTGTCTTCCTCTTTAGGACACTAACGCTTCGCACCCAAATAAGGAAATTATGCTAAAATCTCGCTATCTTGCTCAATACTTGACCGTTTTGGATGATCTAACTTCACAGGGCCAATGTTCTATATCCTTTATGAATTTTAAGAGCCTTCTCTGGCCTAATACAACACTGTAATGCAGTGATAAAGGCCCAACAACCTGGATAATCACTCAGCATATAATATGTTGTTCAGTATGTGATATCTATGGCTTCCAACCACATCATATTGCTGGGAGCACTACTTAGAACAGTTCTGACACCCTAGATCAGGTCTTGAGAGCTACAACAGCCTTATCTTAACAAGATCAAAAAATCTAATCTTTCCCTGATTCCAAGAGATCACAAGGTCTGATAATGGTTCTGGATAGTTTCCTAGTATATTCTAGACTATACTAACCTTTCTAGAGCATATGCACCCTAGGGCCTTCTCACAGACTCATGATTTACACTGATCAAATGTGAAATGTGTGTTAATGATATTTCATCTTGCCCAAGGTCACAAGAGTGTGGCCAGGTGCATGGAAACAATCTTACAGTTCATCCAAAGGATCTGAGCACGAAAAGTGCATTAATATGCCACTCTAAACATGAGTTTTTCTGAGTGATATTTTTCGCTTGTTTCATGAATAGGGAGACCAACCAGACCAGTGAGAGTGAAATGAAGGTCAGAAATGAAAAGAGGCAAGAAAATGCTACAAGATACATCTTTGGTTGAAGTGATTTGGTCAAGATTTGACCAGTTGGTGTTGTGGAGTATGACCATACTGTATACCTTTGAACTGTGGTTGAACCCAGCTGCTATACGGAGAATACTCTTAATATACATTATCACTTTGGTTGTTTGGTCTATTTTGAGCATATTTCCTTTTTTAGGTCACCAAGATATGCTAGACACTGCCAAATGCCATAATTATTGAAAGTTATCCAACCTAGTAGCGGGACTTGGCTCTACATCTTGGATCTTGAAAGTTATCTGAAGGGTATCTCCATAATTATTGCAGTGAGCCCTAGCCCACCAAAACTGCCTATAATTAATGCGGACAGCGAGCTTGCACCTCCATGTTAGTTAATGGAGTTGTGTGGGCTTTATAGGTGGGGTTAGAACTGCCCTTGCCTTTACCCTTGCCTTTGTTCTTGTTACCGCTACCACCCGCCGGAACCTCCGGCCATGGCATGAGCGGAGGAGTTACCGGAAGACTTTCCAGAAGACGGCGGGTTGGCGGCACGTTCCGCAGCTTTCTCTGTCTGACGCTGGTGATAGCGTTGGTTGAGTCGCTGCGCAAGAGCTTTGAGACCGGCGAGAGTGGGAGGACGATCGATGTTCGTGATTTGGTCCTTGATACAATTTGGGAGGCCTTTGTAAAATGCCCGATCAAGGGCTGCCTCGTTGTACCCGGTCATGACTGCTTGAGTGTCGAATTCCAACTGGTAAGTAGCCAGTCAATCCCCAGGCTTCATGGTAAGCGTCTCTAAGGCCGCGCGAGCATCTCCGAACGGATCGTGAGGACCAAAATTGGTTGCAAGCTCCTGAACAAAAAGGGCCCAGTTTCCGTCCCAATACGGAATGGCAGCTTGACCTCCGGTGAAGATGTTCGGTTCGAACCACTCCTGAGCAGTTCCACGGAGGTAAGACCGGACGTAGAAAATCTTCTCATCATCAGTCGGAAAATCTTGTGGCCATTCTGCAATGTGAAGGTAAATTTGGGAGATGAAAGAGGCGAACTTCGACGAGTCAGACTCATCAAAGGTGTTGGGAGCTTTGGAAGAGGTTCGGGCGGAGCGAGGAGCTGCGGCGTTCTGAGCGAGGAGAGCCATTGCCTGTGCCATTTGCTGCACGGCAGCATTGAGCTGAGGATTATTCAGAGCGGGGATTTGAATTGCTGGGCCCGGAGGGCTGGGAGGACCTTGAGGACCTGGAGGACCTGGAAGCGGAGCCGGGCCCGGAAGCCCGCCACCACCACCGCCACCACCTCCACCGCCACCAGGTCCAGGGCCGCCGCCAGGCACAGGAGCGCTGCCAGTGGGAGGTTGAGCCGGAGGAGGAGCTGGAGGCTGTGCACCGCCAGGCGGAACACCGCCACCTCCACTGCCCCCGCCCCCGCCTCCGCCATTACCACCACCTCCGCTATTACCGGCTGGATCCGGAGCGGGGGGTGGATTAGGAGGAAGACCAGTGGGTGGAATGTTGGGTGGTTGTGCCGTAGGATCAGCAGAAGGGTCCGGAGCAGGTCCACCACTTCCATTACCTTTATCTCTGTCAGGAGGATCACCACCACGAGCAGCCGGAAGAGGAGCGGAAGCTGCACGAGGAACTGGAGCTGGAATGGCGTATGACGCCAATTCAGCTGTAACCTGTTCAGGAAGTTCCGGAAGTTCCGGGAGCTCCTCAATAGTTGCGGAAGTGAAGGGTTGCATGGATGAGCAATGACGAAGAAGGGTAGGTGAAGCAAGACTACCTCTGGCAGAGAGGTGGTCGTACTCCTCAAAATCCATCACCATAGGATAATTAGGACCAGGATATTGAGAACTGGCCACAGAAAGGCTATCCTGTCGAGCACGGATAGCGGCACCAAGATGTTCCGAGGAGAGAAGAGCTCTACCCCATGGCATCGGGGCATTTGGCCTCGGAGGCCGTCCCGGTTCGAAATGAGGTTGTGTCCGGAGACGAGGTGCACAAGGATCAGGTGATAGAAATTGCCCAGGAAGGCTGGAAGCGGACCCAAAAGAAGGTTGTTGAGAACCAATCTGAAGAGGAACGATTGTGCTGAACTGGCGCGATTGCCGACATGGATTGTGGGATTGGCCCTGAAATTCCAGGGTAGGAGGAAGATGAGCAAAAGAAGACATGGAAGCCAGCCAAGTTAGGTTGAGTTGATAATACTGTTATATCCGTGTCAGAGAAATGACCAGAAGGGCGGAGGGCCGGAAGACTGGAAGGTCAGAAGACCAGAAGGTCGGAAGTTGAAGACTGGAGGCGAAGTTACACCACGCTAAGTCGGCGGGTGTACTGTACTAGCTTGGCGGAAGGTCAACTAAGAAGGGAGTCCAACGACGGAGCAATGCAGAGGCAAAGCACGTTAATTATCAACTAAAGTACATCTCAGAGTAAATACGTATTTATACTAAGTACGGAGATATTCTGGATGGAGTCGTAGAAGCAAGTAAAGACAATAAGACAAAGTAAAGACAATAAGAACAATAAGAGGAATACATGTGGGCATAGGTCATGTTGCATAGAGGGGAAATGCTCAGTAAATCTTCATTGCGTAAAAACCCCAAGGGCGTGCATCAACAGTCAAGCTGGATGCATCAGCAGTATTGTCAGGACACGGTTCCGTAAGTACGGAAGAATGTGTCTGGAAGGATAGGAAGGACTTCTGAAGGTTCCGGAAGTCGGAGCATCTGGAGGTTCCGGACGGAAGGATGTGCACGGGCATAACAGCAGGCAAGCTGGTGGCAGGATCAACAAAGAAATGCTGGATTTCAAAAGGCAAAAAAATGGTGTTTGGATAAGAATCTTGAGCAATGCATGTGGGAAAATGAAGGACGCACTGAAAATATCTCCAGAGAAGCTGTTGTGATTCAGACTGACATTTACAGCTACTAAGTTTGTGCTTTTTTTGTTGGAGAACAAAAGCAACTCGAGCCGGTTAACCTTCTAGTTTTCCGAGCTTTTGGTGTGCCAAGTTTTTGAGCTGCGTGTGTTCAATTCGTGCTTGGGATCGAATATATAGCCTTACCATTGGAGACATTACTTGAAGGCAACATGCGGGATTTGTTAGGTTATTCCCAGGAGCATCAAAAAACAAATGTTGAATTCTGAGCAAGAGGAGGGGTTCAGACTAGGATTTCCAGCAATGTGCATGGGCGAACAAATAGAGAAGCCAAGAAAGGTTTCGAGAGAGGTTGCCTGAGACTTTGACTGATTTACAGCTGGGCAGCTGACAAGGGCTTTGCAGGAAGTTTCCAGACCTGCCGGATGCGCTGTACAACTCGGAGTGGCATGTCCAGAAGAATTGCGATTTCTGTTGAGCTGAGATAAAGTCTTTGAAACATATGAATGACACACTGCTTGAGATCATGTGAATAGGGTTGTTGAAGAGGTATTGCACAGTGTTTCCGAGGCATCGTGATGAAGTACAAGAGCAGGAGACGTGCAGCTGATGTGACCTTTGTGATGCCATGTGTGGCTCACATACAAATGATGTGTTTGTACTAATCAGAGAATTTCTGGGATGTGTTTTTGACCGAAATAATTCCATTATCCAAAGGTGGCCATTAGAATGACACTGTAATCACTTGTTCCAACAATTTTAGTTGAAAGCTGACGGAGTTATTGTGATCAGAACCTTGTAGACCATCTGGTGCAATAACAATTCTCTGGGTGAGAGATCTAAAAATCCGACTCTATCGCCTTGTTCAGAGTGTGCTACAGTCTCCCCTCCCAAATTTCTAGCTTGTTTGAACTAGAACCTACCACTGTAGGACGTGTTGAGCTCAAACCAGGACCCTGTATCATCAAATAGAAAGAAAATATTATTTCGGAAATCTGGCTCTATCACTAATTGCACTGGAATTATTCTGAAAGAATGATCTACAAATCATGATAATCCAATGCGAAATGAGGGAGATATGAGGGAATCGATCACGGATTCCAAAAGGTGTCCAAATGAGGAAATTTTTCGTTGCACCTTCAGTTCCGACATCGGCTGTAATTGCGAGCCTCTTCTGCATCATTTGAATCATGGAGTTGTCTGACTGCCGGGTTTGAGATGATGGGATCGAGCCGGTAATTTAATTTCGAAGAAATGGCAGACAATCCGCAATGTGCGAGAACCTGCTGAAACAGACTTGGAACAAGGAGCGATGCTGCCATTTCCATCAAGAAATGTCGGGTTCTGTGAGGAGGAAAAATTATGACAAAGTTTCTGCGTGGGTGAAAGGAGGCTGACCAGAATTTCCGGAAATTTGCCTTGACTTTAAGAATGAAAACAGCTGAGTAGCGCCCAATTTTTTCGGTGTTCGGCACCAGTGCTTCATCAACCTGTGGAGGTTGTTTCCAATTGTCCTGAATATCAAGATCAATGAAGCCTTTGATTTTTCGAACAGATTGTCCGAGAAGAGCAGCACGGACGCGAGATGGTCGTGGCTCACCTGAGAGGGGTTGTTTGGCTGCAGCCTTACGTTGTTATGCTGGACCTTTCTCCTTCCATTTTTGGCCTTGTTCCGAACTTATTCTCTGTGTGCTCAAGCCAGAGACTCTGCTGAATCCAATGCAATACTGCACCAGCTAACCATATTTATTTGAACAACACCTTTCCTGCAGCTTCATCGAACTCAAGCCCCTCGGCCAAGGGGCAACCGGGATTCGGAAAACAGATATAGGGTCAAATTATTTTTTCGGCCCTCAGCTGGATCCCCCTCCCTACCCCTCCTTCCATATAAGGAAGGTATTTCCCACCCCTGATGGTGGGCTGTATCTCCGGCTCCAGGAGCCTCCCGAAATGAGTAAAATTCAGATTATCTGCATATATCAAGTGCTTGTACAGTTATACAACACTCCTTGGCACCTTATGAGACTTTCTGTTCATTTTTCATTTACCAGCGGGAACCTGTTTGTGTGTGCTTGTTTTCTGATTCTGAATCTGATCTGTTGCCCAAAGTGGATGAACTGTTCGACTTGGGTGCCAATGAATGGGCAGACCCTCAAGGAACACTCATATATGCTCCCCAACACATTTTGAATATGCAAAACTTTGTTTTGAGGGCTCTAAAGGCTGTCCTTTAAATGGGCCTACAAAATCTTTTCCTCGGAGTCCACTGAGTACGATCTATTTTTAGCCTTGTTCTCGGCTTGAGCTCTGCGCAGATAGAAACGCCTCGTGGCGCTGCTATCACGTGCATATAGACCAGCAACCGCATCCTCGTCCCGCCCTCGACCGTTGCACCTAACAATGTCATTGACTGCGTGTCCGAGAACAAGGCTCTCAGCAGAAGCACCATATAGGTACCTATTGTTCATGGAGCCCTGGTTCATCGTACTTGCCCTTTGCTTCCCTTGCTCCGACACTTACTTCCCCTTGTTTGCCCGACCACCGCTCTCTGTTGTACTGCTGCTGTCATGTCCTCAATACACGACATCTGCATCCTTGTCATTGTCAGCACCTCATGCCGCAGCCCTACTGCGCCCCGGTGCTGGAGCCAATCCTGTCGCATTTCCGCACTGTCTGCTCCATCAACATCACCCATGGCCCCATCAATGGCGCCATTGTGATCTGCAGCATATCCTGGTGTGGCAGGGCCAGCGAGCCCAGATGTGGAACTCAAGGTTAATTGTTTATTTATACTTACATTAGTTTAGCCAAGTTAGAATTACCTATTTAGCTTGGCAGTTACTAATGGGGAAATATACTCTCTTTGTGCTCCTACCACCATCATCTGACCCAGTGCAGCCAAGCGGCTAGAGGTGGAGCGGTCCCTCCTCGACTCATACAGTGGATTTGGTCACTGTGGGCTGTCTAGCCATCCCTTGTGTCTTTCCAGCAGTATCTGGCGCTACTCTCACATCCACACTCTTTTTCATCCTACCAGCACACTCTTTTTCTGGCACCTTTCTCATTCTACTGGCCAACAACAATCTCCCATCTATATCATTCTACAGCTATTGGCCACCAACCCCTCCTACTGAACCTCCCATTGGGCCTACTACCCTTCCACACTGGACCACTATCATCTCATCATTCGTCTCAGTGCAGCATGTCGATCCTCTGTCCGACCGCCTTCCTATCCCAGTCCTCGGTCTCCAGTCGTCGTCAGTCATCTGTTGCGACCACTGCAACACACGCCTTCGCCCCCGTATCGAGATCGCCGAGTACTCCTTGCTACTTTCAGGGGGTTGTGATGCAGCAATGGTGGGGAAGCACAGCAGATTTCACCAAGCATGTGCATGATCGACGTGCAGCTCTGGTCAAGGAGCTCATGTGGGTACACCAGCAACTACACTCGCCCTGCTGATGTTGCACCTGGTGCTGTCATCAGCTGCCTAGGGCCTTGCATATGGCCACGAGGCGAGGGCACCGCTGGCTGTAGTGGATGATTTCACACATCCCCCCATGTGTAGATGTGCAGTTTTCGACGCAGTTCTCTTGGGACCCTCATACTCAGCCTTGGCATACCCATAGTGCCTGCTCTGTCCCCTCCATGCTGTCCCTGCCATCTCACTGGATGTGCAGCTTGTTGCGGTGACCCTCACTCAGACTCGGACTCTTTTGGGTTTCCTAGTGTACTTGAGATTTGTGCAGTTGGAAGATATGATGGACTATATATAATATACAGTTAATAGTGCTACTCCCTGCATAATCTGCTTGTTCTTAGTGCTGATTTTTTTCTCAGAATATACCATCTAAGCCTCC
Organism: Mycena sanguinolenta; assembly: GCA_014462675.1. NCBI lineage: Eukaryota > Fungi > Basidiomycota > Agaricomycetes > Agaricales > Mycenaceae > Mycena > Mycena sanguinolenta. The sequence goes on from JACAZH010000020.1 coordinate 1,431,790, forward strand.
AGTTCTTGAGCGAAGTATGCATACCATGAAATGAGCCTATCGCGGAGTTGAGGGCAGTACATGGCGCAGATACGCATGCGAGGACGGCGCTGCTTGCGACACGTACACGTGGGTCACCTAATGGGGTGAGTATATACAAGGAGAATGGGAGTGGGACTCGGCCATTCCCATCATCAGGTGACTGAGTCCGTTCTTCACTGCTGAATGATGGGACTCGAGCCCCTCCCGCTATCATTCGCTTGCCATGTGCCAATCACAAGTGATCTGCCACCTGTCAGACCGGCGAGTATTGTGGCTGGAGCGCAGATACGCCCCGATGGTGCTGATGGCGGTAACAACGGTGAAACCCATACATTGAACAAAACAAGCAATGTCAGAAGAAGTGGTAATCATGTTTACACTGTTTCACGAGTGTAAAGCCATCAGCGGTAATGTTCCTACTGTCCGTGGGAGGTTATTAGAGTTCTTTGCTGAAATTTGCAATGTTGGTACAGTTGATTAGCTTGCCAAAACTTCTAACAGTTGTGGCTCCAGTTATGCTACAGAAAAGTATTTCTCATCATTGATATAATCTACATGTCATTGTGGGAGGTATATATATACATAAATTCTGTTGTGGTTTCTATCAACTGCTTATATCTGTGCACTATAAAATATTCATTGCATTGCAATCGTTCCATGTGTTCTTCTCAATTCGACTAATGAGTTGTTAAATACTCATAATTCCTCAACCATTGTATTGACTGATCAGCTTCGGGGTGGGCGAGGGCAAGGACTGAATAGAATCAAGCTGAGGTAGTCACAAAATTCATTCAGCCGAAAAATCCCACCACTAAGGTAGCGGTCAGACAAGTTCAGTTACCCCACGTGACTTACCAACCTGAGCGATTATCAACTTGGATAAGGAGAACAAAGAATCCAGCCCAACAGTTTTGTGTCAATATATCTGAAGACCTTTCTCAAATATTTCAGGAGTTTTAGGTGAAGAAATGGAGGACTAGTTCTCAAATTGATGTGAACCTGCAGTACCATCAATTTTCAATCAATTGGGAACTCGTCCTTCAGTTCCCCACATTTACGCAAGGTCTATACATGGGTATGTAGGCATGACAATTCTGCACAAGGCTGTTGGGCCACACTTTTTATTTCGGTGTGAGAAAAGGTGGATTTGAGAGATTCTTCTCAATCAGGCAATGAATCACGTGGGGTAACTGAACTTGTCTGACCACTACCTTATTTCTCTCCAATCCTTCTCGAGTGTCTAGTCTCAAAACCAAGTTGAGCATCAAGTCAATAGGTTCTCAAATACATCCAACTGGTGCTTTGTAACTGGAGCATCACCAGTTGATCACATCTCGATGAGCTCAGAGTCATTGGCTTTGATACTGAGAAAAGAACAGCTTCAGTGACCTGAGTTGTTGAGTGGGCATACATGATGTTGGATTCTTGTGGGCAACGGCGATACCAATACCTCAGTAAACAATCCCAATTACAAAATGTTCTTTCAATCATTGTGACTCCATTTGATTTCTCGGCTCAGTCAAAACTAAAAACTGAAATAACGAGCCGCTTAGATGTGTTGAAGTGCTAATCCAGAGTAGTAATCAGATTTTGCTACATTCTGAGCTGGAAGTTCAGCACCAATTTCAGTGTGAACAGGGAACAGCCAGCACACCACTCATTGGAAGTGTGATCCGAAGAATTGACACAGTTGGAGATTCTCAACTTCAACCTGGAAACAAACCACTATAATTTTGAAGTTGATGACGATATAAAACTTTTCCAATGCGTAATAATTGCTCCGGGATGGAGTAATGTCACTGTGTTCAAGGCATCCCTGGACAGGTCTGTCAAGGTTCTCATAGCCATGTAAAGGCAAGTGTAGGTTGCTACAAAGGCCCTGTCTAGCTTAACTACACTCATCTAGGCACAATTGTGTCAAGGTAGATGTAGCCCCTATCCAGGCCAGTGTAGCTTGGCTACACAGACGCTGTCCAGATGATGCGAGGTCTGTATAGATGCATGTAGGTGACTAGACTCACCTATACTAACCTACCCAGACCTCCTTGTCATAGATTTTTGACCCAGACATGATATCTTGAATCTTTCTGTATTTGTTCTTGATTTGTGCGGTGTTGCATCACCATCACATCAATGCTAAGGCCGTAAATCAGCTCCGATATAGAGCATGTGATATTGATCAACTTCCGAACGCCGCATCGAAAGGACCTGAATTATATAGTTTCATGAAGAAATATGGGAATTGAATACGATGGCATTACCAGAGGCATGTATTCTGAGAAATTGATGTCTGTTGAGGTTGCTAGCTAGACCTAGACTGAGCTACATACACATCAATTGGACTATACAGAGGTACGCAGATATAGACAGACCTATCCAGTGCTATACAGATCATGCCTAGGTACCTCCACAGAACTGCTCTGCCTAGCTCTGTCTAGCAACCTGGGCTGAGGCTGAGGCTAGGGAGGGCTTGAACGCAGTGTGTGCGTTATCTACCGCTGAGGCGAAATCCGTTGGTTGTCCGACCATTAAGAAAGATGAGTACCTAGATCAAAGTGATACAACCCTTTGAACTGACTCGGAATTCATCTGAACATTGAGACGCGAGCGTGTTTCAACACACAAGTGAGAACATTGTTGACTGTACTTAGCTCCACCAAAAATATTGATTTCAACGATTCACAAGAGAAAAGGATTCACTTTTGGAAGATGTGACTTGTTGAGCACATTTAGTTTTTTCCTGCATATGTTGAGGCTGCTGTCAACTATAATAAATGCATGCACGAGGTGTTACAATGTAGAGGATGATTGAGCTTGAAGGCAAGAGGAGCTGACCGAGAATCACACAGATATTCGTCAGGTTTCACGAAATATATTGCAACAGGTAGACAATGTCCTATACATGAAGGCACAAAGTCTCTTATATACCGCTAGCTAGCAAGTTGTCAATGATCTAATGATTCACGCTGGCTCAACAAGGGTGCAGGACATAGCAATCCAGACGGAATGTGAAGCAATGCAATTGAACGGTGAGAAATAACGCGAAGATCAATGATGCGAAGAGTGCTGACAAGGAAAATAAATTATAAAGACAAATAACCTATACTCTTCACTTTCTTTCTGAGAGACGTTGGCGGTGCCCTCGAACATGGTGGATGAAGCAGATAAATAAGAAATGCGACCGATTGTCAGGATCGGCACCGTCTGATGGCGGGTTTGATGCGGTGTGCGACGCGAGAGTCACACATCTGATACGTGTTGTGATTGCACATATGTCTCGAGTCCTATCATCAGTGCGCGACTCCCATCGTTTCAGCATCAATAATGGGAGTCGCGCACTGATGATGGGAGTGGGCGAGTCCCACTCCCATTCTTCTCGTCGTCCCTCTAATGGGGCACCTTCTGTCAGTGTCACCCGGATTGGCTGTCATGATATTCGAGCGCTGGTACGCACGGTTTGCGACACGTACGAGGCGCGCATGGTCGCTTGGTGCCACGGATTTTCACCATGCTATTCAAGCGCCGGAGCACCTCGAGGCACCCCTATTGTCAGCGCTATTCATGTGCACTAATGATAATCTTTCGTTTTGAAATTCCCGATGACATGAATCGTTGCATCACAAGCGCTGTTCTGCCGAACTCGATACAGATCTTTGGCGCCTTTTTCTTGACGCCCGAAGCTTTCAGCTTCGACCCCGGTGGTTTTTGATGATACATACTCACCACTAAGGTATCAATTTCTTTCGGAGAAACAGGCCCTGAGTCCGCGAAGTAAGTTCAGGTGCAACCCGTTCTAAAACGGGAGTCCTTGAAACAAGGGCTATATTAGACGCCTGGGCGCCTTTTTATTCTTAGACTAATACTTCTCGACTCCCACACTCACCGCCTGGAGGTACTCTTAGTGTGAAGAAAGTCCCTGCTTCTTGCGGCCTTCAAATTCTCCACTGAGGTCATTTCTTAGCGCGGACTTGACTGAAGGACGGGCCACGGCAGTCTTCCGGACTTGGAATCCCGAACATTCATTCAATCATTCACAGCTATCCGAAAATGACCTACGTGCAGGAACTTTTTGCTAAATCGGTTGTTCCGCTCCAGAGATCATGGTCACTGTCCCTTGAAAAAGTGAGTGATGCACCTGTCAAATCTGTCACCGGAGTATAAGAAGGGTTTGCACCCGCATCATGTCCTACACTTTCCCCGCACGGTGTTGTCTTAACTTTGTCCTCATTGTTCTCTCGGTGAGTTGTTGCTCCTGTGGATCCCTCGATGGCATTAACTGATATTATTGTAGATATCTTGTCCCTACACTCTTGCTGTAACAGCCTGAGAATCCAAATGGATGACACTGGTAGGACAAAAATATGTTGCTCTGCTGAAAAATGCCAATTCATCTTGAATCAGGTGGTTCAAAAAATGTGGCTGATGCCTCGGATCAGGCTGGGGTAGGTCCTACAGTCCATGTCAACACCCAACTGGATGACACACTTGCTTCAAAGGATCCCAACATCCAAGCATCTCAAATTGCTATCTATTGTCCTCCTCCATCCAGAATCTTCCAGGGCAGAAGTGATATTCTGGATAAAATGTATCACTTTTTTGCTTCCAACAAGGAATCTCAAAACATCTATGTGCTGCATGGACTTGGAGGTGCAGGGAAGACAGAGATTGCTCTGAAATTCATAAAGGACTCAGCATCTCGGTGAGCCTGATCATCAACTGAGAAATATTTATTCATCCAGCTTCATGTTCCAGCTTTTCAGATGTCTTTTTTTATTGATGCCAGCACCACTGCAACAATTGAAAGAGGTCTCAAGAACATAGCTGTAGTGAAAGATGCTGGGGATTCTTCACAAGATGGCTTAACATGGTTGACCCGTAACTCTGAAGAGTGGCTCCTTGTTTTCAATGACGCCGATGATCTGAGCATCAATCTGATGGACTTTATTCCTGGGTGCAATCATGGGAATATTATTATCACCTCTCGGAATCCTGGACTATGTGCTTATTCTGGATCAAATTCTCTTGTATCAGACCTGGAAGAGAAGGATGCAGTGGCACTGTTGCTTGAAAGTGCTGCACAAAAAGCTACAGTTGAAACAGAACAAATTGCTGCCGACATAGTGAAGGTCAGTTGAGCCAGACAACTTGTGCAAGTCTAATAATATTTCTTTAGACTTTATACTGTTTGCCTCTTGCAATTGTTCAAGCAGGTGCATTCATATCAAAGTCTCAAAACATTGGCAGCTATCTTGAGGTTTATGCAAAGAATCCAGCACAATTGCTCAGTGAACAACCTGTTGTATCAAATGATCGCTACCCCTGGTCGGTGTACACAACATGGCAAAAAAGCTTTGACAAGCTTACACCACCAGCTGCTATGCTCTTGCAGCATTGTTCATTCCTCCACCATGTTGGAATATCAGAAGAAATCTTCAGCTATGCTACCCAATATACTTTGCCATCAAATGGTCCATCTAAAGCAGAATTACAAGATGCTTTGGAATTTCTCTTGCTTTTTGTGGGGGCAAGCAGTGAATGGGATTCTTCACAGTTTGCACTTGTCATAAATGAGCTTCGAGCCTATTCATTGATTAGCTTTGATGAGGAGAAAAAGTGCTTTTCTATCCATCCATTGGTACATACCTGGGGTCGAGCAAGAATCCCCAATCCTGAGAAGTGCATGGCTACTATGGGTGCTATACTTGGTATGACAGTCTCAGTACGCCTGTCATGGGACAGTGTATTGCCCAGTCTAGTATTATGCCCACATTTGGAATTGGCTTTACAGAGTGGCATATATTTAGCTCTGAGTTTCAGACATTATTATGCATTGGTTTTTCGAGAAGCTGGGAAGTATGGACAAGCTGTGAAGATACTAGAAGCAGTACTGGAGAGGTGCAAACAGAATATGGGTGACAATCACCCAGACACACTGCATGCTATGGGTAATCTAGCAAGCACATATTCGCAACTGAGAGACCACCAGAAAGGCAAAGATCTTGAGATTATTGTGCTTGAGAAGCGGAAACAAATTCTGGGTAACAATCATCCAGAGACACTGTGTGCTATGGGTAATCTAGCAAGCACATATTCACAACTGGGAGAGTATCAAAAGGCCAAAGACCTCAAGATCATTGTGCTGGAGAAACGTAAACAAATTCTGGGTGACAGTCATCCAGATACACTGTGTGCTATGGGTAATCTAGCAAGCACATATTCACAACTGGGAGAGTATCAAAAGGCCAAAGACCTCGAGGTCATTGTGCTCGAGAAACAGAAACAAATTCTGGGTAACAATCATCCAGAGACGCTGTGTACTATGGGTAATCTAGCAAACACATATTCATGACTGGGAGAGTATCAAAAGGCCAAAGACCTTGAGATTATTGTGCTTGAGAAACGGAAACAAATTCTAGGTGACAGTCATCCTGACACACTGCATGCTATGGGTAATCTAGCAAGCACATATTCACATCTGGGAGACCATCAGAAGGGCAATGACCTTGAGATTATTGTGCTGGAGAAATGCAAACAAATTCTGGGTGACAATCATCCAGACACACTGCGTGCTATGGGTAATCTAGCAAGCACATATTCACAGCTGGGTGACCATCAGAAGGGCAAAGACCTTGAGACTATTGTGCTGGAGAAAAAGAAACAAATTCTGGGTGACAGCCATCCAGGCACACTGCGCACTATGAGCAATCTAGCAAGCATATATTCCCGACTGGGAGATCATCAGAAGGGCAAAGACCTCAAGATTATTGTGCTGGAGAAATGCAAACAAATTCTGGGTGACAATCATCCAGAGACACTGCGTACAATGAGTAATCTAGTTCAAACATACTCAGCTCTAAAAGATCACAAAAAGGCTGAAGAGCTCAATGTTGCTGTGTTAGAAAGACAGAAGCAGATTCTGGGTGAAAACCATCCAGCCACCCTTTGTTCTATGAGTAACCTGGCTCACATATACTCAGATCTGGAACATTACACAAAGGCTGAAGAAGTCATTCTCATTGTGTTGGAGAAACAAAAACAGATTCTTGGCAATGAGCATCCAGAAACACTGTGTACCATGAGTAACCTGGCTCATACATATTCAAATCTTGGACAATACATCAAGGCTAAAGAGCTCAATGTTGTTGTGCTGGAAAAACGGAAGCAGATTCTAGGTGAAAACCATGCAGACACTCTCCGTGCTATGAGCAATCTGGCAAAGTCCTATTCAAACTTGGGAAGACATGAAGAGGCTGAAAAACTTAGTATGGTTGTGGTTGAGAAGCAGAAACAACTTCTCGACGCACAGACATACAGTGAGCTGGGAGAGCCCCATAATGCTCAAGAACTTGTGTAAGGAGTCAACCTCGGATCAGAGAGGATTCAACTCCTCTCCTGGATTATACCTACAATTTTTCTTACTTTTCTTGAGTTTTGAATCAAATCGTAGGTACAAATGTACTTATATGGAATGATCATGCGAATTATATCTTTTTTGTGACCAAAGCAGCAAAGCAAGTGCAGTCACCAGGCAGTTCTTTTAGAGGATGTTAGGGGAAATCAGAGTGAGTGATTTTCGTTTGATTCTGGCTTCATTCTGACCTGATTCTCTACCAAGAATCAATATTACAAAATTGACAGAGAATTACAGTTACTCCAGAGCAGGAACTGCAATTCTAAAGCTCAACAATCCAACTTGTTGATTCTCGAGGCCAGGTCCAAAAACATTGTCTTGATGGGCCATCATCTGTCATGGTATCATATCCTGATGTTGAAATGCTTGTTCTCTTTGGATCAATTATAGGGAACTGGGTCCTTGAAGGCAGCAAATCACCTGCAGATACCTCGTGATTCACAGTATTACAGCCTCCTGCACATGATCCAGTAGGAATCTGGACTAAATTTGCTCTGCACAGATGAAACAAGATGAATCACCATATGAAAACATTCATATTAGATCGTTGATTTATCGAGTTCCCAGCTTTTCAAGCTGCCTATGTTTAATATGTACTTGGACGCGAACAAATAGCTATTTTTCGAAGACACTATTCAAAGGTGATGCGTGAGAATGGTTGCCGATACCTGAGGGCGCTGCCACCAAGAAATACTGGATCTCAAGCAGGACAGAAAGCACTGAGACTAGAATTTCCCGTAAATATGGGCAAGAGATTTCTGGAGAAATTGTCTCGGAGTTCGGACTGATATGATAGTAGGATGGCCGACGAGGATGTTGGAACAAGTCGGAGAATAATATATAAATTGACTGCGAGCTAGTAAATCCCGAGTCATTTGGTTTATGGAATTGTCCCACTGCCGGGTTTGGGATGATGGGATCGAGCCGGTAATTTGATTTCGAAGAGATTGCAGACAATCCGAAACGTGCGAGAACCCACTCAAACAGACTTGGAAGTTGGAACAAGGAGCGACTCGGATGCTGCCGTTAGCACCAAGAAATGTTGACTCTCGAGTTCCGCGAGGAGGAAAGATTATGACGAAGTTCTCGCGTGGGTGAAAGGAGGCTGACCAGAATTTCTGGAAATTTGCCTTGTCTTTGAGAATGAAGACAACTGAGTAGTGCCCAATTTTTCCGGTGTTCGGTATCAGCGCTTCATCGACCCGCGGGGCTCGTTTCCAATTGTCCCGAATATCAAAAATAAACGAAGCCTTCAACTTTCGAACAGATTGTCCGAGAAGAGCAGCATGGACGCGAGGTGGTTGTAGTTCGCAAGAGAGGGGCTGTTTGGCTGCAGCCTTACGTTGTTATGCTGGACCTTCCGCCTTCCTTTTTGGGCTTTGTTCCGAATCCTATCCTCTGCGCGCTCGAGTTGGAGACTCTGCTGGATCCAATGCAATAATGCACCAGCTAACCATATCTGCTTGAACAACACCTTTCCTGGAGCTCTATCGAACTCAAGCCACTGGGCCATTGAAACTTCGATGCGTCTGGATTGAATTGATTTCGTTGACGCATACTGACGCGTATCTTCACCGTCGCTCTTTTTTCGAGTTCTCGGTGGCCACTGTGGCGCTGGAAGAGGACGAATATAGGCAGGAGTTCGCTCCTTCTCCCTTGTAGGTACTCGGAGTCCATCGAGTACGTCTATCTATTTTTACTCCTGTTCTCGGCTTGAGCTCTGCGCAGATAGAAACGACTCGTGGCGCTGCCGTCGCGTGCCTATGAACCAGCGACCGCATCCCCGGCCCGCCCTCGACCGTTGCACCTAACAATGTCATTGACTGCGCGTCCCAGAACGAGCCTCTCGGCGGGAGAAGTCGCCGTACATGTCCCTGCCGTTCACGGAGCCCTGGTTCGTCGTACTTGTCCCTTGCTTCCCTTGCTCCAATGCTTACTTTGCTCAGAACCTGTCGCGTCCCGCCACTACTACCCGCGTCGACGTCTCCGCGCTCGCCCTGCGCACGTCCTCGCGAAGCAGAATCGTGTGGCGAGACTCGTCCCGCTTCTGGGGCTCTCCAACACGAGGCGTACATCCGTATCTTACCGCGTCATGCCACCTGCTCTATTGGCAGCTCGTCATCTTCCGCGCCGTCGCTCTCACTGTGCGCGATGCTCTCAGTGGCTGCGCGCTGTGCACCTTGTTCTCGTGGTCACCATGCTCCTGGACTACACGACGCGCTGCTCGTGCCTCTTTCCGTGGATTTTGATTCCTGATGCCGCTCTGTCTGGCATACCAGCCGAAGCGAGGGAGGCGTACCACTCTCCGTCTTTTCGGCCCAGGCGTACGCCAGCATCAAGCTGCATCCCCAAGACAGCTCAACTGGCTCATGATTCGACGGATAGCTGGTGCGTACATCAAGACATCCACCTTTCGTTCCTGCTAACTCCACTCTCAGAATCCGCCACCCATCTACCGCTCCCGTCACGCTCTTCCAGTCCTCCGCGCTCACCATGATCGACGGCCGTGCCTCGTGCTCGAGGGTCCAACGGACCTTCGCCCGTCCTTGACGTATCGCGCACCCCAAACTGCCGGCGCTCGCCCTCGCCTCCCCACTGTCTGTTCTACCACCCACCGCCACCTCGCACATCCGCCATTCTCGACGTCGCACCATCGCGTATTTTCCTCCCACCCGGTCCTCGCCCTCGTCGATGCTGGGTCCGCCGTCCATCATGCCGATGTTGACGGAGGAGCGGGATGTCTTGTCTCAGATAATCAACCTGGGTCCCGATACCACTCCGGGTCGCTACGGAAGCTTCGCGTGCGTGCCGATCTGCATCCGTTTTTCGTCCCTGCTCACTCTGCCTAGAATTCGTCCCGTCGGTGTAGCTTCGCCTTCGCGTCCTCGGGGCTTCGGCGGGAGGTACCGCAGCACGTGCCGCGTTCTCGATCGTCTCATCCTCAAGCCTCCTCGCTGCCTGCTCGTCTTCCGCGTTGGCACTGTTGATGGTGCAGCGCGTCGCCCTCGGCTTCGGACCCTCATCCTTAAGCACATCCACGCTGTCTGTCACCACCATCTCTTCCATGGCTCCGTCGGGAAGTGTAGCTCGTCGCCGCCGTGCAGTGGGGTTTCTTGGGCCTTATCTTCGACCCCCCGCCGGCTCCGCGGCACCACCTCCATTTCGTCCCGCCGCTGCTGCTCGAAAACGCTCCCCCCGGCAGGGTATTGGGGCTACATCCGCGTCTTCGTCGTGGTCGGCACCTCACGTCGCAGCCGTACCGCATCCCGGTGCTGTCGCGTCTCCACGCTCCACCATCGCCTCGTCCACAGCGTCGACGACGACACCCCGGTCTTTTGCAACTTATCCCCGTGCGCGATATAGTCCACTGCCACATCACCGTCGCGGGCGCCTTAATCATTGTATGTACTGCCTGCACCACTCGCCGCCCTTCAGTCAGTCACTATTCCCTCGACCTGATACGATCGCTGTACAACAAGCAACTTTTCCCTGGGGTCGAGATCGTCAAGGGGTGGCGCCGCGGCAGCGATGAGGGACGGACCTCCGTTGGACGTGCAGCGCTACCGGAGACTCCAGGCACGGGGGCGACTGAGCGTGTTATCCTCATCCAAGAACATGACGCTTCGTACTGAGGCTGCGCTCGGCGGACGGACTGGGTGGTGGGCGGATGAGGGGCAGGACGTCGGGTCTTCTCCGGAGAGCATCATTTCCAATACGAGCCTAGCTCTGGTCGAGGATGGTGCCGCGGTAGCAGTATACCAAGAAATGGATGTCATCGACCGCATGCATGCGTATGGGTGTATATCGATAAGGGCCGCGGGAGAGATGGTGCGGTGTCTTTGGGATAAAGGCAGTCGCTGTGCTGGATGCGGCGAGGTAGGGCGGGTTGGGCCGGATAGTACGCTCGCCCGCGCTGTATCCTCGTCCGCGGATAGGGAGGGCGAGAGGAGGAGGAGTACGAGGATGACGGGTACAGCATCATCGACCTTGGTCACCACGGGGAGTTCTTCAGGGAGAATGCGCACCGTGCACAGAGGGGATTCCAGTCGTACTCGCTCCCTGTACGCCCATACCCGCAGGTTTGTTCTCAGCTTCGCTCCCTTCGGTGGCTCCTCCGCTAATTCCTTCTCAGCATTGAATACCCCTTACGCCATGGTGGACAGTCCCCGCCTCCTCGAACTGCATCGCGATTGTCTTTCTGGCTTGCAGACTTGTGTACGTCCCTCCTTCTGCCTGCATCCGCGTGCCCTCACCAATGCGCTCTTCGACAGCAGGAACGTAGGTCGAGACTCACTAGAGATCCCGGAAGCTGGAGCAGCTCAGCGTATCTCCTTTCCTTCGGTGCCTCATCGAGTACGTCCCCTTGCTTTCGCGCAAATCCTCGTCTTGACCAGCGCAGACAGGAACAATCGTTCTTGGTCGTGTGCGGGCAGAGCAGCAACTGCGTTCTTCCCGTCCTTGCTGTACACTGCCCATGTACACACGCACGAGAGCGAAGAGAATTTTCAGCGCGATCTCCCTACCTATGGTGAGTACTTCCAAAGCTCGGGTTTGTCGACCTTTCTCTTCCCTTATCCCCGCGCTGATTCCTTTTTCCTCGGAATGCAGATACTGGCGGCGACCCACGCTCTTCGGCCGCGCGCTGAACTCTGTGCCTCCATTATGCGCCAGATGCGGGACGTTCTTACTCTGCGTGCCCACGGCGACAGTTCTTCGCGCTGTCCCTGACGTTTCCACTGCGGGTTTAGCACGTCGCGGGCGTGCTTTACGTTCACGTTGACTCGGGCTTCATGTCGTGTACAGGAAACTCGCAGATAGGATTTAGCATATAGGAGTATCGTACGATGACTTGGAACTCTCCCTGTATCTGCTCGTCCTCACAGAGTCAAAATGTGCCCACTCCTGTACCCCAGTTCTCGTTCATGGAGCCAAGGCCGCAGTAGTGATGCGTCGAAAGCGGGAGACTGCTCACACGACGGACTGTACGCCTTGAATATGTGCACGTGAAGAGGGCGCTGCCTGCAATATACAGCGAGCGCTCATGGGTCAGCTGGTGCCCCCAGTTGGCCATCTTGGTATTCTTGACAATCAAGCGCTCGAATGATTTGAAGCACCACGAGGCATCCATGGAGGCATTCTTCCTGTCAGTGATATTCATACCTGCTAATAACAATCTTTCGTTTGGAAATAATCCTCCGACGGCTATGAATTCTTTGCATGAACATGGAGCTACCACGACGTTTCTTTTGACACCTTTCAGCTTCGACGAGGCACGATACTCTCCCGCTGCTGTTGGCAAGGGCAGTTATGCGAGTCAGACCCCGTCGCTGAAGTATCAATTTTCAAAGGGAAGCTATTCCAAAATGCAGAACAGCGGCGCCTTTTATTTTTGAGCTGTGCTTTTTCAATTTCGCACTTGCCGCCACGTTGCACCGTGAAAAAAGCTCCCGTCCTTGGTACCGTTGCTCACATTGTCCTCGATTCAATTTCAAATCCACTGCTGAGGTCATTTCTTTGCGATTGGAATCTAATTTGATCATCGCGAACATTCATTTAATCTGTCACAGCTGTACGAAACTGCGGGACCTTTGTGCTAAATCGGCTGCTTGTGCCTAGGTTTTAATCTGTTTCAAAAGGGAAATATTACACCTGTCCCTGGGACATAAAAAGTGCTGCGTCCGCCTCGTCTTCTGCCCTCTTCCCCACGCTGTCTCAACTTCCCCTGGACCCTCTGCCCTCGTCCTTGGTCTCTCAGTGAGTTGTTGCACTTGCGGAACCCTCAACGGTAGCGACTGATATTGTGACAGATATCTATCTAGTGTCTCTAGACTTCCTCGAACCCCTTGATAGTATGGCGGAGGATACTAAATCTCGACTGGATATCACTAGTGAGACACAAAATACCAGAGCAGAGCAAACATCCATGCTCGCGCTATCACAACAACTTGAAGGCACTATGCTCACTGAAGATCAATCTCGACCAATCAAGCTCAGCATTACGGGTAGGAGAATGGTTCCTTTTTCTGAGGTAATTATTTATTTCTTGTAGGTGGTCAAGGTGGTCAAGGTGGTCAGGGACACCCACAGCATGGCAGCAGGGATGGCTTGGGCCCAACATTCAACATCACAGCACAGGAGTTCAATTTGCAGGCCTTGCCTAGCTTCAAGGCATCTCAGCAGATGGAAACCCGAGCATCTCAAGTTGCTATCCATTGTCCTCCGCCATCAAAAAATTTTCAAGGCAGAAGAGATGTTCTTGAGAAAATGCACTACTTTTTCACCTCTAATGAGGAAATCCAAAACATTTATGTGCTGCATGGACTTGGAGGTGCAGGAAAGACCCAGATTGCCCTGAGATTTATACAGGAGTCAGTGTCTCGGTGAGATTTATGATCCAACTGGAATTAGAAAAGATTTATCAATTCTTTGATATTCCAGCTTTTCAGACATATTTTTCGTCAATGCTAGCACCATTGCAACAATTGAAACAGGTCTCAAGAGCATAGCTATAGTCAATAATGCTGGGAATTCCTTACAAGATGGCTTACTCTGGCTGACTGGCAGACTAGAGCAATGGCTTCTTGTTCTGGACAATGCAAACGATCCAGACATTGATCTACCAGACTTTATTCCCCAGTGCAATCATGGGAATATTATTATCACCTCCCGCAATCCTGGACTATGTGCTTATGGGTCAGATTCTCTTGTTTCCTATATGGATGAGGTGGATGCAGTGGCACTATTGCTCAAGAGTGCTAGACAAGAGGCCACAGCTGTTACTAAACAGATTGCATTAGAAATTGTGAAGGTTAGTTGAATCTAGGACTTATTCAAATTTGACACAATTTCACAGGCATTATATTACTCCCTCTGGCAATTGTTCAAGCTGGTGCATTCATATTAAAGTCTCGAAATCTCAGCAGTTATCTCGTGCTTTATACTGAGAACCAAGCACAATTACTTAGTGAAAAAGCTATCCATTTGCAAGACCGCTACAAATGGACAGTCTATACAACCTGGCAAATGAGCGTTGATCAGCTGAGCTTACCAGCTGCCACACTCTTGCAGCATTGTTCATTCCTCCATTATAATGGAATCTCTGAGGAAATCTTCAGCCATGCATCCAAGTATACATTTGACTCTGGTGGCCCATCAAGAGAAGAACTGATAGAGACTCATGAATTTCTGTCACACTTCCAAGGGCCAACTGGTGAATGGGATTCTCTGCAGTTCACATTGGCAATGAATAAGGGACAAGCTCATTCATTGATTAGCTTTGATGAAGAGCAAAAATATTTTCTCCTTCATCCATTGGTGCATGCTTGGCTTCGAACAACAGCTACCAATCCACAAAGATATGCATTTGTGATGGGATCAATACTAGGGATGGCTATTTCAGCATGGCCAAGACAGGATATTCAAGCAGCCAGTCAGATGTTATATCCACATGTGGAATTAGCAGTGCAAAGTGGTGTGGAGATAGCCCTGATTTTCAAGATTCATTTTGGAATAATTTTTCGGGAAGCTGGCAAATATTCACGAAGCAAGCAACTGCTGGAAGAGGTACTGAATGAACAGAAAAAGCTTTTGGGTGCTGATCACTCAGATACCCTTTCCACTATGAGTAGCCTGGCTCACACATACTCAGCTCTGGGAGAATACCGTAAGGCCAAGGAACTCACTCTCACTGTGCTAGAGCAACAAAAACAGCTTCATGGTGATGATCATCCAGACACTCTCTCCACTATGAGTAGGCTGGCTGGCATATACTCAGCTCTGGGAGAATACCATGAGGCCAAAGAACTCACTCTCACTGTACTGGAGCAACAACAACAGCTTCATGGTAATGATAATCCAGATACTCACTTCAGTATGAGTAGCCTGGCTAGCACATACTCAGATCTGGGAGAACATCAGAACACAAAGGACTGCAATGTTATTGTGCTGCAGAAAATTGTGCTGCAGAAGCAGAAACGTCTTGTGGGTGACAACCATCCAGACACCCTGCATACCATGGGTAACCTGGCTTGCACATACTCAGATCTGGGAGAATACCAGGAAGCAAAAGAGCTCAATGTTGTTGTGCTGGAGAAGCAAAAATGGATTCTTGGTGAAAGTCATCCAGACACACTGCATACCATGGGTAACCTGGCTCGCATATACTCAGATTTGGGAGAATATCAGAATGCAAAAGCCCTTACCATTACCATATTGGAAAGACAAAAGCAGATTCTGGGTGAAAACCACCCAGACACCCTTCTTGCTATGAGTATTTTAGCTCAGATACTCTCAGCAATTGGGGATTATCAAAAGGCTGAAGAGCTTAATATTGTTGTGTTGGAAAGACAGAAGCAGATTTTGGGTGAAAGCCATCCACAGACACTGCACACCATGAGAAATCTTGCTCATACATACTCAGATCTAGGACATTATCAAAGGGCTAAAGAACTTTATAGCACCGTGCTTGAAAAACAGAAACAGCTCCTTGGTGATGACCACCCCCAGACCCTGCGCACTATGAGCAATCTGGCTCAGACCCACTTGAGTTTGAAAGAGAACCAAAGAGCTAAAGATCTCCTCCCTGATGTGCTTGCAAAACAGAAACAATGTTTAGGAACCAACCACCCAGACACACTGCTTACCATGTATAATTTGGTGAAATTATATTCAGATATGGGGGAAACTCAACAGGCTGAAGAACTCAATATTGTGCTGGAAGGACAGAAACAGCAGCTTGGTATGATACAGAAAAAGCAGTTAGAGCACAGGGCTCATGTTGTTGAGGTTTGTCTCTTCCATCATTTGTGGTCAATGTCAGCTAAGAAATTGCCTGTAGCTCAACTCCCTAACACCTGCATTGTCCCTGGAAACTGCAAAATGGGAAGTCAAGTCCTTTCTTATGGGAGCAACTGGAGCACAAGCCCATGTTGCATCTAAAGCAGACTGCATTAAAACCATCTTGTCTTCAGTCCCACTATCTCCTGATGATTTCTTGATAACCTTTGGCTTTGAAGAATCCCTGATTATGGCTGGCAATGTGCTCTTGGAACAGGTTTTTGTTCATTGCCCAAACCTGTCAAATTTGGATTCTCAAACATTTGAAGCTCTCCTTGCTGATTTGGGGAAGGTGTTTTCACCATACCCAGGTGTGGTCATCACACCCTCAGGCTCTTGTCCAACCCCAGTTTTCCAAATCAATGGCAACATGTGGGACTTGGATGAACTGGTCTTGTCACGTATGAAATGGGCTGATGAAATGAACCTCGATGAGCTTCAATATATGTCAATCACACCTCCCAGCACCAAACTTGTCCCCTTCCTCTCATTTGTTGACAGTGTTGATCAGTCCACTTCTGGCCAAATGAATCACGGGAATAGTGGGACCAGGGATAACAACAACATCCAAGATAGCAGCCACCAGGATTCTCCGAGTGGAAGCACAGACAACTCGAATAGTGGTGGAGTAGATAGCAGCTATGGTGAAGGCTCGAGGGACAACAGTTTGGGCTCAAATGATGGTCTGAATGATAGATTTTCCAACAAAAAAGAAAGCACCAACAAAACAAAGGCAGCAGACAATGGTGGTGACCCCACTGACCCAAATGCATCCAAGCGTCATCGGTCAGCTCACTTCAATGTATGTGCAGAAATTCCTGGCAACCAAAAAAGAAAATCCAAAAGGAAAGGAATCAAAAGCACCCACACCTGTATTCCACAGTATACGCATGAAGGGTGATGTTCAGACTATGAGGGTGCGCTCTCTCAATATTGTTTAAATATTTGCTAACACAGGGCCTAGTGGACATCTGAGGACAACTACCCAGTGGCCAAGATCTCCTTCTCTAGTCTGATGTTTCAACGCGATGGTCTCACAAAGCACCAGGCTGTCAAATGCCCGGATAGGGCATATCAGCAGTTTTGGGCCAAGGTTGCAGTATATAGTGGCCGCGATTCCCAAATAAAAGAAGCGAGGCCAATCAGTACCCCAGCTACATCGGATGGGAAACGGACAGAAACTCAAACAGCTGAAACAAACAGCTTAAAGACGGTGGCTAGTAGGATCGCTGCCACATTCACTGCAGTTATTGCCTGGTCTGTTACTCCAGAGGTTTCGGGTTCAGTTGCATGGGGTCACAAAGATACAACTGGTTCTACAGAGAACAATCTCATTGACAGAATTGTCTACATTGAAGAAGGCCTTGGAGAAGGAGCACAATGGTGCTTTGAGATCGGGGATAGGAACACCAGAGAAATTGGTTTGACTATTGAAGAAACCAACCGGCCAGCAGTGGAATTCCATTTTCCTGATATTGAGGATCAACAGGCACCCTCTCACATCACATTTTCCTTGCTATCTCTGTGGAAGAAACCAAAACTTGAAGGGAATGCATCAAAGCTTGAGCCGCCATTTCAAAATATATATCATTTGGTGAAGTTCAAGTTGCCGTCAGATCTTTGGGAATTCTACCAGTACAAGCACATAATTAAAGCTGACCCTGGAGCATCTGGGGTATTTGCAAAGGGAATCATGGGATTTGGTCCGACAGATTTCGACCATGACATTGTCAAATCCAATAAAGGTGAGCACATACCTTTGCTGTTTTCATAGCTCACTAATTTTCACAGATACTGAACCTGACTTTCAACATGCTGAAGAAACAACAAGCGACAGGAGTGCTCAGGTGGACAGTTGTAAAGAGGAGAGTAAGCAAGGGCTAGTTGGGGGACAAGCTGGTGAAGAAAATGAAGCTGAGCACAAGGGAAATGGAAAGGAAGTTCCATAGAAGAGTTGTGTGGTGGAGGTGTGGGTTGTTGGATGGGTGATCTATCTGGTTTAGTACATGTAGTTGTGGACAGAGTATGTATGAGAACCGATTGAAAGACTGTTGCCCCAAAATTATTTAAAAAGTCATCTTTGGGATGGAAACCCGGAGCAATTTTGAGCTCCGGCTGACTAAAATGGAGTTATCGGAATGTTTGATTTTTGCCTTGTTCTCTGGAATGTCAACGACAATATTACGTATCTTGGTAGTTATCCAGATGCTGAAGAAAAGAATTGAAGAAAAAAAAGACTGGCTGTTGGTGCAGAAGCAAAAGCACGCCATAGGTGTAGTGGTGGCAAGATTCAGTTCGGAAATCAGTTTGAACCTGAACCGAACACCAAGTTCAGGTTCAGTGCTGCGGATGCATTCAAACACCGAACATCAAAATTTCAACATTCAATCCATTCTTGATGGTTTTTCATCACTCACTACTGACTTACTGTTGGATTAATGTCTTGCAGTCAATTCCACCGCTATCTCCATCAGAGCTGCATCACCGTGGCTCAGACCGTACTCTACCACAATTCCATGCTTGTTTGTCTCACTGACCAAAGTAAGTCCAGCCACCCTGCAGTTCTCTCAGAGGATATTGTTGCTGTAGATAATATGTTTTTCCAATGATAGGCTCAGATTTTTCACTGACATTTACTTTGGATGGTTCACTATCTGCCATGTTATCCCGGATGTTGAAATGCTCATTCTCTTTGGATCAAGTATAGATAGCTGCATCCTTGGAGTCAGCAAATAAAATTCACAGTAATGATTTGGCCTCTTGCACATGATCCAGTAGAAGTAAGCAAATATCTCTACACAGATGAAACGAGATTAATCACCATACGAAAACAATTTGATAGATCGTAATAATGAAGACAAGCAACAGTCAACAAATCACAGACTTCATGGACTGTGGAGATGAAGTTGGAGGACATAAAATTGACCTTGGGCCCCGGAGACTAGAGCCGAGTCACTGATAGACTGGGTTTTCAAGCTGTGCATTCAATTCGTGGCTGCGATTGGGCAACCAGCTTCATTTTCGAAAAGGAAAAAAAAAGAATTACTTGCAGGCAAGCTAACGGCAGCATCTACAAAGAAATAACTCAGGTAGCGCGCTTCGCGGCAAAGCCCACTATCTTCTCAAACCTCAACTTTTGATCCAAAGGAATTTGAGAAATGAACAACAGTGTTCAAGTTTGCCGATCCAAGTTAGATCCACGGACTCCACATGTTTGCGAAGGGAAACCCCATTAATTGTTGGTGCAGAAGCCTGTATGTAACTTATAGAACATCTCCAACTTTCATCCAGGCTTGAGACACGAATGAACTAGATCTTCGTATATTACATACTTAGATTATGATAGTATTACTATGGGGAAATTTGGGTCAATGAGAAATTGTTGATGCCGATGAGTCAAGTTGGGGTTGGCAGCGGGCGAGTTTCTAGCTGCACAAAAATCATATGCCTTCCATTTCCTTGCCTATCAGTAAATTCAGAAAGATTTGGCCATTACACCAGCACTTTTCCGTTCTTCAATTTACAGGACAAACTGATGGGGTAAAAAAAATTCCACAGAACATTTAAGGTTGAGGCTGAGAGCCAGATGGATTGTATCGCCGATGCACGAACTATGATTGAGTCTGGAAAATAAGGTGCACACTGGGATTCGAACGTGCGCAAGCCGCTTTGAATGTTTGGCCTTGTCAGAAAGCGAAGATTCAAAATTTGGCGGAGTGCCTATGAAATTAGGGCGCCTACAGGACCCACTACTAAAGATAGTGGGCATGCTGAATTTCTAGAGGCAGAAAAAGTGTTCAGACTAAAATTTCAAGCAATGCATCTGGTAAAATGAGAGAGAGGCCAAAAAATATCTCTGAAGTTGCTGGAGTCCAGACTGATATCTACAGCAGGACGGATGTACAAATTGCATCCCTTTTGTTGGAGAACAAAAGTAACTCGAGCTCGTAAACCTTCTAGTCTTCCGAGTTTTTGGTGTGCCGAGTTTCCAAGTTGCGTGCATTCAACTCGCGCTTGGGATCAAATAAACAACTTTATCACGGCAGAGATTATTTGGAGGCAACATGTGGGAATTGTCGCCGAAACCGAAAGTGCTCCTAATAGCATCAAAAACCAAATGTTGAATTCCGAGCAAGAAAAAGGGTTCAGGCTAGGATTTCCAATTTCCAGCAATGCACATGGGCAAGTGAGGGGAGAAGTCGAGAAGGGTGTCTGGAGCAGTTGCCTGAGAGGTTGGCTGGTTTACAGCTGGGCGGCTGATAAGGATTTTGGAAGAAGTTGAGTTATATAAATTGAATGCGAGCCGGTAACTGCTCCATTCCGACTCCAGGCTTATGAGTCATATTGGTTTGTTGAGTCCAAGTGGCCGGCTTTGCAGGGTGTGTGTGTTCAACTTGTGCCTAGGAGCGAACAAATGGCCATGTTTCGAAGACAATACTTGAAGGCAATCTAGGAGAACAGTCGCCAAAACTGAGAGTGCTGTCACCAAGAAATACTGAATCTCAAGCGGGAGAGAAAGCATTGAAACTAGAATTTCCAGCAAACGTGGGCGAGAGAAGAAGCCGAAAATAATCTCGGGGAAGTTGTCTCAGAGTTCGGGGTCATACTGACAGCATGGTCACCGGCGAGAATGTTGGAACAAGTCGGAGAACAAATATATTTGACTGTGAGCGAGTAAATCCCCCAGTCTTCTGTGTCATTTGGGTCATGGAGTTTTCCGATTGCTGGATTTGGGATTGAGTCAGTACTTCAATTTAATTTCGAAGAAATTACAGACAATCCGCAACGTGCGAGAGTTGTTGCTGAAACAGACTTGGAACGAAGAGTGATGCTACCGTTAGAAACAAGAAATGTTGAGTTCTGCGAGGAAGAAAAAGTATGACAAAGTTTCTGTGTAGGTGAAACGATGCTGATCAGAATTGGGGAAACCAAGAGCGATGCTGCCGTTGGCGTCGAGAAATGTCGAGTTCCGGGAGAGAGAGACAATCCTCACAAAGTCTCCACCTATGCAAAAGGAGGCTCATCAGGATTTCGGGAGAGTTGCCTTGTCTTTGAGAATGAAACACAAATGCAACGACAACTGTGTAGTGCGGAATTTTCCATTGTTCGGCATCAGGCATTTCTAATCATGCTAGATATCCAAAAAGTCTTTGACTCACGAAAAGATTGTTCGAGAAGAGAAGTTCTGAGCTGAGTAGCGGCAATACAAGGTCGATCACCGCGCTATTTGGTCGTGTTTGGTCGTCAATTGCAGTTGTACTGAGACTCAACCACTGCATTCCGAGGGTCCATCGGCTAAGGCTTCGCCGACCCCCGTCGGCAGATGTCGGCGCACCTAGGGTAAACCACCTATGCCGCCGTTAGTCAACACCCTCGCTCATATTAGAACGCCTGCAGAATGACTCCTGATGGTGCTGTATGGACTCACAGCCATTGCAACCCATTATTGATTGACTTTAATGAGGTTTCGGCATATACTGTTGCATTTCGACCGTAAGTTCAGTCACAGGTCACAACAGAGGTTGAATTGACCCTATTTAATTTTGGTCACAGGTCACAGAACCCTCTAAACTAGGTGACATTTTTAGGTCCGAGAGGGACTCAAAAAATGAAAAATTTTCTTGGTTCATTCAATTTCAGCTACTCCAGCACATTATTTACTGTATTTTTGAGCCCTGAGTGAACAGGATTTACTATGAAAACAAGGTGGTTGGCGGCCTTCAGCTGCCTCCCCCCTTTTTTTCATCAAATCCTCGAATACTGTACTTTTTCATTCAATTCAGCAGTGTCACGTTCAAGCGTTTTAGAAGTCGAACTCTGGCGAAGCAGAAGGGTTCAGTGGGCTCTTTGGTATGAGGCTCGAAAGAGATGGAATAAAAGACTAAAGACTACAGTCGAAATACTACTGTTTAAATACTGTACTACGAGTCGTGAGAAAATATACTAGAACAATAAGACCGTGCGACTGTATGTATGGTCCGATCAAATATTGTTCCGTTAACATGTGTTCTGAATAATAACCACGCCATGACAACATGTTTGACGTGTGTTGTTAATTAATGTCCGAGATTCTGGCACTGCCTCCTTGTACTCGCAAGGATAGAGCCACCGCGTGTAACACGCCCTGTTGCCTGCCCTCTGAGGGTTCTGATGTTGACTTATCCTTTGTCTACATACATCAAATCTGTCTAGCGTCTATCCGTGGTATCTTGTCACGTGTTCGGCGCTTAGATAAGATGTCGCGACGTCCTCGACGATCTGAGAGATCATATCACCAGGAATGTGACCTTCAGGTATATCAGTCGATGGATAACGAGTCCTGCTATCCCTTTGTTCAATGAAAATCCCCGTAATGGGATCGAACAATTTCTTCGTCGAGTATTCTTGGGACTCCTCCCGTGGTTTATATCGTTTGATTAAATAATCCCAATATCCAGTGGGAAGAACGGGCACAGCCCTAATCTTGATATTGTGTTTTTTGTTGTACTCAGACAACATTTTCTTGACATGTGTGAGATGCCGAGTAGGCTCCCACGTGCGTTCCGCCAGTGGCCAGTCCTTCCATTTAATTAAATATTGATATCCTCGGCCCTTCTTCCGATGTTTGAGGATTTCCTCTACTTCCCATTCGAGGTGTTCTCCGATCAACTTCGGTGGTGGCCGTTTTTCACGCCTTTTCTCAGGCGGTTCCACATAAAGTGAAAGCTTCGCTTCGTTAAATACGTCATGCATCCCTTCCGTTTCCGGAAGCTTTAATTTATAGGCGGCTTCGCCGACCTTTTCTATGACTTCATACAGTCCAAGCCGTATGTTCTCGAGCTTCTCAGAAGGTCGATCCGATTTGATATCTTTCCCTTCGACATAGACTTTGTCTCCGGGTTTAAATACAGGGGCGTTGCGATGTTTGGCATCATAATATTTCTTCATGTTGTCCTGGGCCTTTTTAAGGGCCACTGATGCTTCATCGCAAACCTTCTTCATTTTATCGGCGAAGTCCTGCACCGCCTCGTTTCATGTTTCCACGGCATTCTCGATCCCTTTCCAAGGGTGATAGCCGGTGTTTAAATAAAATGGCGATGACTTAGTCGATGACGAGACCTTGTCATTGTGTGTGAATTCGGCCAAAGCAAGCCATTCGGCCCAGTCCGATTGCCAATAGTTTACATAAATACGGAGGTATTTCTCAATCTCCTGATTCATCCGTTCCATCTGTCCATCGGTGATCGGATGATGAGCTGTCGAGAGATTCATCTCGACACCCAATAATTTATTAAGCTCCGTCATGAAGCCCGATATATATCGCCTATCTCGGTCCGAGATAATTTTACAAGGGACGCCGTGATATCGGATTATCCGATCACGCGTCAAGCATGCGACACCTTCTGTGCCGATGTCAAACCTCACAGGCTCTGCATGTATCATTTTCGTAAAGGTATCAACCCACACCTGTATGGCATTGAACCCGTTGCTGACTGGTAGCGGACCAATCAGATCCATAGATATGATTTGCCAGGGACCTTCCGCAATCTTGTGTGGATGTAACTTGCCCTGTTTGTAGCGGTGTATAGTCGTCCGCTGACATGCCTCACAAGCGTGTATATATTCCGAAATTTGGTTGCCGAGTCTAGGCCACCAATAATTATGTTCGATCATCTCTTGCGTTCAGTTCTCTCCGGGATGACCAAGCAAGGGATTATCGTGGTGTAAACTGATAATATTATCGTGAAGCTCCTTGTTTCGTGGAACATAAATAGCATTTTTGTAATAAATAATGCCATCATCCTTCTTCTCCCATCCAGGGAGTTTCTTTTGAAGAGCGATCTTAACAGTCTTATCAATCTTCTTTTCTGCGAGAATTTGATCTTTGATCACCTTCTTGGGTCCTTCGAGCATAATTTCTTCTGCTCGGAAATATTCAGGTTTAAGAAGAGTGACATTTTCATTATCACTCCCCCCCATATCATGATCCGCCCGGCGGGATAAAGCATCAGCTTGCTTATTAAGCTTTCCAGGCCGATGTTGCAAGGTAAAGTCGTACTGAGCAAGCTCAGACAACCAATGCGCTTGCCGCCGATTCAATTTCTGCGGTTGTTTAAAATACTGGAGATTTTGATGATCTGTCAGAATCTCAAACGTCTGCCGAGCTCCTAGGAGCATCGGTCTCCATTCTTCCAATGCGAGCATTATCGCGAGCATCTCTTTGTTATAGATCTCATAGTTCTGCTCTGTCTCGCTGAGACTGTGGGAAAGGAATGCGACAGGTCGCCATTCGCCACTTTCTTGTAGTTGACTAAGGACGGCACCTGTGGCACCCTCGGAGGCATCGGCTTCGACACGGAACTTGCCGTCGTCTGTGGGAAGTGCCAGCACTACGTCATCGGCGATTCGCTGTTTAAGCATGGCGAACGCCTTGTCTTGTGTTTCTCCCCAGGAGAACCCAGCCTTGCCGGTTAATAAAGTTAACGGTTTTGCGATGTCGCCAAATCCTTGGACGAATCACCTATAAAAATTAACAAATCCCAGAAACGCTTGAACGTGTTTAACGCATTTCGGGACCGGCCACTCCATGATGCCCTTGATTTTCACAGGGTCTATATGCATGGAGTTTTGGGAAATAATTACTCCGAGGTATTCAATTTCCGTTTTCTCAAAATCGCATTTCTCGGGTTTTAAATATAATTTGTGCTTTTGAAGTGTATCCAACACTCGTTTGACAATTGCATGGTGCTCCTCAAGAGTTTCCGTAAAAATAAGAATGTCGTCCAGATAGACGATGACCCGTCCTTCATTGATGAGATCCCGAAGGATGTCGTTCATCATAGTTTGGAACGTGGCCGGGGAATTGGTAAGGCCAAAGAACATTACAAGCGGCTCGTACAAGCCTCGATTTGTTCTGGAGGCGGCCTTCCATTCATCACCTTCTTTGATCCGAACGTTATTATAACCCCAACGAATATCCAGCTTTGTGAAGTATTTGGCGCCTCGGAGTTTATTAACTAACTCCGAAATTAGAGGAAGAGGATAACAATTCTTAATCGTCATCTCGTTTAATTTACGATAATCTTGGACCGGCCTAAGCGATCCGTCCTTCTTCTTAACAAAGAAGAATGCCGAAGCCATCGGTGACTTTGATGGCCTGATTCGTTCGCTTTTTAAGTTCTCATCTAGGAACTCATCAAGCTTCTTTTGCTTGTCCAGCGAAAGAGGGTATATTTTACAATCGACGGCTTTTGCGTCCGGTTTTAATTTGATCGCATGGTCCCACAGTCGTTTTTCCGGAAGAGAATCGAAAGATTCCTTCGCAAATACTTTGACGTAATCCCTGTATTGTTCCGGGATCTTGTCCTCTGTCATTTTATCTTTTTCGGCATCAGCTTGTTCCGCAAACTGCTGTGCCTGGGAACCCTTCGCACGCAATTCAATTGCAGGTGCAAAGTCAACCAATAAAATAGATTCACCCTCCTCTATAGGGTCATTCTTTTCTGTTCCTTGAACAGTCTCGTCGCCCTTCATATTACATGCTTCAGGACAACAACTAAACTGGATTGTCTGGGCACGCCAATCAATATTCGGATTGTGGTGCTCTATCCAGTCGAAGCCAATAAATACTCGAGATTTTCCGAGTCCCGTGACAAATAGCTTAATCTGTTCAGCATGTTTGCCAATAGTCATCATCATGTCAACATAGTGAGTAATTCTGCCTTTGATATTTTCGGTACCATCGGCATTTTTTGCTGGGATTGCTTCTGGTAGCTTCTTAAATTCGAAGCCCGAAGCCTTGGTGAAATCCCGATCAATACACGTTGTGGTACACCCGGTGTCCAACAACGCACGGATCTTCTGGGCCTTGCAGGAAATTCGGCAATCCGAGACACCGGCAGATCGACCGGTGGCAAAGACAGCGGCCATTTCCGCAGAGTTTTAATTCCATCAATGACGCATCGCTGCCTCATCTCCTTGTCCATAAGGTTCATCTCGCTCATTCACCTCCTTCTTTCTTGATATTCTTGCCTCGCCATTGATCCCACCTGTCAACAGCAACAGCAATTGTTGCACCTAATGCGGTAGATGGCTCCAACCGAAACAGCGCAAAGAGGACAAGGTCTGGTACACATCCTCCTTGAGCCTATTCCAGCATTCTCCTATAGCATCTTGCGAGATGCCCACGGTGTCAGCTACGAAGGCCGTAATTTGAGGCGGCAGTACAAGTGGTGCTTTGGTAGTTGAGATATAAAAAGGTTGGGCGAAAGTAATATCGTCTTTGAGAAGAGAAAGTAGTCGAACAAAGTTTGGAACTTGGGTGAGGGAGAGACCGGCAAGGACGAGGTCCGTGCGCAATGATTTGAGAAGATGTGTGGTGTATGGCTGTTTGTATATAAAGGCTATACCGTGAAGATTCACACTCTGCTCACGAGCACTGCATGGTGTAAGCGATCGCCGGTTAACCGCCGGTGTGTCGATCTGCCGGTTTCTCGGTTTCCGAAATGCACTCGGGTCTTGCCCGTACTAGCATCCTGCAACAACATAGGGACTAACATCTCATGATGTTTACGTTGTGCTTGAAAAGCGCGCATTTCTGCCGCCAATCGTTCGGGAGTGACTCCTATAGCGCGTCTAGCCATCCAGCGAGCCGTTTCCCTTGCCTTAATTCCAACAGGCATTTTTTCCCAAATATGTTTAGCCACCCAGGGCTGACGGCTTGTTAGTTCACAAATAGGAACCCATTTGAATTTTCGGGGATCACCCTTGATCTGTGGGCTCTCCGTGGGTTTCGGTGTCAACACTGTTCCATATTTGTCCACTTTTGGCGCTTCCTCCTCTTGCGAGGATTGAGCCATCCTGTCATCAATGACGACCTTTTTCTTCTCAACCTTTGTTTTACCGGTGGGAGCTCTGGGGGCCTTTTTCTTGATCGCAGAACGTAATTTATGGAGTCCATCACAATCCTTTAGATTACGAAAAGATGAAACAGAAGAGATCGTAACTACATCATCTTTTTTATCTTTTTCTAATACATTTTTAATACATAAGTCCGTATCAGGCATAGTAGTGAGAATGTCATATTGTCCGCGATTGTTCGTAATGGGAGGGTTAACTGGTTTGGCCTTGGCCGGGTCCCTCTTTAAAAACCCCGCTCGCAAAGAGCGGCTGCGACAGCCTCGAGGTCTTCGCGAGAATACTGATCGTATTGCAACGATCAAATATTAAACTTCTTCTTAGGAGGCTCCGGGCACTCCTTCTTCATGTGGCCTTCCTTGCCACAATTATAACATGTGATCGGACAAGTCTTCGCCCAATCAATGTCCATGTCCACTGGTTTCCCTGGGGCCGGTTTCTTGGACAAATTCGGGGCCCCGCCTGAACTCTTGGGGGTTATCGCTGTTGCCCCTGGCGGCGCTGATGGTGGTGCCCGGAGCCAGAATTGGCTCTTGGCTTTTGCTTCCTTAAGCGCCTTTCGCTCAAGGATTCGATTGATCATGATCAATCGAGGTTTCAGGAGGCTATACACCTCCGGAACATCATTTCCTCCAGCGTAAAGCTGGTCCCGTACTTCCTGATTAATCAGGTCCTCAATCGTTTCCGCCAGGAAACGATCATATTGTTTTCCGGCCACGCTATAGCCGGCCTCCTCAGCATTCATTTCGAATGCTTGAATAAAATCGGCCAAGGGGGTCTTCCCTTGCCGAGTGTGGGTCAGGTGTAACGACGCCGTCTGCATGGCATTGTTATCCTTGAAGCTTAGCTCCAATTCCACCATGAATTGAAGCATGTCGTAATTTGGGTCCTTGAAGACCCCATTCTGGAGTGTCTCTCCCCTCCAGTTACTTTTCCAAATAGAAGCTGGACAAGCAGCTCCATCTTCTCTTCCCATCAACGTTCAGACTCAACGTTTCCCGTAGCGCAGTGCAGTCAGATCGATCTGGTCCGACGACAAGGGTCGCTGCAATTGTTTAACCTCGTTGTGGACGAGGGAGAAGTTGGGGAATGCGGAAATGGATCTTCAGGGTAAGAGCAAAGGAGTATGAATCCAAGTAGTGGATAGAGGTAGGGAGGAATAGGAAAGGAGGTGTAAGGGGAACCTCTACTCATTTGCTTCTCATTTGTTCCATGATCCCATTATTCCTGAGGACTTCCATGACATTTGACACTCTTTTACAACATCTGACACTTCCTTCTGACATTTGACACTTCTTTCTGGCATTTGACACTTCCTGTGAATCCAGGACATATTTCTCCAAGATTACTCATTTCCTCTTATGTAAAATACCCATTTCTCCGAGACATATTAGTGGCACCATGCTGGCAGAGCTCCTTAGACTTGTTGTCTTTGGATCCCTCTGCCAGGTATGCCTTCTCTCTATACTATACCTGTATTCTATAGCTAATATACTTTGGATCCCTCTGCCAGTCTTGACTGTGTAGCTCTCAGCATACAGCACACTGGGGAGTTGCCCTTACAGGAGGTTGAGTAGTGGCGGTACGAGGGTATGAAGGGTAGTCTTTTATTATGTCACGTTCAAGCGTTTTAGAGGTCGAACTCTGGCGAAGCAGAAGGGTTCGGTGGGCTCTTTGGTATGAGGCTCGAAAGAGATGGAATAAAAGACTAAAGACTACAGTCGAAATACTACTGTTTAAATACTGTACTACAAGTCGTGAGAAAATATACTAGAACAATAAGACCGTCCGACTGTATGTATGGTCCGATCAAATATCGTTCCGTTAACATGTGTTCTGAATAATAACCACGCCATGACAACACGTTTGATGTGTGTTGTTAATTAATGTCCGAGATTCTGGCACTGCCTCCTTGTACTCGCAAGGATAGAGCCACCGGGTGTAACACGCCCTGTTGCCTGCCCTCTGAGGGTTCTGACGTTGACTTATCCTTTGTCTACATACATCAAATCTGTCTAGCGTCTATCCGTGGTATCTTGTCACGTGTTCAGTGCTTAGATAAGATGTCGTGAAAAAGGCAAAATCGTGACAAGCAGTCACGCACCACGCACCCCTGTGTCGATCACGAATTTTGGTCATAGTCACACATCACACAGACCTCTATCGAACCTCCCGGCAGTCACACAGGTCCCAAAATTGCTCGAAAGTCTAGAACAGGCACAAAAAACAACGAAATCTTCAGTTTGAATGTCGAAAATTTTCAGGCATCACGCTGAAATTTTGCAGTTGTCGAAATGTCAAATAGCTAAAATGGGTCACGCATCACACCCCATGTCGATTTGAACAAAAAATTACAATAATCGAATATGAGGCTTACCCCTCCAGAAAGGGGAAGTAGAGGGGAAATTTCTCTAGAGTGTTTGAATTTCAGAGGTGAGCAGGTAGCTCAACGCAGTGAGAGGCAGAGATAGGGGTTATCAGCGTGTTTTGTCCCCATTGTTGTCTGCATTGATGCTGAGGCAGTGTCTGTCAAAGCTTGTTGGAAAGGCGATGCAAAGCACCCGTTACGGAGGGCACCAACCAATGAATCGGCATCGTTGATGGCATCGGGCCAATCGGAAATTGGAGGGCTGGAAGATCAGGGAGGAGCGGAGATTAGCGTGGAGCTTAAAAAGCTTCAGACAGACAGACACACGTTATTTTATAAATAGGGTGATACTCACTGAACATGTGAATATTTGAACCAAAAAATTGAGGTCAGAGGTCCTGGACATGGTTGAACCATACAAAAGTTGAACCTAAGGGGTCACAAGTCACACCTGGTGAACCTACGGTTGAAATGGAACAGTAATTGCTGCCAAATCACCCTGAGCTTGATGTGAGCACGGCTACGGCTTTCGTGGACGATGCGTGTGGCCTGAAGCTTGCCTGTGAATTTTTGGTGAACCTGAAAGGATGTTAGTAGCATTTTCAAGTGGCTGAAGTCGGCACAATGCCATGCTGAATGCTTATGCTTGTGGCAGTTCGCCGCTGATCTATGCTGACAGCCGGCTAATCAACGAGCTTATCAATATCTCAATTTAGTCCATAGCAACCATGAAAGGCAGCGACGAGCGCAGGACCAGCGCAAGAGGGAGGCTTGAGGAATCCATTCTGTGAGGAAAGGCAGGTAGACCAACCTGGTGGACCTGAGGTCGACCAACCTCGACCATGCATCAGCCCAAGTCGGCGAAATTTGGCCAACAAGACTTCAGCGAACTCAGCCAATGGGGACAAGGGGCATCCGGCATTTAAACTGGCGACTAAGGGCTGCTGGCGGCCGGAAAAACTTTTTTTTTGACCCCTGAGTTTGGATGAAGTTTGGGTGCGGGGAGGTTGAAATTCGCATTTTAGGCTCTTTAAAGCGTGTTTGTATGTATTCTGGAGCCTCAAACCTGATTCTAGAGGTAGGTATCTATATATGGCAACTGCCAGTCATTCGCGTATCAGCGAGTTCAATGGGCAACTGGGCAAACAATACATGCTGGAGACTAAGAAACAATGTAAAATGATATGGTATAAAAATTTTATGCATGATATTTGGACAGCATCGCGATATTGCCTTGAATCCAGCAGTGTGCAGCCCCATTCAACCAGAAATCCTGACTTGGACAGGAAAGATATCTGTTTCACTAGCCACAAAAATGTTTCTAAGATGTACAAGAGCACGGTGGGCCGCTTCACGGCCCACCACTTCAGTTGAAAAGGTGAACCCGAAGCAGCGTGGACGTGTTGATGAGCCAAGGAGCGACGCGGGGTCAGAATACTGATAGCGGAGTTTTAAAAGCCTCCAGACGGACGGACAGAAATAGACAGAAGTTATTTTATGGTCGATTGCATCCGAGATTGGCGCCGAGGCAGTGTCTGTCAAAGGTTGTTAGAAAGGTGACAAAAGCAGCCGCTATAAGGCTTACCGGCCTGGCACGGCATGTTAAATTTCTTGATGGCCAGTCCATAAATGACAGAACGGCAATGGATGGCATGAGCGGAGAATCAGCGGAGAATGTGGCGGAGATTAAAGGCTTCGGACGGACGGACAGGCTTAATTTTAGAAAGAGGGTGATTCTAATTAGATTGCCCACATCCTTTCATCCGGGCCTATGGGACTGAGCAAATCAAGAGTAACTTGGCATTGTGGTACGCGACGAGCACAAAAACACGTGAATAATTACCTTTTATGGTGCGTGGGAACGATTCTGTAGTTAGTTAGTCCGCGGTCGAGGGCTGAAAAAAGAAAATCGGCCATATATCTTTTTTTTTAATGCCGGATGCCCCTTGGACGGGGATCGGCTGAGCTCGACCGGCGGCAACCCACGTCAACCGGCTTAGCCGACGGGGGTCCGGAATGCAGTGAACGTGGTCCGCAGGTGGAAGGAGATCACCTAAAATCGCCAAAATATTTATATACACTACCCATATTGTATTCTAACAGGTCTTGGAAGCGGATTAAAAATTCCTGCTCAAAGACTGACATTGTGGAAATCTGCGCCCTAATACGACTGATTTGACCCTTATATCTTCGCAGATTTGCTCGGGAAAAAATTGAACAGCATGTTGGGACACTGAACTTGACATTCGGGCCAAAATTTTGGGCAAATGGCTCGGTTCTGAGACCTCTTTCGACCATTGTGCGTGACGTCACAACGTGACTGAATAATCGCGCTTCCCCTTCGACGCGCCCATGGACAAGAGGTGCCAAAAATGCGGTCCATAAAATTCACAAAATAGGTTTTGAAGGCCTTCAGAACCAGGGAAACTCACTTTTATGGGCCCGCAGACCAGAATGGCAATGAAAGTTCAAGAAACTCTGATCCAAAAGCCGCAATAGAATCTGGCTCATCTGCCCAGCATTTCCCCCAATACCCTGTGCCTTCTTTAACTGAGCTACCATTTAATGCATTCCTGATTGCCTTCTAGGCATTTCCGCATTTTTAATTGATATTTCTTTCTGTGTTATACAAGCCTAATTTCCGCAGAACCTGCAGTATCTGTGTTGAACACGTTATAATGGACCAACAGGAGCATTTAAAAAGGAAAAATTTCCTAGACCTGTTAGCGACACATCATGAGAGTCTGCATGCAAAAGATCTAGCCAATAGATGGAGTGGTTCTCTCAATAATGTCGATACAGTGACGAGATTGTAAAAGTGATCGTTTAATCAAGAACAAACAAGACCAAATAGCGCGGCGATCGACCTTGAATTGCCGGTACCCAAGAGAAGCGCGGACGGGACTCCCGTCACGGGAGATGGTCGTTGTTCAGAACAAGCCATTTGTTTGGCTGCGGCCTTATGTTGTTATGCTGGACCTTCCTCTTTCCCTTTCGGGCTTTGTTCCGAATTCTATTCTTGGAAGACTCTGCTGAATGCAATGCAATACTGCATCAGCTAGCCATATCTGCTGGAACAACACCTTTCCTGGAGAATTCATCGAACTCAAGCCACTCGGCCATTGAAACTTCATACTTCCGGATTATCGACGCATCGGGACGCGTATGTCCACCATCGCTCTCTTGTCGAGGTCTTGGTGGTCACTGTGGCGCTGGAAGATGACGAATATAAGCAACAGCGAGGTCATTCCTTCTCCCTCGCTGGCACCCCGAGTCCATCGAGTACGTCCATCTATTTTTACTCCTGTTCTCGGCCTGAGCTCCGCGCAGATACAAACGACTCGTGCCACTGTCGTCGCGTTCGTATAGACCAGCGGCTGCGGCCCCGTCCCGCCCTCGACCGTTGCACCTGACAATGTCGTTGACTGCGCGTCCGAGAACGAGCTATCGGCAGGAGAAGCCGCTGTATATGTGGGCCTGCCGTTCACGGAGCCCTGGTTCGTCATACTTGCCCTGCTTCCCTTGCTTCAATACTTACTTTTCTCAAAATCTCTGGTGCCCTGCCACCACCGCGCTCGCTGACGTCTCTGTGCTCGCCCTCCGCACGTGCGCGTTTTTCTAGCTCAGCGCAGCGCAACTCTGCCCTCTCAGTTACGCGCCTTTGCGATCGTCCTCTCACGCGTATGGCGTCATTGTTGTTTCGGCGTATCTGCAGCACCTCGCAGAGCGGAACCGTGTGGCACGGTGGGGAGGGTCTCGTACGAGCCATACACTCGTATCTTGCTGCGCCATGCCACCTGCTCTATCGGTAACTTGTCATCTTCTGCGCCGCCGTTCTCACTGTGTGATGCTCAGTGGCTCCGCGCTGTGCACCTTATTCTCGTAGTCACCGTGCTTCCCAGGCGCCGCTCGTACCTCTTTCCGTGGATTTCGATCCCCGATACCGCTTAGTCTGGAATACCATCCGACGCTAGGGAGGCGTACCACTCCCCTACTCTCTTTTCGACCCAGGTGTACGCCGGCGTCAAGCTGGATCCTCAAGACAGTTTCCTCGAAACCCGTACAGCTCGTGACTGGACGGATAGCCGGTGCGTACTTCAAGACATCTATCATTCATTCTTGTTAACTCCACCCCTCAGAATCCACCGCCCATCTACCGGTGCCTCCACGCTCTTCCAGTCCTCCGCGCTCACCATGATCGACGGCCGTGCCTCGTACTCGAGGATCCAAGGGACCTTCGCCCGTCCTTGACGTATCGCGCACCCCCAAACTGTCGGCGCCCTCACCTCCCCACGTTGCCTGTTCTACCACCCACCGCAACCTCACACATCCGCCATTCTCGACGTCGCACCATCGCGTATTTTCCTCCCACCCGGTCCTCGCCCTCGTCGATGCTGGGTCCGCCGTCCACGATGTCGATGTTGACGGAGGAGCGGGATGTCTTGTCTCAGGTAATCTACCTGGGTCCCGATACCACTGCAGGTCGCTACGGAAGCTTCGGAACGCTCTCCTGAGACCGCGCAGTTTACGGATCCTCGTACGTTTCGATCTGCATCCGTTTTCGTCCCTGCTCACTCTGCCTAGAATTCGTCCCGTCGGTGTAGCTTCGCCTTCGCGTCCTCGGGGCTTCGGCGGGAGGGACCGCAGCACGCGCCCCGTTCTCGATCGTCTCATCCTCAAGTCTCCTCGCTGCCTGCTCGTCTTCCGCGTTGGCGTTGCTGATGGTGCAACGCGTCGCCCTCGGCTTCGGACTCTCATCCTCAAGCACATCCACGCTGTCTGTCACGACCATCTCTTCCGTGTCTCCATCGGGAAATATACCTCGTCGCCGCCGTGCAGTGGGGTTTCTGGGCCTTATTTTCGACGCCCCGCCTGCTTCGCGGCACCACCTCCGTTTCTTCCCGCCGTTGCTACTCGACAACGTTCCCCTCGACGGAGCATTGGGCTACATCCGCGTTTTCAGTGTTGTCGGCACCTCGGCACCTCACGTCGCAGCCGTACTGCACCCCGGGCTGTCGCCTCTCCACGCTCCACCACCGCCTCGTCCGCAGCGTCGACGACGTCCCAGTCTTTGGAAACTTATCCTCGTACACGATATAGTCCACTGCCACGTCATCGTCGCGGGCGCCTTAATCATTGTACTACCTGCACCACTCGCCGACCTTCAGTCAGTCACTATTCCCTCGACCTGATACGATCGCTATACAACAAGCACCTTTTCCCTGGGGTCGAGATCGTCAAGGGGTGGTGCCGCGGCAACGATGAGGGACGGACTTCCAATGGACGTGCAGCGCTGCCGGAGACTGAGGCGACTGAGCGTGCTATTCTCATTCAAGGACGCATCGTGCTGAGGCTGCGCTCGGCGGACGGACTGAGTGATGGGCAGATGAGGGGCAGGACGGCGGAGCAAGGTCTTCTCCGGAGACCATCATTTCCAATCCGAGCGTAGCTCTGGTCGGGGATGGCGCCGCGGTAGCAGTATACCGAGAAGCGGATGTCATCGACCACATGGATGCGGCGGGGTGCGGCCGGATAGTACGCTCGCCCCCGCTGTATCCTCGTCCGCGGAAAGGGAGGGGAGGAGTACGAGGATGACGGGTAGAGCATTATACCACGGGGAGTTCTTAAGTGGAGAATGCGCGTCGTGCACAGAGGGTATTCCAGCCGTGCTCGCTTCCCTGTACGTCCATACCCGCAGGTTTGTTCTCGGCTTCGCTCCCTTCGGTGGCTCCGACGCTCACTCATTCTCAGCATTGAAGGCCCCTTACGCCATGATGGACAGTCGCCGCCTCCTCAAAATACTGGAATCCTTCGCGATTGTTTTCGGGCTTGCGGACTTGTGTAAGTCCCTACTGCCCGCATCCGCATGCCCTCACCAGTGCGCTCTTCGACAGCAGGAACGTAGGTCGAGACTCACTAGAGATCCCGGAAGCTGAAGCAACTCAGCGTATCTCTTTTCCTTTCGGTGCTTCATCGAGTACCTCCCCCTTGCTTTCGCGCATATCCTTGTCTTGACCAGCGCAGAGAGAAACAATCGTTCTTATTCGTGGGCGGGCAGAGCAGCAACTACGTTCGTCCTTGCTACACCACTGCCCATGTACACGCGTACAAGCGAAGAGAATTCTCAGCGTGATCTCCCCGCTCTATGATGAATACTTCCAAAGGTCGGGTTCGGCGACCTTTCTCTTCGCTTGGCCTCGTGCTGACTCCTTTTTTCTCAGAATGCAAGTACTGGGGGGCAACCACGCTTCTCGACATTTCGGCGCTATGGTGCACCCATTACGCATCAGATGCGGGACGTTCTTGCTCTGCATGCCCACGGCCCACGGCGCCGTCCCTCTCGTTCCATTGCATGTGTAGGTCTTGTGTAGGTCATTACGTTGTGCTTTATCTTAACGCCGACTCAGACTTCATCGGGCTTTCTTGTGTACAAGAAACTCGCTTATAAAATTTAATGTATGAGACTATCATACGGTGGCTTTGGTATGTCCCATTCCCCGCGTCATCTGCTTGTCCTTCTTACCGACTTCCTTCTCAGAGTCTACCTACGTTCAGTTCTCGCGCGAGATATGCATCCCATCCTGTGTATGCAGGAAGCTGCGGAGGCGACGCGTCTCAATAGAAAGCGGCAGATTGTTTGCCGGGCGCAATGTATATCACGAATACGTACGCGTAGGACGCGGAGCGCGCACGGGTCACCTAGTGCAGGGGCGGATGGCCATCAGACTATTCAAGCGCTGGAGGGTTTTGGAGCACCGCGAGGCATCTTTGCCGTAAGCGCTATCCATACGCACGAAGTAATAACAATCTTTCGTTTTGGAATCCTCCGATGACGGGAATCGTTGTATTGCGAACACCGGCCGAACTGAATACGAATCTGTGGGCGGCTGTCTCTTGAAAACTTGCCGGCTTGCACCTACATCAAGCTTCGACTGTGATGAGTTACATACAGCTTCAGCCGCCGCTGGTATATGCGTCAATCGGTCTTACAATTTTGCGACAATGGTTATGTGATACAGGCTGTCTTCACCGCTACAATCATGATGGATTCCATTCTGCGGAAAATGGATTTAGCGTCAAGCTAGTGAAAGCTTCTCTAAAATGGAACTTATCAGAACCTTTGGGGTCTTTCAGTCTTGGACTGTACTTCTCTATACTCATCGCCGTCCCTTGATCTTACCGTGAAGAAATACTGCGTTGAACGGCCGGC
The DNA here is from genome assembly GCA_014462675.1 of Mycena sanguinolenta. Classification (NCBI taxonomy): domain Eukaryota; kingdom Fungi; phylum Basidiomycota; class Agaricomycetes; order Agaricales; family Mycenaceae; genus Mycena; species Mycena sanguinolenta. The sequence goes on from JACAZH010000020.1 coordinate 1,468,531, forward strand.
TAGAATGCCCCATTTCTAGCCGCCTCGTCGGGCATAGGCGCATTTGGGCGCCTCCGTGGGTCTCGGCGCATAGCCATCGCCTAGCAACATCTAGACTTTGGCTGCTCTAGGAAGCCGTTTAACGCAGCGAAATCTTGTATTCCTCACTGCTGTCTTCGACAATTTTCCTGCTCAACTCCAGGCCTACTAGGGTCATTCTTCACCTGCACTTGACTGACGGACCTGTAAATCTAATTTGAAGAACATTCATTTGCTCAGTCACGGCTGTACGAGCGGAAGCGCCGTGCTAAATCAAGCGTTGTGCCGTGGAGTCCGGAAATCATCAATTTATATGTAGTGCGAGGTGTGTGCTGTTCTCCACGAGCCACCTCAGACACCTCACTCGCCTTTTTCTTCCACCTCGCAGCCCACCGAGACAATATCTTCCGTTTTACCTCAAGCGACATAAGTATGCACACAGGACGATCCGGTTAGTCAAACAACACTCAGGCACCAACAGCATCATTGATTCTGGCACAGGGGGCAGTGGAGGACAGCGCACAGGGAGACCGGCACCACCACGACCATCAGGATTACGACCTATAGCACGAACTCGGGCTTTAGATTTCCCCCAGCCTGGAATGCAAGATGCAGGGTGAGTCGAGGTTTTAGCAGTTCCCACGGCATGCTCTTAACGCAAACAGTATCACACAGGAACCGATGTTGGGGGTCCCACCCAAAATGCTTACTGCTTTACCCTTTGAAGCTCAGTTGATCCATGGTCTCGAGCAGAATATTGACAGCAGCAGTATTATGATCACACCAAGGCGCATGGGTGGGAAGAACAGAGAGGGGCACAGTGCTAGTGGTAGACCACGATCAACGGCAAATTCTATCAGCTTGCCAGAGACACAAGCTACTGTGTCAGTTAGATTATTTTGTTGTTGTGCCCCCTGACTCCTAAACAGTGAAAAGTTGGAGAAGTGGCTGCAAGCCCCAACTGACATGACACAAAAACAAAAGGAAATGGAGACACTTCACATCGAAGGCACGGGGAAATGGTTCCTTGATGGTGATGCCTTTGCTGAATGGGAAGAAGAAGCAGGAGTGCTTTGGATTCAAGGTCCTCGTAAGCTATAGCCTTAACTGTAATTATCATGGCTGATCAATCCTTCAGCGGGAAGTGGAAAGAGTGTGCTGAGGTGAATCTTTGCATCCTTCTTCCTATTTTGCCTATCTTAAACAAAATCAATCACAGTTCAACAGTGATCAAACATCTTCTTGAACAGGAAAAACCATTCACAGCTGTCACGTTCTTCTACTTTGACTTCCAAAAGAAAGAAACTCAGAATATTGAAACTGCACTATGTCAACTTATTCTGCAGTTGTCAGCCCAGTCTCCCCACCTCTACAGGACTCTGGATCATCATTACAGGTTATCCAATGGCCAGAAATTACCAAGTTACAAAGACCTACGGCACATACACACTGAGCTGCTCCGCGAGTTTGCACAGATATACATTGTTGTTGATGCCCTTGATGAATGCAACAAAAACAATTACAGCCAGGTGGTTAACTTTGTTTTGGCACTGCATGCATGGACAGAGACCTCAGTGCATCTGTTGATTACAAGCCAAGCTCAGGACCTCTTCACAAAAAGTTTTAGAGGTCTAACCAGTATCACGTTGAACGTTGAAGTCACCAAAGATGACATGGAGATATTTGTGGCCAACAAACTGAACACCAACCCTGATTTGGAAATCTGGGAACATCATCCAGAACCGATCCACTCCAAGATTATTCATAAAAGCAATGGGATGCAAGTGGCCTTATTATTATTTTTGGCTTGTCTATGATTAACCCAAGTTCGGCAGGTTTCGGTTAGCTGCATGCTATCTCACAGAACTTGCTTCTTGCAAAAAAGAAGATCAATTGGATGAAACACTCAAAAATCTTCCAGATAACATGTTGGAATTCTATTTTCACGCCCTTATACACATTCAGCAAAATGATTGGGTATATGTTGAAGCTTTGCTTCCTTCAATAACATTTTCCCAAGATCAACAATACTGGGATCAGGTCTCACCAGATTTCTTGGCTTTAGGATTGTGGAACACATGTGATCATGGGTACCTGAATATTGCATGTGTTCTGCAGAAGAAGGTTCAAGATCAAAATTACAGCAGCTTATTGGAAATTGCAGCACATCTGGGCAACCTAAAGATTGCATCTGTTCTGCTTGACATTGATACCAATGCCCGGGACTATGCTGGTGCATTGGGAGCTGCAGCCTATAAAGGCAATCTGAACATTGTACTTTTCCTCCTTGAGCGAGGGACCAATATCAATGTCGGGACCAAGAAATATGGAAGTGCCTTGGCAGCTGCAGCTTATCAAGGCAATATGGAGATTGTATCCCTTCTCCTTGACAAAGGTGCTTACATCAATGACAAACCTAATGGTACATCACTGTATCAGAGCAGCCTGGCAATTGTATCCCTCTTTCTAGAAGAGGAGGTCTATGTCAATGCTGGGTCTGGGGAGTATGGTACCGCATTGGGAGCTGCAGCATATCAGAACAACTTGGCCATAGTATCTTTTCTCCTTGAGAAAGGTGCTGACGTCAATGCTAGAGGTGGGAAATATGGCAGTGCATTAGGAGCTGCAGCATACCAGGGAAACATTGGGATTGTGTCTCTTCTTCTCAATAAAGGAGCCAATATCAATTCTGAAGCTGGACAATATGGCACTGCAATAGGAGCCGCTGCATACCGAGGCAATTTTGACATTGTATCTCTTCTCTATTTGAAAGGTGCTCGTATCAACAAAGGAAATAGACAATATGACAGTGTTCTTGGGTCTGCAGCTTATGGAGGCAGCTTACAGACTGTGTCTCTCCTTCTTGAGAAAGGTGCTTATGTTAATGATAGACGTGGGCCATATGGTAGTCCATTAGGTGCTGCAGCATATCAGGGCAACTTAGAGATTGTATCTCTCCTCCTAGCAAAAGGTGCTTCTATTGATGCAGAATGCGGAGAATATGGCAGCATATTAGAGGCTGCAGCACATCAAGGCAACAAGGATATTGTGTCCTTTCTTCTTGAGAAGGGTGCTAATATCAATGACGAACGTGGGCAATATGGCAGTGCATTGGGAGCAGCAGCATACCAGGGCCATCAGCAGATTGTATCTATTCTTCTGGAGAAAGGTGCTTCCATTGATAGGGAATGCGGAGAATATGGAAGTGCTTTAGGAGTTGCGGCTTTTCGGGGCCACTTAGAAATTGTATCTTTTCTTCTGGAGAAAGGTGCCAATGTCAATGTGCCAAGCAAAAAATATGACAGCATATTGGCTGCTGCTGCTTGTCAGGGCAATCTGGAGATTGTGTGCCTTCTTTTGGATCATGATGCAGACATTAAATCCCAGGGTTGCCGTGCAATAAAAGAGGCAACTGATGCCAATCATAATGATATTGTACACCTCTTGCAAATGAAGAGTACAGCACCAGATACAAAGCAAAAATATGATTGCCAGCACTGAATACGATGGTGTATTAGGTCCACAACCCATAGCTTCTCCCAAACCTATTTCAACTTTCATATTATATTCCCCCTCTCCAACCATCTTTCCACAATCACAGTAAGTTTGTAACCTTAACCAAAGTATGCAATTAACAAGTGCACTCAGTCGCCAAGCTATCCTTCCAGCAGACATTCATACTGCAGACACTATGTTTCCCTATGAAGGAGGCAGATTTTTTTCTGCACATTCCCCAGATTCTGCATTGTTGTGGGTAGAGGCTCATTATGAGGATGAACTTCTCATGACCATCCGAAAACATGGTCTCAGTGGCCCATTATCTGCTATGTTGTCTCCAGAAGTTCAAATGCTGGTTCTTTTTGGTTCAATTGAGGATAACTGGGTCCTTGAAGCTGCTCAGTCACTTGCCAACATTTCACAATTTCCGGTAATGATCCGGCCAATGGCAGATGATCCAGTCAGAATTTGGACTGAATCTGTAGTGCCACCAGATTTGCAGAATACAGAACAGACTGCAGGAGGAACCTTTCCAGAGATGGATCAGGCTAATCATGATTTGAACAACTTGAAAAGCAGCATAGAAAGTGAAGACAGTGTTGCAAGTGACAACAGTAATATCACATATATTACTGTTGGTCCTGTCTCTCGTCTTCGTGGAGGTGCAGATGAAACTGAAAAATACACCCCTCAAATGAGCCCTGTGCATAATGTCAATATTGACCTGGAAATTCGGCCAACACCTGCTATTTCCTGCAAGGTTACAATGGTTTGTGAAATCCAGGTGAGTTTATTGTTTTTTGTCTTGTTTACCATATTGAAGCAAAGCTAGTTCAAAGTTCAAGACAAGTACACAGATAAACGGCGAAAGGGGAAACGTTCACAGGCAGTTTCATGGTCTAGATTTTTAGTTGCTCCAGAAAGCATTGAGGTGGTTCCAGATCGATCATATAGCACTGTGGGGTTCTTTGTGCGGGACAGGGATATCTCACTTTGTGAAAGGTATGCCAACTGTGCTGCATAGTTCGCATGGAATTCATAAATTATTCTAGCTTGCCCTGTGATGGTTTTAGTCCACCACCTCAAGTATTGAAGACTACAGAGACAACATCTCGAGGCCTATCAGCTAGTATGGCACTAGCTTTCAGCCCACATCCAACAGGTGGGCCATCACTTGCCATCACCCGAATGAACACCACTGCAATTGAGAAGCTAAATGCTCAAGTGAGGCATTCAGACTCACTATGACATAATGCCATCTGAGCTGATCACAGGTCACACCCAAATGGGAAGTTGAATATTCTCCAGCTGGTCGTTGGAAGGAAGGGCAACACTCATATAATGGGCAAAATATTGTCTATTGGCCCTCTGAGGTCCCAAATAAACATCCTTTAGATGTGCAATTCTCGATGGGAATCAACTTTGTGGACCCTGAAGATGTGAGCGTTTTTTGTTCAACATGTCACATTTGTTAAGATCAACCCTAGACTGGCAATACGGAAACCCCGGAGATTTCATTTATAATCCGGAATCAAACCATGTTGTGGATCTATAATAACTCCTTGAAGGCTAAAGGTCAAGGCATAATCATTCTGACTTCGGTTTGTGCACTCAGTTGAATGCATCAAAAGCAAGCTGACTGTATCACAGTCATATATTCCTGCAATTGAAACTGAGACTGAAATCTATATTTCAGAGAGAGAAACAGTGAATCTGTTCCAGAAGCGTATGTTCATCCATGTCTTATAAATCCATTGCTGAACAAGTTCAAAGCAACACCTGTCAAAACAGAAAATGCACGTAAAGATGGAGTCCATTTCTCCCTATCCGCAGTGGAGTCACCCAGACAGGAAAGACCAAGCTTGCTCAAAAGATTCTCTTTGAATATGTCCTCATTGATCAGCCGCCGCCCTGAGGCCACACCACCCGATTCCCTAATTGCAGATGTGCCTTTGTATCAGCTTAAAGCCCGTGGATGGGATGTGACTACAGAACGATGGCAGATGCCAGATTATCCACCCTTACAATGCACTGTTCTGTCTGCAGATAAGGGGAAACAACATGACCAAGGCAAGTCCCATGGCCTGAACTCGTACTGGCTGAGAACTAAAAAACTCGATAGGTTCACAGATTGTTGCTGAGCAAGACAACATTGAGAGTGATGAGGAAATAGACCAAGGTAAATTTCTGTTACCCAAGGAGGGCCTGAATCAATGATCATACAGCTTCTTCGATCATTACAGGTTCAGCTATTACAAGTCCAGCAATACAGAGTAGCAACAAGAATTCGACAAAGTATAATGAGGTCAACAATGAAGGAAATTGAAGCCAAGTCCAAGAGGTATGAGCTTGCAACTGTGGAGCATCCAAGGGATCAATACATAACAGAGATCATGGCAAAAGGAAGCCAAATATCTGATCTCTAGGCTGGTTGGCAGGAGTAGTGTTTTGATGAACTTGTGCCCATACACACTTCTTTTTGGTTCTGACTGTGTAACTTTTTTCTCCTTGTGAGAGCACCAACTTGTAAGAGAAGACTGTGCATGGCAATCAATATTGTTCGATGTTATTTATCATTTTACCGAGATTGAGCATGCCAGTTTCACCCTAGGACTTTCCAAGGCAAAGCCGTGAGAAATTTGTATGGCCGTGCATATGGCCGTAAAACTGCATTACAGACCGTGGCATAACTGTAAAGGCCTTCATTTGAAGGCATACTGTATACGGTACAGTGGGCATCACTGTAGAGTAGCGTGCATGTCAGTGATGTGGAAGGGTGGGATAGACAGTTTATTGCTTCCCCCTTTGCCCCCATTTGCTTCATAGCCTATGGTATATTGGTCCCTGGATCAGATATTATTTGCATGTAAATGCTGTCGATCATCACCTTCTTACATGCAAACCACCATGTCGGATGCAACCAGTGACACGAGAGCTTCAGTGAGAACTTGTTGCCAGTGAACTAATTCCATATGAACTCCAGATTCTCCACATTTATGAGTCTTATTACATTCTACCGGCACTCTACGCCCACATGGCAATTTCTGTCTATTTCTCCTATTTTCCATTCTATATGTACACAGCTTCTCGGAACCATTCAGCCTATTCCGGGTTCATCCGTACCCTCCAGTACCCGGAATACCAACCCATCCTTGTGCCTACCTGCAGAGAACTTACTACTGTGACAGTGAGGTACGAGCATTCATAGATCACCTGTCCATATATGATGAACTATAGCACTACGTAAATGTCCCGGAACTCCAGGCGGAGCAACCACGACCAAAAAATTGGGATTTGCTGATGGTGGGCAAAAAAGGAGCTTGAGAGACTCATCTTGACTTCTCCTCGCAAGGTCTCTGGAGAAGTTGTGCTGGGCTGCTGGCACAGATTTCGGAAGGAGCTGTGTTGTGTTGGAGCATATATAAATTGAATGTGAGCCAGTAACTGCTCCATTTCATATCCAGGCTTACGAGTTATATTGGTTCGTTGATTACCGAGTTTCCAGCTTTTCAAGCTGCCTGTGTTTAACTCGTGCTTGGGAGCAAACAAATAGCTACTTTTCGAAGATACTACTCAAAGGGAATATGCTAGAATGGACACCGATACTGAGAGGACTTGCAGCCCCAGTTTTTTTTGGCATTGAATGAGTCCAACATGGGTGGCAGCAAATTGTCACCGTCCTCTGCGTCGGCAATGTCGCGAGCACAATCATCAGTCACAGCCAATATTCTCAAAAATTGAATACTGTTTTCTCTTCAAACTGCCCTCTTGCTCCTTGTCCTCATTAGCAACTGGACCACTGGATCTGGTCCTATAAGGGTGGTGAACCACAAAAAGATCCATATGCTTTACCATGTAGCAAGCCCTTTTTGAGCTGCAATGGCTGAAGCTTTCGTCGCTTTTTTGGGAGCCTGTTTACTACGCAAGCAGCATCTTCAGTATGAAACCTCTGCCAAATACAGTACTTACGCCTTTCCTTTATCCATCTCTTTCTTCCTGAGTAACAATCATTTCAGATGCAGTACAAGACAAGGATCAATGCTACAGACTTTTTTCTTTGCCTCAGCGTCCTTGAATTTCTGGAATGTCCTGAACCGATAATAAGCACGGTGCGGCACAAAGCAAAGGAAGCAATTACGAATAATCTTTTTCTGAAATACCCATCGCAACCCAAGGTTCTTTAGGCTTCAAGATCTCCAACTGAGTGTGGGAACCATGGCATGTTGAACCAAGTGTGACCACGGGAGAGGGTATACCCTTGTGCTCCAAATTTCAGGTCACGCAGTTGCCAGGGCACTTCACCAATCCGCATGCGTAGGAACCTTGTGATATCGCAATGCATGCTCGCACTTAACACAGACATGCGTCCAAGATGGATCAAGGACAGGACCTTTTAATTCTTGGACCTCTTCTTGTGGTGAGGTTCTCCTATGATGCGTAACTCCAGTACAGTCGAGTAATCACCAGTCAACGTTGGCCTCGCCCTTTAAAGTAGAATTGGATTTGAGGACAAGTTGACCACACATGGGTGCAACCCACTTCTTCGGACGAAGATGGACTAGCACCTCAAAGTGTCGCTCTTGAGCAAATTAGTTTTAAGTTGTCGTGCACGCCATGCTGCTTTGTTGACTGAATCCCTAGAAATTTTAGCTTCAATAGGATGAAGCTGAAAGACACTCATTAAACAATCACAGTTGCACTGATGATTTTCAAGGACTTGTCTCAGGGACTCTGATGTTCGATTTGAAGGGGGTGGAACAATGATGAAGATGTGCCAAAGATTCTGATTACTTTTTGTTTAGTAATGGGGCCAAAACCCGAAGCGGAACATCTGCACACACAAAACTTGCATCAATGAGAAGCTGGAGATGGTGAAATACCATACACACACGAGTTTGTCTGCGGCCTGTAAACAGAAGGTTTTATCCATGAGAAACGGTTGGATCTTGTGGGAGCTAAAATGCTTAAGTCGCGCACCACCTGTATATCTAGGACCATGGTACTTGGTGTTGCGCATGGCAGCACACCAAGCACGAAACCGGACCGGCAGTTTCCGCTACAAACAAGACCACATGCGCCCACATACTGTTGCCTTCCCTTCACTACGACACCTCCACATGCGTCCATTTCAAATCGGTATCATTCCACATTTCATTTTCATTTTGTCTTGATCTCCTGTTTGTGTTTCATTTGATTTTTCCATATATATTTCCTGTATGTTTTCCTACAAACAATAGAGCTCTTCGCCCCCCGATTTCATGTCTCAGCTTTTGCATGTTGCTGCCTTAGCTTCCCGCCTCGATGCTCGCTTTTATATTGTCCTTCGTTGTTCTCGCTCTCACTCCTGTAGCTACGCACCATATCACCAATGACACTCGCCATCACCTTCACGCATTTGCACCATTCAGCCAGCTGAGTGCAGAGCATGGATTGACCACCTCACACATTTATCATATTGTGATTGCTCTCAGAGTTGCCTGCTTGATTTGTTCAGCTCACGCACTCAGAGCAGCAGCATGTGTGACATTGATCAGAATGCTGGAGTAACAAGTCTGAAGTGCCACCGAAAATGTTAGCTGTTGAAAGCAGGAAACACTAGACCTAATAAGACCTAATAGATCCAGAGATATAGCAGTCTTATAAGCAACACGTGTTTCAAGGTCCAGTAAGGTATCGACAAAGTTGAGTGGTTCTTGGCTATTTGACGTTGTTCGCCTCTACGGTAAGCTCTGTGGCGAACATCATAAGTGATTTTCCAGCAATCTATCTTCCAATCGTGCACTCGCAGTGAAGGCTTGATAAGGATGCATGTGATTCGGCAGCAAACAACTTGTCAGTCGGAGACACTAACAAGAGCTGCATGACCTTGAAGATTGCTACACAATTTGATCTTCGGGCGGAAGAAGAGAAAGATGTGGACGCGTTCGGTAGAGGATGATTATCAGGGGCTAAGCTAGCCAATGTCGGACAGTGTCCAAATGTTTGACAGGTAGAAAGTTCGGGTGTCATAGTAGGAGCAAGAAGATGGACAGTGAGATAGCAGCAGGCGAAGAAGTAAATGTTCAGGATGCGGAGGATGTGCATGAGTGTGAGCAAAGAGCAGTGCAACAGGAGAGGACAAAGAGACAAATAGGAGAGAAAAGGAAATTCGTTGGCAAGGCCAGGAAAAAAAAAAGTGATCTGTTACACATCATGGCAACCGGTGTCGCCCCTATTTCTGCTGAGGACTTCTGTTTGCATCACAGTGAAGGCATATATGGCATGGTGGCTGGAATAACAAAAACAGTAACTAGCAGATGAGAGCACTTATGGACTGGAACATACATCAAGTTGGGTGGAAGGACATAGTGTGCCGAAAGGACAATTGATGGAGCATGTGTTGGCAAGTTGAGTGGAAGGACATACAATTGATAGAGGATGCGTCGGCATGTTAGTTCGTATTGAGTGCCGAATGAGCCGAACATGACACACACAGCCACTATTCTCATTACATCGTTATACTGATGTTTCGGGTGATCTTTGCTCCACCTAAGGGTTTTTGAAATAGGGATCATAAAAATGTAACGAAAATTGACACAGCCACTAATTTCATCAGTTCATTAATGCAGAACCGTGTTTGGGCGAGGTGCGGTGTTCGGCCATGGACAAATACTAAGAATGATTACATAAGTGTTCATACTGTACATCTGTGTATGTAGGCAACCAGCCTTCAGACCGTGACATCCCAAATAGTTTGCAGTAATGTAACTGGACCTTCTGTTACCATGACTGTTGCTTGTTTGGGCAACCATGCACTAGCATTTTCTCTACAAAGCACCAAATGAAACAGCGTATGGGCAACCACACTGACTCTGCAACTTATTTTGCATGCTTTTGAACACAATCCACCATTATTTGGGAGCTCTCAACCATAATTGCAAGGGAAAAATATTTATTTTATTTTTTGTAATGGAATTTTTCAGGGCAACCAGACTGACCGTTACTGTGACAGGGCTGGGTTTGGGCAACGCAACCAGCCCCTTCATTACCGTGATGGTTGCCTACACACGGATGTACAGTAATCTGTACATGTGAGTGCCAAGAATCATCACTGAAAACCAAGAGCGATGCTGCCATTAGCATCAAGAAATGTTGAGTTCCACAACTTGCGAGGAGAAAAAATCATGGCAAAGTCTCTGAAAATGAATTGACAAATGAGTAGTGTGCCCAATTTTCCAGTGTTCGGACAGCCAGCTGGAAAATACCGAGTCATTTGGTTTATGGAGTTGTCTGACTGCTGGGTTTGGGATGATGACTGTCACCTGATCTAGATTGGCATTCAATGGCCTGAGGCTGGTTGGAAGCCGATATATGATCGTAAAGTTTGGGCAGGCTTCCAACAGATTGTTTGAGCCCTTTAGGCCACACCAAATCTCACAAGCCATTGTAATCCATGGCCATGCTCTCAAGCCACTGAAAGGTATTAGGGTATCTCAAGCCATTACTGGCATACAGGTTCACCAGAATCCAATTACACATGTTCAAAAAAACATATATATATATATATTCAAATGTATGGAAGACAAGAATGTTTAACAATGCCATCTCGTGGTTCCTGAAGCCCACGAGGGGACCACCACTTTGCACAAAGGACAGGCATTTTTCAGCGACTGTCTTGTGCTCCACCTCTGGTGAAGCCTGAAAACAGTGAGACAGAGTGAAATGGTTAAGAAAAGAGGTGCTCACACCTGGATATCACCAGAAAGACTGGTAGGAGCTGCACAACAGAAGGCACACACCTGCTGAGGATGTTTACGGCATTGATGAAACAAAGTTCTCAGTTCAAAGTATCTATGGAGCAAGCATGAAAAACTGCTATGAGGTGGAGAGATATAGGTCAAGGAGTCGCTACACACCTATAGGATTCAGAGCATGAACGATGCCCAACCACCCTAAGTCCACCACAATTCCACCATGAACTCACATCAAACACACTAAGTACTGCTTGGACAAGAACATTGAATCAATGAGTGGACAATGTGAGGTGATGGCGGCAGACCAGTGGCAGCGACGCAGAGTGGAAGAGCACAAGAGGGGTGGAGGTGAGAGCAAGAGACTTACATGTAGACATGTGGAGCTCCAGTGCTCCACATTTTGGTTGACTTTGGAGCAATGTCATCATTGTTCACAGCATACTCTGAATTACTCCGAGGCGAACCAATTTCAACACGAAGCATTCAACCACAGCATCAAATTAGTTCCACAGCCAGAAGATGCTAATTTCGAATATCTTGGGATGAATGTAGGCTTTCTCTATGTACTCATGAGTCAAGAGCTGTGGAAAGCCATCATTTATCTTGAAGGGAATTGAAACAGCTTCTAATGGATTACAAGCCTTTCCGTCAGTGGCCTGTAAGCCCTATCAAGCCGCATCAATCAGTTGTAAGCAAAACAGCTTTTTTGCGACAGGGGATTGAGCCGGTAATTTGATTTTGAAGAGATTGCAGACAATCCGCAATCTGCAATGTGCAAGAACCACTAAAACAGACTTGGAAGTTGGAACAAAGAGTGATACTGCTGTTAGCACCAAGAAATGTAGTTCCGTGAGGATAAAAAAATTATAGCCAAGTTTCCGTGTGGGCGAAAGGACGTAGTCTCTCGTAGACAGGACGCTACAAACATACAAGCTCATACTTCGCTTTGTTTGTGGTCTGTTGATTATCTCGATCAAGTGATCGCTAGTTGACCTTATTATATAATCACAAAATTCCCGGTGACCGAAATGCCTCATGCGACGTGTTTTGGCCCAACTCGAGGGCGAATTCAAGTTCTTTGGGCTCGGAAGTGAGACTTCCTCAGCCAAATCTTGGCCATAGACTCGCAGAATGAGAATGCCGCATTTTGATGGCACGGCACCGGAAACAGCTGATAATTTAGCATTTGTTGAAAGAAAGCTAAAGAAACAATTCGAAGGTCATATTTCATTCAAAATATGTATTAGCTATCATTCTATCCGTAGAAATGAGTGAATCGGGGTGCTGGGAGCACAATGCGAGCCTCAGATGCTCGTGGGAACGAATTCAAACTCTGATGATTAGTAATAACGGGACCTAGCGATCATCGGTGGCGCGGTAAACTTAGTCTATTAGTTACCGCGTCAAATAGCCGGCGGCCTGCGTTATTATGTAACGATCACGAATGCTTGTGCAAACAAGTGTTTAGCGAGACGCGTCTCGATGCGTTTCTTGGCGTCATCCACATAAAAAGGCCATAATTCAGCATAAAACACATATAGGTACATTATGAAGTATTTTCCCATAATAAACTGATTTTTCTGAAGGGTAATGAGATGATTTCGACTCAAACACCCAGAATGAAGCCAAGATATTCATAAGAGGACTTCTCTTGCTCAAAATGGCTCTTGAGCGCATGAACACTTTATTGATGATGTATGATGAAGTTTCCTAGCATTACATTTCTTGCCAGCTTGCCAGACAGTCAGCGACGCGTCCAAGTCGCGTCAATTGCCTGCTCACGTGAGTTCTGAAAGGGGAAGCTTATATAATAACGCAGGCCGCCGGGTAATTTACGCGGTAACCAACAGACTCTTTATCACGCGAGGTACGAGCGAGGATCGATAAAGAGTCTGTCAAGAGAGACTACGGTAAACTACAGACCAGAAAGGATGCTGACCAGAATTTGGGAAACCAAGACTCCAAGAGCAATGCTGCCGTTGGCATCGAGAAATGTCGAGTTCCTGGAGGGAGAGACAATCCTCACAGAGTCTCCGCCTGTGCGAAAGGGACTCCCGTCACGGGAGATGGTCGTTGTTCAGGACAAGACATTTGTTTGGCTGCGGCCTTACGGTGTTATGCTGGACCTTCCTCCTTTTTGGGCCTTGTTCCGGACTCTATTCTTTGCGCGCTCGAGTTGGACGCTCTGCTGAATCCAATGCAATACTGCACCAGCTGGCCACATCTATTTCTCTTTGGTTGACAAACGCCTTTCCGGGAGCTCCCTCGAACTCAAGCCACTTGGCCATTGGAATTTCGATGCATCCGGATTGCATTCACCTCATGGACGCATCGGGACGCGTATCTCCACTATTGCTCTCTTTTCGAGCTCTCGATGGTCACTGTGGCGGTGGAAGAAGGCGAGTTTAGGCAGGGGTGAGGTCAGAGTTCCTTCTCCCTTGTGGGTACTCCAAGTCCATCGAGTATGTCCATCTATTTTTTCTCCTGTTCTCGGCTTGAGCTCTGCGCGGATAGAAACGACTCGTGCGTATCGACCAGCAATTGCGTCCCTGTCCCGCCTTCTACCGTTGCACCTAGCAACGTGATTGACTACGCGTCCGACAACGAGACTATCTGCAGGAGAAGTCGCCTTCTATATGCCTGCTGTTCACGGAGCCCTGGTTCGTCGTACTTGCCCTTTGCTTCCCTTGCCCTAATGTTTACCTTTCTCAGAACCTGTCGTGGCCCGCCACTACGGTGCTCGTCGACGTCTCTGTGCGGGCCTTGTGCACATGCGCGTTTGCCAGCTCGGCGCAGCGCAATGCTGTACTCTCGATTTCGTGCCCTCTCGTGCGTTCGCGCGTCTTCCGTGGCGTCATCGCTTTTGGTGTATCTGCAGCACCTCGCGAAGCAGAATCGTGTGGCGAGACTCGTCCCGCTTCTGGGGCTCTCCAACACAAGGCGTACATCCGTATCTTGCCGCGTCATGCCACCTGCCCTATTGGCAGCTCGTCATCTTCCGCGCCGTGGCTCTCACTGTGCGCGATGCTCTCAGTGGCTGCGCGCCGTGCACCTTGTGCTCGTGGTCACCGTGCTCCTGGACTACACGACGCGCCGCTCGTGCCTCTTTCCGTGGATTTCGATCTCTGATGCCGCTCTGTCTGGCATACCAGCCGAAGCGAGGGAGGCGTACCACTCTCCGTCTTTTCGGCCCAGGCGTACGCCAGCATCAAGCTGCATCTCCAAGACAGCTTAACTGGCTCGTGATTCGACGGATAGCTGGTGTGTACTTCAAGACATCCATCTTTCGTTCCTGCTAACTCCACTCTCAGAATCCGCCACCCATCTATCTTCCAGTCCTCCGCGCTCACCATGATCGACGGTCGTGCCTCGTGCTCGAGGATCCAACGGACCTTCGCCCGTCCTTGACGTCTCGTGCATCCCAAACTGCCGGCGCCCGCCCTCGCCTCCCCCCACGCTGCCCTTTCTACCACCCACCACCACCTCGCACACCCGCCATTCTCGACGTCGCACCATCGCATATTTTTCCTCACCACCCGGTCCTCACCCTCGTCGATGCTGGGTCCGCCGTCCACGATGTCAATGTTGGTGGAGGAGCGGGATGTCTTGTCTCAGATAATCTTCCTGGGTCCTGATACCACTCCGGGTCGCTGCGGAAGCTTCGGAACGCTCTCCTGAGACCGCGCAGTTCGCGGATCCGCGTACATTTCGATGCGCGTCCATTTTTCATTCTTTCTCACTCTGCCTAGAATTCGTCGCGTCGGTGTAGCTTCGCCTTCGCGTCTTCGGGGCTTCGGCGGGAGGGACCGCAACACGCGCCCCGTTCTCGATCGTCTCATCCTCAAGCCTCCTTGCTGCCTGCTCGTCTTCCGCGTTGACGTTGATGGTGCAGCGCGTCGCCCTCGGCTTCGGATCCTCATTCTCAAGTATATCCGCAGTGTCTGTCGCTACCGTCTCTTCCATGGCTCCCTCGGGAAGTGTAGCCCGTCGCCACCGTACAGTGAGGTTTTCTGGGCCTTGTTCTCGACGCCCCGGCACCACCTCCATTGTAAGGGCGCGGGCTTTACGTACGCAACACATGTGAGCCCGGTAGCTTTTTCCCAGGGCCGGGTTTTTTCCCACAGGGTTTACCGGTCCGGGTTTTGATGCACCTGCGGCGTAGTCAGTATGTAATATGTATATTTAGCCTACTACTTTAGTTACCGGTGACAGCGGGGTTATTGGCTGTGCCACGTAGTCTACTTCCCCTTGTCTTCTCAACGCCAGTTGCCTGCTTGATACCTTGGATCTTCTGTGCTTATTTCTGGCCTCTGTTCTATTTCTGGTCTTGGGTAGCCAGCACCGTGACAGTTTGAGAAGACCCCAACCCCGGCTTTTAGCTGCGTACCCTTGCTTCTAATTTTGTGCTCTCACTGCCACACCTAGCTTCTATTCTTTTCGTCCCTTCACTGCTTTTTGGATTCTTCTTTCCCACCCTCCAAAAATGTCCTATGATCAGCGTTCGAGAACTCCTGGCTGGGGTTCTGATGCCTGGGGCAACACTAGCTCAGGCTACAGCTCTGGCTTCGACAATGGCTCGTCTCAGCCATCTGGGGACCAACAATACCAGCAACAATTCCAGCAGCAATTCCAGCAGCCTCCTACTCCTTCCCCTGATGCTGTAATTCACCAGCTCTTCACTGAGGTTCGCAGCGAGGCTGCCGCGACTCGGCAGTTCTATGAAGCCCAGCAAAATGCGTTAACAGTGGCTTTGCTGCCGCCGCTGCGAATCCTCCTCCTCCTGCTCCTGCTGCTGGTCCTCTCCCTGCTGCTACTGCCCCGCCGGTCGTTCCTACTCCCACTACTGCCGCTCCTGCCCCTGTACCTGTTGCTCCGCGTCCTCTCAAGGGGCGCGAGCCACGCCTGTTCACTGGCAGTACCAAGGACGTCGAGGCCTTCATCGACGAAGTCGAAACCAACATCCGCCTTCAGCGAATGACTGACGATCTGGACAAGACGGGATACTTTTCCACATACCTCAAGGACGGCAACCCCAAGTCCTGGTATTATTCCGTCAAGGCCACCAATATGTCCCTTCTTTCTGATTATCCCCGTTTTGTTGCTTCTTTTCGCTCACAATTTTCAGATTCCAACTACACTGCCACTGCTCTTCGTCTGATCAAGGCGTTGAGGCAAACGGGCTCGTGTGCTAACTATGCCATGAGATTCCGTGAGCTGTTGGCTCATGTGGATTTCTCCGAGCAGACAAAGCTTGATCAGTTCCGTGACGGCCTCAAATCGAGCGTCCGGGATAAGATCGTGGGGGTTCGTCCCAAACCCACCGCCTTTGAGGCTTTTGTCACACTCGCGATCGAGATCGACAATGACCTGCACGAAAACGAGATTGCCACTCGTGAACATGCTGGGGGCTCGCGTTCGACCGCGAATTCCTCTCGTCCCAACCATCGCCCGGCGGTGTCCTCTCCCCCTGGCGTCATCCTCAACTTCAGACCCCACTCCCATGGAGGTCGATTCCTTGAAGTTTCAAGGACCCTTGACCCAGGATGAGAAGGATCGCCGCCGCTGGAACAACCTCTGTCTTTACTGCGGAGGTCCCGGTCATGACTCGGGGACTTGTCCCAACAAGTCTGCGAAGGCGAAAAAGCGCGATGCTGCGCGACAGGCTGCTCCCGCTCAGGCGGGAAAAGCCTGACTGAGAGTCCACCTCCTGCCCTAGGGCTCTCGGGTTCTGACGCTAGGGCACGTCCTGATCTCGCCGTGAAGCCCACGTTCATTCGTGCGACGAATGGACACTTTATACCCCAAAACTATGTCGTTCCTCGTTTCGTCTTTGCTTCTTTCTCTCACTTGAATTCTCCAGATCACTTCTTCATTTCTGTTTCCCTCTCCTTTCCCGGTCGCGCTCCCATTCGCACCTTTGCTCTGGTCGACTGTGGTGCCACTGCTTCCTGCATCTCTGAACGGTTCAGCCAAAGGCATTCGCTTCCGCGGACGCCCAAGGATGTTCCTGTCCCAATCACAGCCGTTGACGATCGTCCGATCGCCGGCGGACTGGTCACTCATGACGTTGTTGCGCGTCTCTCTGTAGAATCCCACTCAGAGGTGATTCGCCTTGGCGTCGTGTCTGTTGGGTATCCGGTTATTCTCGGTCTGGACTGGCTGCGCCCGACACAACCCCGAAATCGACTGGACCTCAATGGACCTTTCCCTCTCCTGCTGCAACCTCACTCGTTCGGATCCAATTCGTGGTGGGCGCTCGAGGCTTCGGTCTCTCTCGCCCCTCACCGGGTTCTTCCGCTCTCAACTCTGTCTCCTCAACCTCCGTCGGACTAGGCTTCGGTCTTCGCGGCGAGTTGTTTCCTTTCTTCCGTTCTGCTTCTCTTGCTCCACCCAACTCTGCTCCTGTACCCCCCCTCCACTCATGTACCTACGATACATTCTCATGATGAGCGTTTGGCCGACGACTCGTCTCTGCGTTTGTCTGCGGACAGCGCGCCAACTCCTCTGATGTGCACATCACCCTCTGGTTCCTTTCTCTCTGCGCTGACAGGACTTAACGGCTTCGGTCGCTCTGTTCTTGATCGCACTCACCCTGTTCCTGCTCCCACTCCTCGAATTCGAGTTCTTAATCCGTCTCGTTTTCGTAAACTCAACAAGAATCTTGATATTTCACTGATTCGTTTTCATCCTGTAGGCTCTCCTGCTTACACCCTCGCCTCGATGGGCTCGACGTCCTCGACTCACGACTCCGACCTCGGTCCTGACAACCCTGACGAACCTCATGACTCCTCTGCGCTGCGCGCTCTCCCTCCTAAATACATGCCTTGGGCTTCGACAGTTTTCTCCGACATCGAAGTCAACACTCTGCCTCCCCACCATCCTTACAACATCTCGATCGATCTCGAAGACGGCAAATCTCCTCCTTTTGGCCCAATGTATCGCCTTTCTCAGGACGAACGTGATGCTCTGGCAAAATACCTCGATGAGAACCTCTGGAAAGGTTTTATTCGGCGTTCTACCTCCTCCGCGGCTGCGCCGATCCTCTTTGCCCGCAAGAAGTCGGGTGACCTTCGACTCTGTGTCGATTATCGTGGTTTGAATTCGATTACGAAGAAAAACCGCTATCCTTTACCTCTTATTGACGATCTTCTCGACAGGACTCAAGGTTGCAAGGTTTTCTCAGTTATTGACCTCAAGAATGCCTTCAACCTTGTCCGCGTCAAAGAAGGCGACGAATGGAAGACTGCTTTCCGCACTCCCCTTGGCTTATTCGAAACCCTAGTTATGCCCTTCGGTCTCTCCAACGCACCTTCGACTTTTCAAGCCTTTATCATGGATACGCTGCACGATTATCTCGATGTGTTCTGTGTTGTTTATCTTGACGATATTCTGATTTTCTCTCGTTCCCAGGAAGAACATGATGAGCATGTCAAGAAAGTGCTCGACTGGCTTCAGAGCGCGCGTCTTTTCGCTAATCCCGAGAAGTGCGAGTTTGACCGGTCCGAGGTTACTTACCTCGGTTATGTTATTGGCGCCGATGGTATCAAGATGGACCCCAAGAAGCTCGACACCGTCCGTAACTGGCCGGAGCCGCGTTCCGTCAAGGATATCCAGTCATTTTTGGGTTTCACCAACTTTTATCGCCGCTTTGTGGACCATTATTCTTTTGTTACTCTTCCACTGACTTCTCTTTGTAAGAAGGATGTCATCTTTCAATTCTCTGCTTCTGCTCGCGCCGCCTTCGACAAACTCAAGGCTGCACTCCTCTCCCAACCTGTTCTTCGTCACTTTGACCCAACTCGGCCTTCCACCCTTGCGACCGACGCTTCTGACTTTGCGCTTGCTGGTGTTCTTATGCAGCCTGACGACGAAGGTCACCTCCATCCTGTCCGCTTTCTACTCTCGGAAATTTACTCCTGCTGAAATCAACTACGAGGTCTACGACAAAGAACTTCTTGCTGTCGTGGAATCCTTCCGCGACATGCGTGCTTGGCTTATTGGCACTGCTCATCCTGTGTCGGTTATCTCGGACCATAAGAATCTCAAATACTTCATGTCTACTCGGGTTCTTAATCGCCGCCAAGTCCGCTGGTCTATGTTCCTCTCCGAGTTCGACTTTAAGCTTTCCTGGGGTCCCGGTGTCAAAAATGTCGCTGATGCTCCGTCACGTCGTCCGGACTTCGTCCCTCAGAAGGGGGATGAGACCTCTGAAGCTCAATTCAAAACGCTTCTTCGGCCTTATCACACCGAGCTCCTGTTTCCTGATCGTACTCTTGTTCCCTCAACTCCTTCCTCTCCTCCTCCTTCCGCTACCCTCTCTGCCCTCACCACACTCTCGATCGACTCGTCCGAACTCCTTAAGCGTTTTCAAGATGCTTGGGAGGTTGACCAGGAGTGGCATGAAGCTCTCGCGAAAGGCGACTCAGACTTTGTTGCCGAACGTGGGATGGTATATCACAAGGGGCGTCTCTTTGTTCCTGAACCTCTTCGAGCAGATGTCCTGCACTCACGTCATGACTCAGTTGTTGCAGGACATCCCAGCCGCACTCGTACTCTTCAAAATGTTCAGCGGGATTACTCGTGGCCGGGTTTGTATACACGCGTTCGAAAGTACGTCAATGCGTGCGATCTCTGCCATCGGATCCAGGCCGTCCGACATCGTC
This sequence comes from Mycena sanguinolenta, assembly GCA_014462675.1. NCBI lineage: Eukaryota > Fungi > Basidiomycota > Agaricomycetes > Agaricales > Mycenaceae > Mycena > Mycena sanguinolenta. The sequence goes on from JACAZH010000020.1 coordinate 1,488,443, forward strand.
CCTATGGGCCTCTCCAACCTCTCGATATCCCGACTCGTCCCTGGCTCTCAATCTCAATGGACTTTATTGTTAAACTCCCGGACTCACATGGCTACGATTCTATTTTTGTTGTCTGTGATCGGCTGACTCGTGCTGCTCATTTCATTCCTTGCAAAGAGTCATTAAATGCTCCTGAATTTGCCTGGCTATTCCTTGATCGGATTTTTCGATACCATGGACTTCCTGAGTCTATTATCTCTGACCGCGGTGCAGTGTTCATTTCTCAATTTTGGTCAGAGCTCACCCGTCTTTTGCAAGTTGATGTGCGCACTTCCACTGCCTATCACCCGCAAACCGATGGTCTCACCAAGCGCACCAACCAAACGCTCGAAACCTACCTTCGTGCCTATGTCTCTTATCAACAAGACGACTGGGTCAATTACCTCCCTCTTGCTGAGTTCGCGTTCAACAACTCGGTCAACTCCTCCACCCAGCAGTCTCTCTTCTTTGCAAATACTGGCTTCCACCCCACTTTCGAACCCCGTATTTCCGAGGCTGCACCTGCGGTTGTTCCTGCCGCAGCTGACTTGGCGACTCGACTCGAACGGATCCATCTCGAGTTGCAAGCTGAGCTGAAACATGCTCAAGAAGTTCAAGCTCGTGCTTATGACCGCCACCATGATCCCATTCCTCCTGACCTCCAGCCTGGCCGTCTCGTGTGGCTCCTTCGGCGCAACATCAAAACTACTCGACCGTCTGACAAGCTTGATCATCGGCGACTTGGACCTTATCCTATCGAGTGTGCCATTGGAACCCGGGCCTTTAAGCTGTGTCTTCCTTCTTATCTTTCTCGCCTTCACCCCGTTTTCCACATCTCCCTCCTTGAACCCTACAATGACCCATCTGAATTCCACCCGCACGCTGACCCTCAGCCCTTTGAGCTGCTTCCAGATGATGATCCTGCAACCCGTGTTGCAGCCATCCTCGATGCTCGCAAGACTGGTCGACGATTCGAGTACCTCGTGCGCTTCACTGGAGCCTCTGAGGATGAAGATGCTTGGGTTCCTCTTTCTGACATCCCTCGTACTGCTGATGAGCTGCTTGAACGGTTCCACCGCCGTCATCCCCGTGCACCTCGCCCACAACGCGTTGTGCTGGAACAAACTTACCCAGTGGAAACTTCTAATTCTATTTCTCCTCCTTCCACTTCTACTGTTGATTCTCCTTCTGTTCCAGATTCGGTTCCTCCTCCTCCTCCTCGTCTTTCGACTTCAACTCCGTCTGCTGTTCCTCGTGCCTCCCGTCGCATCCCAACTCCTCCACCAGTTCGAGAGAACTTACAATCCAACTACGTTCCGCCTACCGTCACAACTACTCGCTTTGGATGCAAATCTCGTCCAGCTGATTGTCTCGACCCCATCATCAAAGGTCGTGGACCTCGCCCGCCTTGATATTCCGCACTCGTCCTTCGTCCGGCGCTAGAAGGGGGATAATGTAAAGGCGCGGGCTTTACGTACGCAACACATGTAAGCCCGGTAGCTTTTTCCCGGGGCCGGGTTTTTTCCCACAGGGTTTACCGGTCCGGGTTTTGATGCACCCGCGGCGTAGTCAGTATGTAATATGTATATTTAGCCTACTACTTTAGTTACCGGTGACAGCGGGGTTATTGGCTGTGCCACGTAGTCTACTTCCCCTTGTCTTCTCAACGCCAGTTGCCTGCTTGATACCTTGGATCTTCTGTGCTTATTTCTGGCCTCTGTTCTATTTCTGGTCTTGGGTAGCCAGCACCGTGACATCCATTTCGTACTGCACCCCGGGTTGTCGCGTCTCCACGCTCCACCATCGCCTCGTCCGTAGCGTCAACGACAACGTCCCAGTCTTTGGAAACTTATCCTCGTACGCGATATAGTCCACTGCCACGTCACCGTCGCAGGCGCCTTAATCATTGTACTACCTGCACCACTCGCCGACCTTCAGCCAGGCACTATTCCCTCGACCTGATACGATCGCTGTACAACGAGCACCTTTTCCCTGGAGTCGAGATCGTCAAGGAGTGGCGCCGCGGCAACGATGAGGGACGGACTTCCGATGGACGTGCAGCGCTACCGGAGACTCCGGGCACGGGGGCGACTGAGCGTGTTATCCTCGTCCAAGGAGATGACGCTTCGTGCTGAGGCTGCGCTCGGCGGACGGAAGTGGTGGGCAGATGAGGGGCAGGACGGCGGAGCAAGGTCTTCTCCGGAGACGATCATTTCCAATACGAGCCTAGCTCTGGTCGAGGATGGCGCCGCGGTAGCAGTATACCAAGAAGCAGATGTCATCGACCGCATGCCTCCGTATGGGTGTATATCGATGAGGGGCGCGGGAGGGATGGTGCGGTGTCTTTGGGATAAAGGTAGTCGATGTGCTGAATGCGGTGGGGTAGGGCGAGGTTGGGCCAGATAGTACGCTCGCCCACGCTGTATCCTCGTCCGCGGATAGGGAGGGCGAGGGGAGGAGTACGAGGATGACGGGTACAGCATTATCGACCTGGGTCACCACGGGGAGTTCCTAAGCGGAGAATACGCGAGGGTATTCCAGCCGTGCTCGCTCTCTGTACGTCCATACCCGCAGGTTCGTTCTCAGCCTCGCTCCCTTCGGTGGCTCCTCCGCTGATTCCTTCTCAGCATTGAATGCCCCTTACGCCATGGTGGACAGTCACCGCCTCCTCTAACTGCTGGAATCCATCGCGATTGTTTTTTCGCTCGCGGGCTTGTGTACGTCCCTCCTTCTGCCTGCACTCGCTTGCCCTCACCGATGCGCTCTTCGACAGCAGGTCGAGATCCCGGAAGCTGGAGCCGCTCAGCATATATCTTTTCCTTTCGATGCTTCATCCAGTACGTCCCTTTGCTTTCGCGCAAGTTCTGGTCATGACCGGCGCGCACACAGAAATGGCTCGAGATTGCTCCCAAGGAACAGCAACTACGTTACCTCAAAGCTGCGCCAGGCACTGTCCTCGGCTGCACACGCATACGAGAGTGAGAGAGTTTTCGACTCGCTCTATCGTGCGGCCAGTGCCGTTCGTCGTCCGGTCTCTTCGCTCTCCTTCACGCTGATTCTGCTCATCGCAGAATCTACGGACGCTGATATCTCCACGCTCTTTTCGATGCCTCAGCGCTAGCTAACGTAGATAGTTAGTTCCGCGCATCCACGTTGTGTATAATCCGCAGTTTTCGACGTGGTGCAATGCCGTATCTTGCGACGCTCATACTCAGCGTTCACGGCGCCTGCTCTACCCTCCGCGTCGTCCCTCTGGATGTGCAGCACGTCGCGGCGCCCGTCACGCTCACGTGGCATCGGACTATCCGCGGCCTTCTCGTGTACACGGAGCTCACGGATAGGATTTAGCGTATAAGATATCAGACGATAACTTGTGACTCTCCACGTATCTGCTTATCCTCACAGAGTCCCAGAATCCACGCCTGTACCTGTAGTTCTTGCGCATACTGTCCAGGATGATTATTACCATGCTACTCAAGAGCCGAAACATCTCGAGGCATGCTTTGAGACATTCCTGCCGTCAGCGCGATTCGTACACCTACCAATAACAATCTTTAGATTTGAAATCATTCGATGCCGGGAATCGTTGCATTATAAGCGCTGTTCTGCCGAACCTGATACAGATCTGCGGCGGCGTACTTTGACTCCTCTTACGGCTTCAGCCACCCTGAAATGTGAATGAACGTCCCGTATATCCCGTAAATATGCAAAGATGAGTCCGCAAGCTCGGGGGACGGCTATTGCTTTGGGGACGGACTTCGGCCAAAGTTCGAGTGAAAACCGTTCCAAAACGGGAGCCGTCAGAACAAATGCTGTATTTAGGGGCGGCTTTATTCTCACACGGCTCCTTCTCTATCTCACACATCAATCCTATCCCTTGCCCACTTTCGGCACCCCAACTCAGCCCCAACCCACCGAGGTACACACGACCAGGGTACATCCATGGTCCTACATTAGTCAAGTTTTCTGGCACCTAAAATTTAATTTAAATTTGATCACCCCGAACATTTAATCAATCACACAAGGCTTGGTGCTAAATCTCCTCCAACATCATACCTGTCAAATCCTTGACTGGGTATAAGAAGTGTTTGCAATCTTATACAGCACGTGGTCTTGACTTCGTTCTCGCCCTCTAACTTGATCCTCGTCCTCTCCTCAGTGAGATATACCTCTTTTGGAACCGTTGATAACAGTGACTAATATTGTCGCAAAGAGCTAGTCTCTCCAGTCTTCCTGAAACAACTTGAGATTATGGTGGATGATACGGAATCCCAGCTGGATACCACTGGTGGGACAAACTTATGCTACTTGGCTGAAATAGTGATTCATTTTGAATAAGGTGGTACGACAAATCAAACTGATTCATCTGATCACGCTGGGTTGGGATCTACGGTCCATATCAACACCCAACAGCTCCTCTCGACAAGTCCAACTCTGCTGGATGACACACTTGATTCAAAGCATGTACCTCAGGTTTCCGATATGGAAGCATCTCAGATTGCTATCCATTGTCCTCTACCATCAAGAATTTTTCAAGGCAGAAGAGTTATCCTTGCTAAGATGCATGACTTTTTCACCTCGAATAGGGGGACACAACACATTTATGTACTGCATGGACTCGGAGGTGCTGGAAAGACTCAGATTGCTCTGAAGTTCATAAAGGAGTCAGCATCTTGGTGAGCTTGATTGTAACTTGAAAAAAATTTGTTACTTGATCCAATTTCATGTTCTAGCTTTTCAGATGTCTTTTTCATTGATGCCAGCAACACTGTGACAATTGAAACCGGTCTCAAAAACATAGCTGTTTCGAAAAATACTGGGGATTCTTCACAAGTTGGCTTACTATGGTTGACCCGCAAAGTTGAAGAATGGCTTCTTGTTTTTGACAACATGGATGATCCAAGCATCAACTTGAATAATTTCATTCCCCAGTGTGATCATGGGAATGTTATTATCACTTCACGAAATCCTGGGCTATGTGTTTATGCCAGGTCACATTCTGTTGTATCAGATATGGAACAAGAAGATGCAGTGGGATTATTGCTCACAAGTGCTACACAAGAGGTCACATCTCATACTAAACAAATTGCAACAGAGATAGTAAAGGTCAGATACTTCGTTGAATTTGTTTGATTTCCAATAATAATGTTGTTTAGACATTACACTATCTACCTTTAGCAATCATTCAAGCTGGCGCATTTATCTCAAAATCACAAGATCTTGATAGCTATTTGACTCTGTATACAAGGAATCAAGCACGCTTATTGAGTGAAAAACCTGCTCAGTTGCATGACCAATATCCTTGGACTGTGTATACAACATGGCAAAGGAGCTTTGACAGGCTCACACCACCAGCTGCTATGCTTCTACAATATTGTTCGTTTATCCACTATAATGGAATTTCTGAAGAGATCTTCAGCTATGCATCTAAATACACATTCCAATCATCTGGTCCATCAAAAGAAAAATTACAGAATGCTTTAGATTTTCTCTCACATTTTCGAGGGCCAAGTGGCAAATGGGACACTTTGCAGTTCATACAGGTCCTGAATGAACTTAAAGCCTATTCTCTGATCAGCTTTGATGCAGAGACCAAACTTTTGGCTGTCCATCCATTAGTACATACTTGGAGTCAAACCACAGTTAACAGTCCAGAAAGACATAAATCTGTGATGGGATCAATACTTGGCATGGCTATTTCAGCATGGCCAAAGCGGAATATTCAATTGGGTAGTCTGATGTTATGTCGGCATGTGGAATTCACAGTGCAAAGTGGGGTGAAAGTAGCCCTAGTTTTTAAGCTTTATTTTGGACTAGTTTTTTTCAGAAGCTGGGAAATATGGCCCAAGCAAGCAACTGCTGGAACAAGTCCTTAATGAACAGAAACAGCTTCTGGGTGACAATCATCCAGACACCCTCTGTACTATGGGTAACCTAGCTTGTATATATTCTGCCTTAGGGGATCACCAAAAGGCTAAAGTGCTCAATCTTGATGTGTTGGAAAGACAAAAGCAGATTCTGCATAAAAACCATCCAGATACCCTCCTTGCTATGTGTAACCTAGCTCACATATACTCAGATCTTGGAGAATATGAGGAGGCTAAAGAACTTAATCTCATTGTGTTGGAGAAACAAAAACAGCTTCTTGGTGATAAGCATCTAGACACACTGTGTACCATGGGCAACCTAGCTCATACATACTCAAATCTAGGAGAATATCAGGAAGCTAAGGATCTTACTCTCACCGTGTTGGAAAAACAAAAACAGATTCTTGGTGATGAGCATCCAGACACATTGCATACCATGGGTAACCTGGCTTGCACATTCTCAGATCTGGGAGATTATCAAAAGGCAAAAGCACTCACTTTTGCTGTGCTGGAGAAACAGAAACAGATTCTTGGTTATGAACATCCAGACACATTGCGTACCATGGATCACCTGGCTCGCACATAGGGTTCAACACGGGTCTACCCGCGGGTACCCAGAGGGCGACCCGTACCCGTACCCGTCAATACCGTACCCGACTGACCCGCGGGCCTCAAACCCGTACGGGTCACCCGCGGGTTCCGAATTACCCGCGGTACCTTAGACCCGTCGGGTCGACCCGCGGTATGCAACTGGAAAAAAGCGAGAAGTAAAGTCCTTGAGTTACAAAAGATGTACTACGTTAGTCAGATATCTCAATAACTCCATCCTCTTCCTCTACTTGTGCAAGTTTACGCTTTTTGGGAGTGCATGCCACCATAAGATGCTGAACCTGAATCAAGTTGTTCCGGGACCAACAAAACGCGGCACACTCGGTGAATATAGAACGGTGGCACTTCAGATCCCAGGCGGCATATGTGCTGCCATCAACGGCACTTCACTCCTCATCACCGGCACTTGACACGCCACGCGCGGCTCAAGTGCCGTCATTCAATTTGGCATCAGTGGGCCTTCTTTTGGTAAAGAACTCAAATAATGTCATAGCATCGTCAGGAGCAGGGGTTGTTGTCGAAGTTACGACGTCTTGCTGGCATGGTGTTGGCGGATGGGACGCAGCTGTCTAGCCTTGTGGTTGGCCGAGTTCAAGCCGAGTTTGACAGTTCTTTTCGGCCAAAAAACCCGCGGGTTTACCCGCACGGGTACACGGTATTATGACGGGTCGAAAAATTCCAACCCGTACCCGTACCCGGCAGACCCTCGGGTACAAACCCGCGGGTGGACCCGATACCCGTGTTGAACCCTACTCGCACATATTCAGATCTGGGGGAATATCAGGAAGCTAAAGAACTCAATCTCATTGTGTTGGAGAAGCAAAAACAACTTCTTGGTGATGGGCATCTAGACACACTGTGTACTATGAGTAACCTAGCTCACACATACTCAAATCTGGGAGACTACCAGGAGGCTAAAGATCTTAATTTTACTGTGTTGAAGAAACAAAAACAGATTCTCGGCAATGAGCATCCAGACATGTTGCGCACTATGAGTAACTTGGCTTGCATATTCTCAGATCTGGGTGAATATCAAAAGGGAAAAGAACTCACTCTTACTGTGTTGGAGAAACAAAGACAGATACTTGGCGATGAGCATCCAGACACCTTGTGTACCATAGATCATCTGGCTCACACATGTTCAGACCTGGGGGAATATCGAGAAGCTAAAGCACTCAATCTCATTGTATTGGAGAAGCAAAAACAGATTCTTGGTGATGGGCATCTAGACACACTGTGTACTATGGGTAATCTAGCTCACACATACTCAAATCTGGGAGACTACCAGGAGGCTAAAGATCTTAATTTCACTGTGTTGGAAAAACGAAGACAGATTCTCGGCAATGAGCATCCAGACACATTGCGTACTATGGCTAACCTGGCTTGCACATACTCAGATCTGGGAGACTACCAGAAGGCTAAAGATCTTAATTTCACTGTGTTGGAGAGACGAAAACAGAGCCTCGGCAAAGAACATCCAGACACATTGTGTACTATGGCTAACCTAGCTTGCACATACTCAGATCTGGGAGAATATCAGCAGGCTAAAGATCTTAATTCCACTGTGTTGGAGAAACAAAAGCAGATTCTTGGTGATGAGCACCCAGACACATTGTGTACAATGAGTAACCTGGCTTGTACATTCTCAGACCTGGGTGAATACCACACGGCCAAACAACTCACTCTCATTGTGCTGGAGAAACAAAAACGGATTCTAGGTGACACACATCCAAATACAGTACATACCATGGCCAGTCTGGCAAACCTGTACTCGAACCTTGGAGAACATCAAGAGGCCAACAAACTCCATACTACTGTGCTGAACTTATGGAAAAAGCTTCGAGGTATCAATGATCCAGAGACACTGCATGCCATGAGCAATCTAGCACAGACTTATTCAGCCCTAGAGTATTACCAAGAGGCAGAAAAGCTCAATGTTGTTCTGTTGGAAAGACATAAGCAGCTGATGGGTGAAAATCATCCAGACACTCTCCTCACCATGGGCAATCTGGTGAAGTCATACTCAAAGTTGGGAAAGCATCAGGAGGCAAAAGAACTCAATATGATTATGCTGGAGAAACAGAAACAAGGTCTAGATGCTCCAACCTACTACAATCTGGAAAAGCATCAAAAATTTGAAGAACTTGGACAAGCTGCTTATGTTAATCTGGAAGATAGTACAATATCAGATGACCAGAAAACTGCTAGCACTTCTGAGTCTGGCAGTATATTGACTCTAGGGTCTATGATTGTTTCCCCTCATCCAACCATTTCAACCTTTGTGATTTGTTCTCCCTCTTCAAGTATTTCTTATTCCTCACAGTAAGTTTTTCTCACTGAACAAAGAAAGAAACTAACAAATGCACAGTCGCCCTGCAGTTCTTTCAGAAGATATTCTTACTGCAGATACTATGTTTCCAGATGATGGAGGCAGATTCTTTTCTGCACATTCACCTGAAGCTGCGTTGCACTGGGTAGAGGATCACTATGAAGATGAACTTCTTGTAGCTATCCGAAACCATGGTCTTGGTGGTCCATTATCTGCTATGTTGTCTCCGAATGTTCAAATGCTTGTTCTCTTTGGATCAATCATGGAGGCCTGGGTTCTTGGAGTTGCCAAATCACTTGCAGATATGTCAGGATTTGTAGTGATGATTCAGCCTCTTGCAGATGATCCTGTGAAGATTTGGATTGAATCTGCAGCATCCCAGAATCTGCAGCCCAACACTGGCAAAAAACAAACCCCCCAAGACATTTTCACACAACCAGAGCAGTATGACAGTGATTTGGAGGAATCAGAAAGCATATCACAGGATGAAGACAGTGTTGCTAGCAGTGACAGTCATGTAACAACTGTTACTATTGGTCCCATCTCTCGTCTTCGTGGAGGTGCAGATGAAACTGGCAAATACACCCCTCAAATGAGTCCTGTGCATAATATCAACATTGATTTGGAAATTCAGCCAACAGCTACTATATCCTGCAAGGTTACAATGGTCTGTGAAATCCAGGTGTGTTGATCATTTTTTGTCTTGTATATGCTGTTGAAATAAAGCTAGTTCAAAATTCAAGACAAGTATACAGACAAACAGCGAAATGGAAAACGTTCACAGGCAGTTTCTTGGGCTAGATTTTTGGTTGCTCCAGAAAGCATTGAGGTGGTTCCAGATCGATCATATAGCAGTGTTGGGTTCTTTGTTCGGGACAGGGATATTTCACTTTGTGAAAGGTGGGTTGACTGTACTGCATAGTCTATATTGAACTTACAAGTTGCTCTAGCTTGCCTTGTGATGGTTTTATTTCACCACATCAAGTATTGAAGACTACGGAGACCAAAACTCAGGGGATGGCGGGCACTATAGCTCTAGCCTTCAACCCACTTCCAACAGGTGGACCATCACTTGCCATCACCAGAGAGAACACCACTGCAATCGAAAAGCTAAATTCTCAAGTGAGGTACTCAGACTTACTATGAGATCATACCATCTGAGCTGATCATAGGTCACACCCAAATGGGAGGTTGAATATTCTCCAGCTGGTCGGTGGAAGAAAGGGCATCACTCATATAATGGGCAAAATATTGTCTATTGGCCCTCTGAGGTCCCAAATAAACATCCTTTGGATGTACAATTCTCAATGGGAATCAATTTTGTGGATCCTCAGGATGTGGGCATTTTTTGTTCAGTATGCCACATTTGTTGACATCAACCCAGACAAGCAATACAGAAACCCCGGACATTTCATTTATAATCCGGAACCAAACCATGTTGTGGATCCATAATAATTCCTTGAAGGCTAAAGGTCAAGGCATAATTATCCTGACTTCGGTTTGTGGAATTGGCTGAATATCAAATGCTCAAGCTAACTCAGTATTCCAGTCATATATCCCTGAAATTGGAACTGAGGATGAAATCTATGTTTCTGAAAGTGAAACAGTGAATCTGTTCCAGAAGCGTATGCTTATTCATATCCTAAAGTGTTGTTGCTAATCATGTTCAAGCAAAACCTCTGGAAAAAGAAGATGCACATAAAGATGGTGTGCACTTCTCACTATCTGCAGTGGAGTCACCCAGGCAGGAAAGGCCTAGCTTGCTCAAAAGATTCTCCTCAAATATGTCCTCATTGATCAGTCGCCGCCCAGAGGGCACACCACCTGATCCTCGGATCGCAGATGTGCCATTGTATCAGCTTAAAGCTCGTGGGTGGGATATGACCACAGAACAATGGCAGATGCCGGATTATCCTCCTCTACAATGCAGCATTGCAGACAAGGGGAAACAGCGTGACCTAGGCAGGTCCCATCACTTGAACTCACGCAGTTTACTGAAATAGAAAAACTTGATAGGTCTACAGATTATTGCAGAGCAAGACCAAGGAGAGAAAAACAAGGAAACAGTCCAAGGCAAATTGCTACTTAGTCAGGAAAAGCTTGAATTAATGATCTTACAGCAGGCTCAGCAAACCAGAATAACAACAAGAAGCTGACAAAGGACAAAGAGGAAGACAATAAGGAAATTTGATTCCAATTTTCAGAGGCATGTATGAGCATTTAGATGTACAGCATTCAAGCAACTAATTGTGGTTCTAGAAAGATAGCCACCGGAATCAGAGTTAGTTGGATGGAGTAATGTTCCGATGCACTTGTATCATATACACCATTGTTTCTGTTTTATTCCGAACTCTATGCAATTTTTTTCTATGTGATTATCACTGGCAACCTGAAAGAGGGCTGACATGGAAGGAAGAAATAGGTGCAGATCATGGTACATGTTATGACAAGGAGCTAGTGGCAGCAAAGTTCAGTCCAGAATTCAGTTCAAACCCGAACTAGATCAAGCTGAATGCTATGTTCAGGTTTAAGGTTCGGCAAATCCCTGAACTTGAATGCAAGGGGTTTGGTTGGAGGTTCAGGTGAGAGCTGAAGCATTCGAAGCTGAACCCAACTTTGAACTGTATGGCCAGTTTCCAAGTCAATACTGTAGTATTTCATTCAATTGGTAAGGGGGTTTGGGGTGTGACAGGGCCTTATGAACTGACCCTTTCATACAGCCCCGAGAGCTGGCGTGACATATGAAAACTTTTCGTAAATACAGCCCCGTAGGGCCGCTCCGGAGCCTCTTTGAGTGTTAATCCTACCCAAATACTTCATAAAGCCCTCTGGAAATGTAGGACTTATGAAAAAATTTCATAAGTTGAGAGGGCCTGTGACGCGTGACTTATCTTTTGAACAAAATACTACAGTATGCCGTTTTTTGACTACAGTTGTGAGTGTTCTGGTTGGATTTGAACTGAAAATTATTCACTACACTTCCCCGACATTGCCATTGACCAAAATAACGCAAGCACAGCAAATTCTGGGATCAAGAAATTCCCCTCAGTTTTTTGGCCATGTGCATCTCGTTCGCATATGAGCAGGCGAGATTGGTCAGAAGAGTGTGGTGCTGGGAAGGTTCCATTCAGGTTTGGGGCACTTTGCTCCGAACACCAAACCTGCACCCCGGGCCTCGCATTCGGTTCAGCCAAGTGCTGAACCTTGAATCTGAACTCGCGTTCAGGTTCGGCTCGCATTTGAACCTCCCAGAAATCGGCCATCTCGGGGACCCGAAATTTCCATCAAAATATGTTCAAATGTGTTGCGCAGTAAGTATAATATCACAGATAACAGGCTCCGAAGCTCAGTTTGGTCAAAAGAAATTGTCCTTGGGGTTTGCCGAGGTGTTCACAGCCACTTCCAATCTGCAAGATCAGCATCTTTTCAAGTGGAACCATAACAATATTGATTCAAATGGGAAGAAAGGGTAATTGTGAGCTTCTGAGCTGTAAATGCAGCCCCAAAGTTGGTTCAAAACTGACAAATTGTCGAAAATATACTGAAGTTCTGAAACTCCAGTTCGGTGTTTGAATGTGTACCCTCCAGCTTGAATGCCAAACCAAACTTTGTGTTCAAGTTCAGTAATTTCCTAAACCTGGACCTGAATGCAGTGTCCAGTTTGGGCTTGGTTCAGGCTTGGACCAATTTTCGAACCAGACAGAAGAGTGTGAACAAGAGGCTTGCGATGATCGTGTTTCCACATGTGAAATTAGCAGCACAAAATCACGCAGAAGTAGCTCCTGTTTTCAAGTGTCACTTTGGATCAATCTTTGGGAAGGTTGGAAGATAAAATGAAAGTCAGAGGTTATTGAAAGAAGCTCTGGCTGAACAGAAACAGCTTTGGGGTGACAATCATCCAGAGACACTGCTTACTATGGCCAATTTGGCTGGAATATACTCAGTTCTAGGAGAATATCAAAAAGCTAAAGAACTCAATGTGACTGTATTGGAAAAACAAACACAGCTTCTGGGTGATCAGCATCCAGATAGACTACTCACTATGGGTGATCTTGCTCACATATACTTAAATCTGGGAGAATATCAGAAGGCCAAAGAACTTACTCTCACTGTGGTGGAGAAACAAACACAGGTTCTGGGTGACAGCCATCCAAACAAACACAGGTTCTAGGTGACAGCCATCCAAACACACTGGGTGCCATGAGTAATCTGGCTCAAATATACTCAGCTCTAGGAGATTACACAAAGGCTGAAGAACTCGATGTTGTTGTGTTGGAAAGACAGAAACAGATTCTGGGTGAAAACCATCCAGACACACTCTGTACCATGCCCACATATATTCAATTCTGGGAGAATATCGAAAGGCCAAAGAACTCACTCTCACCATGTTGGAGAAACAGAAACAGATTCCTGGTGATAGTCATCCAGACACACTGTGTACTACAAGTAATCTGGCTCGCACATACTCAGATCTGGGTCAATACATCAAGGCTAAAGAGCTCAATGTTATTGTGTTGGAAAAACAGAAGCAGATTCTCGATGAAAACCACCCAGACACACTCCTTGCTACAAGCAATCTGGCAAAGTCCTATTTGAGCCTGGGAAGACATGAAGAGGCTGAAAAACTTAGTATGGTTGTGGTTGAGAAGCAGAAACAGTGTCTCGGCACACAGGCACACATTAATCTAGGAGAGCCCCAAAATGCTCAAAACCTTGTGTAAGGAGTAAACCTTGGAGTTAGAGAGGATTCAACTCCTCTTCTGCATTATAGCTACAGTTTTTCTTTACTTTGAATTGAATGTACTTGTATGAAATAATCATGTGAATGATATCTTTTTGTCTCACTGACCAAAGTAAGTCCAGTTACCCTGCAGTTCTCTCAGAGAATATTGTAACTGTGTAAGGGCAACCCTGTGGCCCGAGATCAATCTCAAGAGTCCTGGCAGAGGAGAATCCAAAGTATAAATAAGTAGTACATAAAATACAAGCGCGGCACACCTGGCAGAGGAGAATCCAAAGAGAAGCAAGTCTAAGGATCTCTGCTGGCAGGTGCCCAACTATATACAAGTTGTCCATGTGAATCCTGGTGCTGATCTCCACGCGTAACAGTGATCTTGGGTGGCGTTGCATGTAATATGCCAGTGGGCGGTGCGAGTACCCCTTTTGGGAGGGACTCAGGAGGTTTTGGAAGTGGGAGCAGAAGAGCTAGGAGGGCTGGAAGTGGGGGTTCCCCTTACACACTGCAGATAATATGTTTTCCAATGATGGAGACAGAATTTTCACTGCACATTGCCCGAAGCTGCATTGTGCTGGGTAGAGGATCACTATGAAAAGGATCTTTTTACTTATAGCTATCCAAAAACATTGTTTTGGTTGTTCATTATCTGCCATGTTATCCCAGATGTTGAAATGCTTGTTCTCTTTAGATCAATTATGAATAGCCGGGTCCTTGAAGCTCGCAAATCACTTGCAGATGCATTACATTTTTCAGTAGTGATTGCACATGATCCAGTAGAAATCTGGACCAAATTTGCAAGCAAACATCTCTACATAAATGAAACGAGATAAATCACCATATGAAAGCACTGCTGATGTGCTGGGCTTCCAAGCTATGTCTTTAATCCACGGGTGGGATTGGTCAAACAGCTTTATTTTTTATAATTACTTAGAGGCAAGGTGTCAGTAGCATTGGCAAAGAAATGTTGAATTTCTAGAGGCAGAAAAAGGAGTTCGGACTAGAATTTCGAGCAATGGAGTCCAGAAAATGAGGCCGAAAAATATCTCTGAAGTTGCTGGAGTTCAGACTAACATTTACAGCAGGACGGATATACAAAGTTCGTGCCTTTTTTTGGCTGGAGAACAAAAACAACATGAGCTGGTAAACCCTCTAGTCTTCCGAGTTTTTTATGTGCCAAGTTTTGAGGCTGCGTGAATCCAACTCGCGCTTGGGATCAAATGAATAGCTTTACCATTGGAAAGATTACTTGGAGGCAACATACAGGAATTGTTGCCGAAAGCGAGAGTGTTCCCAATAGCATCAAGAAACAAATGTTGAATTCTGAGCAAAAGAAAGGGTTCAGACTAGGATTTCCAATTTTCAGCAATGTGCATGGGCAAGCGAGGGGAGAAGCTGAGAAAGGTCTCTGGAGAAGTTGCCTAAGGCTTTGGTTAGGTTAAAGCTGAGTAGCTGACACGGAATATATGTAAATTGAATGCGAGCCAGTAACTGCTCAATTCCAACTCCAGGCTTACCAGTCATGTTGGTTTATTGAGTTACCGAATTGCCGGCTGCATGTGTTCAACTCGCACTTGGGTGCAAATAGATAGCTGTTTTGCGAAGACACTCCTCAAAGGGAATGTGCGAGAATGCTTGCCGAAACTGAGAACGCTGCCACCAAGAAGAGAAAGGGTTGAGACAAGAATTCTTTACAAATGGTAGGCAAGAGAATGGGCTGAAAAAGATCTCTGGAGAAGTTGCCTCAGAGTTTGGACTGATATTCACAGCAGATGGCTGAGGAGGATGTTGGAACAAGTTGGAGAAATTCTCCAATACTGTATCTTTTCCTTCAATTTGGTAGTCACGCATCACGCACCCCGGCATCGATCACGAACTTTGGTCAAAGTCACGCATCACGCGGGCCTCTGTCGAACCTCCAAATTGTCACGCAGCCCCAAAAATCCCGAGAAAAATGCCCAAAAGGCGAAATTTGCGAAATTTTTTTGTTTCGAGTGCCGAAATTTTTGAGGTGTCACACAAACATCTGGCGGTTACCGAAATGTCGAATAGGTAAAATGGGTCACACGTCACACCCCATGACAATTTGAAGGAAAAGATACAGTATATCGACTGCGAGCTAGTAAATCCCCCTAGTCATTTGGTTCATCGACTTGTCTGATTGCCGAGTTTAGGATTGACTCGATAATTTGATTTCGAATAGATTACAAACAGTCCGCAATGTGGGAGAATCGTTGCTGAAAGCCTAAACAGACTCGGAACAAGGAGCGATGCTACCGTGAGCATCAAGACATCAAGAAATGTCGACTTCCGCGAGGGAGAAATAATATGACAAAGTTTCCGCCTGGGCGAAAGGAGCCTGACGGAGATGTTGCCTCGTCTTTGAGAGTGAAATGACAAATGAGACCGAGTAGTTGTGTGCCGAATTTTCTGGTGTTCGCATCGCCGCCGCATAGGCATCAGTGCCTTATCGACTTGCGGGGGCGTTTTTCATGGTGCTGGATATCAAACACAGACCTCAATCTTCGAAAAGATTCTGCGCGAAGAGCAGCACGGACACGAGATGGTCGTTGTTCAGGAGAAGACATCTGTTTGGCTGCAGCCTCACGTTGTTATGCTAGGCCCTTCCTCTTTCCTTTTTGGGCTTTGCTCCGAATTCTATTCTCTGCGCGCTCGGGTTGGAGACTCTAATGTATCCAATGCGACCCGCTCGAGGGTTGGAAACGGAGAAGCCTTCCGTGTGCCCGACCTACGCGTCCCTGCCCCACCCCTCCGTCGTACCCATGTCATGGACCCTGCGTACGAGACGGCACTTTTTCCGCGCTCGAGGAGTTACTAGACAGGGGACGATTGAGAAGTCACCGTAGATGCGCCCGTCGTCCGTCTTAGTACGCACGTGTCCTTGCTTCCTTTTTTCTCCATTGGTGACACCCATCTCAGACACCGCCGACGCCACCCACCGCTGGGTCGAGCCTCTGCGCTCCGCGTTATGCACATGCGCGCTTTTCGTTAGCGCAGCGCAATGCTGCGCCGTCCGTCTCGCGACTTTGCAGCGCTCGAACTCGGGCCTCATCACGCTGCTTGCACCGTCGTCGTCCTTTTTTGTCGTCCTTGCGGGGCGGTGTGACCAGAGTCCCGTTCTTTCCGTCTTCCGGTACGCGTCGTATATTCTATCATCGCTCGCCACCGGCACGCCGTGCTTCTCCACCTTGGTGCGCCATTCCGCCGGCTCTATCACCTCTGCCCCCTTCTGCGTCACTCCGGCTATGCTCCAGCTCCTCCCCGCACCGCCTTCTCGTCGTCGCCGCGCTCTCGGGCGAAATGCGCTCTTCCTCGACGTTCAGCGTTCTCGTGTCTTCATACTTGTCTGCACCTTACCGCGCCTCCCTACCCCCACGTCTTCCACATCGCCATCCCTCCGCCTTCTTTCCTCCCGATACCCGGTCCCTCTCCCTCGTCGGCACCGTCACCGTCGACACTGCATCGAAGCCGAAGAAGCCTGATCCCCGTACCCACTGCGGGTCCCTGTGGACTCACTGAGACGCGTGCAGTTGGCGGATACGATGCGATGTTGTTCGTGCGTCAATCCGCATCTGTCTTGTCGTCTTGCTGACTTGGTTCTTTATTAGAATCCACGACTGCCGCTGATACTACCTCACCGCTCGCTCTCGACCCATGATGGACTGCCGCGCGCGCACCTCGGCGTCTGGAGCACCTTGGTCATCGACATCTCGTCTTCGCGGGCCTCCAGGCTTCCTGATCGCGCGCTTTGTCGTCGCAGCGCGCGGGCTTTTGGGCGTCATCCCCGCATTCTGCCCTCCACTACTGCTGCGTGTCTTCGCCGTTCGTGCGGCTCTCGG
The DNA here is from genome assembly GCA_014462675.1 of Mycena sanguinolenta. Classification (NCBI taxonomy): domain Eukaryota; kingdom Fungi; phylum Basidiomycota; class Agaricomycetes; order Agaricales; family Mycenaceae; genus Mycena; species Mycena sanguinolenta. The sequence continues at coordinate 1,505,861 of JACAZH010000020.1, forward strand.
CCGCAATGCTGGCTCGGCCCTCCAACGCCCGTACTGCAGTGCCGCCGCGTCGTCTACTATACCGCTTCCAGGACCGCGTCCCGGTGCATCGATTACGCCCCCGTGCTGAATGAAGTCAATCCTGTCGCGTTTCCTCGCTGTCTGCTCCGTCACGTTTTCCGCGCCGTTGTCGGCCGTATGAGTCAGCACTTCGCAGCTGGGGTACCCCCGGGACTTTCAAGCTGTCTTCACTACAAGGTCTTCACCCTGCCCCCGTAGTCGGCGCTTTGTTCTTCTGATGTCATCCTCGCGTACCACCTGCCTCGTCATCCCCCTTTTCGCACCCCGCCCCATGCCCTCCACCCGTTAGCCTTCTGCTACCATCGTCTACTCGCCCCGCGACAACCGCTGTGCAGTGTGCGCTTCGTTGCGCGTCGAGTATCGCCAAGCGCATGATGGCGACGCGGCTGTGGGAGGCGGCGCGGATCTCATCAAAGCGCGCGATTGAGATGTAGCTATGGGCAAGGAGTATTGCGCCGAGGCGAGGAGCGGATATCAGCGGGTGGGCATCCGAGAGGGGATGCGGTGTCTCCGGCATGGAGACATCGCTGTGCTGGATGCAGCGGGGCGGGGCGGGGCCGGATAGCACGTACTCTCGCGGGTGGCTTGGCTTCGTCCGCGGATGAGGAGCGCACGGGTATGCAGACGGAGGGGTGCCAGCGCGCATCGGGAAGCGGACGATTTGTGGTGGACAGACAGCGGGCGGCCTCCAGATTTCCTCGTCCAAGACGACCCAGGATTAGCTGCCCCGCAAGCGGAGGTCGGTGCGCTGGGCACTAGGGATCCGAGTCCTGCTGCATGATCGTAGGTTTGTCCGCATCCTCGCCCCTTTCGGTGGTACCTCCACTAACTCTTCTGTAGAATATCTTGCACACTGTAATTGCCGCTTCGTGTTTGTGGACTCAGTGTGCTTGCTTTTTCTGGCTCGCGTCCTTGCGTACGTCTCTCTCTATCTGCACCCGAATTCCCTCATTGATAGTCAAAAAGGGTAGGAGCCCTTGTCTGCGAGCCCCGCTAGACGATCGGAGGCTGGAGCAAGCAGTTGGACATCGTTCCCTCCCTCTTTCGGCGCTTCATCGAGTATTTGGCTTTACTTTCCCGTATGTTCCCGTCATGATAAACGCGCAGAAAGTGACAGTCGTTCTTGGCCGTATGCAGGCAACTCAGCGTAATACCGCTGCACCCGCCGCTCGGCGTCCGCTCTACCTCTTTCACCCCGCTCGATGTGTAGCACCTCGCAGCGCATCCTCCGGTCACGCCGACTCTATCGGGCTTTTTGGTGTATTCGCACTAGCAGATAGGATTTAGCATATAGGACTATCATACGATGGCTTGTAACTCTTCACGTATCTGCTTGTGCTTACAGAGTCTCAGAGTGTGCCCACCCCCGTACATCTAGTTCTTGCGCATGGAATCGAGGCCCTGGAGTTGGCGCATATTATTAACGCAAGGGGGGAGGCTGCTCGCAAGGCACAGCGCATGGGACGAATGCAGTGAGGCGCTCTACTTGCGACCCGTACGTCAGCTGTAGCGGTACCGCCGTCTTCCAGGACGCATTTTCATGTATTCAAGCGCTGGGGGACTCGGAGCGCCCGCTGTGAGGCATGCTTCGCCTCGGAATCATTTTGTTGTCAGCGCTATAGTATCCATCGTTACGGATTAATGGTAATCTTTCATTTTGAAAATCCGATGACTCTGGGGGCATGGTGTTACGAACACCGTTCTACCGAACTGGATACAAATCTGCGAGGGCTTCCCCTTGACGTCTGGAGTTTTCAGCTTCGGCTGCGATGGTTTGTGAGGACAGAGACTCACTGTCAAGGTATCCATTTCTTTCGGGGAAACAGGCTCCCGGCTCTGTAAAGTTCAAATGAAACCCGTGCCAAAATAGGAGTTCTTAGAGCAAGCGCTGTACCTCGGACCCCTGGGCGGCCTTTTATTCTTGGACTGATGCCTCTCTACTCCCATACTCACCGTCCCCACACACTCTTAGTTTCTTCCGGCCCTCATCGTATTTTCCTCGATTCAACCCCAATCCGCTACTGGGGTCATTTCTTCGCGCGGACTTGACCGAGGGACGATATTCTTCCAGACTTTGTGGCGCTTTTAGTCTAATTTGATCCCTAACAATCATTAAATCAGTCACGGTTCATGTACAAAACTGATCAACATGCGGGAGCTGTGTGCTAAATCGGCTGTTCTGCTCCAGAGATCGTGGTCACTCCCAAAAGGCGAGTATTACACCTGTCAAATCTGTCACTGGGAGTATAAAAAGTATTTGCATCCGCACCGTCTTCTACTCTCCCCACACGTTGTCTTATCTTTGTCCTCACCCTCTGTCCTAATCCTCAAACTCTCGGTGTGTTGTTGCTCTTGTGAAACCTTCAATGGCAGTGACTAATATTGTTGTAGATACCTATCTAGTGTCTCTAGATTTCCTCCAACAACTTTAGTATGGTGGAGGATACTGATTCTCGACTGGATATCACTGGTGGGACACAAAATACCAGAGCAGAGCAAACATCCATACTTGCACTAACACAACAACTTGAAGGTGCTATGCTCGCTGAAGATCAATTTCGACCACTGCAGCTCAATATTACCGGTAAGAGAATGATTCCTTTTTCTGAGATAATTATTCATTTCTTGTAGGTGGTCAAGGTGGTCCTGGAGGGCATGGGCACTCACATGGTACTGGTGGTGCTGGTGGTACTGGAATGGGCCCCACCTTCCATTTCACAGCACAAGAGGTTAATATACCAGCATCCCAGGTATTACAGAAAGAGAAAATCCAAGCAGCTCAAATGAGCATCAAGTGCCCTCTTCCATCAAGTAAATTCCAAGGCAGGAAAGATATTCTGGATAAAATGCAGGAGTTTTTTGCTCTAAACAGGGGAACTCAAAACATCTATGTATTACATGGACTTGGAGGTGCTGGGAAGACACAAATTGCTGTGAAGTTTATAACAGACTCAGGATCTCGGTAAGCTCAATCAATGGCAATAACCACCACCTGAAATATTTATCAAATCATGTTCTAGCTTCTCTGATGTCTTCTTTATTGACACAAGCACTAGTGCAACACTTGATGCAGGTCTTGTGAACATTGCTATTGCCAAGGATTTTGGAAATTCCCAACAAGATGGCTTACTATGGCTGACCAGCAATGTCAAAGAATGGCTTCTCTTCTTTGACAATGTAGATGATCCAGACATTGATCTGAATAAATTCATTCCTCAGTGTGATCATGGAAACATTATCATCACCTCTCGGAACCCTGGATTATGTGTTTATGCTGGATCAGACTCTCTTGTGTCAGATATGGCACAGGCAGATGCGGTGACTTTATTACTGAGGAGTGCCGCACAAGAAGCCACTGCTGTTACAGAACAAATTGCAACAGAAATTGTCCAGGTCAGTTGGATCTGTTGAGTTATTCAAAATTTGACAACAAATTTTCAGACATTATATTATCTACCTCTGGCAATTGTTCAAGCTGGTGCATTCATAATGAAGTCTCGAAATATTGGCAGCTATCTTGAGCTTTATGCAAAGAATCAAGCACGATTACTCAGTGAACAACCTGCTCAGTCACAAGACCGCTACAAACGGACAGTCTATACAACCTGGCAAATGAGCTATGACAGGCTTAGCCCACTAGCTGCTATGCTCTTACAGCACTGTTCATTTCTCCACTATAATGGAATTTCTGAGGAAATCTTCAGCCATGCAAGCCATTATACATTCAGCTCTGATGGTTCATCAAGGGAAGAACTGAAGGAGACTCTTGAATTTCTGTCATATTTCCAAGGGCCAATTGGTGAATGGGACTCCCAACAGTTCATGCTGAGAATGAATGAGATACAAGCCTATTCATTGATCAGCTTTGATGAACAGAAAAAACTTTTTTCTCTCCATCCATTAGTACATGCTTGGGGTCAAGCAACAGCTACCAATCCAAACCGATGCACATCTGTGATAGGATCAATACTTGGCATGGCTATTTCAACATGGCCAGGGCAGAATATTCAATTGGCTAGCCTCATACTATATCAGCATGTTGAATCAGCATTACAAAGTGGTGCAGGAGTCTCACCAGTTTTCAAACGTCACTTTGGATGGATCTTTTGGGAAGTTGGAAAATATAATCAAAGCAAAAAGTTATTGGAGGAAGTGCTAGCTGACCAGAAACAGCTTCTAGGGGAGAACCATCCAGATACACTGCTTACTATGGGGAATTTGGCAAATGCATACTCAGATTTGGGAAAATACCAAGAGGCCAAAGATCTCAATGTTACTGTACTGGAGAAACAGAAAGCACTTCTCGGTGACAATCATCCCCAGACCATCCGCACTATGAGCAACTTGGCCCGGACATACTCAGACCTAGGGGATCCCAAAAGAGCTAAGGATTTCAATGTCATTGTGGTAGAGAAACGGAAACTACTGCTAGGTGATAGCCATCAAGACACATTGCTTGCCATGGGCAATCTAGCAAATTCATACTTGGATCTGGGAGAATATGAAAAGGCCAAGGAACTAAATGTTATTGTTCTGGAAAAGGAGAAACAGATCCTGGGTGACAGCCATCCGGATACATTGATTACTATGTGCAACCTGGCAAACTCTTACTCATATCTGAAAGAACATTCAATAGCTGAGCAACTCGAAGTTACTGTACTGGAGAAACAGAAACAAATTCTAGGTGAAAGTCATCCACACACACTCCGCACCATGAGCAATCTTGCTCAGACATACTCAGATCTAGGCCAGCATCAAAAGGCTAAAGAACTTCATAGTGTTGTGCTTGAAAGACGGAAACAACTCCTTGGCAATGATCATCCCCAGACACTACGCACTATGAGCAATCTGGCTCAGACATGCTTGAATTTGGAGGAGGACCAAAGAGCTCAGGATCTCTACCTTGAAGTGCTTAAAAAACAAAAAACAACTTCTAGAAATCAACCACCCAGACACATTGCTTACCATGAGTAATTTGGCAAAATTATATTCAGATATAGGGGAAAATCAAAAGGCTGAAGAACTCAATATTGTTGTGCTGGAAGGGCAAAAACAGCTTCTTGGTGATAATCATCCCCAGACACTGCGGACCAAGGGCAATCTTGCCTGGGTATACTTGAAGCTAGGTGAATATCAAAAGGCTAAAGAACTAGAGCAAAATGCCAACATAGTGGAAGCTAGCATAGAAGATGGCAAGAATGATTCTCTTGATAGCTCTGAGAGGAATATACTGGCTTCAGAATCTAAAACTGCTTCCCCCCAATCTGTTACAACATTTATGATATATTCACCTTCACTGAATACTTCTCCACCATCATAGTGAGTTCCCCTCTTTGGGCAAAGTAATTAACTGATAAAGATTCCCAGTCGCCATGCTGTCCTTCCAGAGGATATGCAGACTGCAGATACTATGTTTTCTCATGAGGGAGGCAGATTCTTTACAGTTCATTCACCTGATGCGGCAGTGCTGTGGATAGAAGCACATTATGAAGATGATCTTCTTATTGCTATCAGAAATCATGGTCTTGGTGGTCCACTATCTGCTATGCTATCTCCAGAGGTTCAAATGCTTGTTCTCTTTGGGTCAATCATGGACAGTTGGGTTCATGATGCTGCTAAACTACTTGCAGACATCTCACAATTTGTAGTAATGATCCGACCTCTTGCAGATGATCCTGTGAAAATTTGGACTCAACCTAGACCACAGAGTAATGCAAACAATGAGCAGACTCCAGAAGGAGATCGGGGTGATAGCGACTTGGATGACTTGGAAAGTCTCATGGAAAGTGATAACAGCATAGAGAGTAGTGATAGTGACATAACAAGCCCTCCTAATGCTGGTGTCTTTCGTTTTCGTGGAGGTGCAGATAGTTTTTCCAAATACATTCCTCAAATGAGCCCTGTTCACAATATCAATCTCAATCTTGAAATCTGGCCTGTAGACACAATATCATTTGAGGTGAAGATACGTTGCAAACTCCAGGCAAGTACATTCTCAGTTTTGCTCTGCACCATCAACTAATCACAAATATCAGTTTACAGCCCAAACTCAGTACAAAGACAAATATCGGAATGGTGAACGACCACAAGTAATTTCATGGGCCCGCTTTCAAGTAACCTCTGCAAATATTGAGGTAATTCCAGACAGGTCATACAGCAATATCGGATTCTATGTCCGAGAGAGAGATATTTCATTTTGTGAAAGGCAAGCTCATCTTTCTACCTGGTTTATAGATGCTAACTTGTAAGTTATTTTAGCTTACCTTGTCCAGCTTTTATTCCACCACGTCCAATAACCAAAACAGTTGAAACAAAAACACTGGGGCTTACAGCTACAATGGGACTAGCCTTTAACCCTCATCCAACAGGTGGACCATCAATAGCTGGTAATCTCGTAAACACTAATACAACTGAGAAACAAAATCAAGATGTAAAGATCTCTAATTGGATTTTAGTGCATGTGCTAACCACTCTATTACAAAGGTCATACCTAAGTGGCAAGTTGAATACTCCTCAGCCAAGAGTTGGAAAAAAGAGGGGCACTCTTATGATGGGCAGAATATTGTATACTGGCCATCTGATTGGAACAAACATCCTTTGGATGTGGAATTTTCAATGGGAATCAATTTTGTAGACCCTCAAGATGTGAGTATTTTTTATTATTCTATGATTTGCTAAAAGTTATCCACTTAGACTGGTAATGAAGAATCTCCTGGCATTTCTTTCATAATTCGGAACCAAACTATGTTATGGGTTTCCAAAAAATCTCTGAAGGCTCAAGGTCAAGGCATAATTATTCTGACTTCAGTTTGTTGATTTAGCCGAATTCCAAATCTACAAGCTGACCACTCTGGATTGTAGTCATATATCCCTGAAATTGAGACTTTGGATAAAATTTATGTCTCTGAGCAAGAAACAATCAATCTCTTTAACCCACCATCCAGTATGTTTGACTTGATATTCTGTCATATTCTCGCTGATCGAGCCAGAAGAACCTCCTCTTGTAAAGGAAGATGCACACACAGATGGAGTACATTTCTCCCTCTCTGCAGTCAAGTCCCCTGGGCAGGAAAAACCAAGCTTGCTCAAAAGATTCTCATCAAACATGTCTGAGTCAGTCAAGTCATTGATCAGTCGTCATTTGGAGCCTGCACCACCCGATCTTCAAATAGCAGATCTGCCATTGTATCAACTCAAGGCCAGAGGATGGGATGCAACTACAGAACAATGGCGAATGCCAGACTATCCTCCACTACAATGCTCTGTCCCTCCTCTGCAGCCCACAGGCAAAGGGAAGCAACGTGATCCAGGCAAGCCCTATTCCTTGAATTCATACAGTTTGCTAACACTGAAAAAACTTGATAGGTCCACAGAGTGATACTGAGCAAGGCAAGGTGGAGAATCAAAAGGAAATAGACCAAGGTAAATTTTTGCTACCTAGTCAGGAAAGGTTTGATCTAATAATCACAAAGCTCCTCCGACTGCAGATCCAGCTATTGCAGGCCCCACAAACCAGAATAACAACAATGAGAATTTGACAAAGGACAAAGATGATAACAATGAAGGAATTTGATTCAATTTTGAGAGGTATGTATGAGCATTTGAATGTACAGCATCCAAGCAACTTATTGTGGTTTCAACCAAACAGCCACGGGAATCCGAGTTGGTTAGGTGGAGTAATGTTCCGATGTACTTGTACCTATGCACACCGTTGTATCTATTTTGTTCTGAACTCTATGTAATTTTTTTCTATGTGATTATTGCTGGCAAGCTGGAAGAGGACTGACATGGAAGGAAGGAATAAGTGTAGATCATGCATGGTACATGTTATGACTAGGAGCTAGTGGTTATGAAAGCACTTTTCATCAAAAAATCGAGCTTCGTGCCGACTCGGCGAAGTATTTTTCTGTGTCAGCTTTGAGGTTGACTCTTGAGCTGACATTATAAGCGCTTGAGGTGAAATGAAACTTGTTAGGTAAAGTTCTTCTGGCCACTGGCTGACCTTTCAGAGGTGTCAAGACATCCCTAGAAAATATTTCAAGTGGTTTGCTGGGCAGGAAAACAAACCGACTAGCCCGGCCCCGGAGCCCATAAATGGTTACAATCCAGTGCGTATCGAATACGAGCAACGAGGCTTGATCCCTTGACTGGTTGAATGTGGAATGAATTTGGCGCTGGCCAGAGGCATAAAACTACAGGCTGACTAATTTTTTTTTTTTTGAAAGTTGAACTTCGGCTCCAAAGATCAACTCTGTCGACCCAGATTCCGACAAAGCCGATCGACAACCGTTATTATTTTCTTCCAGAAACCTAAATGTTGAATAGAATTACCCGTTGCTCGGGACCTGTCGAAGTCGAGGAGCCAGAGAAGTTGAAGAACAGAGACCAAGTTGTCGATGTTTGGCTACAGACTTACTGGCTTCGTCATGCTGTGCTCTGTCATGTCATGTTCCTTTTTCGGAGTCCAACAACTTCCCGATCGATTTCGATGCAAAGCCCTTGAATGCGAACGGACATCCCTTGCCTAATTTTGGGCTGAATAGCCTTTAAATTCCACGTTCGCTGTGTCGATTATCTCCTACCCAATTCATGCCGCAACCTCGCGACTGATTCAGCCCTTGTCGGGATCCGCCTTCAAGTTGCCTGGGATATCGACGGATCTCTTCTACGTCGCGCGCTGAACCCAGGTAAATGCCAGTGATCGGCACCAGCGACAGGTTGCTGAAGGTGTGTTTCTGTTGTGCGTTCGGCTCGTCCATTCTTGCGTCAAGTGTGTCGCCTCGCTTTCCTTCTGGAGGTGTTTTTCGCACTCGTGCCGAGGGCCGACACTCTATCCATGTCCTCCGTGCCTCGCTGACGCTTTCACCTATTGCTAGGGGCCGCTTGCTTTGAACGATCACACTCGAACACGCTTGCTCTTGGCGCAGGCGGCTAGAGATTAGACGCGTGGTGGCGACTCACCGACGCGACGATTGACACGGGGTGCGTTCTGAGTTCGCCTCCTTAGCCTCCTAAACCCAAATAGTGCTCATCGTCTGCCAGGTCTGCAGCCGCTGTCGCTCGTTCCCTCCTCGGCGCGTAAATACAGGCCCAAGCCGTCTTGTACCCACTCCTCTTCCCGCTCTGTGCTACTACCTCCTTCCCAGCCGATCGTACTACGGTGTTCTCCTTCCTGCCTACCCTCCCTTATCTTCCTTGTCCATATTTCTCCCTCTCGTCATTCATCGACCCCGCGCACGCTGACGCTCTACTATCTCCAGTCCCGCCGCCCGCCCGTGCCCCGCTGCTTTTCCCAGCACTTCCGCACCAGCATCTTCGTGTCCCTTGAGTCGATGGCGCGGAATCTGTATACACCACCCCGCGACACCGGTCTTTTAGATCTGTCTTCCACAGCACCGATGCACCCCTGCAATGCCTCCCGGCCTACGTGCTAGATGCGTACAATACCCCGCCTTCGACGACGTGCACTCCACCTTCGACGACCACTTCACCTTGCCCGCGCTCCGCAACCTCCCGCCTCGACTACCACGAACGCCACGTATCTCGTGTCCCTGCCGCCCGTGCAGCCGCGGACGCGTCTCCTTCGAGCTGCGGACTTGAGTCTGCCGCGAACAGAGCGCAGCGCGCCGCTCGAGCCCGCTCGCTCGCGGCGGCTTATGTTACAGCGACCGACGCGGAACCGGGGTGCGAGGGCGAGCAGACGGGATAATGGATCGAGAACGGGGGTAATGGCGAGCAAGAGGACCCAGCGCGCCATCACCGTGTCCGCCGTTGTCGCGCGCACACTTTGCGTCACGAGCACCCCGCGCGAGCTGCTCGGAACGGGACGAGGATGACGACGAGGCGGACTAGAGGGGATGGAGGAATGGGAGAGCACGAACGAAGGATGACGGATGGTGCGCGCGTACAGACGGGACCTCATCGGCATCAGATCCCGGCGAGAAGACACACGACGTGCCTTATCCCGTTTGCTTTTTCGCCCGACCTTCGCTCGCTTTCTGCGGGCGACTCTCGAAAGCGACTGGGCCGAGCGAGAGGGACGAGGATGGGCTGGACATCTCCGTCGCTGTTACCATCTTCTGCTTCTGCGCATGCGCTGGGATTGGGCATCGACGATGCTGGGATGGTACTGTCGCAGGACCACGACTCTTCGAGTGTGAAGAATTTCTCGCGGGCTTATCCGAGCCGAGGTCTGTCTTTCCTTGCCCTTGCTTGCGTTCGTCCCTGACCCCTTCCTGACGTTCCACTGCTCTCAGAACGTATCACTCTGCCTCTGTCGCTATCTTCGGCATTGGAATTTCGACACCGCGTCCGACCGAGTCTCGGCCTCGCTAGGCATCGACGCGTCTCGTATCGCTGTAAACGTGCTACGCAGCTCACCGAGTCCTTGCTGCGCCCGTCGTCCGTAGCTATTTTCCCGCCCGGTCCTCGCCCTCGTCGATGCTGGGTCCGCCGTCCACGATGTCGATGTTGACGGAGGAGCGGGATGTCTTGTCTCAGGTAATCTACCTGAGTCCCGATACCACTACGAGTCGCTACGGAAGCTTCGGAACGCTCTCCTGAGACCGCGCAGTTTACGGATCCGCGTACATTTCGATCTTCATCCGTTTTCTTCCCTGCTCACTCTGCCTAGAATTCGTCCCGTCGGTGTAGCTTCGCCTTCACGTCCTCGGGGCTTCGGCGGGAGGGACCGCAGCACGCGCCCCGTTCTCGATCGTCTCATCTTCAAGCCTCCTCGCTGCCTGCTCGTTTTCCGCGTTGGCGTTGTTGATGGTGCAGCGCGTCGCCCTCGGCTTCGGACCCTCATCCTCAAGCACATCCACGCTGTCTGTCACCACCATCTCTTCCATGTCCCCGTCGGGAAGTGTAGCCCGTCGCCGCCGTGCAGTGGGTTTTCCTGCTCCTTATTCTCGATGCCCCGCCTGCTCCGCGGCACCACCCCCGTTTCGTCCCGCTGCTGCTGCTCGGCAACGCTCCCCTCGGCAGGGCATTGGGGCTACGTCTTCGTCGTTGTCGGCACCTCACGTCGCAGCCGTACTGTACCCCGGTGCTGTCACGTCTCCACGCTCCACCATTGCCTCGTCCGCAGCCTCGACGACGACGTCCCAGTCTTTGGAAACTTATCCTCGTGCGCGATATAGTCCACTGCCACGTCACCGTCGCGGGCGCCTTAATCATTGTACTACCTGCCCCACTCGCCGACCTTCAGTCAGTCACTATTCCCTCGACCTGATACGATCGCTTTACAACAAGCACCTTTCCCCTGTGGTTAAGATCATCAAGGGGTGGCGCCGCGGCAGCGATGAGGGACGGACTTCCGATGGATGTGCAGCGCTACCGGAGACTCCGGGCACGGGGGCGACTGAGCGTGTTATCCTCATCCAAGGACATGACGCATCGTGCTGAGGCTGCGCTCGGCGGACGGACTGAGTGATGGGCAGATGAGGGGCAGGACGGCGGAGCAAGGTCCTCTCCGGAGACCATCATTTCCAATACGAGCCTAGCTCTGGTCGAGGATGGCGCCGCGGTAGCAGTATACCAAGAAGTGGATGTCATCGACCGCATGCATGCGTATGGGTGTATATCGATGAGGGCCGCGGGAGGGATGGTGCGGTGTCTTTGGGATAAGGAGGGTCGATGTGCTGGATGCGGTGGGGTAGGGCGAGGTTGGGCCAAATAGTACGCTCGCCCACGCTGTATCCTCGTCCGCAGATAGGGAGGGCGAGGGAGGAGTACGAGGATGACGGGTATAGCATTATCGACCTTGGTTACCACGGGGAGTAGGAGCAGCACGTCCCCGCAATGGAGCATGGTTTTCCCGCCTAGACTAGAAGACGACCCGGGATTGAATGTTCCCCTGCGGAGGATGGCGCGCCGTCCACACAGGGTATTCCAGCCGTGCTCGCTCCCTGTACGCCCATACCCGCAGGTTTGTTCTCAGTTTCGCTCCCTTCGGTGGCTCCGACGCTCACTCACTCTCAGCATTGAATGCCCCTTACGCCATCATGGACAGTCGCCGGCTCCTCAACCTGCTGCAATCCTTCGCGATTGTTTTTCTGGCTCGCGGACTTGTGTATGTTCCTCCTTCTGCTTGCATTCCCATGCCCTCACCGCGCTCTTCGACAGCAGGAATGCAGGTCGAGACTCGCTAGAGATCCCGGAAGCTGGAGCCGCTCAGCATATATCTTTTCCTTTCGATGCTTCATCCGGTACGTCCCTTTGCTTTCACGCATATTCTCGTTGTCATACCCAACGAGCAAACAGAAACGACTCATGATTGCTATCGCTGTGTGCGGGCAGGGTTATCAGATTCTCCGCGCCCTTGCTGCACCTGGCGCTGTCTTCGCGAAGAGAGCTTTCCGCTCGATCTGCCCCGGCCGTGCTGTCCATATGTACAAAGTCTAGGTTCGTCGTTCTTGATTTTCGCCTTCTTTTCGGCTGACTCTCTTATTCTCAGAATCTACGGACGATGATACATCGATGCTCTCTTCGGCGTCTGGGTGGTTGCTATAGTCGACGATGCTCAGATAACGATGTACGGTTTTTGACAACACGATACTGCATCCACAGTCTTGTCGGTCCCGTACTCGGCGCCCCATATCACCTGCTCTACTTCTTTCGTCCCGCTCTATGCGTATCTTCCGGTCACGCCGACTCCATCGGGCTTTTTGGTGTATTCGCACTAGCAGATAGGATTTAGCATTATATTATAGATAGGACTATCATACGATGGCTTGTGACCCTCCACGTATTCCTCTCTTTTCTCTCTCTTTATCTCTCTCTCTCTCTTTATAAAATTAAGCCTGTCTGTCTGAAGCCTTTTTGAACTCCGCTATCAGCACTCCAATTCCACTTCTGACATTTTGCCGCCTCTAGCATCAACTTTAGCGCCCATCATTATTTCTGGAATCAGCACTGGATTTCATCGGGTTTAAAATAAATGTTTACTCGAGTCTAATTGGAGGCAAGCCCTCCGTCCCTTCGCTGTGCGCTACTTACCCAAGCATTCCCGCCTCTTAGGCCGGAAGTGGAATGCGAGGCAATACCCACCCCCGTGGTCGAAAGTGGTATTGCCTTACTGGGTAAATTCCATACCATCATCGTGATGGCAATCTGCTGACCTTCGCCCCAGTGGCCGAAAGCAAGGTCTCTGCCCTTTCATTGGATCCTACTTAAACCTGGCGAGACAGAACTGGTTCCCCAGCTTCTCACTCTGTCTCGCCAGGTATGTTCCCTTTTTGTTTACACGCTCTGTACTTCTCACTCAGTTCTCGATAGTCTCGCTGTAGTTCTGCGCTCTCTGAATAAACTTTATTCCATCTACATATCATCTTCACGCTATGACCGATGGTGTTCCGACCCAATTCTCACAAGAAGTCAAAGAGCTCACGGAAATTGTGCAGCAGTATGCTGCTAGGAAGTATACCCGCAATACGGCAACTGCGGCACTATCCAACACCATCGCTACGGCCTGCCTCGCTCATGGCATCAAGCCGAGCACCGACCACATTCTCCCGTACCTTGAACAGCTTGACGCCCATGATGGAGTCCAGAACCGTGGTGGTGGAGCTGCGGTAAGGCTCCAACCTTTTTCGTTTATAAACGTTTTAAACGGTTAAAACCGTTTTTATTTTCTTTTTTTTTTTACAGACTCGGGCAAATGAAAAACAAAAGGAAATAAACGGTTTAAACGATTACTTTCCTGAAGTGTCCGCAGGGGGATAAGGATCAATCATTTGGCTTCCCTTCATTCTATTCCCACATCCTACTTGCTCCATAACAGCCTCATTTACCTCTTTGCACACTCAGAACTCACAGCGTAGGATGTCGTCAGTTCTTCCCGAGATGCTGTGCAACATTCTCACGATAGCTTCCTCTCCGTACTCTCACCGTATCAATACACCTTATATTTGCGGGCTGGAGGAGAGGGGTGCATTGGTTCTACAGGTAAAGATTGGGTAAAGATGCCAAATTTCATCAAAACTGCTGTCTCTTTTCACCCTGATCACAGGCTCTGCAAAATAACCGTTTTAAACGTTTAAAACGGTTTTATAAACATTTTGTTTCCGTTTTCTTTTTTTTTTTGTGCCTGGGCGCAAATGAAAAACAAAAGGTTGGAGCCTTAAGCTGCGGTCCCCATCGGATCAAGTGGCGACAACGGCGACAGTGACGGGGGAGATGGAGAAGCGGGCGACAATGAAGGGGAAAGAAACCCCTCTGGTGACCGCACGCTCTCGCTCCAAGATTGATTGTCCGATCCTGACAATGACGAGGAATATTCCCGTGCTAAACGACTCCGAGTCGATCCCTCCAGTTTCGCGCGGCGATCTCGCACGCAGAATTTCCTCAATTCCCTTGGCCTCACTCCCCAGCATCAGCGAGTCCAACAACAGGTGGAAATCTACTCACGAGACACCAAAGCAGCTGTCTGTGACCTCCTCAATTCCTTCAATGTACCTGCACTCCCCGAACTGCAGTGGAAGAACGTCCTCCTTGACCATTTCGTCGACTTCGACTCCATTCTCACCAGCTCCTTCGCTGTCGATGCGGAAGAGTCGCAGCGTCTCGTCCTCGGTGACTCCCATGTGGAAATCAAAAAACCGAGGGTGGTCTCGAAAGTTACCACACATGGGCAGTGGATCAACGCCTTCAGGGTGTTCGAGGATGCCGTCAATTTCGCTTTCGACAGCCGCCGTCAGGAATTGTGCATCTATTGGAATCATATCAACGATCTCTTCAGCAGTCGCCTCACCTTGCTCCACGGACGCGTCCTCAATTACGATCGCGCTGTTCGCATCCACGTCGGGCAGCGTCGTGACGTACTGCTCCACAAGACCCACAAATTCAGACACTTCCAAGATGCTCACCTGCTTGACAGAGGCATCGCCGTTGTCTCAAGCTCATCCTCCAGTGGACAGACTGCTAAACCACCGGGCGCAAAGTGTAAACGCTCCCAAGAGATCTGCCGCAATTTCAATCGAGGACGGTGCAAACTCGGTGCAGAATGTAATTACCTGCATGCCTGTCTTGAATGCCATGGACATGGGCATACTGCACCAGACTGTCCCGAAAAATCTCACCACTAGACCTGAGCTTCCTGCTAGGTATGCGACGAGGTTCGAGTTGGCCGTGCACTCGCATGTCTGGTTCACCAATGTTGGCGATTTGGAGGGGGACATGATGTTGGACACGGTATCTTTCCTACCGAGGTACATGCGTGGGATGGGCTGGAAGGACAGTCAGCCTCAATCCTACAGTCGCACCGCCCATTACACGGAAATCAACGAACCATTACCACGACCTCCTGCATATGAATTCCAGAATGCAGCTGCCATACGCACGATCTGTGAAAACCCCGATTTATTCCAGAACCCCATGGTGATCAAGGTTGACCGCCTCGAGAGTCTTCTGAGGCGGCACCCCAATCAATCCTTTGTACGTTCTGTTCTCGCTGGTCTTCGCGATGGTTTCTGGCCGTGGATGAACACCCACCACGACGACGGCTACCCCGAGACTTGGGATAATTCCTGGGCTCCGCCACCATCAGATCGTGAGCAGAACTTCATCAACAATCAGCACGACATCAAGATCGAGAAGGGGAGATTTTCACGCACTTTTGGTCCTGACCTACTGCCGGGCATGTACAGCACTCCCATTCTTGCTGTTCCCAAACCTCATTCCAATGACCTCCGACTCGTCTCTCATCAAAGCTACGGCCCGTTTGCGCCCAATACTATGGTGGATGAATCTAAAATGAAGGGTGCCTGGATGGACACATGCAACAGTTTATTCCCGCTCTCCTTCGGTTTCGTCAGGCACATCCGAATGCTGAACTTGTCGTCTGGAAGTCGGACGTGTCTGAGGCTTTTTGCCTTACATCTGTCCACAAATTAGCCCAAATCAAGCAGGTTGCCACGTCCAACTTACCAACGAAAGCCGAGTCACTTGCAGGGACGTCGAATGGACCCGTACAGCGCAACGTGGACTGGTGCAGCACGTTCGGGAGTCGTGTAAGGCTCCAACCACTTAGTTTCCGTTTGTCCGGCTGGACAAATAAAACGGAAATGGTACACCGCGTACTGGGGATCTTTTATAAAAAATAGCCTCATCAGAGGCTAATGTTTTTTTTAAAAAATCACTCTACCTTAGAGGGCACTTTTTTATAAAACACTAGAGGTCCGTCCAGGCTCTCAAAAGAGCGTGATTGCTGTGGCCACAGCGATCAAGCCCTTCCCGGCGTCGTCCACAATGAGCAAATGTTTGGTCGACGATGTCCAAAGAGATGTGGTTGTTTGGCGTCACCTTCTTTGTGTTTGCCTGCACCTTTGACGCCCAAAAAACTTCCAAATTCAGATATTTGCCGCCGAAGCAGAATTAAATAAAGTCGTGTACAATAAATTCGCCAGAATAAATCACCATAACTACGCAGCCGGTAAAAGAGATCCCTCAACCAGAGCAGTCGATACCACAGCAGCATCCCGCGGCAGTAAAGGCACCGGATCGAAAGACTCATCGTCTGTCGCTCCCGTTTCGTCGTCGCTCTCGTCCTCACCTTCCCTATCGGCCCCGAGTCTGCTCCTTGAAATCCGCTACACCCCGGCGTCCCAACTCAATCCACGTTGCTACGTCTCGCCAGTCGTGTGTAAAGCGGGCCTTCATTGAGTCTTGGATGGCTGCTTGGCGCTCCGCGTAGGCAATGAAACCATCCTTCATGCCCAGCCCGTCCACTGCACGACTCTCCGCCAGCCCCCGCCACCAGCCCGCCCTCCACCCCAAGAATACGAGGATCCGTCACATCTCCTCCTCCAGCAAGTCCACCTCCTCGGTCCAGCGATGCGCCCGCACCCATGCTTTCCCCCACTCGATACGGAGACTCTCGTTAGTCGCCTTTACTGCCGCTTCCTCGCTCGTTGAAGCGGACGCAGCCAAGGAGCTGAGGCCCATCCTCCAGATCCAGGACATCTCCGGCGGTTCCTTGGCCTCCTCCTCCTCCTGCCGCGCGCGCTTCTTGCGTTTCCTCTTCTTCTTTTCCGGATCGCTGAACAGCGCGCGGGGCATCCTGCGAATATCCTTCTGCGCCAGCTCCTTCAGCACCAGAGACCACCGCGTCTCGCTGAGCTTGGGACCCAGGCTCACAAGCGCACGCCGCGCTGCACGATACTCCCCCGCTTCCCGTCGAATCCACTCATCCAAAACCTCGATCGCATGCCTCGCGCGCGTATGGCCCCCCAATGCCGCTGACGTTCTTGTCCTTGTGCTTGTAGTGATGAGTGCGAACGAGGAGCAGGCGTCTGATTTCCTCCAGCGCCTCGTATGCGCGCGCCTCCCGCATGTCGAACTCATAGCGGGGGTGGCTTGCTTTGACCGTCGCGCCTGGGGTCCTCGCCTGCTTTGAGGGGAGCCACAGCTCGATCGCCTCTACAGGCACGCCCGCCGTTGGCTGCATTCTCGCTGCCTGCGCTCGCGCCAGGTCGTCGCGCTCGCGGAATCTTGCTACGTCTGGCTGGAACTCCGTTTGCAGCTTGATCCAAGTGGCGATCTTGCGACGAAGCTTGTTCTCGCGCTCAAGCACCGTGGTCTTCTGCCTGTCGGTCACGTGGGCTTTGAGAGCTGCGGCGTCGGACGCGAGATCGCGCTGCTGAGATTCCAGCTGCATCCCCATCGCCAGCATTTCCGATGCATGGAGATCGCCCCTAACGTCGTCCGCCCTGTCGCCCTCCACTGCATGCTTCGTCTCCACCGCAATCCGCCCACGTACAGCCTGCAAGCTAGCATGCTTCTCCTTGACATCGAATGGGTTGGGATTCTTCTTGGGGTCGTCCTCCCAGAGCTCCATGGCGATGGTCCATTTCTCCACGATCTCTGGAGGCAGCGACGCCTCTGTCTCCACCAGCTCCTCCTGCTTCTCCATCATCTGCCCCACTGCCTTCTGGATACGCTCCAGCATGACCCGACCCAACACGATAATCTTCTTGTGATTCCAATCATTGAAATGGTCGTCCAGGACGTCTCGCCGCGCGCCAGGCCCCATCTCCCTTGTGCTCGCCGCCAGCGGGTTTGCGTTCGCCCAGCCCCGCTCGGGAGCTTCGCCGTCCGTCTGAGCAACATACGGGCTGAGGTCGAAGGAATAAAGAATGTTGCAGGCTTCGATGTGGGCGGGCAGATGGAACTTGGGGATGAGCCACACCCAGTAGCGGTACCCGGTACCCGCACGTTCTTTGAGCTCGGGCTCGTATTCGGCGAGGCGGACCCAGATGTTGATGCTCCACTGGCAAACGATATCGTACGAGACGACAAGCTCAATGAGGTCGTTGTATCCCGCGAGGCTCTTCCACAGCATGTAGTCCATGTTAATATACCTAACAGTGGTGCTCAGCGCGACGGCCCCATCTCGTAACACAGCGACTTACCGCTCTCCCTTCTGTAGATCTCCAACTCCGTTGGGACGCTTCATGTTATGGCGAGCGCAATCCACAGTACCAATCCCCGAGGACGCTGTGCCCCGAGCCTCCCGGTCAGGCTGATTCACGGCGTCATGGGAGACACATCGGCTCTTCTAAGTTGGTAGCGTTAGAAACAACTCGTCCCAAAAAAAGCGTTGCATACCTCCTGCTCAAAATCCCAATGCTTTCGCACATGCTCCATGTACGCCTTGACTTCGCTGAAGAACGCGGCGCTGTCATTCAGCCCAGGATCGGCCTCCTCCGATGACACTTGCTTCCGCTTCATCCGGAAATTCGCGTCGATCGTGAGGAACAGCGCATATAAAAATCTACGGCACCGCGGCGCTGACTTCCAATTGCCGTTCACGGGGAGGTTCTTCCCCGGCTGTGGACACGCAGGGCAAAGTAGCGCGCACGCGCCTGCTTCGATATTGCGTACCCCGTCCGGAAGGTGCGCACGACCAGAGCGCTTAAGCATCTGAAGGTGGCGCCACTCGCGTGGCATGCGCAAAAAATTCTCTATAACGATCCTAATTCATGTTAGACACTTGGACTTTGTTTGGGTCGATCAGAACGTACCCGAGGCTGAAAATTACCAGTATTATTCGTCTGGCGCGTGAGAGCATTGTAGAATTCGTAGGCGGAGCATTTGGACTCGAACGACTGCTTGTGAAATTGTCGTAGCACACGGAAGGTTGCCGCCGAGGAAGGCTGCAACGTCGTGGCAGGGTACAGACGGATGCGGAGTAGTTGCGTAGCGGGAGATTGCACCTTGCCACATGTGCAGAAGTCGAGCGCGACCTCGTGAATGGCATTGCTGTCCACAACGCAAAAGCTGTTCTTCTCGCGATTTTCAAGCTCCTCAGCCGTTCGTGCCAGTGTCCCTGGACAACGCTCGCCGCGTTTATGGCCAAGCTGGACGCGTAAGCCGAGATTCCTGAGTGTATTGTCGCGAAAAAAAGTCCCATTCCACGTCTACGAAACTTTAGCAGTGTTTTGATCGCACACAGGGAAACGTACCTTGACGACATGGAACGGATTGTCCGCATGAAGACTGACGACACACGACGTGCAATACAAAGCATCCGTGAAGCAATCCTCACAACGGTGCACGTTGTTACCAGGCGCACGGCACCCCCGCACACCTCGCGTCCCCATGATAGTCGCCCCGACCCTCACATCGCAGCAGTTCGTCAAGAAAAAGCCTCCTTGTCGTACTCTGCCCACATGTTGAGAGGCCGGTCCTTTGTAAACAAATTAGAAGCCTCTCAAGCGAGCCAGAAACAAGCGCTCACCAACTCCCGAATGCTGCGCGGTCCCGAGTCAAGGGGGTGGCCCTCGTCAAAGGCGAAGTTATCCTCCAACGGACGAAAATCCAGCGTTGCAGATTCCCCAAAATCCCCCACATCCGGGGCCACGTCTGGTACGAGTAAGTCAGGTTCTGGGGAGTGGCGGCGCTGCCGTTTGCCGGGAGAAGCATCCACTTGAATGTAGCGAGAGGAATGTTTCGTACGATTCCCGACTCGAACGGTGCTGTTGTACCACATAGAATCCGTTCTGGAGAGCAGCTCGTCTTCTTCATCCTCCGAGTCGGAAAACCGTGTTGACGAGACTGTAAAATGGGGTCTCGCCATAGCGACCGAGGAGCCAGCAGCAATGAACCAGAAGCCAGCAGCGGAGTAAGAGATAACGACAAATGCGGCCGTCAAGGCCAGAGACCCGTGCGCGATTGAAATGAGTGACTGAAGTGAGTGGCTGGTGATCAACAGATGCGCATTCCCCGATTTGGACCAGCGTGACTTACACAGCCACAGCTCCTTTCTTGAATTCTTGCCGCAATGTCGGTATCACGCCTCTCCGCCCAGCTCTGGTGTGAGATTCTATTCCTCTGTCCTCATTCGACCACGATCGTTTTCGCTCTTATTTGCCGAAATTTTCGCGCTTTTGCCGATCGCATTCTGTATCGAAAAGTTCGTCTCAGCTATATTCGAACCCCCATCACTGTTCGAATATCAATTATTATCAAGAAACCGGGATGATTAGAACAAAGCCTCCACGGCCACAGATCCTTTTCCACACAAGCAAGGACCTATGCTATGTGCTAGAAATTAGAATCGCAAAGAATACTGAGAGTCAGGCATAAATTGAGAAGAAACCGGTGCTGGGAGGGGAAGCAGCGGCGAGCGGAAGCGGCAAGGAGAGGTGGCGGGCCAGCGGTAGCGCAGCCCCGGAGGGAAGCAGCGATGGGCGGAGGCGGCAAGGAGAGGTGGCGGGCGAGCGGTAGCCCAGCCCCGGTGAACCGGCGCTGGGAGGGAAGCAGCGGCGGGTGGAAGCGGCAGGAACAAGCGGGTGCGAGCGGAGCAGGCGGGCGTGAGCGGAGCGGGTGGGTGCGAGCGGAGCGGGCGGGTGCGAGCGGAGCGGGCAGGTGCGAGCGGAGCAGGCGGGTGCAAGCGGAGCGGGTGCAAGCAAGAGAGGCTCACATCATAATAACTGTAAACAGATCAACTATTGATCTGCTGTCAATCCCATCCAAACCCGCGCGCCCTGCCAAAACTGGCCTATTCCTCCACCTCCTGCAAGCCATATTAAGCTCTACCACTGCTCAGGTACGCCCCTAGCATGTTAATGCAAGGTTTAGTGTACTGAGCCTCGCGTGGTAATGCGGTGGAAGGGCCCAACGAACGGGAATTTGGGGTGGGGCGCACTCGGCGCACGCGGCACAGCCACGCGCCTCACTGGCGCCCCGACGAACACGCCCACGACGCCGCCGCACGGAGTGGTACCGCTTTAGGTAGGAAGCAGTGCCGTGGAAGGTACCTCTAGACTTTTATAAAAGACCCACCTCTAACTTACAGTGATTTATACAAAAATGACCTGCCTCTCCGGAGGCGGTTTTTTTATATAAAAGTGCCGTTTACGCCTGAATGGTAAACAAACAGTTTTAAACCATTTAAAACCGTTTAAAATGGTAAGAAAATGATTATTTTTAAGTGCTTAAAAAGGCCAGCAGAGGCTGTCTAATTGTCTAAGTACTATCCTCTACCACAATCCAACGACACTCGCTTGAGTAGCCTGTCTTTGATCCACATCTTGGTGAGAATTGCCTCCGAAGTTGTCTTGAACTTTAACAATGCACAGGACTCGTGACAAAGATGATGCGCACTCAAGAAGAGGCACTCGACGGAAACACTGGTCCCGGGAATCACGAGAAAGCCACATGCGATTTTTGAGATAATCGGGAACTCGTGTTCATGTTCCTACACCATCAACACCTCAACACCTGAATGTGATAATATCCGTGAATTTCTAACGAAACAGATCAAGACATGCAAAGATTAACATGAAAATTGAAACGAGCCTTTGATACTTTGCCAAGTGATTTAAGGAACTTCCAGTCTTCAGCTTTGAGCCAAAGAGCCCATAGTTCTGGTCGGTGCAAGACCCATGTATCAATTGCTTGGTGAACTGCATGAGAAAAGGCTTCACAAGAAAAGAAACTCGCCTTTTGCAACATAACTCCGCATTCAATCATTCCCTCAGTATAGTTCCAGCGATATCTGACGTCGCGGACAACCATCAGAGACGCCAAGGGCTGACCAGATGTCGTTAATTTGGTGCCCAGGACCCTGATGGCGGTGTCTCGGAAATGTTCCGAGTCGGCCCGCCAGAGCACCCGGAGGTAACCATATAAACTGTTTGAAAACGGTTTGCAAACCGTTTGCCGCTGGAGGTAAACGAAAACAAAATAAAAACGGTTATAACCGTCTTAAAACGTTTGTAAACGAAAATGGTTGGAGCCTTAGAGTCGTGGCTCACCAAGGATTTGGGCATCAGTGATGGGATTAGTCATTTGGATTGCCATCTTCGTAAAGCTTCTCGCCGACATTTTCTGCTATGTCGACGACAACTACGGCTGGGAATTCAAACATAACCTAACCTACTACGTGCCTTATAAGAAACACCTTCCCACAAAACAAGCTCAGCTTCTTTTCCTCTGGGACTTTCTCGGCATCCCACACAAGGAGAAGAAACAACTTCATGGCTCGTCGTTGCCTATCATTGGGTTTGAAATTGACCCGAATGCAATGACTGCGACACTCCCACCAGACTCCAAGGCCGACCTTGAAAAATGGGTACAAGAGTTCATTGACACGCCGTCACGTCGCCGCACACTGCGCGAGTTTCAGTGTTTGACTGGTTGGATTAACTGGTCATTCAATATGTACTTCCTCCTTTGTCCATGCCTCTCCAATGTCTACGACAAGATGTCGGGCAAGTCCCAACAACATGCCAGCATTTACATCAATGCTGCCATAAAATCCAACCTCTCTTGGTTCTTGGATCACCTCCGGAAGTCAAACGGCGTGCTGTTCTTCGAAGCCCTTGATTGGAATCCATTCACCGAAGCCGACATCACTATTTTCTGCGACGCGTCCCTCCATCTGGGCATGGGTTTTTGGATACCTGAGCTGCTGCTAGGTTTCTTTGCTCCCGTGCCTGACGCTCCACCAGCAGAAACAATCTTCTTCTTTGAAGCCCTCTGTGTCGTTTCGGCTTTAAGTTGGGCATGCGAACACCTACGTACTCTGCAGTCAAAACCTCATCGCCCTCGAGTCACCATCTTCACGGACAATCAGAATACCGTGGACATTTTCAATTCACTAAGCGCTACCCCCAATTACAACCTCTTACTTCGCGATGCTGTCGACAACCTGGTGGAGAACAACGTCGATCTCCGCGTTCTACATGTCAAAGGCGAAGATAACAATGTTGCCGATGCTATCTCGCGGCAATGGTTTGTCGACGCCATGATGAGCGCACCCGGTCTTGCCATCCGGTTTTTTGAACCCCCTCGTGTACCGCTGGGGGCAACATTGTTATGATCCACTCAGCAGTCAAGTCCAGGCAACCCGTGCGGGAAGCCTGGACACTTGAGCGCCTCGTGCATCAACGCGCTGTTGCGATGGGCGCCGCAATCGACACATCTAGCGCCCAAACATATGGTTCTGCCCTTAATTCCTTCATCGAGTTCTGCCGTCTTCATCACTTCCCAATAAATCCAACAGCCGAAACCTTGAGTTTCTACGTTGTATTCATGTGCCATCATATCCGACCTCAATCAGTGGACTCTCGGGCATTTGCAACCAACTCGAACCTCATTTCCCACACATCTGTGAAATCCGCCGCAGCATGCTTGTCTCCCGCACCCTTCAAGGATCCAAATGATTGCGAGGTACCGCTGTACATCGCAAGCTTCCTCTCTCTCGAGATCACCTCCGACGTGCAATCGCCGCACTCCCTCCCTCCCCTTCCCACGACGATCTTCTTTTTCTCTCTCAGCTCCTGACTGGCTTTCGCGCCCTCTTGAGACTTGGAGAACTTACCATGCCCGATAATCCCAAACTCAGAAACTCGCGAAAATACACCAAACGTACATCCACATCTACCGGTGCCTCGTCCTACGAGTACTGGTTACCAGCACACAAAGCTGATACAATGTTTGAGGGGAACAGGGTTATCGTCACCGATGCTGATGCACTACCGCATTTCCGCAATTACCTCATATCCCGCGATCAACTTCACCCGCTCAATCCTTATCTTTGGCTTCGATCGAATGGCCATGTCCCCACGCGAACATGGTTCATCAAGAGACTACAGCACCTCTTCCCAAACGATAACATTGCCGGTCAATCAATGCGAGCTGGTGGTGCCACTGCTTTAGCTGAGGACGGGGCAGCACCACACATCATCCAGTTGTCGGGGCGCTGGGCATCAAACACCTTCCAGATTTACATACGGAAGCACCCAGCCCTGCTGCAAGCGATGCTTCACCCTCGCCTCTAGCTCCTCGCGAGCTGCCTCATCATCTACATCTCATTACAACTCCTCTTTCTTTTACCCTCTTAGCCAACTCAGCACCTCGCATCGTCTCGAAATACATGCCCGAGCCTCTCCGAGGCTGTTCTCTGCTATACGATCCGCCTGCGGAATCACTCGAGGCTGCGACAATTAGTCGGGTTTAAAATAAATGTTTACTCGAGTCTAATTGGAGGCAAGTCCTCTGTCCCTTCGCTGTGCGCTACTTACCCAAGTGTTCCCGCCTCTTAGGCTGGAAGTGGAACGCGAGGCAATACCCACCCCCCGTGGTTGAAAGTGGTATTGCCTTACTGGGTAAATTCCATACCATCATTGTGATGGCAATCCGCTGACCTTCGCCCCAGTGGCCGAAAGCAAGGTCTCTGCCCTTTCATTGGATCCCACTTAAACCTGGCGAGACAGAACTGGTTCCCCAGCTTCTCACTCTGTCTCGCCAGGTATGTTCCCTTTTTGTTTACATGCTCTGTACTTCTCACTCAGTTCTCGATAGTCTCGCTGTAGTTCTGCGCTCCCACCCATATACCCACCCTTTGCATAAGTATTCGTACTTACTCTTGCCTCGTTGTACTGTAGCCAACTCAGCACCTCGCATCGTCTCGAAATACATGCCCGAGCCTCTCCGAGGCTGTTCTCTACTATACGATCCGCACGCAGAATCACTCGAGGCTGCGACAATTAGACTTCCTTAGACAAAGTAGTGGGCCGCTTCGCGGCCCACCGCGCTCTTGTCTAGTCTCAGAATGTGCCCACGCCTGTACCTGTAGTTCTTGCTCATGGCGTCGAGGCAGCATGTATTATTTACGAAAGCGGGAGGCTGCTCACGAGGCGCAGCGCATGTCGCGAATTGAATATGCGGTGAGGGGCTCTGCTTGCGATGCGTACGGAGCGCGCATGGGTCAGCTGTTGCCCCCTCTGGACATATAGCCATCATGATATTCTCGACTATCAAGTGCTCGAGTAATTCGAAGCATGCATCGAGGCATTCTTCCTGTCAGCAATATTCATACTTGCTAATAACAATCTTTCGTTTGGAAATCCTCCGATGAGTCCGAGTCGTGGCGTTACGAACGCCGTTCTGCCGCACTGGATATAAATCTGTGGCGACTTTTCCTCGGCGCCTGAAGTTTCAGCTTCGACCGTGATGGTCTGTTAAGACACGGACTCACCGCCGAAGTATCAATATCTTCCGGGGAAACAGGCTCCGTGCAAAGTTCAAGTGAAAACGGGAGTCCTTAGAGCAAAGGCTGTACCTTGGACCCCAGGACGCCATTTATTCTTAGACTCTACCACCGCCTTCACGTAACTTCACGTACTGTGCAGATTTGTGAGGTAGCAACGTACCGCATAACGCAAGCCATTTTTGCTGACAAACATTGCCTTTTATGGTAATTTTTGCACAGCATTTGCACAGCAAATTACCATAAAAGGCTAGCAACAGCACGTAACGCCCCCTAGTCTGTTGGCTCCATACAGATCTGCACAGTACTCTTAGTTTCTTGCGGCTGGCGTCGATGTTTTCCTCAATTCAACTCCAAATCCACCACTGAGGTCATTTCTTTGGGTGTACTTGACTGAAAGGACGACATTCTTCGTGGTGGCTTTAATCTAATTTAATCCCTAACAACCGTACAAAACTGACCTAGCGGGAGCTTTTTACTAAATCGGCTGTTCTGCTCCAAAGATAATTGTTATTATCCCCAATAGGCGAGTATCACACTTGTCGAATCTGTCACCGGGTATAAAAGGGTTTGCATCCGCATCGTCTCGTACAATCCCACTGCATCTTCATCCGCTCCTCGGTGAGTTGTTGCTCTCGTGGATCCCTCGATGGCAGTGACCATATTGTTGCAGATATCTCGTCTCTCCACCCTTGCTGCAACAGCCTGAGAAACTACTGAATCTCAAATAGATAACACTGGTGGGACAAAATCACCTTACTTGCCAGAACCAATGGCTACCTCCCGGGATGAACAGGTTACCTTCCAAGATGATGTATATTCCCGGGTGAAGTTTAGGTCAGGTGGTCCTGGCAGACAGGTAAAAAGCACCAGTTGGAACAGTGCAGGATCTGGTCCTAGGGTCGCTTTCACTCCATACTACCCATACCCTCCATACACGTCAGTGGGGTCTAACACAGGTTTTATATTTTCCCAAGATGATGCCCGACCTCACCGTCACATTAGTGTTGCTGGTAGGAGACAGGAAACCATTCTGCTGGAATGAATATTTATTTTCTTTAGGTGGCCATTTTGGTCCTCAGACTCCTTCGAGTCCATACATCGGGCCTAATCCATACACTGGGCCCAATCCATACACTGGGCCTAATCCAGACACCGGGTCTTATCCAGTGGTTTTTCTGCATGACAGCATCAGAGAATCTCAAATTGCTGTCCATTGTCCTCCTCCATCTAGAATCTTCCAAGGCAGAAGAGATATCCTTGATAAAATGCATGAATTCTTCACTTCTGACAAGGAAGGCCAGAACATTTACTTGCTGCATGGACTTGGAGGTTCTGGAAAGACCCAGATTGCACTGAAATTCATAAAAGACTCGGCATCTCTGTGAGATGGATCATTCAGCTGGAACCAGAAAAGATTTATTAACTCTTTGATATTCCAGCTTTTCAGACATTTTTTTTGTCAGTGCAAGCACCATTGTAACAATTGAAACAGGTCTCAAGAACATAGCTATAGTAAAAAATGCTGGGAATTCTGTACAAGATGGCTTACACTGGATGACTGGTGCAGCAGAGCAATGGCTTCTTGTTCTGGACAATGCAGATGATCCACACATCAATCTACCATACTTTATTCCCTGGTGCAATCACGGGAATATTATTATTATCTCTCGTGATCCTGGACTGCGTGCTTATGCTGGGTCAAATTCTCTTGTTTCAGATATGCAAGAGGAGGATGCAGTGACACTATTGCTCAAGAGTGCCACACAAAAGGTCACAGCTACAACTGAACAAATTGCAACAGAAATTGTGAAGGTCAGTTGAATCTGGGGCTCATTCAAATTTGACAACAATTGTTTAGGCATTGTACTATCTACCTCTGGCAGTTGTTCAAGCAGGTGCATTCATCTTGAGGTCTCGAAACCTTGACAGCTACCTTGCACTTTATGCAAAGAATCAAGCAAAATTACTCAATGAAAGAGCTGTTCCTTCACAAGATCACTACAACTGGACAGTCTATACAACCTGGCAAAGGAGCTTTGATCAGCTCAGTGCAGGAGCTGCTACACTCTTACAGCATTGTTCATTTCTCCACTACAATGGAATCTCTGAGGAAATATTCAGCTATGCATGCAAGTACACATTTGACTCTGATGGTCCATCAAGAGAAGAACTGAAAGAGACTCTTGAATTTTTGTCATATTTCCAAGAGTCAACTACTGGTGAATGGGATTCTCTGCAGTTCACACTGGCAATGAATGAGATACAAGCCTGTTCATTGATTAGCTTTGATGAAGAGACAAAACAATTTTCCATTCATCCATTAGTGCATGCTTGGCTTCAAACAACAGTTAGCAGCCCACAAAGATATACATTTGTGATAGGATCACTGCTTGGCATGGCTATTTCAGCATGGCCAAGACAGGATATTCAATCAGCCAGTGGGATGTTATATCAGCATGTTGAATTAGCAGTACAAAGTCATGCGACAGTAGCCCTGGGTTTCAAGCTTAACTTTGGATTGATTTTTCGGGAAGCTATGAAATATAACCAAAGCATGCAACTGCTGGAGGAAGTCCTAGCTGAGCAGAAACAGCTTTTGGGTGATGATCATCCAGACACAGTGCTCACTATGGGTAATCTTGCTCGCACATACTCAGATCTGGGAGAATATCAGAAGGCCAAAGACCTCAATGTTACTGTGTTGGAGAAACAAAAACAGATTCTTGGTGATGAGCATCCAGATACAGTACATACTGTGGCCAGTCTGGCAAATTTGTACTCGGACCTTGGAGAACATCAAGAGGCCAAAGAACTCAATATGACTGTGCCAGAGAAGCAGGAACAATTTCTAGATATTCAGCCATACTTCAATCCAGAAGAGCATCAAATATTCCAAGAACTTGGACAAGTTGCTTATGTTAATCTGGAAGATAGTACAATATCAGATGACCCAGAAACTGCTAGCACTTCTGAGTCTGGCAGCATATTGACTCTAGGGTCCACAACTGTTTCCCCTCACCAAACTATTTCAACCTTTGTGATTTATTCACCTTCTTCAAGTATTCCTCATCCCTCATAGTAAGTTTATCTCACTGAACAAAGCAAGAAACTAACAAATGTACAGTCGCCCTGCAGTTCTTTCAGAAGATATTCTTACTGCAGATACTATGTTTCCAGATGATGGAGGCAGATTCTTCTCTGCACATTCACCTGAAGCTGCATTGCACTGGGTAGAGGATCACTATGAAGATGAACTTCTTGTAGCTATCCGAAACCATGGTCTTGGTGGTCCATTATCTGCAATGTTGTCTCCAGATGTTCAAATGCTTGTTCTCTTTGGATCAATCATGGAGGCCTGGGTTCTTATAGTTGCCAAATCACTTGCAGATACATCAGGATTTGCGGTGATGATTCAGCCTCTGGCAGATGATCCAGTGAAAATTTGGACTGAATCTGCAGCATCCCAGAATCTGCAGCCCAACACTGACAAAAAACAAACCCCTCAAGACATTTCCACACAACCAGAGCAGTATGACAGTGATTTGGAGGAATCAGAAAGCATCTCACAGGATGAAGATGGTGCTGCCAGCAGTGACAGCAATGTAACAACTGTTACTGTTGGTCCTATCTCTCGTCTTCGTGGAGGTGCAGATGAAACTGACAAATACACCCCTCAAATGAGCCCTGTGCATAATATCAATATTGATCTGGAAATTCGGCCAACAGCTACTATATCCTACAAGGTTACAATGGTCTGTGAAATCCAGGTGTGTTGATCATTTTTTGTCTTGTATATGCTGTTGAAACAAAGCTAGTTCAAAGTTCAAGACAAGTACACAGACAAACAGCGAAATGGAAAACGTTCACAGGCAGTTTCATGGTCTAGATTTTTGGTTGCTCCAGAAAGCATTGAAATTGTTCCAGATCGATCATATAGCAGTGTTGGGTTCTTTGTTCGGAACAGGGATATCTCACTTTGTGAAAGGTGGGTTGACTGTACTGCATAGTCCATATTGAGCCTACTTATAAGTCACTCTAGCTTGCCCTGTGATGGTTTTATTCCACCAGGTCAAGTATTGAAGACTACAAAGACAACATCTCGAGGCTTATCAGCTAGTATGACCATACCTCTCAGCCCACATCCAACAGGTGGGCCATCACTTGCCATCACCAGAATGAACACCACTGCAATTGAGAAGCTAAATGCTCAAGTAAGGTACTCAGACTCACTATGAGATCATACCATCTAAGCTGATCACAGGTCACACCCAAATGGGGGGTTGAATATTCTCCAGCTGGTCGGTGGAAGAAAGGGCATCATTCATATAATGGGCAAAATATTGTCTATTGGCCCTCTGAGGTCCCAAATAAACATCCTTTAGATGTGCAATTCTCAATAGGAATTAATTTTGTGGACCCTCAAGATGTGAGCATTTTTTGTTCAGTATGTCACATTTGTTGACATCAACCCCAGACCAGCAATACCAAAACCCCGGAGATTTCATTCATAATCCGGAACCAAACCATGCTGTGGATTCATAATACTTCCTTGAAGGCAAAAGGTCAAGGCATAATCATCCTGACTTCGGTTTGTGGACTCGGCTGAATATCAAACACTTAAGCTAACTCAGTGTTCTAGTCATATATTCCTGAAATTGAAACCGAGAATGAAATCTATGTTTCTGAAAGTGAAACAGTGAATCTGTTCCAGAAGTGTATGCTCATTTGTATCCTAAAGTGTTGTTACTAATCAAGTTCAAGCAAAACCCCTGGAAAAAGAAGATGCATGCAAAGATGGTGTGCATTTCTCCCTATCTGCAGTGGAGTCACCCAGGCAGGAAAGGCCGAGCTTGCTCAAAAGATTCTCCTCGAATATGTCCTCATTGATCAATCGTCGCCCAGAGGGCATGCCACTTGATCCTCGGATTGCAGTTGTGCCATTGTATCAGCTTAAAGCCCGTGGGTGGGATATGACCACAGAACAATGGCAGATGCCGGATTATCCTCCTCTACAATGCACTATTGTAAACAAAGGGAAACAGCAGAACCCAGGCATGACCCATTACTTGAACTTGTACAGTGTGCTGATACCCAAAAATTTGATAGGCCCACAGATTGACTCTGAGCAAGACCGAACAGAAAAGGAAAAAGAAACAAATCAAGGTAAACCCTTATGCCAGCCAGGGAAAGCTTGAATTAATGATCATGCAGCTCCTCCGATCACTACCCGCCCAGCTGTTGCAGGCCCCGCAAACCAGGATAACAATGAGAATCTGACAAAGAACAAAGAGGACAACAATAAGAAAATTTGATCTCAATTTTGAGAGGTATGAGCATTTGAATGTACAGCCCTCAAGCAACTAATTGTAGTGATTAAAGCCACAGGGATCTGAGATGATTAGCTAGAGTGATATTCTGATGAAGATGTGCCTATGCACACCGTTGTTTCTGTTTTGTTCTGACCTCTATGTAATTCTTTTCTGTGTGAGTGTTGCTAGCAAGATGTAAGTGCAGCTCATGGTGTATTATGGCTGCTTGGGAGCTAGTGGTGGCAAAGTTCAGTTTGGAATTCACTTCAAACCTGAACCAGACTGAGCTGAATGCTATGACAGGCCAAGTGTTGCAAAAATAAAAATTTGAAGTCAGAAGAAAAATTTGGGGTCAAACCTGGGAATACCCTTGGGTCTAGTTGAATGTAGTAGGCATGCACTTGGGTGAATGGGGCCCAACTGGCTCTAGTGAAGTGCCCAGAGCACTTTTGCAATTCCGCCTCAGATCATAAATCCGATTTGGGAATTTTGATCGCGGCAGGGCGGCGGTCATTTGATGGTATAAAACGGCAGCACAGCACGCCAGCCACTGTGCTTTCCTCTTCCCTCGACCACGCCTCACCACCCAGCTATCATCGAACACGCAGCCCACCACTCTCATTACATTCCATCACAAGCTCGCCTGCGGCTGCCACCGTTGGCAGTTATGTGAAGAGAGTAAGAATACTAATGGTACCTTGCGGTGTGTAAATTGCCATTTTTGCTTGCCCACTATTGATGATTTGACTCCTCGCACAAATGGCGATCTCATTCCACACTTCCTCCCTGAGGGACAGACATCCAAACGAGTTACTTGTCTGCCCAGTGCCTTCCCAGCTAGCACCTTGCCCAATCCCTATGTTGCTCAGCTCCAAACTGCGCAACATCATTTACCGTTGTCATTCAAATCAAGGAGGAACAACCTCCCAGCAGCCACTGGCACCAACGCACCTCAACTTGCCTAGACACTTGTCATTGATGTAATATTGATGTCGCAGCAGTGAGCGTATTTCCTTGTGGTTTGAGTCCCCCTTTCTCTCCTTTCAGCTTCGGCAAGACATATCACACCATGTCGTGCATAGTTCCCATGCTTACCTCCATATATGTGTACTTCTCCTGTTCTGCAGGTGTCATGTAACCCTTGTAATCCGCTGTATCTAAAGTGAAGAATACGAGTAGATTTGCATGCTTCGCTAGGAACAATACTGTGAACGAACTTGCAAAATACAAAAGATTTCACTGAAATTTCTGAGAAGCTTGCTCTCTTGCCTTTTTCGCAAAGCAGCGGCATCGAACGCAAGGCGGAAATAAAACAAGTTGCCCAGAGCTGCTTCGGCCAGTTCGGCAAAGCATGCACAGCCACTAGGTTGATCCGTACGGAAGTTACCGCTCTCGAGAAAGAGAGATTCCAGGCCTCATTTACTGGCTGAAATTCTGCAAAAAAATCCCTGATATGCCAGAAATTTTCTGTGCCATGCAGCCATGCCGGAAAATCTGTTCTGTTGCAGCTTGCCGAGTACATAAAGTGCATCTGAGCTGTTTGCACACATCATCCCAGGGGGAACTCTTATAAACTCACTGTCATGACTAGTGCACAATGCCAGCTATTTTACAGCCAGAACTGAGTCCAAACAACCAGGTATAAGCCCATCCAGTAACATTGGATGATGGATGTAAAATAGAGACCTTGCAGTGAGCCACCAGTAGCCACCCAGTGGCTCCTGAGGCATGCGGTATCAAGTGGCTCCACCGGCGTTATGCATGGATGACGTCATCTGGTGGTTGATCCAACTGAATCTCGTGCAGTGGCAGCTGGTGGCTCATTTTGAGTGGGTTACACATCATTCGGGGTGCCACCACCACTGCATGCCTCGGGAGCCACTGGGTGGCTACTGGTGGCTCACTGCAAGGTCTCTAATAACTGATGTATATGGTCCAATATATGCAGTTCATCTCAGTCAGAAACAAGCTGGGTTTGAACAAGCAAGTAATTGGAACTAGTGCTGGCCAAGAATACGATACGAAAAATTTAATTTTGGATATATCCAAATACGCATGGATACGATATGGCTTTCGGCCATCTAACTGAATACGAATACGCCGCAATACAATACAATACGATATGAATATAATACATTATGGGCTTGAGCGTATTCAAATATATTTCGATACAGATGCAACGGCCTACGCTTCTCGGCAATCACTTTCCTCGGACACTTCCAGCCTGTACTTTCTATTCCGATCAGCGAATCAAGTTGGTGAACAGCGGAGGACATGAAACTGCTCCCGGCACCCACCGGCATCAACCTCAGTTGTCGCGGTAGGAAACTATACATGTGTTGGAAATTCCCTTTAGCTTCAGGTGTAGGCTCGTGGACCAGCCGGCCTGGTGTTGATTGATCGCATCGCACACCGTACATGAGCTTACCCCCCATCATGATCTTGTTGTTGTTTGGTCTCTATCCAAATTTGTCATTTGCTCCGAGGTCTTGTAAGCGAGTGTACATCGACGGCTTGCGAGTCTACTTCAGGTGATCAAAGGTTGTGTTATGTTTGTTCTCTAGATCATATTATTGATTCCATTGGGTGCGCTGGCAAAGGGCATTAGTAATCCCACTGCCAGCATATTCATTCAGTATCTTTGTGACCTTGAGGCACACTTGGTCTGATGTGCGGCTACTCATGGTTGCAAGAATTGAGTATGGGAACATCACTATAGAAGGTTGTTGAAGTCAGAGCTTGCAGAAAGGTGAACAACATGAATTTTTTTCAAAATCTTTGAGAAGCAAAATATATCTGGATATATTCATATCGTATCTATATTCAATGCCTCGATACGAATACAATACACTACAGATATGATATGGGGTCCTCGTGGTAGATACAATATGCATATGAATATGATATGGATTTTTCATATCCGTATCATATTTTGGCCAGCACTAATTGGAACACAGTGCTCTCAGCATAAGCCATGCATACTGTTGGGTTTGCAACAATATTCCTTTGTGAAGACAAAGAAAAAAATTGATCCTAGCTCAATGTATTTGAGAATGTTCTGCATACATCTGTTTCACAGGGATATTTGATCACAGTGTTTACACCTCGGCCAACCATGCCGAAGGCAAAACACGGTCTGCTCATGGAGCCTTAAATAACAGCTTTTGGGCCGTGATGTCTGACCTGACAGTGGGAGACGTGCTTTCACTGAAGGTTTAGGTCTTGATTTTACTTGAGGAGGGTGGGTTTTTGATAGAGGTAAGTTTTCAACAAGACATTTTTATGATAATTGCAAGAGTTCAACTCACCTCAAAATCTCAGTCTTCATGTCATTTTGAACACATGAAGATGTACTCATTCATTCCCATCATGGTATAAAATGAAAAAAAAAAAATCAATGCCAGAAGAATTACCACAGCAACCAGAGCTGGAACGTTTCAAACTCACAGTCAACTCGTTCTGCTGCCAAATGTGACATAACAGCCCAATGGAATAATTGATCGAGTTGGTGGTTCATTAGAGAGAGCTAATACCTCAGTACTGTAACTTAAATCTAAGGAAAATATAAAGAATTGAGTGAGAACGAGCCTGAACATTTAGTTCAGGTGAACGGGACATCCCCTGATCTGATCAGATGACTGTGTGAAGGATTTTCTTAATCGTTTTCACGCTGACAACCCACGTGAAAATTTCGTTATTCATTTTCACTCCATCCCCTTTCGTGTTCATCTAACCATTTTCGGTTTCACCTCTTTAGGATCTCACGTGAAAAATTCCCTTAGTCGTTCTCACCATATATGGTGAAACCCTTTCGATTTCACCTTTTTAGGGAATTTGATGCAACTAACACCGTAACCGCGCCTCCAAGATGGATCATCATGTATCCAAGCGCTCGGAAGACTCGAAACACCCGCTGTGAAGCACGCTTTGACTCGGAATGATTTTTGCCGTCAGAGCTATCCATACGGGCTAATGGCAATCTTTTTTAATCATCCAATGATTCTAGAATCTTGGCGTTATGAACGCCGTTTTGCCAAACTGGCTGAAGCTTAGCTTTGATCACGATGGTTTGTGAGGACACAGACTCACTGTTAAGGTATCAATTTCTTTCGGGGAAACAGGCTCCAAGCTCTGTGTAAAGTTGAAATGAAACCCTTTCCAAAATGGGAGTCCTTAGAGGAAGGGCTGTACCTTGGACCCCTGGGCGCCTTTTTATTCTTAGACTGATACCTCTCTACTCCCATATTCACCGCCTTCACGCACTCTTAGTTTCTTGCAGCTGTCATTGATGTTTTGTTTTCCTCAATTCAGCTCCGCTACTGGGGTGATTTCATCGCGCAGACTTGACTGAGGGACAATATTCTTCCAGACTTTGTGGCGCCTTTAATCTAATTTGATCCCTAACAATCATTTGATTAGTCACAGTTGTACATGTACAAAAGTGACCTGCATGCGAGAGCTTTGTACTAAATCGGTTGTGCTCCAGAGATCATAGTCACTGTCCGCAAATGGTAAGTATTAAGCCTGTCAAATCTATCACTGGGTATGCTGCCAACACTACCAGTGCTACCAAGCCCCCTGCCACAGCTACCAGTGCTACAGATGCTACCAGGCGCTACTGAGCCCAAAGAGAATTGCTACCACAGCTACTAGTATCTCATAGCACTGGCTGTATGCAACCAAGCATTTTGTGGTTTCCTGATGAAGGGTTTGCTTCCACACCGTCTTCCACACTCTCCCCACACGTTGCTGTTTCAACTTTGTCCTCACCTCATCCTCTCCTCGGTCAGTTGTTGCTCTCGTGGCACCCTCGATGACAGTGACTAATATCGTCGCAAACAGTTGTCTTCCTGCAACAACTGGATAGTATGGTGGAGGATACTGGATCCCGACTGGATATCACTGGTGGGACAAAAAATCTGCTATTCATCTGAAATAGCAATTCATCTTTGAATAAGGTGGTTTGGAAAATCAAAGCAGTGTTTCTAATCAGGCTGGGCTGGGTCCTATAGTCAATATGACCACCCAACAGCTGATTTTGCCTGATTTGCACACTACACTGGCTTCGGAGCAGGCATTCCAGCTTAGCACTATTCAAACATCACAAGGTGCTCACTGTCCTCCTCTATCAAGGAATTTTCAGGGCAGAAAAGACATCCTTAATAAGATGCTTTATTTCTTTGCTCCCGGCGATGAAAGGCAAAATATTTATCTACTAGCTGGACTTGGAGGGGCTGGAAAAACACAAATTGCTCTAAAGTTTATCAATGAATCATCATCTCGGTGAGCTTGATCATTCTTGAAAATGTTTGGTCAGCCAATTTCATTGAACTACACATCTTTTTTTGTTGATGCTAGCACTATGGCAACAATCAAGGCATGCATGAAGAGCATAGCTGTCATGAAGAGCTCAGGGGATTCTCTACAAGATGGCTTACTCTGGCTAACAAGCAACATGGAGGAATGGCTTCTTGTTTTGGACAATATGGATGATCCAAACATCAATCTGAATGATTTTATTCCCCAGTGTGATCATGGGAATATTATTATCACCTCGCAAAATCCTGGGCTACATATTCATGCTGGGTCACATTCTATTGTATCAGATATGGAAGAAGAAGATGCAGTCAGATTATTACTCAAGAGTGCTGCACAAGAGGTCACATCTCATACTAAACAAATTGCAACAGAGATAGTCAAGGTCAGATAGTTGAACTTGTTTGATTTCCATTAGTAATGTTATCTAGACATTGCACTATCTACCTCTGGCAATTGTTCAAGCTGGTGCATTCATCTCAAAATCACAAGATCTTGATGGCTATTTGACTCTGTATACAAAAAATCAAGCACGCTTATTGACTGTAAAACCTGCTCAGTCTCATGACCAATATGCTTGGACTGTATATACAACATGGCAAATAAGCTTTGATCAGCTCACACCATCAGCTGCCATGTTCTTGCATCATTGTTCCTTTCTTCACTATAATGGAATCTCAGAAGAGATTTTCAGCCATGCATTCAAGTTTCAATCACATGGTCCATACAAAGAAAAACTGAGAGAAACTAGTGAATGGAACTCTTTGCAGTTTACTCTGGTCATCAATGAGGTCCAGGCCTACTCATTGATTAACTTTGATACAAAGAGAAGATTTCTTTCCATCCATCCATTAGTACATGCCTGGAGTTTAGCAACAGCTAGCAATCTAGAGGAGCAAAAAAAGCTTCTAGGTGATAACCATCCACAGACCTTGCGCACTATGGGAGATTTGTTCCAAACCTACTCTGATCTAGGGGAGCATGAGAGGGCCAAAGAAGGCAGTATTGTTGTCCTAGAGAAACAAAAACAGCTTCTAGGGGAAAACCATCCAGACACCCTCCTTGCTATGGGTAATCTAGCTCAAACATACTCAGCTCTAGGAGATTACAAAAAGGCTGAAGAGCTTAATTTTGTTGTGTTGGAAAGACGGAAGCACATTCTGGGTGAAAACCATCCAGACACTCTCCTTGCCATGGGTAATTTGGCTCAGACATACTCAGCTCTAGGAGATTACAAGAACGCTGAAGAACTCGATGTTGCTGTGGTGGAGAGACAGAAGCAGATTCTGGGTGAAAACCATCCAGACACACTGCTTACTATGGATAATCTTGCTTGCACATACTCAGATCTGGGAGAATATCAGAAGGCTAAAGAGCTCAATATAATTGTGCTAGAAAGATGGAAAGAGCTTCTGGGTGATATTCATCCAAACACATTGCATGTCATGGATAATCTAGTTCAGATATACTCAGCTCTAGGAAATTTTAAAAAAGCTCAAGAACTCAATGGTGTTTTACGGAAGCAGATTCTGGGTGAAAACCTTCCAAAAACCCTTCTTGCCATGAGTAATCTAGCTCAGATATACTCAGCTCTTGGAGATTACACCAAGGCTAAAGAGATTGATGTTGTTGTGTTTGATAAATGGAAGCAGATTCTGGGTGAAAACCATCTGGACACCCTCCTTGCCATGGATAATCTAGCTAAGATGTGCTCAGCTCTAGGAGATTACACAAAGGCTACAGAGCTCAATGTTGTTGTGTTGGAAAGATGGAAGCAAATTCTGGGTGACAGCCATCCAAAAACCCTTGTTGCCATGGGCAATCTAGCTTATATATACTCAGCTCTAGGAGATTACACAAGGGCTAAAGAGTTCAATATTGTTGTGTTGGAAAAATGGAAGCAGGTTCTGGGTGAAAACCATCCAGACACCCTTGTTGCCATGGATAATCTAGCTCAGATATACTCTGCTCTAGGAGATTACCCAAAGGCTAAAGAGCTCAATATTGTTGTGCTGGAAAGATGGAAGCAGATTCTAGGTGAAAACCATCCAAAAACCCTTGTGGCCATGGGCAATCTGGCTTATATATACTCAGTCATAGGAGATTACACAAAGGCTGAAGAGCTCAATATTGTTGTGTTGGAAAAACGGAAGCAGATTCTGGGTGAAAACCATCCAGATACCCTTGTTGCCATGGGTAATCTAGGTTATATATACTATGCTCTAGGAGATTACCCAAAGGCTGAAGAGCTCAATGTTGCTGTGTTAGAAAGATGGAAGCAGATTCTGGGTGAAAACCATCCAAAAACCCTTGTTGTCATGGGCAATCTAGCTTCTATATACTCAGCCCTAGGAGATCACCAAAAGGCTGAAAAGCTCAATGTTGTTGTGCTGGAAAGACGGAAGCAGGTTCTTGGTGAAAACCATCCAGACACTCTCATGGCTATGGCCAATCTGGTGAAGTCATATATAAACCTGGGAAAGCATCAAGAGGCCAAAGAACTTAACATGCTTGTAGTGGGGAAGCAGAAACAGCTTCAAGATGCACAGACATACATTGATCTGGGAGAGCCTCAACAAATGTCACGATTTTGCCCTTTTTCGCGACATCTTATCTAAGCGCCGAACACGTGACAAGATACCACGGATAGACGCTAGACGGATTAGATGTATGTAGACGAAGGATAAGTCAACGTCAGAACCCTCAGAGGGCAGGCAACAGGGCGTGTTACACGCGGTGGCTCTATCCTTGCGAGTACAAGGAGGCAGCGCCAGAGTTTCGGACATTAATTAAAGCAACACACGTCAAACGTGTTGTCATGGCGTGGTTATTATTCAGAACACATGTTAACGGAACGATATTTGATCGGACCATACATACAGTCGCACGATCTTATTGTTCTAGTATACTTTCTCACGACTCGTAGTACAGTATTTAAACAGTAGTTACTCGACTGTATTCTTTAGTCTTTTATTCCATCTCTTTCGAGCCTCATACCAAAGAGCCCACCGAACCCTTCTGCTTCGCCAGAGTTCGACCTCTAAACGCTTGAACGTGACATAATAAAAGACTACCCTTCATACCCTCGTACCGCCCCCTACTCGACCTCCCTTTCCTCTTCCTCCCTACCTTTATCCACTACTTGGATTCATACTCCTTTACCTCTTACCCTGAAGATCCATTTCCGCTTTATCCCAACATCTCCCTCGTCCACACCGAGGTT
Source organism: Mycena sanguinolenta (assembly GCA_014462675.1). NCBI lineage: Eukaryota > Fungi > Basidiomycota > Agaricomycetes > Agaricales > Mycenaceae > Mycena > Mycena sanguinolenta. The sequence continues at coordinate 1,545,270 of JACAZH010000020.1, forward strand.
AAATAATTGCAGCGACCCTTGTCGTCGGACCAGATCGATCTGACTGCACCGCGCTACGGGAAACGTTGAGTCCGTCCCTGCGCAACGGTAGCAACAAGGCCACAGAGTTAATCCTCGGAGAGGCTCTGGGCGTCGTCATCGGGTGTGTCGTAGAAGGCCCGGGGCGATTCAGACAGCAACAGTCCGGGACAACCTCACCATCCGCTTAGTGCGGTATTCTTACCATTGACGCGTATCCGCGCCCCCTCCGAATCATCCTCGTCATCGAGCGAGTCCGTACCCTCCCACCTCTACTTCTCCGCTTCCTCCTACCACACCGCCCACACACATCCACCGACTACTTCGGTTCCCTTTCACAACCTCCTTTCCTCTATATTTCCCCACCATCTCATACCCGCCATGTCCCAATCTCCCGCTCGCCAACAATCTCCCTGGAGAAACATTGCCGGAAGATACGGCATTGACACCGAGATCCCGGAAGAGCTTCAGGCTCATCGAGCTCCTTCCCTAGCCGACATATCGGCACATATGGCTTCTCGGCAACCATCTCCGGCAGACGTACCATTCCGAGATGCTTCTCGGGTACCTTCTCCCGTTCGACCCCTTCCTCAAAGACCCCAACAACCCCCACGTCCCACTCTGGAGCAAATCCTGAGTGACTGGAATCAAATGCCGGAGCGGCTTGCTGCGGCATTCCTAACTTATGGGCCAGGACAACAGAGAAGCGGAGGCTCCTCTAAAATCGTTTATGCCAAGACCCCGCCCATGTTTGACAGGAACGATAAGGCCAAGTGGAAGACTTGGTCCGAAACCCTGTCAAATTATCTTTGGGCATACGACTCGGAGTTCCGCTCCGAGAAGCAGAAAATTACGTTCGCTCTTTCCTTATTAGGAAGAGAAGACGGGGCCGCCTGTCCGGCCACCATTTGGAAGAGCAACTGGAGACAGGAAAATCTCCAGCACGGGACTTTCAAGGAGCCCGGTTATTCCATGATCGATTTCATGATCGAGTTGGAATTAAGCTTTAAGGATAACAACGCCATGCAGACGGTGTCGTTACGCCTTACCCATACTCGACAGGGGAAGATGCCCCTGCTCGATTTTATTCAAGCATTCGAGATGAATGCTGAGGAGGCCGGCTACAATGTGGCTGGAAAACAATATGATCGTTTCCTGGCGGATACGATCGAGGACCTGATTAATCAGGAAGTACGGGACCAGCTTTATGCTGGAGGGAATGATATTCCGGAGGTGTACAGCCTCCTGAAACCTCGGTTGATTACAATCAATCAAATCCTTGAGCGAAAGGCGCTCAAGGAAGCCAAAGCCAAGAACCAATTCTGGCTTCGGGCGCCACCATCAGCGCCGCCGGGGGCAACGGCGACAACCCCCAAGAGTTCGGGCGGGGCCCCGAATTTGTCCAAGAAACCGGCTCCTGGGAAACCGGTAGACATGGACATTGATCGTTCGCAAGCTAGGACGATCAAATGTTACAATTGTGGCAAGGAGGGCCACATGAAGAAGGAGTGCCCGGAGCCTCCTAAGAAGAAGTTTAATATTCGATCGTTGCAATACGATCAGTATTCTCGCGAAGACCTTGAGGCCGTCGCGGCCGCTCTTCGCGAGCGGGGTTTTTAAAGAGGGTCCCGGTCAAGGCCAAGCCGGCTAACCCTCCTACGAACAATCGCGGACACGGACAATATGACATTCTTACTACCATGCCTGATACGGACTTATGTATTAAAAATGTATTAGAAAAAGATAAAAAAGATGACGTAGTTACGATTTCTTCTGTTTCATCTTTTCGTAATTTAAAGGACTGTGATAAACTCCATAAATTACGTTCCGCGATGAAGAAAAAGGCCCCCGGAGCTCCCACCGGTAAAACAAAGGTTGAGAAGAAAAAGGTCGTCATTAATGACGGGATGGCTCAATCCTCGCAAGAGGAGGAAGCGCCAAAAGTAGAAGTGGACAAATACGGAACGGTGTTGACACCGAAACCCACGGAAAGCCCGCGGATCAAGGGTGATCCCCGAAAATTTAAGTGGGTTCCTATTTGTGAAGTAGAAAGTCGCAAGCCCTGGAAGGCTAAACAGATTTGGGAAAAAATGCCTGCTGGAATCAAGGCAAGGGAAACGGCCCGATGGCTTGCACGTCGAGCGTGTGGAGTCACTTCCGAACGATTGGCGGCGGAGATGCGCGCCTTTCAAGCACAACGTAAACATCATGAGATGCTGGTCCCCACGTTGCTGCAAGATGCCAGTACGGGCAAGACCCGGAAGATTCGTGCGTTGTTGGACACAGGATGTACCACAACGTGTATTGATCGGGATTTCGCCAAAGTCTCGGGCTTCGAATTCAAGAAGCTTCCGGAAGCAATCCCGGCAAAAAATGCCGATGGTACCGAAAATATCAAAGGCAGAATCACTCACTATGTCGACATGGTGATGACGATTGGCAAACATGCTGAACAAATTAAGCTGTTTGTCACGGGACTTGGGAAATCCCGAGTATTTATTGGATTCGACTGGATTGAGCATCACAATCCAAATATTGATTGGCGTGCCCAGACAATTCAGTTCAGTCGTTGTCCTGAAGCGTGCAACATGAAGGGCGACGAGACTGTTCAGGGAACAGAGAAAAATGACCCTATAGAGGAGGGTGAATCTATTTTATTGGTTGACTTTGCACCTGCAATTGAGTTGCGTGCGAAGGGTTCCCAGGCACAGCAATTCGCGGAACAGGCTGATGCTGAAAAGGAAAAAACGACGGAAGACAAGATCCCGGAACAATATCGGGACTATGTCAAAGTCTTTGCGAAGGAATCGTTCGATTCTCTTCCGGATAAACGATCGTGGGATCACGCGATCGAATTAAAACCGGACGCCAAGGCCGTCGATTGTAAAATATATCCTCTTTCGCTGGACGAGCAAAAGAAACTTGATGAGTTCTTGGACGAGAACTTAAAGAGTGGACGGATCAGGCCATCTAAATCACCAATGGCTTCGGCATTCTTCTTTGTCAAGAAGAAAGACGGATCGCTTAGGCCGGTCCAAGATTATCGTAAATTAAATGAAATGACGATTAAGAATCGTTATCCAATTCCCTTAATTTCGGAGCTGGTCAATAAACTCCGAGGCGCGAAATACTTCACGAAGCTGGACATTCGTTGGGGTTATAATAACGTTCGGATCAAGGAAGGCGATGAATGGAAGGCCGCCTTCAGAACTAATCGAGGCTTGTACGAGCCGTTGGTGATGTTCTTCGGCCTTACCAATTCCCCGGCCACGTTCCAAACAATGATGAACGACATCCTTCGGGATCTCATCAACGAAGGACGGGTTATCGTTTACCTGGACGATATTCTTATTTTCACGGAGACTCTTGAGGAGCACCGTGCAATTGTTAAACGAGTGTTGGACACACTCCAAAAGCATAAATTATATTTAAAACCCGAGAAATGCGATTTTGAGAAGACAGAAATCGAATATCTCGGAGTAATTATTTCCCACAACTCCATGCGCATGGACCCTGTGAAAATCAAGGGTATCATGGAGTGGCCGGTCCCGAAATGCGTTAAACACGTTCAAGCGTTTTTGGGATTTGTTAATTTTTATAGGCGATTCGTCCAAGGATTTGGCGACGTCGCAAAACCATTAACGTTATTAACCGGCAAAGCCGGATTCTCCTGGGGAGAAGCGCAAGACAAGGCGTTCGCCATGCTTAAACAGCGAATCACCGATGACGTAGTGCTGGCACTTCCCACAGACGACGGCAAGTTCCGCGTTGAAGCCGACGCCTCCGAGGGTGCCACGGGTGCCGTCCTTAGCCAATTACAAGAAAATGGCAAATGGCGACCTGTCGCATTCCTCTCCCACAGTCTCAGCGAGACGGAGCGAAATTACGAGATCTATGATAAAGAGATGCTCGCGATAATGCTCGCATTGGAGGAATGGAGACCGATGCTCCTGGGAGCTCGGCAGACATTTGAGATTCTGACGGATCATCAGAATCTTCAATACTTTAAACAGCCGCAGAAATTGAATCGGCGGCAAGCACGATGGTTGTCTGAGCTTGCTCAGTATGACTTTACTTTACAACATCGGCCCGGAAAGCTTAATAAACAAGCCGATGCTTTATCCCGCCGGGCGGATCATGATATGGGGGGGAGTGATAACGAAGACGTCACTCTTCTTAAACCCGAATATTTTCGAGCCGAAGACATCGTGCTCGAAGGACCCGAGAAGGCGATCAGAGATCAAATTCTCGCAGAAAAGAAGATCGATAAGACTGTCAAGATCGCTCTTCAAAAGAAACTCCCTGGATGGGAGAAGAAAGATGATGGCATTATTTATTACAAAAATGCTATTTATGTGCCGCGAAACAAGGAGCTTCGCGATAATATTATCAGTTTACATCACGATAATCCCTTGCTTGGTCATCCCGGAGAGAACCGAACGCAAGAGATGATCGAGCGTAATTATTGGTGGCCTCGACTTGGCAACCAAATTTCGGAATATATACACGCTTGTGAGGCGTGCCAGCGGACAACTATACACCGCTACAAACAGGGCAAGCTACACCCGCACAAGATTGCGGAAGGTCCCTGGCAAATCATATCTATGGATTTGATTGGTCCGCTGCCAGTCAGCAACGGGTTCAACGCCATACAGGTGTGGGTTGATACCTTTACGAAAATGATACATGCGGAGCCTGTGGCTTTTGATATTGGTACGGAGGGAGTCGCACGCTTGACGCGTGACCGAGTTATTCGGTACCACGGCGTTCCTCGCAAAATTATCTCGGATAGAGATAAACGATATATATCGGGTTTCGTGACGGAACTGAATAAATTATTGGGCGTCGAGATGAATCCCTCGACAGCTCATCATCCGATCACAGATGGACAAACGGAACGGATGAATCAGGAGATCGAGAAATATCTCCGTATTTATGTAAACTATCGACAATCGGATTGGGCTGAATGGCTTGCCTTAGCCGAATTCGCACACAACGACAAGGTCTCGTCATCGACCAAGTCATCGCCATTCTATTTAAATACCGGCTATCACCCTTGGAAAGGGATCGAGAATGCCGTGGAATCCCGAAACGAGGCGGCGCAGGACTTCGCCGACAAAATGAAGAAAGTCCGCGATGAGGCATCAGTGGCCCTTAAAAAGGCCCAAGATAACATGAAAAAATATTATGATGCCAAACGCCGAGACGTTCCCGATTTCAAACCTGGAGACAAAGTCTATGTCGAAGGGAAGGATATCAAATCGGATCGACCTTCTGAGAAGCTCGAGAATGTACGGCTTGGACCGTACGAAGTTATAGAAAAAGTCGGCGAAGGCGCCTATAAATTAAAACTTCCGGAAACAGAAGGAATGCATGACGTATTTAACGAAGCGAAGTTATCGCTTTATGTGGAACCGCCTGAGAAAAGGCGTGAGAAACGGCCACCTCCGAAGTTGATCGGAGAACACCTCGAATGGGAAGTAGAGGAAATCCTTAAACACCGGAAGAAGGGCCGTGGTTACCAATATTTAATCAAATGGAAAGACTGGCCGCTGGCGGAACGTACGTGGGAGCCTACTCGGCATCTCACACACGTCAAGAAAATGTTGTCCGAGTACAACAAAAAACACGGCATCAAGATCAGGGCTGTGCCCATATTACCCACCGGATATTGGGATTATTTAATTAAACGATATAAACCACGGGAGGAGTCCCAAGAATACTCGACGAAGAAACTGTTTGATCCACACACTGGTGTGTTTATCGAACAAAGGGATAGCAGGATTCGTTATCCTTCGGTCGAAATACCGGAAAGATCCTCAGCGTGGATCACCGAGTTCGCCGAGGACGTCGATCCTTAAGAGGGGGGTAATGTCACGATTTTGCCCTTTTTCGCGACATCTTATCTAAGCGCCGAACACGTGACAAGATACCACGGATAGACGCTAGACGGATTAGATGTATGTAGACGAAGGATAAGTCAACGTCAGAACCCTCAGAGGGCAGGCAACAGGGCGTGTTACACGCGGTGGCTCTATCCTTGCGAGTACAAGGAGGCAGCGCCAGAGTTTCGGACATTAATTAAAGCAACACACGTCAAACGTGTTGTCATGGCGTGGTTATTATTCAGAACACATGTTAACGGAACGATATTTGATCGGACCATACATACAGTCGCACGATCTTATTGTTCTAGTATACTTTCTCACGACTCGTAGTACAGTATTTAAACAGTAGTTACTCGACTGTATTCTTTAGTCTTTTATTCCATCTCTTTCGAGCCTCATACCAAAGAGCCCACCGAACCCTTCTGCTTCGCCAGAGTTCGACCTCTAAACGCTTGAACGTGACAACAAACTCAAGATAGCACAACCTCAGATAACAAGGGGACTGTTAGCACTTCTGAGTTAAGCAGTGTAGGATCCATGACTGCATCCCCTCAAAGTCTTTCAACCTTTGTAATTTACTCGCCATCTTCAAGTACCTCCCCCCTTTCATAGTGAGTGTGTCTCTCTGAATAACGCAAGATACTAACAAATATATACAGTCGCCCTGCAGTTCTCCCAGAGGATATTTCAACCGCAGATATTGTGTTTAAAAATGATGGAGCCAGATTCTTTTCTGTACATGCACCTGAGGCTGCATTGCACTGGGTAGAGGATCACTATGAAGACAAGCTTCTTGTGGCTATTCGAACATATGGTCTTGGTGGTCCAATATCTGGCATGTTATCCCCAGATGTGGAAATGCTGGTTCTCTTTGGATCAATCATGGATGGCCAGGTCCTTGAATTTGCTAGATCACTTGCAGACATATCAGGATTTGCAGTAATGATTCAGCCTCTTGAAGATGATCCAGTAAAAAATTGGATTGAACCTATAGCATCCCAAAATCCACAGTCTAATACTAGCAAAGAACAGACCACCCAGAACATTTTCACGCAGCCAGATAAGCATGACAGTGATTTGGAGGAATCAAAAAGCATCACAGAGGCCAAAGATGATGTTGCCAACAGCGACAGTAATGTAACAAATGTTACTTTTGGTCCTATTGCTCGACTTCGTGGGGGTGCTGATGAGACTGATAACAAATACATCCCTCAAAAGAGTGAAGTACACACTGTTAATATTGAGATCAACATCAAGTCTACAACTACTGTATCATTGACAGTCAAGATGCGCTGTGAAATACAGGTAAGTGTCCCCTATTTTCTCCTTGAACGTGAAACTGATATACAAGAGCAGTTCATAATTCAAAGTAAATACACAGACAGCTCTAAAAGCAAGGACCGACCACAAGTGGTTTCGATGTGCACTTTAACAGTAGAGCAATCTGATGGTCGTGGAGTACTTCCTGGGCAATCATATAGCAGTGTTGGGTTTGGAATCCAGGGGAAAGCTATTTCTAAGTGTCAGAGGTGAGTTAGCTGTCCTGAATAGCTTCTACTGAACTTCAATAAAATTTCAGTTTGCCTTGTGAAGGTTTTATTCTACCAATTCAAGTGTTCAAAAACACAAATACAAAAGCTCGAGCAAAGACAATTGGTGCATCAGCATCTTTTGGCCCACATTCAACTGGTGGAGTATCATACACTGGCACTGCAACAAATACCGATGCAATCGAGAAACTGGATACCCATGTAAGCATCTGTGAACCCAAATTATAGCAGATTTGCTAACTGCTTTGTTCAAAGGCTATGCCTGAATGGGTAGTTGAATATTCTCGAGCCAGTGGCTGGCAAGTGGGACAACACTCATATAATGGCCAAAATGTTACATATTCACCCACTGACTCTAATAAATCTAAATCACTGGATGTCAAATTCTCAATAGAGATCAACTTTGGAGATCGCACAGATCTGAGAGATTCAAAGGTGTGCTTTTTTTGTGTATCTCTTGTGCAACACCTGCTAAGCTCATATTCCAGACCAGAAAAGCTTCAGCTCCAAAGATTTATTTTATAATGCGCAACCAAACCATGCTGTGGGTCCCTGATGGATCATTGAAAGCTAAAGGTCAAGAAATAATCATTCTGACTTCTGTAAGCCATGGATTCTGCAGAGTGTATTGGAAACTACCATCTGATTATTTTTCAGTTCTATATCCCGGAGGTTGAGAATCACCTCCGTGGTGAAATTCTTGTTAAAGAAACTGAAGCAGTGGATCTTACCAACAAAACAGTTAATCCTCCCAAGGCTCCAGCCAAAGTTGATCCTACCGAGGCCCCAACCAGTATGTTCATTATAGCCTGTCATCTCATTGCTGATCAAATTCAAAGGCAAATCAGTATCTGAACCTCTTGTCACTGGAGATGAGGTTCATCGCAGTGTAGCTGTGATGCGGTCATCCATCCAAGAAGAGCCAAACCTACAGGAGAAATCCTCAAATATTTTAAAAAGAATAATGCGGGGAATGTTCCACCCCAAGGCTGGTCCTCCGATCACTGTTCCACCAGTGTATGAGCTGTATGAGCTCAGTGCACGAGGCTGGGATGATACCACAAAACAATGGCGAATGCCAGACTGGTCTCCTCTGAAACCCTTCGACAAGGTTGCAAATAAGGGCAAACAACGTGATCCAGGCAAGTCCCACCACTTGGACTCATACAGTTTGCTGAAAATACAAAACTTGCTAGGTACACCCAGTGATACCGAGCAAGAGCAAGTGGAGAATGGCAAAGAAGGAAACCAAGGTAAATTTCTGCTACTTAGCCAGGAAAAACTTGAATTAATTATCACACAGCCCCTCTGATAACCGAAGATCCAACCACTGCAGGTCCATCAACCCAGAATAACAACGAAAAATTAACAAAGAATGAAGACGACGAGAATGAAGGAAATTAATTCCAATTTCAAGAGGTATGATGAGCATTTGAACATATAACATTCAAGCAGTAAAGAAAGCCACAGGGATCTGAGATGATTAGCTAGAGTCATAATCCGATACACTTGTACCTATGCACACTGTTGTTTCTGTTATGGCTACTTAGGAGCTAGTGGTGGCAAAGTTTGGGGTGGAAACTGGTTCAAACCTGAACCAGACCAAACTGAGCACCAGACCCAGGTCCAAGGCTTGGTGAATCCCTGAACCTGAACACGAGGTTTTCCTATATAGCCAGAAACGAAGCAATCGCATTGACGTGGCTGAAGACTTACCTGAACTTTGGACCCGACCGCCCTCTTTGGTGCTTCGTGGCGGACGAGATACTGATGAAAAAAAAAGACAGCAAAGATGCAAAGGGGTGTGCACAAAGAAATGAGATTGAATGCATGTCTACAGTCCTGGATGCCGAAACAATGCGACCGCCCGGTAGGCAAAGACCTGGCCGACATGATGAAAGTCGGCCGCAAACACAGATTGACATGGACGCGATGGCGGTGTCCTGCGAGATCCAAGAGGCGGTGTTACGGTAATTATCACAGTAAAACCTACGCCGACCGATCCGTATATAACGCAAATGTGCACGTTGTCGCATGCCTAAGATTCTAAGAAATACAGTGAGGGACAGTGACTGACATGCTCGGAGGAATGAGGGACGCCCCACGCCACAGAAAAAATAGCGAATGCCTTGTGACATCTGTCGAGAACGTCAGAAGAACTAAAGAATGCCGAGCACCCTACAAGTGCTTTGCTGAAGTGAGGGAACTCCTCGACACCCTCCATGAGAAATGTGATCCAAGGAGATCTCAACCGGAGGACTACGAAAAAGAGTGAGAAACTGAAACTGACCCTGACTCAGAATCAGTGGAATTCGATCCGAGATAAAGTTGGCGCACGCTGGTAAAAGATCAGCGGGTATGAAGAGAAAGGGACATGCACCCACTACGGGGTTACAGACTCCATGGAACACATACCCACCACGCCCCAGGACAGAAGGAAGCCTGGGAGCTGCCGGGCAAACGAACTGTGGACGTTGAAGACAAATGAGATGCCAGCGCCCACAATAGGCCAAATAATAACGTGCGCGGCGATCAAACGTCGGGAGGTGGGCGCGACGCATCTACCGAATACTCGACTCGGAGTCTGCCTACCTCGGCTGGAGAACGAGATGTGACAGGGTCATTTAGGGCAGAGACGCGCCATCGCTCCGTGAAATAACAAACCATTGGACAACTTGAACCGTTAGCCCCCGACTGAACATAGATCGCGCACTCACGGATGTTCAGAATTATGGGAAGGAAGCTATAAAAACTACGTTAGTTCTGAATACTTGGACCAGGGGTATGGGCCGTCGCTTTGCGCGGCATTTACGATGGACTTATGTCTCAGAACGTTACCCCTTTCTCTCATGCGTACGAAAACCGAGTTAGTGTCGTACCCGGAATAAGTCGGGTTGTATGCTTTCCGCTTGGGTCTTGTTGAGCCGAGGCACCAACATCCGCAAGGGAAGCATGGCGCACGCAAATTGGTGGTCGTTCAAGAAACCAGGGTTGTCTGTGATAATAGATTGTTGATAAAATATCAAAACGTCAGCATCGCGCAATCTCACACTGTGGTCGAGCAGGAAGGGCTGTAATTCCGAGGCACTGATTTTAGGAAGGCGACCGCCGCTGCCTCGATATCTGGGTGTATAGCCGGGTAGGGCTCTGCGGACGGAAGACCTGTGAGCGCGTGTGCCGGGCGAATGATGCGTGCCCATGAACGAACATGGAAATACATGTCTATGAACAAATGACACTTGTAAAAAGAGGAGTGGGTAGTCGACCACCAAGGGAACACCCGTGAGATGTTCTTCTTGGATAAAGAGCGCGATTCTGCTTGCCAGTACGAGTAGGTACGAATTTCATGTTCCAGCATACATGAAATAACTTGCCAGTCATGACGTCTGTGCAGGGGTTTGAGCAACAGAGCCCAAACCCTCCGAACTACTACTCGTGGAATCCAGTCGCAATCAGAGACGTATACCCAGACAAAAACTGGCCGAAAGGGTTGCGACCCAATGAATGGCCTACATAGACTGATGTAGTGTTGGCGAAGACCAACAGAAGAGCAAGCGATAGAACAAAGTGTTTACGCATAACGGCGAGCGAGATGAGATGGTAGCAGGTAGAGAGAGAGTATCGATCCCTGTTTCAAGTCGGCAGATGATAGACACTTTGAATTAAATGGCGATTTAGGAGATTCAAGCGGCCGTGAATGCCGAGTATGCCGATACTGTTTAAACAAACAATGCGATCAGTTTACGTCCAGAGACAAGATGGTAATAAACTCTTTGCTGATTAAGAGAGTGCAAAAATCGGGATGGTTAAAAAGCGTATTGACACAGGCATGATCGTCTGGTAAAAAATGAGCCAAGTCAGTAATGAATAAAGCGGTGGGAGATTCGACGACTCCAAAATAGACTGAGTACGGCGCAAATATGCACGTAAAAAATAGGTTTCTGCTGGTGGATGGTAGGAAGACTGGTTATCTTTGAACCTCATCAAAAAGTGAGGAACTAGCAGCTGGGACGGCATCGTGAGGGAGAAAGTGAAATCTGTTACATAATAATTTCCCAGTACAGCCACTAATACCATTAGAATCGCTTACTGATAAAACGGCTAAAACCGGGCCGGGTCTAATGAAACTCGTTCTTCGATCACAAAAATGAAATGAAATTTGAATTTCATTAGTTCTGAAAAAGTAAGACAGCAATGGGGGAGGTCGCGAAAATAGCCGTGCACGATTATTAAGAACGATGACATAAGTCCATCGTAAAACATGTCCTCCAGGACGAAAAATCACTCCCCAAGGACTGGACGAAGGAGACCAGGGTTTTAGTGGGTGTCGGGTAACCATCGATGATGGAGGTGTCGCTTGCGGCAGCGAGACGCCTCTTGAGCTGGGAGGCCTGAAGCTCCGCATGCCGTGTCGTGATGCGTTGCGTACGAGTGCGGTTGCGCATTACATTGGGTGGTTTGATTTTCTGTCTGGCAGGGTTCCAAGTCCCACGCCTTTGCCACGCCTCCCAACGTTGAACGCGCTGCGGGTGGACGAGCTTGTCGGCCTCGATTTCCCGGACGTGACCAAAAAGCCCTTGAATCAGAGGTAGCCTAAAAATCTATTACCCAAAGCCGCAGCCCAAAGAGCTGCAACGTTCCACATAAAAAGAAGAGAGAGATTGGGGAGAGGGACTGAGTAAGTTGTTGATGTTTGGCTACAACCTTGTTATCTTCGTCATGCTGTGCTCCGTGTCCAATTTGATTTCAAGATGCAAATGTACTTAAAAATTTGCCCTTGAGCTTGAATCCGGACGCAAATCTCTCGATTCCATGTCTCGTGAATCGTGCCAGCCACGTCAATTGTGCCGATTTTCTCGATTATTTTGTGCCCAATCCGCGCCAAAAGACCGATTTCAGCTGTTCTTCGACGTGCGATGAACCTAGGCCAGCGCCAGCAACAATCGCCATCCGTCACCGTGCTCTCGCATTCGCCCGGCGGCCTGGTTATCATAACAGCGTATATTTTTGAGGATGAATGACGATCGCAAAGTCGAGTCCTAGGGCGAATTGTTGGGGACTCCGGACAAGTGTTGCCTCTGCTAAAGGTGCGTTCTCTCGCTTTTGTTGTCCGTTTGGCTTGTCCTTCTTCCGTCCTCGTTTCTTTCCCGAGGCTTTTTCCGCGCTCCTCCCGAGGGCCGACACCCTATTCACCACCCGCACCGCGCTGACGCTTTCTTCTCGTAGAGACCTCGCTTTGCGCACGATCACATCAAGTCTCCGAACACGCATGCTCTGCTCTTGTCTTGACGAAAGTAGCCTGGAATCGACGACTTGACGAGGCAGCTTGAGATTAGACGCGTGGTAGCGACTCGACGCGACGTTCGGCACGGACTGCTACAACATGGCCTCTTCGCTCTCGTCAATTACCTCCTCCGCGCACGCTGATGCTCTACCATCTCCAGTCCCGCGGCCCGCCCGTGCCCCGCTGCTTTTCCCAGTACTTCCGCACCAGCATCTTCGTGTCCTGGATCGATGTCGTGCAGTTTAGATGCCGCAACGACCATATCGATCTCTTCGAACCGTCGTACCGTCATGGCTTCTACAGCACCGATGCACCTCCTTGGCTCCCGGCCCGCGCGCCAGATGTGTACGACGCGCCGCCTTCGACGTCCACTCCACCTTCGACTTCTGCTCCGCCTTCACTCTTCACTGCATCCGCGCCTCGACTACCACGAACGCCACGATATCGTGCCCCTACCACCCGCGCCGCGGCGACATGATACCATCCTACTTGTACCTGCCGCTGGCAGGAACTGTCACGGTGATAGATACGTGTCGTATGGCAAAGTGCAGACGGGCTAGGAGGGTCGAGCGCGGGGACGAGAAAGAGGACCCAGTGCGCCGTCACTGTGTCTGCCGTCGTCGCGGCGGCGTATCCGTGCTCCGACGTTGTGAGCTGGAAGAAACGGTGGGGATGATAACGACGAGTCGGGTGGGAGGGGGATAAAGGCAGGGGGCGCGCGTACGGACAGAGAGCTCGTCGGCATCCCATCTCGGCGAGAAGACACGACGTGTCTCGTCCCGTTTGCGCTTTCGCCCGACGCCCGCTCTCTGCGGGCTCCTCTCGAAAACGACTGGGCCGAGCGAGAAGGACAAACACGAGGATGGGCTGGAGATCTCCATCGCTGCGCCTTGCTTCCGCGCGCTGGGATTGGGGATTGACGATGTCGGGTGGCGCTCTGTCGCGGAACGACTCTTCGAGCGCTCGTACGACGTGTGTGATCACCTGAGCCGAGGTCCGTCCTCCCCCCTTCGATGCGCCTTTCGGATCTTGCTGACTGTGTTCTGCGCTCAGAACGTACCACGATGTCTCTATCGCTATCAAGCTCGCACTTTCCACGCTGCGCGTCCAGCCGTCTCGGTCCTCGCGTGGCATCGACGCATCTCGCTCGTTTGTTGGCCGCGGACGCGTTTACTGCTCCCTAATTCTTCGCTGCGCTCGCCGTCCTTCGTCAATTCTCTCCCGTCGGCGTCGACTCGTGAAGGTGAATGGAGGAGAAATCGGAAGATGGGCAAGGGTGTGCGAACCTGAGTGTGGCATGCGCAGTACGTCGTATTTCTCCTCGTCGCATCCTTTCTGACTTGGATCTGCTCCCAGAACGGCCCCACTTCTCGAACTGGTTTTTCTGTCGCTTATAGATGCGGGTACATCTGGTATCCACATCGACGGTGTACTTCTGCTGCTGCGGACTCTTGGCCGGTCGGCGTCGAGGTTGTGGTTCTGGATTGAGGGCGCGGGCGGGAGAAGGAGCAGGGAGGACATCGAGGTACTGGCAGCGGAAGATGAGGTGCTGCAGATCCCATTGACGCTGCTTCTGGCGTCTGGCGCCTTCGCCTCGCCGTTCATTAACGTCGGACCGTGTACCGCGCACCACCCGGATGCATCTTTTGGCGGATCCCAGACATTCTGAAGAGCGCGAGATCATGCGGTGGGATCAGCTGCTCGTAGTGGGTATGTGCTCTTCAGGGATGACTCCTTCCTTGCTCACTCTTCTTCAGAACGCTTTTGGGCGCCCAATTCTCGGGTTGCTGGTCGTCGGCGTCGTGCCGTTCTCCCGCTGCATCGAGGACGGACGTACCTCCTCCTTTTAAAGAATCGCCGACGCCCACCCTGGCGTCTCGTCAGCATGGCATCTCCCGTGTCGTCGTTGTCGCCCGTATGACCTTCTTTCTCGCGGTCTCGATCGCGGACACGCTACCGCTGCGTACGCGCATCTGGACTCATCTGGTCCCCCGCCCCCGTCTCCGTTGGCATCGATCTCCCTCTCGATGGTTCGGAGACCGAAAACGAGAAGAGGCAGGAAGATACTCGATCGATACCGGCTTCAATAATAGCTCTAGGGCTTACCCTGCCCATCACCTCCCCACATATTCAAGTCCTATCGCCGCCTCTTCCGCAACTTCCAGACGCGCAGAATCTCCCAAAGAAAACCCACCGGATACCCACTCTCTCGTTGCATTTGTTTTGCGCTCGTTGACGGCCGAAATCCGACTCGCTGTACCTCCTCAGCGGACATGTATTCTCCTTCGCACCACGCTGCTCAGCCCCGCCTGGCATCTTTTGCGCCGTCTTGCAGTGCCGCTTGGGCGCGTCTTGCTCGCGGACGTGCTACCGTCACGGATGGGAATGCAGTACCGACTCTCGCGCCGCACGTCCTGGCCGGTGTCGATCTCCCGATGCTAGAGGGCGAAGGAGCGGAAACGAAAATGAGAAGAGGATGGATCGATACTGGCTCTATCCCGCCACTGAAAAACGGAGAACGGCTACTTCATGCCCTTAGCGAATGCGCGCCCTCGCCGACGTCGAGCGCTGTAGAGCACTACACGACGTCGCTCGCAGTGAGTACGCACTCTCACTGATCGTTCCCTCTTGCTAACTCCTTTCTAGGGCACGTCTACCTTGCTGCATTGCTTCAAGGCTCGTCGACACCACCGTAGCACTTCGGCATCGAGGACTTTGTCCTGGCGCACCGCGCTGCCCATTCCCGCGTCCCAAGGTCTGCATATGGGCGGTGCATCTTTCACCGTCATTGTCGTCTCATGCGGCCGTGGCTACTCGGTCAGCTGGGGCCGCGTCTGGCTCGGGGCTATGCTATTGCTGTGGACGGAAATGAAGCTCAGACTTTTTTGCTGCGCGCGCGTCCCGGTCGGCGTCGGGAGGACGACGAAGCCGAGAAGAGGAGGGTGGAGGACATCGAGGTGCTGGCAGCGGAGGGCGAGGTGTGCAGATAGACCCGTCTTGAAACCTATCGACTGGTCCGGCGGTCATCTCGTGCGCGTGCGCCGTCGCGCTCATGGCGAGTATGTCATCTCCCTCATCTCTCCCTTGCTAACTCCTCCCAGAACGCACTCAGGCGCCGACTGCTGGCTGTATTGCTTCTGGGCTCTTGCCGTACCATCCCTTATCGCACCGATGATTTTCAGCTTGTGCATCCCCGGTCGGCTTCGATGCTACGGCCTCGGTCGGGAAATGGAAATGCAGCACCCCGCCCCCTTGGCGCCGCACGCCCCCACGTCGATCTCTCGGGATGGAGGGAAAGAAGAGAAGAAAAACGGTGGAGGTACTAGGTACTCCATTATGCAGAGCACGATATCGCTTACAGTACGTGTCCTTCTCTCTGATCCTCTAGTCTCTTGCCAATGAAGTCCTTCGCAGAGCACCGTGAGATTCAGTCTGAGCCCTGCTTTCGGGGTCGCGGACGTCCGAGCTGCACTCGCCCCGTACAGTGCATTGCAGGATCGAGGACTTGTCGTTGGCGAATGTACATGCTCCTGCCAATCGCCGTTGCTCGAGCTACTCAGAGCTACCCAGCTCCTCCTTAACTCTTCCGCATTCTGGCATACGATGCGGCACTCTTCGCCAGGCATGCTCCTTCATCGGCGTTCCAAGTCCAAATCAAAGCAGATGCGATATCTTCTTCGCTTCCGCCCAAGCAGTCCCAGCTTCGCTTCCGCCCGCTCGCCGAACCGCCACTCGGCGACGCTTTCCCCAATCTCGTTTCTCCACCTCTTCCCCGCCAACGGGGCGCGATCGAGTGCATGTGCAACCCTCTGAAGGTGGCAGACATGGCTACTAGGAATGATTGGCGGAGCCGAGGCGGGGACCGGTGGAGTACTGCACATGCGTCGAGCTTCTCCTTGCGTGAAGATAATGGGGGCCCGGGATGTGGCGGATTGCTGGCCTTGGGCATGGTGGGGGGAAGCGAGACTCCCAGGACGATCGTCGTGGGGGGAGGAGGCGGAAGGGTGGGAGGGGCAGGATCCGATGTATCTGGGACGGC
Source organism: Mycena sanguinolenta (assembly GCA_014462675.1). NCBI lineage: Eukaryota > Fungi > Basidiomycota > Agaricomycetes > Agaricales > Mycenaceae > Mycena > Mycena sanguinolenta. Next base: position 1,562,049 of record JACAZH010000020.1, read on the forward strand.
GTGCTTTGCGCCTTACCGATGGATTGCATGTTGCGAAGTGAGATACACTCTATCCCCCAAGAATGCATAGCGTCATCCAGATTGTGAGCGGCGATACTTGCGGGACCGAGCCTCGATCGCGATGCTCGCTTCTCGTGCATGGCTGTAGGTTTGTCGTCCTTGTTCTTGCTTACTATCTCTTTGCCGATTCCCTTCCAGGATGTAGTGCGGCGAAAGCCGCCCGATATTCGTCACACATCGCTGCAGTGTCGACAACACCAGGATGGGGATTAGAATGAAGTGAATGGGTGGTTTGAAACCCGATTGAGATGGCTAGTGAATCTGTCCTTCCATATAGGTGTACCGGCGGCGCTGAGAGTCTGAGACCCTTTTTCAGAATTGGGTGGCGGTGCCAGTCATGTGATAAGGCCAGACAAATGGAATTCAGCTTGTCCAAAGCGTGTTGTAGCAGACTGTCGTGCGCGTCGAATGGAACTAAAACAAAACTACTCTAGAGTGATGAATGTCTCCACTTCGTCAGGCATTTTGGGCCAAGACCAGCTCCTTGTGCGCTTTTCGAGCGCTCTGCCAGTCCCATTCAAGTTGGTTTCGCTTCCCCGAACAAAATTTGCTGGCGCCAAATCTCCCAGCGCGTTCAAGTCTCATAGGACTTGCGTCAACTATTCATTCAATAACTTGTCAGGCTTTCATCTTTCAACTTATTCAGCCGAAACAATCGGACCTGATCGGACTACGACAACGAGATGGCTCGAACTACATTTCTTCCAAACTACTTTCAGCCAGAGCTGTGTCTGTTGCTCTAAAAATCGTCCAGACTCTCAGCTCTCGTTGGTTTATCCTGCTCGGTTCAATCGTGGGGGTGATTGCCTTACACGAAAATGGAATAGTCGACTCGCTTCTTCATTCGGACTCGAAAGAGATGGATATGGTTTAGTCGGTGAAAATCGTACATTATAAGCCCTCGTCCGAACTCGCAGCTAACATACAGATGCGTCTCCTTGTCCTTCTTTTCGTCCTGTTGGGAGCCCTCCCGCTCGCGTTTTCGGTTTCCGTTCACATACCCAACCGCAGAACTGGTCAACATCATTCACGTTCTCGCACCCTCCACCCGACGATTCATCCGAGTCGGAACTATGCGGTTCCCAGTCACACACCCAAGTTCCGCAGAACTGGTCAACGTCATTCACGTCCTCACACCCTCCACCCAACGATTCATCCGAGTCTGGACAGAGCTGATACCGCGAATCTGAGGACCTCTAATGGATTGTCGTTGCATTATCATGATCCACATGGTGGGTCTAGTTCATTGGCTTACGACATTCACACTCATTGCTTTAGCTTCCTTCCGAGCGATACGCAGCTTCGCTTCCGTCCATGTTTCTCAGTTTCTCCATCCCGCAGTCGCACTCGAACACTCGGCGCATATTTCAGGGACGACGTGCGACGCAGATAACGGCACAATCACCATCACTTTCAAGAACCTGGACGCATTGAAGCTTGCATACAATGATTGGAAAGAACACCCAACGGTGTTGCTCGTCGCATTCGCAGACTCCTGTGGGCTCGGGCGAGACTCCAGCGAGCGTAGCCTGCACTTGGGCCGAAACATAACAACGTCTTGGGCAAAGTGGCAAATCACCTTTCAAATGGTGGAAGTTCCACTACACGACACCATCCATCCCGACCACGACGTCGAGATAGTCATCGATACTTTTGATGTGCATGACCCACGTCCGTCTACGAACCTATCGCGTATTCGGCGTCGCAATGCAACTCAGAGTGGTGGGGTTGGCCGCAATACTTCTGCCTCAGCGGCCAAATCAGGTATCAAGTTCCCTCTCGAGTGATTTTCTGATATTTAGACCTTCAACTAGGAAAAGGAAACGACGGGACCACGATGAACCCATCGCAATCGATATCGGACACGGCATCTAGTAAGTCGTGTGTCTGTGGTATCGGTCGACAGCCTTGAATTGACCATACAAAAGCTCCAAACATGTCCAGCGGGAATATTCAAGGTACAGACTCTTCTTTCATCTTGAACGGCTTCATTTACTACGACTGCAGATGGTCCAAGCAGTTACACCGGAACCCAGCCCAATACTGGCAGAAACGGTACCGTCAACACTCCATCTCTATTCGATGGAAATGGCGACCTTGTCCACGATCTACTCGGCGACCTCGACTACGATCTACTCGACGCCTACTACGACACTTGGTACGAGCCAGATCTCGAAGAGGAAGACCTTAACGGTTTTGTTGATCTGTCGGATCTGGAAACATTTGATCCAGATGAGGACGAATACGTGGTCGAGGATCCGTCACGACTTCCGCCCGATTTTGACCCCCCATCAGCAAAAAGGCATTCTGCGCGCGATCTTTGATCGCTTTGATCTCGCGTTGCTCGCGCAGACAAGACCGCGAGAGCCACGAGACCGCGAGACCGCGAGAACATTTTGATTATTTCCTGCCGAATACATGAAAAACCAGAAAATATGCTAACTGAGGTAGTCGGCAAACAGAAAAATTCTCGCTACCAATGTTCAGCCCACATTGTGCACCCTGCTGCAGCAATTCGATGAAAATTGCGTAGATAGGCGGGCAGCAAAACTTCCAAAAAGCACAAGTCGTTCAAACTCCAACCATCAATGTCGTAAGATCATCGACTGTGCAGTAGCAATCAGCATCACGTGATTCACAACAGTATGGCGTGACTTGACGAACCATCGCCTCTTGTCTTTTGTCTCCATCTCCCCCGCTGGTCCTGCTAACTGTGCCTTCAAATCTTGCAGCAAACATGTTACTCACATCAAGAATGCCACAACCTCCAATTATCTGAAGATATCAAGTCGTCTTTCGAGTTAATCAAGCTTTGAAATCCTCTGAAGGTCTTGAGCTTTTATAGGGCCCTCGCTCTGTGGTTCTCTATCAACCCTTCGTTTCGAGCCTACACTTCGAAGTCATGTTTTGTTCTACTGTCAAGTGCTTGACTATGCGTGCGTCGCCTCTTATTCTCTCTCCTACCATATCTGACAATTTGACAGCATTTGTGCCTCACGTTTGGGGCCTGCGGCGTCGCTGATACTGACGCAATTGTCAAGATTACCGTTCGAGAGAGCCTACAGGTCGCAGTAGCAGCACCATTACGACCATCAAGTGGTGCCGTCGCTGTCAATGTTTCCGTAGGCGCCTCGCTTCCGTGTTCCTCTGCCAGGTCCGTTACTCGCCTCCGCATGTGCGCCGTATGCTCGTGATTCCGGGGTCGACTGTATATGGATACCTTTCTTTCCTTGCCTAGTCGAGCGCGTTTCAATGTGAATACGACGGAGGGTAGCTAGTCGATGCAAGTAGAAAAATGCTCATTTAAAAATAATATTTTTGGCGGCTCGCGCGCTCGCGTGAGTCTCGCAGCAAATAAAAAGAACAACCTCGCGTGGAATTTTGGACATAGCTCGTACTCGCGCACCCGCGGGCTCTTTTGCCTCTTGTACGCGCTGGTACGCGCGCGTGCAAGCACGTACAAGCACTCACAAGCAAATTGCTAAAATCCTGATGCCTGCCTTCGGCAGGAACGGAAGGCCTTAGGTGTTGGACGGAGAGCCCAATGTAAATTCAGTTGGAATCCCTTTGAGATGCTCAGAGACTGTGTCCTTCTCCCGATTCTCAAGATAATTTTGCCCGAGTCAATATACACCATTGTCGATGGGGTACTTTCTTTCGGTATGTGTCTGATCTTCCGGTCATGCTAAATTGACTCGGGGCTGACAGACTTGATTGCCGTCATCAAGCATCTCAAGAATGTGGTTGAGATCATCACCGCCATCTTATCAGAAAAAGGCTACACGCCCTCTGGCGAGGTATCCTTTGACACGAATGCATCCCGTCCCATGAAGAATACAGATGATTTTGGTCATGCTTATCTCCTCTGGAAGAGCGGTCCGATCGAGTACACGCCAAAAGGCTCCAGCAAATCAGTTACTGGGAACTTGAGTACTCAATCATGAATGTGTTAGTCTTCTGGCCGATCTAATTCATTCTTCAGCTGCGTATTGCGTCGGCTGCCGAGCAAGTGAGACCTCATTCTTTTTCTCATTTTCATGATCTCGCAGTCTCTGATCGAGTCACCAGATGGAGTGAATTCCTTGCTCTCTGCGCGAGTGGTCATCCTCTGATGTTCTTGCCACACAGTTCTTGAAGCACAGATCCAAGTTTCGCTTCTCGCTTACTAAAGGATTTGTCAATGCAGAAGTGGAACTCGTGGACGGCCGCTTGGACTTTTCCGCCGGTATCGGGATCCTTTTCGATCGTAAGTAATTTTGCACTCTGCTGGTGTATTATTGTGCGGTTATGCGATTAACCAAAATCCAAATAGTCATGTATTCGGGAACTTTGCGCGAGAAGAGCCTTCCAAGAATTCCGTTGAGGTTAGTTAGATCATTGCTGCAACTTCCAATGTCTCTCACTTTGTGGCCAGTCCGCTCACAATTCCGGGCATCATCATCGTGGGGCCGTTCGTGGCGGTGAACATGGGTCTTGGCTACGAGATTGGTGCCAAGGGTAAATTTCTCGCCCGAACCAACATAGGCTGGTCGAACATGAAAGCCAAAGTTGACATGCTCAATGGCGCAAAATCCTCTGTGAAGGAATGGACATCGACGATACCGGTTTCAGTCGTCAGTCTCGAGCTGGAGGGGTACGCTAAACTGGGCCCATTTGTCACCGCCGGACTTGAGTTCGGTGTTGATATCCTCAAAGGGAAGCTTGACATATCAGCCGGCGTAGAAACGAAAGTATCTCTCCCTGTCGGCGTATCCGCCGCCATCACAACCAACAATACAGCCGAAACCCAGTTCCAGGACTGTCGGGGTTTCAACATTACGCTGGAAATCAAAGCGGAAATTTATGCTCAGCTCCAGTTGGGCCCTCTGAAGAAACCTTACGGCAATCAAGAGATCCCTTTCCCGACTCTCTTCTCGAAGTGCATAAAGTAGGCGACGTCTTTCTCTTTGGTCGCCTCTACTGATGCGAAGTGCTCACAGACTTCCGGAGGCGAAGAAGATTGATGCACTCGTGCCAGACCAGCCGCTCCCAGTCCTACCCATATTCCACGAAGATCAGGTCTACCGTTTCATAACTGCAGACTTTCCAAACGGAACGCTCCAGGTCATATGGATGCCTAAACCCGATCCCCACATCTACGCCGTTCCGCCGCTCACCGACCATAATTCTAAATATGTCGTAAACCGCCTGTTTCAGGGCTCCAAGCTAGTTTCGGCAACCAATGCAACAGCAGGCACTTATGACAATAGAGTCTTCTATATTACTCACTCGGGCGATAGTGAATTTATAGCTGCGCCTCTCCGCATTGCGCCAGCTAACAAGGTTCCGCTCCGTGCAGAGGTCTTGTCCGTCCATCATCTGATAACCTTGGCCGGGCTGATAAAACTTTGGCAGGGCGTTGAGATCCGAGGTGGACAAAGACGGGAAACCATTCATCGGCGGGGTAACCACCGCGTCTACGAACGAGTTCAAGACATACTATTATCCCGTTATCTGCATTTACAAGGACCAGAACCGCGCGGCTCAAGTTTATTTGGTGAAGGACCCGAACATAGGGGCTAAATTTCTCGCGTTATACTCACAATTTGCGGGCTGTAAATTCACGCCACTGTCGATAACATAGCGTGGTGTCTGGGGCCACATTTGAGAACAAGCTTGCCGTTTGAGCCTGTAACGGTGCGCTACCGCGCCATTACTTGTTCATTACTAATCTCAACTTTCTTTTCTTTTCTAGTGGCCGTTCATTCCTTTCACGCCGTCTCACTCCTTTCGCCACCAACCACATTCCTTTTCCCTCAATCACATTCCTTTCCTTTCTAATCAATCCCTCGATCATTCGGCGCCCGCGTCTCATACCAGATCAACCATCACTCCTTGATTCTAATCCTGTATATAAACCTGTTTGTCATAGATACATTCCTTTGGACAATACTATCACTACACCACTTATTCCTGCTGGTTCGACCACCCAGCAATCTCTCCTGAAATTGTGTGCTAAGACCGACTGCCGACTAGTAGCCGACAGCCCCCTCGTCACACCATGGGGCCTGGCCTCTGAAAATGGAAATGAATATTATGGAATCGTGGTAGTGCACATGCATGCCATGATTGTACCAGCTAGGTCCTACCGCGCAACCAACAGCTTTTCTTTCCAACCTTCCGAGTCCTCACTCGCGAAAGACTCTGCTTCCAAATAGAATATCTCTCTTACCATATCGGGGCAACAAAACCCTTGGGTCAATGCAAGAAACCCGAGAAATGATTAAAAACCGATATTTGGGTCAAATGTCACAGATTATGAATCAAAGGTCTGGAATACCCTTGAACAATGACATGGGCGGAACGGGAGTGCGCAAACCCACTTTAACCACCTTTTTCGTAAGCATCTCTTTCTGCACATAATGTACCAGGCTCTATGTCTGGCCGAAAAAGGGGGGGGAGGTATAATAGCCATAATAGGCAAAGCGATAGCCCAGTATCTGCACGAGGATATCAGCCGTACGTTCTGAACAACTCCGAGCAGAAGAGCGCGTACATCACGTCCGAGTGGTTGTGCTTGGTGGTCCACATAAAGTCGAAGTTCATCCCAAAGTACCCAGTGAGAAGGGTGAGAGGAAGGAAGATCACCGTCACGAGCATCAGGCGGCGTCTAGTCAACGCGGCTCGTGAGCGAGCGGATGCAAAGAAAGGACAAGCGCGTCTGACATGACTTCATTCATCTGGTACGAGGTCCTGTGAATATTAGGCGGTGGGCAGACATTGAATGTATAATCCACGAGATTTTCCCCAATGCCGGCGATCACGTCGAGCTGGCTGAGTACGTATTCCATCTGGTCGTGGACATCCGCCTGAATATTCATGAGTCAGTGGGTGAAGCAAAGGAGACGAGTCACACACGAGGTAGATGAGACTCCTGTGAGACATGAATCCCGCCACCTTGGATCCCTTCACCGACGTTTCTGTGAGCGCAGCTGCACGGTCAACATCATACCGCCACGACGGTTTTGATGGGCCCCAACGTGCGCCGGTGCAAGATGAGATTGGCGGAGAGGATCTGCAAATTGCGCACGGTGTCGATGGTGGGCCGAACCAAGATCTTGCGTTCGAACTTCTTGATCTTGGCTTGGTACGCCGTGACGACCTACAGAGCGAATTCACAAATCAGTATGTGTACTCATCGAGCCGGTATTGCACACCTCGAGAGCCTTGTCGGCGACAAGGACAATAATGCTTTGCACGAGGAGAGAGTCACTTGCATCCGCAGAGGTACGTAGTACGGTGTCAAACTGGCGCACATGACTTGTGATGGGCTCGGTAATTTTCAAGTTTGGATCTCGAGTGAATGGTGATTACCGTCCCTAAAATTTCTTGTCAACTGATATTGAAAGGCAAGAATCACCTCATCCTCCCGGAAGAGGAAGTTGAACATGGGAACTACATTGACATTCACCCGCTCGTCGTTCTTCAACGCCTGGAGGGTAGCATCCTGAATACGACGTTGCTCGTCCGCGGCAACGGCGGCGTGCAGCTGTTTCAGCTACCGCGGAGAGACCTGGCGAGGGTCTTTTCGTCGTCGGACCTTTCGGTCGTGGGGGTTGGCGGATATAAAGAGGAATGGGGACCGAGTCTTGGACCCTTGGTCCAGATCCTCTTTCAGGTCGTGACAAAGGACACGGAGGAACAAGTACTGTAGCGTTTTCGACCAAGTGTTCACAATTTTGAAAAATGTTCACTCACCGAGAAGGCCGAAAAATTTCCTTTCCAATTATGGCGATTTTTGAACACATCAAAAAATTCTGGCCGTCACCGTCACTCTGCACACTTGGTCGGAACGATACAATAGTCGGTCTTGGATCTTGCCCTCGGGTGCATGGAATACGTCCTCCAGTGCGAGCGGGTGGAGATATGGGATATCATGTTAGTGGACAAACCAAGGGAGATTCGAGCCGCTCGCCGTATTTTATGGAGAGGGCCTTCATTACGCCCCAGCTCATCCCGCCAATGTGGATCCACCGAATCTTGACCCACGGCTCCCAAGCACTTGCAGGATCTACCAATAGATCGACAAATTCGCTATTCGTCATGCGCCCAAAGCTGCTGCGAACAGCAGAATAGTCGGCCAGCTCAATAACACAGTCCTGCTTGATTCCCCCGTACTGAGCATCCGGGAGTCCGACACGCCGAGGGTCGACCCCTAGCTCAGCTCAGTCTTTTCGGGGTCGCTGTAGAAGCAGGAAAAACAGCAGATGGACGAGGCTGAGAAACTGAGTATGTAGCTGTGGCACGAGGGGTGGCCGTACGCAGTACGTCAGAGTACGTACGTCGTAATTCTTCCCGATGGCACTACGCTCCCCGTTCTGACTTTTCCCTCTCCTCTCAGAAACCCGCCACCTTCTCCAGCACTTCGACCTCTCAGCCTGCACCTCTCAGCATGATCCAAGACTCTAGTCCTTGCTTGCCCGTATAGATGCGGATACACGTCTCAGCATCCGAGTTGGTGCATGTTGCTTGTGGACCTGCTACTGCTCCAGACTTTGTCGCTCGGCGTCGACGTTGTGAAGCTGGATGGAGCGCAGGAGAAGGAGAGGAGGGCGAAGGGAAGGAGAGGAGGAGGGTCGTCGAGGGTGGTCATCGAATTACAGCTGCAGATCCCTACCGACCCTGGCTCTGCTTCTAGCGCATTTCTCCTTGCACTGTCCTCCCGCTGCATTGAGAACGGAGATTTGAAGAATCGCCGCCGCCCACCCTCTCCTTTTACGGCTCCGGAGTCCGGAGTCCCATGTCAGCGTGATGTAACAGATGTGACTCTACGCGTTTTCTGTGCCGTCTTTTTCGCGCCGTCGTTGCAGCGCCGTGTCTCCTTCGCTCTTCGAGCCGCTTCCGGCGCGTTCTTCCTCGCGGACATGCTACCACCGCCGAGGATGCACCGCCGATTCCTTTGCACCGCGCTGCTCGATCGGTCTCGTCCAAGTCGGCGTCGATCTCGCGAGGAGCGGGATGTCAGGGCAGGAGAAAGGGGGATGAAGGATAACGAAAATGAGAAGGGTGGATCGATCCTGGGTCTCTCTTGCCAGTGGAGAACGGCCATCTCGCGCCCTTCGGCAAATGCGGGCCTTCGCCGACGTCGAGTGCCTCTCCTAGACGTTTCCGGAATATGTGGTATATGTAGAGCACTGCGCGACATCATTCGCAGTGAGTACGCCCCTCCTGATCTTTCCCTCCCTTGCTAACTCCTTCATAGGCATCTGCCTTCCCGCTCCTTGCTGCATTGCTGCAGGGCTCGTCGACGGTACCGTAGCACCTCGGCATCGAGGACTTCTTGCTGGCGCACTGCGCTGCCAGGCCCGTATGTGGCGCCCTCGTCCGTCAGTCATGCGCCTCTTGCTCGCAAACATGCTGCTCTCACCGACGGGGACTGCAGCACGTCGACTTCTTTGTACCGCACGTCGTCCGGGGGCGTTTTGAAAGCGGAGGGAGAAGAACGCGAAGGGAGGGCGGAGGAGCAAGAGACGAGGAGGGCGAAGGGCATCGACGTCCTGGCAGCAAAGGAAAGGTGCTGCAGACTGACCCGCCTCGAAACCTATCGTCTGGTCCGACGACCATCTCGCGCTCCCTGAATTCTCTCTCGCAAAGAACTCCCAAGAGCATAAAGTAGTCGCTTGCGAGTACGTACGTACTCTGTCCCTCATCTCTCCCTTCCTTGCTAACTTCTTCCCAGAATACACTCGAGCGCCGACTACTGGGTGTTGTTTCTGGGCTCTTGCCGTACCATCCTTCGTAGCACCGATGATCTTCACCTTGTGCACCGCGCTGCCCATCTGCACAGGCTTCGCGTTGTCATTGCAGCCTTCTCTCCTCTGTCGGCTTCGATGCCACGGCCTCCGACGGGAATGCAGCACCCGACCCCTTTGCACCACACGTCCCGGTCTGCGCCGATCTCCCGCCAGTGGTGGACGGAGGGGGAGAAGAGAAGGAAAAGGGTGACGGCACCGAGGTACTTCATTACGAAGAGCACGACGTCGCTTACAGTACGCGTCCTTCTCTCTAATCCTCCCGTCTCTCGTTGACCAAGCCCTTTGCAGAACGCAGTAAGATTCAGTCTAAGATCTGCTTTCGGGGTCGCCGACGTCCGAGCTGCACTCGCCCCACATTGTCCATCGCAGGATCGAGGACTTCTCGTTAGCGAATATACATCCTTCTGCCAACCGGCTACTCACGGCTACCCAGCTTCTCTTGAGCTCTTACGCCTTCTGTCATACGGCGCGGCTCTTCGCGCCAGACATGCTCTTTCATCGGCGTTTCAAGTCCAAAGCAGAGCGAAGACGATTGCTGTTGGCGAGGAGGCCGAGGGGCGGGAGGGGCAGGATCCGATGTACCCGAGTCTAGTGCGGCGTGCTCTGCGCCTTGGCGATGGAGTTGCGTCTAGTTGCGTGCGGTGAACTTGGAGTGCGGTGGACTATCTCCCGGACTGGATAGCATATATCCAGATTTTGAGCAGCGATACTTGCAGGAGCGAACCCTGGTTATGATGGTCGCTTCTCGTGCATGAGCCCAAGTTCGTAGTCTCTTGTCCTTCCTTATCCTCCAACCTCTTGGCTGATTCCTTCTCTAGATGTACTACACCGTGACGGAAGCGGTCGCTGCAGTGTCGACAACACCAGTGTGAGGAGGATGGCAATAAAGAGGGACGGACATGTGGATGACGACTGAGATGGTTGGACCTAGGCTAGTGCATTGTACATCTAAGTGTACCAGCAACGCTGAAAGCAGTCTCAGTCGCTGACACCCTTTTCCAGAATTTGGGTGGCGGTGCAAGTCATGTGATTTTGCTGCACAAATGAACCTGAGGGCCCTCGTTAAAACGCGTTATAGCTCGTAGTACGCATCAAACGGAACTAATCAATGTCTTACTTCGCTTGGCAAGCATTTTTGGGACCCGGACTAGTTCCTTGCGCGCTTTGGGTCGATCGCCATTCCTATGGGCTCCACGGAGTCACGGACCACTCTTCACTAAACGAATCTGCTGGAGCCAAAAGTCCCAGAGCGTTTGAGTCTACCAAAGTTTGCATCGACTGTTCACTCAACAACTGCAATCAGTCAGCCTTTCAACTTGTTCGGCCGAAACAACCGGTTCTAATCGGACCTTCAAACAAATCGGCTTTTCTTTTGGCGAAATCTTTTCTTCTTGGGTTGGTGATCCATCTAGAGTCTCGGCTCTCTGTTGGTTTCACGCTAGCCAGTAGTTCGGTGCCTCTGCTCGAAAAGGGACTAACTGGCTCATTGTTCGGGCGATTTGGAAATGCCTAGACTTCATGAGAATGGACTACCGACTAGTGACTAGTCGGCGACGGTTAGCTATATTATGAGGACTCGAGACGAACTCACAATCAAATCACAGATGCATCTCCTTCGCCCGTTCGTCCTGTTGGCAGCCCTTGTGCATGTGTATCCTGTCACTGGGCACACACCGAAGTTCCGCAGAACTGGACAACGTCATTCGCGTCCTCACACCCTCCACCCAACCATTCATCCGAGTCTGGACAGAGCCGACACTGCAAATCTGAAGACCTCTGATGGATTGTCGTTGCATTATCATGACCCACATGGTCGGTCTTCTTTGGTGGATTGGTGTGACATGCACACTCATTGCTTCAAGCATCCTTCCCGTCGATCCGCAGCTTCGCTTCTGTCCATGTTTCTCAGTTTCTCCACCCCGTCGTCGTCCTCGAACACTCGGCGCATATTTCGGGCACTACGTGCGACGCAGATACCAGCACAATTACCATCGCTTTCAAGAACCGGGACGCATGGAAGCTTGCGTACAATGATTGGAAAGAACATCCAACGGTATTACTCGTCGCATTCGCGGACTCCTGTGGGCTCGGGCGAGACTCCAGCGAACGTAGCTTGCACTTGGGGCGAAACATGACGACATCCTGGACCAAGATGCAGATCACCTTTGAAATGGTGGAAGTCCCATTGCACGACGCCATCCATCCCGAGTACGACGTTGAGGTAGTCATCGATACTTTCGATGTGCATGACCCACGTCCGCCTATGGGCCTGTCGCACATTCGGCGTCACAATGCAACTCAGAGTCGTGGGGTTGGCGACGATCCTTCTACGCCAGCAGCCGAATCAGGTATCAAGTCACCTCTCGAGTGGTTTTCTTTCACTTAGACCTTCAAATAGGAAACGGAAACGACGGAACCGCGATGGAACCGTCGCAATCGAACGATACAGCTGGTAAGTCGTGTCTGTCTGTGGTATCGGTCGGCATCCTTAAATTCACCATACAAAAGCTCCGGACATGTCCAGCGGGAATATCCAAGGTACAGACTCCTCTTTGAGCTGGAACGGCTTTATTCACCGCGACTATGCAGATAGTGCAAGCAGTTACAACGGAGCCGACCCCAATACTGACAGAAACGGTACCACCAATACTCCATCTCCATTCGATGCAAACGGTGACCTTGACTACGATTCACTCGACACCTACTACGACACTTGGTATGAGCCGGATCTTGAAAAGGAAGATCCTAACGAGTTTGTTGATCTGTGGGACCTGGAAACATTTGATCCAGATGAGGACGAATACGTGGTCGAAGATCCATCGTTACTTCCGGCCGGTTTCGACCCCCTCCGTTCGGCTGGATCGGAAGGTGCTGGACGGAGAGCCGAGTGTAAACTCAGTTGGAATCCCTTTGCGATGCTCAGAAACTGTGTCCTTCTGCCGATTCTCAAAGCAGTTTTGCCCACGGCAATATACAACGTTATCAATGGGCTAGTTTCTTTCGGTATGTGTCTGATCTTCCATTAATGCTAAACCGACTCTGTTAACAGATATCAGCGTTTTCTTCAAATTTTTCAAGAAAGCGGCTACGATCGTCGCCGTCATCTTATCAGAAAAAGGCTACACGCCCTCTGGCGAGGTAACCTTTGACACGAATGCATCCTTTCCCATGCAGAATACAGATGATTTTGGATATGCGTATCTTCTCGCGGAGAGCGGTCAAATCGAGTACACGCCAAAGGGGTCCAGCAAAACAGTTACTGGGAACTTGAGTGCCTAATCTAATGTGTTTCTATCCTAACAGTTCTGATGTCCTCTCCAGCTGCGTACTGCGTCGGCTGCCGAGCAGGTATGGTGTCATCCCCATTCCACGCTGTTTCTGACTGAGTCTGCAGATGGAGTGAATATCTCGCTCTCTGTGCAAGATGTCACTCCCTGACATTCCTGCCATACAGTTCTTGAAATATAGATCCAAGTTCCGCTTCTCACTCGCTCGAGGATTTGCTAATGCAGAAGTGGAACTTGTGGACGGCCGCTTGGATTTTTCTGCCGGTGTTGGGGTCCTTTTCGATCGTAAGCAACTATGTGCTCTGCCGGTGCATTATGCGATTGACCAAATAGTTGAGTATTCGGGTACTTTGGTCGAGCAGGGGGTTGCAAGAATTCCATTGAGGTCAGTTGTTCCGTTCTTCCCAATCCGATTTCTCTCACTTTGCGTCCAGTCCGCTCATAATTCCGGGCATCATCATCGTGGGCCCGTTCGCGGCGGTGAACATTGGCCTCGAATACGAGATTGGCGCCCAGGGTAAATTCCTCGCCCGAAACAACATAGGATGGTCAAACATGAAAGCTAAACTTGACATGCTCAATGGTGCAAATTCCTTTTTGGGAGAGTGGACACCGACAAAACCGGTTCCAGTCGTCAGTCTCGAGTTGGAGGGCTACGCCAAACTGGGACCATTCGTTACCGCCGGACTTGAATTCGGTGTTGATATCCTCAGCGGAAAACTTGCCATATCGGCAGCTATTGAAACTAAAGTATCCCTGCCTGTCGGCATATCCGCTGCCATTACAACCGGCAATACAGTCGAAACCCAGTTCCAGGATTGTCAGGGCTTCAATGTTGCCCTGGAAATCAAAGCGGAAATTTATGTTTTACTCCAGTCGGGCACTGTGAAGAAACATTACCTCAATAAGGAGATCCCTTTCCCGACTATATTCTCGAAGTGCATAGAGTGGGCGACGTCCTTCAATTTGCTCGCCTCTACTGATGCGAAGTGCTCACAGACTTCCAGTGGCGAAGAAAATCGATGCGCTTGTACCCGACCAGCCGCTTCCGGTCCTACCCCCATTTCACGAAGATCAGGTCTACCGTTTTATAACTGCCAATTTTCCAAACGGAACGCTCCAAGTCATATGGATGCCTCTACCCAACGAATACATCTATGCCGTTCAGCCATTCGCCGACTATAACTCTCAATATGTCGTAAACCGCCTGTTTCAGGGCTCCAAGCTAGTTTCAACAACCAATGCAACAGCAGGCACTTATGACAATAGAGTGTTCTATGTTATTCCCTTCGAGCTTCATTATGCAAGAGGCACCACGCCGCTCCGGATTGCGCCAGCCAACGAGGTTCCGCGCGGTGCAGAGGTCTTGTACGTTTATTATCTGATAACCTTGGCCGGTGATCGATGTGCTCCGAACCTATACCAAAACAACCAACAAACACTCAAAACACAAACCCAAGACTCCCAGAAATAGCTAGACGCTACTGGAAATAAGCCAAGGACTGAGAAAGAGCGAACGCAGCTGCCAAAGTACAAGACCAGGCGAGTGTCAGTCCCTTGATCAGGGCCTAGACGTAGGTTGAAGGGAAAGGTTAAGGTCCTCTACGAGAGAATCGACCTTCACCGAGTAGAACCGCTGGAAAGAACACTCCAAGCGATACCCAAACGATGGATGTCCAATGTCCAGAAACTAGACACCAGAAAGAGCAAGCAAATCGGGAAATAGCGATTCCCAAGTGTTTGTATGCAAGCGAGGCTGTTCCTCAGAAGGTAAGTGGTCCAACAATAATCCAACAATCCGTGCAAGCGTGCAGTTCCGTACAATCCGTACAATGTTCACTCAATCACGTCAAAGCGTTTCCAATAAACCAAGCTTCTATTCCAAACTCCAACAGAAGATCTCACAATTGCCAAGTCCAACAACTGACTATGCACAATGCGCCGATCCCAGAAATAAGCCCAAATGCAAGCGTTAAGCCTACTAGTACACGGGTAGTTCTGTGTCGTACAAAGAAAGAACTCTAACTACTTATACAGTGTCCACGAATCACATGGAAATAAGAACTCCTTCCGAAATAAGACTCCAAGGCCCTCCGCCCTTGCCCTAAGGCCGTTTATCCGTCCAAGGGTTACTAGGCGAGTAATGCCATTGGCCCGATCGATGGGTAAGCCCTAAGCCGGCCAACCCATAACCCAAGAATTGGAAATCCTGTCCGATCGAAACTGATGCCTTGTTTCTTCCGTGGTATATCCTCCCTCTAAGTCCTATCCCTTCTTACTGAGTCGTCGGAATAAGTTCCTGAGCTCTCTAGCTCCCGAACGGTACCCCACACTAGACTCTTTCCTACAGTGGTCCCTTATTCCGTAGAGTAATACTAGTTCGATCAGCGATCAATCCCATCAAGGATGACCACTCCCTTCAAAGTAACCCGGAACATCTCGGAAAGAAGGCTCTAGGCCTTCCTGTGCCATCACGTGCTCCAGACGCGAACGCGTCAAGGTCAGAAATAAGACCTAGCAAACCCACATGCGGATTTCGATTATTCCGCGCTTGTTCCTTAGTAAGGCCCAAGTACGCAATAGTCCCCTTTTGCTATTTATGGGCTACACATCCCCTACGTGTTTCGGAGCGAGCACCTGCCAGTCCGCTGAGTAGTTTCCTACCCATTGTACCCGTTACTCCGTGATCATTGCCCAGCCGAGTGTACTGAGACTATACACTGACTTCTGGAAAGAAGGCAATACACACGGAAATAAGACTAAAACGCGCAAAATGTGCGGTGTTTAAGTATAGTCTTATTTCCTGCACATCATCTCCCCCATTTTGAAATGTTGACCGCCCTCGGTCAACCAGATCTCTTTTTCCTCATGTAGGCAGTCTTATTTCTCCACCATGAAGACCGGTCTTGCTATTCCTTTGAATGCCAAGGGATCGCCCGGCAATTGCCAGCCCCTCGGATCCACACGATCTACGATCAGAAATAGTCGAGCTTGTGATGTTGGCACCCCGCTGCACCCACAACTCTCCCTTCTGCCCCATTACCATCCCAACTGTTTCAATTCCCCAATCCGTTTGCTTCTTCCCTCCACCAGCGTTATTTCCGAGACAGCGCCCCGAAATTTTGCTAAGTCCCTCGTTCCTGGGTCTCAGTACCCTGAGTGACTTATTTTAGCTCTCTCATCACCGTGCTTCTTTTTAAGCTCTCCATCTGTCAAGCACTAGTGCGCTTCTTTTGCTGTGCGATGCCGTCATTCTCTCACTGCGGCTTCGAATGCGCAGATCTCCAGAAAATTTTCGAAGTCCCTCTGCCCCTCTCTCTCTCTCTAGTACCACCACTATGGCCGACAGCTCCTCAGGAGATGCAGGCGCGTAAAACTCTCATCCAGCGCTCTCCGCTCATCTATAATGAAAGCTCAGGCCACTCAGGTGCCTAAGGTCCGCTTCTACCGTCTTTCGCTCCCGTTAAGCTGACTCCAAACCCAATTTCCAGGAGAAGATCCCCAGGTCGTCTCAGTCGGATACCTCCCACTCCAAGAGCAAAGGCAAGGCGGCTGAGGTGCGTGGATCGTTCCTTCTCCCTTCTTTTAGATTCTCAGCCCTCCTTTTGCAGTCCTCCAAGGCTCCCAAGCGCGCTCGCTCAGCCAGCCTCAGCCCTTCCGACGTTACTACCGAGCCGGCCGACTCGGACGTTGAGATGACCGCTGCGCCGCCCGTCGCAACTCGCAACACCAAGTGCATCCGCTGCGGGAAGACAGGACACTTCCCCTTTGGACTGTCCCGATCCTAAGGCCGGTCGTGTTATTTACGACACCGGTGCCAACATCGCTGTACTTGGTGTACCTCCCACCAAGAAGGTTGTACGTTGTGCTCGCCATCCCGAAATCACCCATGTCATTATCCCCAAACTTCTTCAGAAAGGTTCCCCTGAGCCCTCCACGTCTACTGGGGGCGGAAACGTTAGTGGTCGCCTATTTCCTTCTGACACAGCTAATTTCCACCGGCCAGGCTTCCGGAAAAGGTCACACTAGTTCGTCTCCCGGACTCGAGCCCTCGCTCGACCGTGTTTGCCACATCGTTTCCGGCGCCGGCAAGCTACTCCTTCATCACCAGAAGATTCCTCAGACCAACGAGGGGATACTCCGCCTCGACGTCGAATACCGCACCGCTCTTTCCATCCTGGGCGGGCGCATCTCCATGGAGGTCAAGAAGTACGATACCATCCTTGATGAGTACCATCGTATCCGTACTATCATGGAGGAGCGTAACCTCGAACCCGAGGATTTCTTTGCCGAAGGGTGCGCTATTTCTCCACCGACCTACCCTTCCTTCTACTGACCAGTCACGCTAGCGAACAGGGAGGAAGCTCCACCCGTGCGGGAAATACTATTCCCACAGGCCCGCGCTCAAGGAATGTTCCGGTTAGTCGTGGGCGCGGCCGCGGTAACCGCGGCGGGCGTGGTCATTAACCTTAACGATCCCGGTATATCGTCCAAGCTCCGAGAATTCATCGAGGCCTTCTTCCACTAGTTCCACCATTGTCCCTTTTCTGACCTACAAGTCCCATCGCGTTCAACCGCTCGCTACTGTATCGTAGATACTATTCCCTCAACAGCAATAGTATATTTCAATTCCTCGTCCACTCTATTTCCAGAAATAAGCCGTGCTTACTTCCTAAGCCTTCTCGAACGCCTAGGACCGGTTCGGAGTGCATCAAGATCATCCCAGTCTATGTCCTCGATGACTTCCTCCTCCGGCTCATCACTCAATTCGGCAGGGTCCATGCTTGCCCAGTCAGGGTTAAGATTGACACCTTCAAATTGCAAGTCACGGCCTCGGTCCACGTTCTCCTCTTTCCGAGCAACTAACTTATCTAATTCCACCTTAGACATGTCGATTAACTCTTCAATCTTGTGCTTAAGGTTGATGGATTTTCGAGCGAAGTAGGGAATAACACGGAACGCCCGACTTTGCCAGGATACACCGCTCCGTTTAATTCACAAACGACGCACGATCCCCCATAGTTCTTCGAACAACTACCATTGGTCCCAAATATTTGGGAGCCAACTTCGTATTCAAAGACTTTTCAACCCTGGTATTGCGAATAAGAACTAGATCTCCCGGTTGGAAATTATAGTCCTTAATCGTATTGGAGTGCTCTCTTTCATAGCGCTCAACAGCCCTAAGCTTCTCAGCAGCTACTCTTTTTCGCATCTCCTCGATATGCTGTCGATGTTTGGCAAGCGCCCTAGCCTGCAAACCAACCAACTCAGCCGTGGTGATTATTTCTCCCGGATAGTCCACGAGCCAAGTCGCTTCCACAATGTCCAAAGGGACAACGGGGTGGCAACCAGTCGCCGCGAAATAAGGAGAACACCCCAAAACCTCGCCTGGTCGTTACTTGTCTGTCTGCCCACACTATTTGTGGTAAGAACCAGAACCACTTTCTAACATCCCCACCGGTCGCTTTATAAATCATTTGCCTCATGTGTTTGTGTCCAGTCTCTACTGGACCGTTGGCGCGAGAATTATAAGGTGAAATCCTTACTCCAGTGATTCCGTACTTATTATTCAGCCAGTCCAACGCCGCAAGGAATTGAGGAGCATTGTCCGTTACTATTTCCTTGGGACAACCCCATCGACAAATGATATTTTCCAGCAAGAACCGACCCAACTCAGACGCGTTATCAGATCTGAGCGCCCTTGATTCCAGCCATCGACTCAAAGAGTCCTCGCCGAGACCACATATTTGTGGCCATTCGACGGTACACCCATGATCATTACATCGGTGTGTACTTTCTGGAATAGACTAGGAGTCATCGTAGGAACAGGTGGAATCCGCAGTAATTCTTCTTGCCGGACCTGGCACATATGACAAGTCTTTATGTACCAGTTAATGTCCCGTTCGAACTCCGGCCACCAGAATCGAACTTCTACAAGAGATTTTGTTGCATAGGTCCCTCTATGTCCTAAACTGTCGTGTGCAGCGCGCAAGACATACATCCGATGCTCTTTCTCTACCACCAGCTTGTGAGCCGAATCAGCACCCCTTGCGGAATAGTCGTCCTTCCTTGTCCAGGAAGAACTTTCTAGCGTAATGCACAAAGTTGCGTAACGCCTGGCCAGAATATCCCTTCGGTTTGTTCCTAATGGGATCATTCAACCATTCCCGTACCAGTACCAATTTCTCATCTTGCTTGACCCCAGCTTCCGTTCTATGGTCCTCGGGGTAAGCTTCCCTTTTCTTCGGATCGAACTTGAAGGAGTCCGGCGGTAGCAAAGGTTCTTCTTCCCGGATTTGGCTCATGATGAACTGTGGTATTTCCAGATTTTCCTTCTGGAAAGCCTTTCTAATTACATCAGCCTCTTCACGTTCGTCAGAATAAGCCCTCCAACACCGCTGCTCAAAGTCTCCAAATTCTGAAGAAATAGGTTCCGACTGAACCTCACAGAAATAACCTCCCCGGGTATCGATGCCTTTCTTGAACTGTTCAAATTCATAGGGCTGTTCGATCTCCCTCGTCCCAGTCTGGGTGTTTCTCTGGAGACGGGTTCTCATCGAACCCATCCTCAGGACTGGAATAGTCCGGATCCCCAGGTTGTTTCTTCCTCCGTGACAGTCCATCCGGTGAGAAGGTAAGGCCTTTGACGTGCTTTAGTGTAAAGTGGAACATTAAAATTTCCTCTATCCACCGGTTGATTGTGGCGTTAGGCCCCATGCCAGGGTTGTCTAACATCCCTTTAATGTACATGGCATCTGTTTCCACAACCAATTTCCGACATCCAAGCAGCCAATACTGCATGTGTGTCAAAGCCCGCTTCAAGCCATACAGCTCCCTCTTTGGCTGAGAGAACCTCGCTTCTCTCGTTGAGCGGAATGGAGTCGAACTTCGCGAAATAGCGCTCGAGGGATCAGCCGGGTCACGTTGGTATATTTCTATGCCAATTGCGATATAAGACGTATCCACTGCCAACACTATATCGGAATCCCACTCGTAGTTCAAGGGTTTCAAGGCTTCACAATTCTTCAATGCATCCTTTATCGCATCCATCGAAGCTTGTTCTTTCTCTCCCCACTCAAACTCTATTTCCGCCCGCAGCAGTCGATTAAGCCTCCTCGCCTTCAAGGAATAAGACCGGATGAACATCCTCATGGTCCCAACCGTTCCTAAGAATTGACGTACTTGGGAGACGTCCTCTAGAGCAGGCCATCTCAAGATAACCCCAATCCTGTCAGTGGAAGGTTTCCTTCCTTCAAACGAGCAAGTGTGCCCAACTACCGCAAATTCTTCCTTACACAAGATTACTTTTGAGGCAGAAATAGTGCCTCCGCAGTATTTCAACCTCTGAGCGACCCTGTTCAGGTTCTGGAAATGTTCCCAGACAAACGACGAATTCCATTATTCTCAGGGATTGTCTCGAAATTACCATCTTTATCTTGATAACGTGTACCCGGTCCTCGGATAGGAACGTCATCAATGTATGGAATAGTAACGTGAGGGATTTCATCCCTTAGAATATAGGTTACATCATCGTGAAATATAGGCACGGAATTAGTCCATCCTTGAGGTAACTTAACCAACCGGAGCGCACCAAAGGGCGTCTGGAAGGTAGTATAATCTCGAACTCTCCGCTATGTCCCGATGATCATACCCTGAATACAAGTCGAAAACCGCTCCGCAAGCCCTGCCTGCAAAGTGGCTAGCAAGCTCATCCGTCGCTGGAGGAAGCCCTGAATGCGCTATGGTTACCGCATTTAAAGGTTCCAACGCGTGTACCAATCTAATGCTCTTTCCGTCCTTCTTCAAGACACCAAAGAACTTTGACCGGTATGAGGAATTAGAAGGCTCATACACCCCGGCGTCGATCTTCTTCTTTATCACCTTACAAAACTCCTGCAGTTGTCCACGCGGTATGGGAATAGACCTTTCTACCCATACTTTGTGCTCAACCGTGGGAATCTCTACGGGTGGAAAGAAGTCGTGGCGCCACGTTCCTCGCTCGGAATCATCCCACGCAAAGGCATCATTCTGAGCGCACATGAACGAGTGCATTAACTTTCGTTCTTCAGGCCAAAGGAAGGGTTCCTCATGGATCTTGTCGATCCCCTCCTTCCTCTCTTGGGTATACCGGCCGGTCGGAATGAAGTCTCTGGGGTTGGTAGGGAGCGTGGGTAGATCCTTTAGCGGATCCCCATGTATTTCCCGTTTAATCCTAAACTTCTCCGGTACCTCCGTGTATACAGGACGTGTTTTCAAAGCTACTGGCTTATATTTCTTGCCAGCGAAAGAGTCGAGAACGGGCATGTCCCGATCAGCGGAATGGGCGGGATTGACAGGACCCTCATGATCGCCGTGATCATGAACGTCAAGCCCATTGATCGTACACCGGAAGCATTCCTTACTCGGGTCTGCTTCGTGGTACCTCCCTTTCCTTCTTTCTTGCTTCCCCTTGTCCTTTTTCTCGTGTCGTTTAATTTCCAGATGCTCAGGTGATAAGCCTTCTAGAGAATAAACTTCACATCTTGAAGGGGAGTTGAATCCCCTTTCTTGATCAAACTGCGACACATACTCCTGAAGTAGCCCTGCCGCTGTTTCATCCTTGCTCAAGGCCTCACTCTCTTCGAAGCCAAGAGGTATAGAGTTCTCAGTTCCTCTGCCGAGAATCCCTCACTATTCCGTTGAGGTGAATAGCCCTCGATCCTCACTTCTCCACTCTCATCTAACCCAAATGTCACCGCTATCTCCTCTCCTTGACCGAGGTCGATCAATTCCTCGAAGAGACCTGAAAATCCACCGATTTCTCATCCAACGGACCCAACTCTTTCTTGTCCCGTTTCTCCCGCAAATCTTCTTCAACTGGGTTCTTATTTCCGTGGAACGTGTTCGTCCCTCGAGAATAAGTAGGAAGCGTAATCCTCCTCTGCTGACTAGGATCCCTCAACGTTATCGACTGCGAGCCATTCCTGCTATTCTGCACGGTGGACTCTGTCAATATATCAAAGGGCCTTCCCCAACAATATCTGGTACGCCGGCTGGTCGATTACATGGACTTGAAGATAGATAACCATATCTCCGAAGGTGAATGGTACGTTCCTGGCCAAGCCAGCCGACCGCTTCAACTGCCCATTTGCGCTCTGCATAAAGATTCGGATGTCGGGATCCCACCCTATTCCTAATCTTTCCGCAAGCGCTTGTGACATAGAAACAATCTGCGACCCGTTATCCAGGACGCTTTCCACTCTTTCCATGCCGCCTACGATGGGAAACAAGACCCTGAGCGACGCAGATTCCAAGGATCCAAAGATCTGCTTGGGCTCCTGCGTATTCCCCGAGCGAGTTGTAATAGGTGAGTACTACATCAGTCGCTACTATGCACCCTGGCGCTAACCCAATATCTTCCTCCGTAGAGATGAAGATCGAGTCAACGGGTGGCAGCGCGTCTATGGAAATAGCGTCGACCCCCAACCTACACCCTCTTTCATCTGGAAATAGCTCGTCGACCTCTTGAACGAAGGCGTCCGCCTCGATTGGCTTCAACGGTCGCCTGGTTCTGAAGGTAATGTCCCTGAGTTTCTTGGCGTATTCGCCACTCATCGCAGACATCATCTCAACCGTTATTCCTTCCAGCACCTTGCCTTTCGTCTGGTCCACCAAGTCTGAGATGATGTTCGGGTCATCCAGCTTGGGTACCAACTTGTAGGCGCGCTCTCTCGAGCTTTTAATCGCAGGTTTCGAGGATTTCAGGTATTTACCATCCGTCCTTTCATACCCACTCGGCTTCTCCAATTTCTCGAACCTCGTGTTTTTGTGGTTCTTCATCGGAGTAATCGTCGTCTAATACGATATGCCTATTCGCCCTTCTCCTTGGCGATTTTGGAACCTCCAATTCCTCTTCTTCGTCCTCAAGTGGCACAAATCCCACTTTCTTCCTACTACTCCCTTCCTGCACGTTCTCCTTGCTACTCTTCTTTCTCCAATTGCTATCCTTGTCTGCAGCAGAAATACGTTCCTCCGGAGGCTTTACTGCTATGGGAGCTTTAGGCGCTGCCTTACTCCCAGCCCCCTTCCTTGGACCGTTTAAAAAATTTGGGCTGGTCGGAGGGTCCGACCGTGCCCCGCTCGTCGCAACGAATTGTTCGACCGACGCTTGGTCAGCTTTCCCCATAGCGCTGAACAGCTGAATTAGCTGGTTTACATCCACCAAGGAATTAGATGACGCGGCCGCTGGCGCACTATTTCCAACTGGATAGTTGTTTGAAATGGGAACCTGAGGAGGTGGTTGAACACCTCCTTGTTGCTGCGGCAGTTGAGTGCCCGAGAAGTACTGCGACATTGGTACCTGCATCATTTGCGAAACAGGATACTGAGGAATCCTCGATCTAGCTTCCAGTTGTTGAACTTTGGCCGACCGGAGTTCGTCCCTGGGGTATCATAGAGATCTCCGACGTTTTCCGTTTCGTAGAAATTCCACGACGGCCCGCCAGAGGAAGAATAGAAGGCAGCCATCAGGCTCGACTTCTGCGCTATAGCGCCCTCCTTCGTGACACCCTTCTTTTGCCAGTAATCGTCTACTCGCTGTTTCCTTGTTTGCCCTTCCGGGTAACGCGGAATCCAGTTTCCATCTCCTAACTTAATGAATCTGTCTTCGACCTTTATCCAGCCGAGCATAATATACTGCGTCTTTGGTCAGACAGAACTTCATTATATGCGGCCCTCCGCAGAAGAAACATGGCCCTTCTCCACTACGACCACTGTTTCCTTCCTGGCGACTCGGTCCAGCCTGACTTATTTCCATCTGGTGTGGCGGTGGTCCTCGGAGTGACTGGTTCATCAACTTGACGGAGTTTTCAAGCGATGACTCCCACTTTTTGAAGTTTTCGGCAATGTGCTTATTCTGCACTACCGTCATATCCTTCAACTGGGCTAATTCACTCGAGAAGGCGTCCAATTTCTCCTGGACTTCTTGCTTCACCGAGTTTCCAAAGTCCATGGGAATAACACCAGAATGTCCGGTAGGACGCTGCCTCACTCCCAGAAGAGAATGACCAGTTGATCCACCCGACCAGTTATCTGCGATATAATCCGCTATGTCCAATACCGTCGCGTACGGCATCCTATCCCCTCTACGCAACTTCTTCGCCCCCCGCCGGTGCGTTATTAGCACGGTTGGAAAGATCATCGATGGCCTTTTGCCCCATCGCCCGCTCTAATTCCTGGGCGAACGGCGGATCTAAAACCGCCAAGATCAACTCCACCAATTGCTTATTTACTACCGCAGCCGATCCATCCATCAGCTTCTCAGCTTCATTCTTGAAGGCAAGGGAGAAACGTCGAAGTTTTCCCAATTCTGCCTGTTTAATGTACTGATTCTGACGACAGATCTCCTGTAATTTCTCCATCGAACCATCCGCCATATCCGCTATTTCAGGATACAACTCCAGAATCTCTTCCTTCCAATCCGCATACTTCTTCGCCTTTGTCATATTTAAGGAAGCCGCTGCCACTGCTCAGAGATGTCGATGTGGTCGAGGTACTCTAGCAATTTATCCTTCATATCCTGCTCATCCTTTATTCCACCGTTTTTGCAAATAGCTTCAGTGTTCGAAGAAACAACTTCAGGCTATTCGGAGAAGACCCATCGAACTTGGGTCGATTTTGGTCATAGGCCGCAGGGACCTTGAACCCAGCAACAGAAGTAGCCGCCATTTGTATATTCGAACTCGAAGAAGTGATTTGTGAAGTTGTTCGAGAAGTAAGCGTCTGGGCAGAAGAGCCACCCGAAGATCCTTGAGTTAAGAGCGAGTCAGGAACTGGTGTAGATCCTTCGTCGTCTGACAAGGGAATCTGAGGATCGTTTTCCGTAACCACAGAGCGAGACGTCCCAGAAACAATACTAGCACGACCACGACCACGAGAAGAAGACTCAGATGGTGACCGAGGCTTCCGATGCGTGAAGTTTTGAAGCGGGGGAACAAGAGTCGCCCGTGCTCGTGCAGAAACCGAAGTTTCACGAGGTTTTGTTTTTATTTTGCTTCGGTACAGGCGCCGTAGTGCGGTGAGAACCGAAGTTTAGCGTTCCTTCTCCTCGAAGAAGATTAGGAAAACCGCTAGGTGGTGTGTCCGAAAGGTCTCTACCCCCGTGGAGGAATAGCGAACGATGCAGACGGACGGTATGGGCTAGTTTCCTAGACCCAGAAATAGTTTTGTCGAAAGTAATCTCTCAGAAAGAGATTTATAACCCTCCCCTCGCGGTGGGCTCCAGATGATCGATGTGCTCCGAACCTATACCAAAACAACCAACAAACACTCAAAACACAAACCCAAGACTCCCAGAAATAGCTAGACGCTACTGGAAATAAGCCAAGGACTGAGAAAGAGCGAACGCAGCTGCCAAAGTACAAGACCAGGCGAGTGTCAGTCCCTTGATCAGGGCCTAGACGTAGGTTGAAGGGAAAGGTTAAGGTCCTCTACGAGAGAATCGACCTTCACCGAGTAGAACCGCTGGAAAGAACACTCCAAGCGATACCCAAACGATGGATGTCCAATGTCCAGAAACTAGACACCAGAAAGAGCAAGCAAATCGGGAAATAGCGATTCCCAAGTGTTTGTATGCAAGCGAGGCTGTTCCTCAGAAGGTAAGTGGTCCAACAATAATCCAACAATCCGTGCAAGCGTGCAGTTCCGTACAATCCGCTACAATGTTCACTCAATCACGCCAAAGCGTTTCCAATAAACCAAGCTTCTATTCCAAACTCCAACAGAAGATCTCACAATTGCCAAGTCCAACAACTGACTATGCACAATGCGCCGATCCCAGAAATAAGCCCAAATCGCAAGCGTTAAGCCTACTAGTACACGGGTAGTTCTGTGTCGTACAAAGAAAGAACTCTAACTACTTATACAGTGTCCACAATCACATGGAAATAAGAACTCCTTCCGAAATAAGACTCCAAGGCCCTCCGCCCTTGCCCTAAGGCCGTTTATCCGTCCAAGGGTTACTAGCGCGAGTAATGCCATTGGCCCGATCGATGGGTAAGCCCCTAAGCCGGCCAACCCATAACCCAAGAATTGGAAATCCTGTCCGATCGAAACTGATGCCTTGTTTCTTCCGTGGTATATCCTCCCTCTAAGTCCTATCCCTTCTTACTGAGTCGTCGGAATAAGTTCCTGAGCTCTCTAGCTCCCGAACGGTACCCCACACTAGACTCTTTCCTACAGTGGTCCCTTATTCCGTAGAGTAATACTAGTTCGATCAGCGATCAATCCCATCAAGGATGACCACTCCCTTCAAAGTAACCCGGAACATCTCGGAAAGAAGGCTCTAGGCCTTCCTGTGCCATCACGTGCTCCAGACGCGAACGCGTCAAGGTCAGAAATAAGACCTAGCAAACCCACATGCGGATTTCGATTATTCCGCGCTTGTTCCTTAGTAAGGCCCAAGCACGCAATAGTCCCCTTTTGCTATTTATGGGCTACACATCCCCTACGTGTTTCGGAGCGAGCACCTGCCAGTCCGCTGAGTAGTTTCCTACCCATTGTACCCGTTACTCCGTGATCATTGCCCAGCCGAGTGTACTGAGACTATACACTGACTTCTGGAAAGAAGGCAATACACACGGAAATAAGACTAAAACGCGCAAAATGTGCGGTGTTTAAGTATAGTCTTATTTCCTGCACATCACCGGGCTGATAAAACGTTGGCAGGGCGCTGAGATCCGAGGTGGACAAAGACGGGGGAAAGTATTCGTTGGCGGGGTAACCCCTGAATCCACGATCGGGTTCAAGACGTACTATTATCCGGTTATCTGCATTTACAAAGACCAGAACCACGCGGCTCAAGTTTATATGGTCTCTGGAGACCCGGACGAGAAGGCTGCATGGCTCACAAAATACGGTAGTGGTGGACAGTATCTAATCTGTAAATTCACGCCGCTGTCGATAACATAGCGTGGCGGATTTCTATCTCCCTTTAGATCAGTGAACAAGCTTGCCGTTTGAACCTGTGACGGTGCGCTACCGCGCCATTACTCGTTTATTACTCATCTCAATTTTCTCTCCTTTCCTAGCGGCTGTTCATTCCTTTCACGCCGCCTCACTCCTTTCACCAACCACATTCCTTTTCCCCCAATCACATTCCTTTCCTTTTTAATCAACCCCTCGATCATTTGGCGTCCGCGCCTCATACCAGATCAACCATCACTCCTTGATGCTAATCCTCGTATGTAAACCTCTTTGTTGTAGATATGGCTCTTTTGTCAATACTCCAACTACGCCACTTATTCCTGCTGGTTCAATCACCCAGCAATCTCTATTGTATGCCGGAACCGGCCGACAGCCGTCACAGAACCACAGAACATATACTGGTCTGAGGCTGTAAAATTGTAGATCAGCTGTACGCGTCAACGACGAGGGATTCCGAGTGTCGAGACAGGGCCTTCACGGAAATAGATATTATGGAATCGCGATGCTTCACGACTGTGGTGCGATGATGATAGTTGGGTCCTCAGAAAGGCGCGCGATGGCCTTTCCCTCCAGTCATAACTTGCAGTTTTGCTCGAATTTGCTTCCCAATACGGTATCTCTCTTGCCGTATCGGCGGCAGCACAGCCCGGAGCCACGATGGAAAATATATATATATTAATACAAACAAGGGTGCGTAGGGTAAATATTAGAGCATATTATGAATCAAGGGACTGGAGGATCATTGGTCAATTACATGGATAGACTGAGAGAGTGCAAACTCACCCTGACCGCCTTATTCGTAAGCACCTTCTTTCGCACATAATGCACGAGGCGCTCTATGTCTGGACCAAGAAAGAGAGGAAGTATAATAGCCATGACGGGCAAAGCGATAACCCAGTATCTGCGCGAGAATATCAGCCGTACGTTCTGAACAATTCCGAGCAGAAGAGCGCGTACATCACATCCGAGTGGTTGTGCTTGGTGGTCCACATAAAGTCGAAGTTCATCCCAAAGTACCCAGTGAGAAGGGTGAGAGGAAGGAAGATCACCGTCACGAGCATCAGGCGCCGCCTAGTCAACGCGGCTCGTGAGCGAGCGGATACAAAGGGACAAGCGCGTTACTGACATCACTTCATTCATCTGGTACGAGGTCATCTGCGAAGCGTCTCAGCGTGAATTTCTGCGAAGATTGGGTGGTGGGCAGACATTGAATGTATAATCCACGAGATTTTCTCCAATGCCGGCGATCACGTCGAGCTGGCTGAGGACGTATTCCATTTGGTCGTGGACATCCGCCTGAATATTCATAAGTCAGTAGGTAAAGCAAAGGAGACGAGCCACGCCACGAGATAGATGAGACTTCTGTGAGACATAAATCCCGCCACCTTGGCGCCCTTCACCGACGTTTCTGTAAGCGCAGCTGCACGGTCAACATCATACCGCCGCAGTCCGTACACGACGCTTTTGATGGGTCCCATGGTGCGCCGGTGCAAGATGAGGTCGGCGGAGAGGATGTGCAAATTGCGCACGGTGTCGATGGTGGGCCGAACCAAGATCTTGCGTTCGAACTTCTTGATCTTGGCTTGGTACGCCGTGACGACCTGCCGAGGGAATTTCCCAAATCAGTATGTGTACTCATCGAGCCAGTATTGCACACCTCGAGAGCCTTGTCGGTGACAAGGGCAATAATACTTTGCACGAGGAGCGATGCGTCCGCAGAGGTACGCAGTACGGTGTCAAACTGGCGCACACGACTCGTGATGGGCTCGGTAATTTTCAAGTTTGGAGTCGAGTGAATGGTGATTACGGTCCCTCAAATTTCTTGTCAGCTGACATTGAAAGGCAAGAATCAACTCACCATCCCGGAAGAGGAAGATGAACATGGGAACCACATTGACATTCACCCGCTCGTCGTTCTTCAACGCCTGGAGGGCAGCATCCTGAATACGACGTTGCTCGTCCGCGGCGACGGCGGCGTGCAGCTGTTTCAGCCATGGAATTCGACCGCCGAGAGAACTGGCGAGGGTCTTTTCGTCGTAGGACTTTTCGATCCTAAACTGAATCGGTGGATATGACGAAAGAAGACCAGGAATGGGGACCGAGTCTTGGTCCAGATCCTCTTGCAGTTCGTGACAAAGAACACGGAGGAACAAATGCTGAGCATAATAATCGGTCTTGGATCTTGCTCTCGGCTTCGCATGAAATACATCCTCCAGCGCGAGTGGATGAATATCTGGGATATGATATTAATAGACAAACCAAGGGTGATTCGAGCCACTCGCCGTATTTTATGGAGAGGGCCTTCATTACGTCCCAGCTCATCCCGCCAATATTGATCCACCGAACCTTGACCCACGGCTCCCGAGCACTCGCAGCAGGATCCGCCAATAGGTCGACAAATTCGTTATTCGTCATGCGCCCAAAGCTGCTGCGAACAGCAGAATAGTCGGCCAGCTCGATGACACAATCTTGCTTGATTCCTCCGTACTGAGCATCCGCTCCTGCGCGCCGAGGGTCGACCCCTGGCTCAGCTCCGGCACCGCGGCGAGTCAAGACATTCAATCCTCGGTGGAGAGCGATGACCTTGCGGACAGCATTGCGAAACCGCTCCTTCGGGTCCAGGACTGGAGGTCGAATGCCAGCGGGTCGGGAGCGAGAAGATGTCCTCGTGCGAGTCTCACGCAACGTTAAGCGAGTGAACGGAATAGATGTAGCATAGTCGGGCGACGCTGGTGGAGAGGTATTGACCGCTTCTTCTAGGTCTGGAGTCAACGACCGCCCATCCGAGTCGCTGAAGCTGTTCTCTCGAGGCATGAGGAAAGAAGGAGGTCGCCGTGAGGCACCAGAATGTCACTCAGGTAACGTGAACATCGAGCCTAAAATATCGTTCTATTCTCGAATAGATGCCAATCGCTCTATTCCTGAGATCGGATTCCAAGCTAGACTGATGAATGAAGCAAGAATGAACGAATCCAACAGCTAATCCGACTGATAGATCATAAAGTGACATGGGACTCAGCCTGACGCTCTATGAGTCAATCCGCAGCTGCAGCTCGTAATTCAAGCACCGATTAATGGCAAATGAAAACCGGAACTCGAAGACATCGTGTTATTCTCGTCATTCTGGGGTGCCCGGGCGGTGCCGTAGAGATGGAAATATAAATATGGAATGAGGTGGAGTTGAAGGTTCAGGAGGAGACAGTGACGAGCCAGAGTTTTGGGACATATCATCCAGAAACTTGGGCCACGAAGCATAAACCAGAAGGGAAGTCGTCGCCGTTGCAAGCTGAGGAGGTAGGATCCGAAACGACAGGATCAAACGATCAACACCGCAATTTCACTGCCACTGATCGGCGATCTCCCGCCCTCTCAGCTGCTTCCGACTGTCTAAATCGACTGCTTCCTCTCGCGCATTCAGGCTTCTAGCAACGTTTCTGCAACTTCTAGAACATCATAACAGCTCTTCAACCTCAAATACTTGCGTAGCATCGCTTTCAAATCCAAGCCCAAGTACTGCGGCGACTGCGGCGTCGCGTTTCGTAACCTAAGTAACCTTGCCAGAGTTCAAGCAGGCACGTCTCTCTCGGACGAGCTGCTCTCTCAATGCACGATGCGCTAGAGCCCCAATCAAATACACCTAAAAAGGAGAAGAGAAAGAGATTGCAAGGATCATGCGATAGTTGCAGGAAACGGAAGAGTGCGTCTTGTTTCTGGTAGTAGTACTGACAAAATTGCCGTGCTAACTGGAAAAAAATAGTTCGATGTCAGTCGATTCGATTGCCATAAATTTCGACCATCTTTACCAGCCCAACGTAGGCGATAGCGCAGAAATGCGCGACAATCGATGCACAAACTGTATCACCTCGCGTATTGAGTGCACACATGTCCGGGGGAAGGCATGTGTCATTTCGAGCGATTCACTTGAAAACTGAGGCTATGGTTTCTTCAAGCCAGTCGAGATATCTCGCACACCGTATACGAACAGTCCGATGACTGCGCAGGAATACGTGGCCGCGATTCTCTCCACCACCACTGTCTATGTACCTTCGCATGACCCGGAGGTTTCTCATCGAATACTGGTAGTGGTTGCGCAGTATGCTCGCATTCTGGAGGAAAAGGTCGCCGTCCTACAAGTGCAGATTTCCGCTCCAACCATCACATCACAAAATGCTTCAATGCCCACGGCCGACTCAGGAGACAACTTGGAGGCCACCCGCACTTCCGGAGATGCGCAGAACGACGCATATAACCATGTGCCTATGCGAGACATCTCAACGAATCTAACCACATCGAACGCGGAGAACGACCGGTTTCATGGACTGTCAAGCAGCGTGCAACTTATCAAAACTGCTATTCACCACATGAATGGGAACACTTCATACGTCGTTGGTGTTCGGCGTCCTGAATTCTGGAGCACTCAACCTGTATGTGGGCATTATTTATTCAATGTTACTGTAACGCTGACGAGTTTCACAGTGGGAGAAGCTCACCATCGAAGTGGAAAACTACATTTTTCCAGAAGATGATCTCTTGGACGCCCTGATAACAATATATTTCGAGCAAATCAATCCGATCCTAGGAATCCTACATTTTCCAAGTTTCAACCAGTCCATCTCTGACGGCCTGCATTTGCGCCATTCCGAGTTCGCCGCCTTGGTGTTGGCGGTCTGTTCGCTGGCTAGTAGGCACTCGGATGACCCCAGAGTGTTTATGGACGACTCGTCATCCACTCACAGCTGTGGCTGGAAATGGTTCCGGCAGATTAGGCCCTTCGGTTCGACCTTTTTGCCCGAGCCATCTTTATATCGACTGCAGCTCGTTTGTGTGCGTTGAATCGCTTTTCCTTACCCTTCCACCAGTGCTCTGACGATCCAATGACTCAGCTAAGCGCGATGTATACCAACGGCATTTCTATTCCCGAGGTCTTGTCCGATGACATTGGATTAATATCGCTGCTGAACCGTGCTTTGATTGCAGGAGAGCTGGATGCTGGCGGGCCTCGGACTTCGTCTCGCACACGCTGCAGGGGCTCACCATCCCGACCGGTATCGCAACATGGAGCCTCTCACAGCTGAGCTCCATCGACGGGTCTTCTGGGTCCTCGTTATTTCAGATACTCTCATGAGCTCGTTTAACGGCCGGCCGGCCATCACAAACCCCGACGAGTCAGGATCCTTTTTCTCAATTTTTTCATGATTCCTCACATGTCCTAGATTCGAAATCAAGTTACCAGTCTCCGGTGATGCTGAATATTGGGGAATACCAAATGCGGTGCAGTCGAATGGAAAGCCGTCTTTGGGTGCTTTCACGCCTGTTTATTTGCAGCTGTTTTTAATCCTCGCGCGTATTCAACGAGCTGTAGTGAGTATTTCTTTTTTATTTCCTTGCGCTTTTCTCACCCGTCCTTCAATAGTACCCCCGTCAGAGGACAAAGATGTCCTGAGCAAGCGATAATAGAACTGGAGTACGTCGCGAATCCAGACCGTGGACAATGTGACCGAGCGAATGAACAGCTCTTCGCTGAACGCATGGCTTGACACTGTCCCCGACCACCGTAAGGCCCAGATATTGGATGCGATTATTCTCTTGATATCCGAACTAGTGCGATGGGATCCTCATCAGCAAAATCAGGTGAGAAGAAAACCCTTCTTCGCTGTCATCTCTCACCCAGACGATAGATATTCCTCGACCAGTCCGCTGCTTTGTGCGTTTCATTTGATTTTCTGGACATTCCTTGTCTGAAGCCTCGTCACAGATATTCGACGTATTATCATGGTAACCTATTAACCTGGACGCAACTTGGAACTGACCACAGTGCCAGCGCAAATCCTTATGCACCGCCCATTCATTCCGACACCCAACGAAGAGTCTTTGAGGAATGTAAGCGCCTCATGTCTCCTTCCACCTCGCTTTACTCATCACTGTTTAGACCCACTTCCCATCGCTTGCGATCTGTGCAAATGCTGCGCGTGCATGTGGCCACGTTCTCGATGTGCAGGCACGGCGCGGTCGAGGGCCTCTGCACTATCCAGCTCTCATAGTAATGAAACTCTCCGAAATTACCTTTCATACTCATATTGGACAGGTCGCACTTTTCGACTCCGCCGTTGTGCTCCTTTTCAACGTCTGGGCGGTCTCTGGCGGTCGAAAGGCTCAAACTCCGGACCATTTGAGCCGCGCAACAGCAGATGCAGAAAAGTGTGTTCGCGTACTTCGGCTGTACGAACGACGGTAAGTCGGCCATGTGGGCTAATCCCTTCGGCATATCTCAACGCCGGTCTAGATGGCGAATCGCAGGCAGACAATGCGATATTATCAATGCAATGCTCAAGCATGCCTCCGACGTGCAGCGGCGGGTCAAAGAAACAACTTTTACATCTCTCGATGTTCCGGATGGAATCCCTGATTCCTCGGAAGAGTCTGTGTTCGCTTCTTCATCGTCCGTCGCTCACCAGCTGCTGGTGTCGCATGATCCAATCCAGGAAATGGATCACTTATTTGCTTTACCCCTTCTCACAGAGGAACTCGGTCGGCTCCCGATATACAACTCGTTTCATTATGAGCCCACATTCCAACCGGACGAGCTGTACCATCAAGCACAACCGCACTACGAGCAGGGGCCCGTGGGATCCGAACTCTTTTACGGCTTGGATCCCGCGCTAGGTAGTACTATCTAGGCCTTACCCTCGGAATTCACTAATTGCGCTTCAGCGTCTATGTTTTCCGCTGGACCAGCGGGCGTCGAAGACATTGAAATGCCGTTTGAGATGCCTTACCATTATGGGTGCGTCGGATAATGGGATCCTCTGATTTATCTTATTCCGCGGCAGATGGCACGAGTGGAGCACGTACTTCACAAATATAGATCAAGCGAACTAGAATTTGTTCTTTTGACTTCAAACCCGCGTTCCGATATTTCTCGTTGGCTAGTGGTACTCCTTTCAAATCTTGTCTGCTACAGTCGGAATTCCAACGGACAACAAGAGTATCCAAAGATTAGGTAGAATACATACAATTATCAGAACCATACACACCGAGCCCGATGACTGTTGCTCAGGAACTCGACGTCGTCACAATTTGCTGCACGCAGGATAATGCGTTTCACATACGATGTAATGGACTAGACCGCTTCAAGAAAAAAGCAATGTAGAATTCCTCTACGACGCCAGCAGGATTTGAACCTGCGCCCGGAAACCGGAACAGATTTCTAATCTGTCGCCTTAACCACTCGGCCATAGCGCCTTTTTCAACGTCGTCACCTTCAAGTAGAGATCCCAAACTGGAAGGAACCACGGCTGGCGCGAACTTTCCGTCTGACTAAGACAGATGCTTCTCGGTTCTCGGAATCAACCCGGGCCGGTGCATTCTCTCGTACTTACTCTCATCTGCGTATTCAATGCAGGCCGCATCGATTACACTCTTCGATTTCGACAGCAAGCTCGAGACTCCGTTTTCCCCGAGAGTATGGGCGACTCGGTGAGCTATCAGCTGCCCACAAATCCTTGTAATCGGAGTCGACTTTAGCCTGCTCCTCAACTACAAGCAAATCCAGCACAAAACAACGTGGATCCACTTTTCAGAGATAGGAGCGGTTCTTGAGGCCGCTCGTGTCCCTCCCACACGCACCACTGCGCCCAAGTACACCGTCCCTGCGATCATCGACGGCGAAAACATCATTGCCGACTCTCGTGCGATCGCGGAGTACATCGAGCGCACCTATCCCGAAAGGCCGGTTCCTATCCTAGCGGCGGACCACCAGAAGGCGATTGACAGTGCTGCTGCTGTACTGAGACCGCTCGTTGTCCCGAATGTGGTGAATCACCTCGAGGGACGCGACGCCGTATATTTCAGGGAGAGCCGGCGGGTGATGTTTGGTATGTTCTCACAGTGAAACTGTGGAACATCGGACTGAACGTGATTCAACCAGGGAAGGAACTGCACGAGATTTGCCCTGCATCTCAGCGCGATGAGATGATCGGCGCCTTTGAAGTCGCTCTCACCGAGCTGTCCGATTTCGTCGGCCAAGCCAATGAGCAAGGCTGGTTATTCGGAAAGGATGGGCCAGCGTACGAAGACTTCGAGCTGGCTGGGTGGTTTATCTGGGCAAAGGTTGCTGGTTTGCCAGATCTGTGGGAGCGCATTGAAAGCTTGAATGACGCCAAGTGGAGCAAATTGGTCAGCGTTGTCGAATCATATATGAGCGTTTATTAGGGATGTGGACGTGGTTGAAATTTTTTCAAAGGTCTTTATAAACACGTTTGTTGTAATATTTGGTTGAATCGAATCATATCACATACAGTTCGTCTTCCCCTGCTTACTCAACATTCTCAAGTTCGTGTGTAGAACTGAACCAAGTTCGTCGCGTTCCCGCTTGGCTCTCGGATTCTTCTGGAGCTAGAGTAGTAGGACCACAAAATCCGTTGTCGCTCAGCTTTTGGCTTTTTGAGATTGGGCCCAAAGCTAATTTCTTTTGCAATTTCTTCTACAGTTCTGAATGCCTGAAACCTGGGGCGGAAGTGAGCTGATTGTGGATGATGTTCCACCTCGATATGGAGGACTTGAGGTCTGGGTTAGAAGCCTGATATACATCTGCACCTACCACCAACCTCAAATGTCGTGGCGATAGCTGTTGCATCACGTCCTGTAAGTCAGGACAGGTGAGAACATGGAGACGTCAAACCTCACTCACATCTGCCATTACAGTCTGAGTATAAATAACGAGCAGATCCAACGCTCCTCATTCTTCACTCTGCGGCTGTAAATTTTCTTCCTGTTCGCGGGCGCGAACCTTCCTCCGTTTGCTATGTTTTCGTCGATTTGTGCGACTGGTCTCGCTATTTTGTGTCTTTCAAACTCTGGTATGTGATAAAGATTCAGAGAAGCATAGAATTCTTACCTTCTTTGTACACAGTTCTTGCACGATACATTCCAGTGCGCCGGGCCGCAGATTGCACATCGCAATGTCAAGCCATGCAATCAGCCATAGCTGTAAACCACCATTTTTGGTGGTTTCGCCAATTTCTTACCCACCGGATAGTCTTCAGGCACCCAGGGTATCGCGGTTCTCTGCACATCGAATGTCGCACAGGAGTACCAGACGTGCCTGGGCTGTGAAATCGCAATTTCGCTGATTCCGCAGCCGGCGGCTCAAGAAATCGTGGACAGTGAGTTTGGGGCCCGACGCTCATACTTAAATACTTACTGACCCTATTTTTAGCCCTTGTCTCGAGCTGCAGCTCGGCGGGCCACCCAATCAATAGTTTCACCGTGAGCTCAACTAACCCAAGTTCGAGTACAAGCAACGCGCCCGCGCCTGTCACGTCCACAACGGCGGCACCGACATCCAGTGTCACATCAGCGACGACAGCACCAATACTCGACAACGTCACGTCAGAGGTGCCGGCGCAGACGCCCGACAGTATCACGCCGGAAACGCCGTCTCCCAGTGTCAATTCAGAGACACCAGCGCCCACCTCCGACAGCGTCACGACAGAGACACCGATATCGACAGCCACCAGTGTCACGTCGGATGTCAGTCCGCCATCTTCACAGACAGTGTCAGTTTCTGTACCAGCCGTACCATCTTCGAGTGGCCCGGTATCCGAGTCTACTTTCAGTGCGGCCAGCGTTCAGTCCACACTGTCGTCAGCGCCGGCTGCACTCTCGACGCCGGCGATAGCTTACAGTTACAGCCCGGCAGCTATCCAAAGCACCCCATCGAGCAATGGAGCACTTGTAGGAAGTGCCCCCGCGGATTCGGCGTCATCGACAACACCGAGTTCCTCTCCGGCGAACGGAGCCGCGCACTCTGGAGGCCTTGGTTTAGTCAACGCCATCTTCATAATTTGTGTCATGTCTGTCGGTCTTCTGTGATACACCAATGCGCGCGCTAGGTCGTGCAGCTGTAATATTGTACAAGTTATGGATGCTTGAAATGATCAGTACGGGCATTTACAACGGGGCAATGGATAGGAATTCACGGGCGTCTCCAGCTGGTCGTCGCGCGGTTGATAACGAGATGGGACGCTGCATGATAACCAATTGAAATTGTTGAATACTAGACAGACCCAGAATCGGTGCCGGCATTCCAGGACTCAAGGGAGATTGAGGAAATCGCAAGGATAGCACGTCCTACACTGACACAAAGTTGAACCCAATGCACTTGTGGGAGCTCGGAAGGTGTACTGGGTGAAAGACAAGCGCGAAATACATCAACACGGTGCAAATAATAATATACGCTTTGTGGGATATCCCTTCTCCAAGCGGTGCTGTCAAAATCAACGGAAACACACACTGGCAGGTTCCTGATCCAATTCTCCCACATATCGGAAGCCACCTCCCGATTCCAATTTCCGAACAATACGACATTGGCGACATTGTTTTGACAAGATTATCTTTCGGAAGTGAGATAGTTTGAAGTCATTCTGAACCTTGGGAGGGACTTTGAGACATCTCGATAGGAAGCGCATCGATCGACTCCCGCGCATGTCAGTTGATAAAAACTTGAATAGATCGGACATCCGAATGTCGTGTCGGTACCGATGTGCTTCCCAGCCTGCGTAGAGCATGACAACGTCTTAGATCATGTATTCTCAGATTCTGAGACAGGTTCGCAGTGCGCACCGCTGCGAGCAACGCCAGGATCCAAAAGAAATATTGAGGGCTTTTCTACCCAGCGAAAGCTGTAATTGGCGTCGTAGTTTAGGCTTGGTCTCAGGTGTTTTCGGTTGAAGGCAGAATCCTGGGTCGCGAAGCAAGAGGGGAAGCTGAGTGTCACGCATAACAGAAGTCTCGTGATGTGATGGTCACTCCATCGACTGACAATCATTATCCTGACTTGCAATTGACGCCCATGTCCTTGCCATGTTCAAAGCCTTCCCCAGAGTCTAGATGATTCCCGCCGATGTTACCGTCGTGAAGTAGATGAAAATGCTGTTCTTTTTCAACCAATTACCCCCCCGCGGACCAGCCGCTATGGAATCACTCGCAGTAGTGAGGCTGCAGGCTTCCGATCTTCTCCGGACGGCCTACACCGTCGATGTCATGAAGGACGAGACAGTCTTTTCTCATTTCCATAATTTTCTCGATTCGGGCGTCGAGATATGAGCCCCAGTGCCCTGGAATGCGTGTACGTGTGTCCTCCGCCATGCCTCTATCCTTGAGTTAGCTATCATAGGCCTAAACGTTAGGGCAATCAATCTCCTTGTCAAGACATGCCAACCCCAAAAAAATGACGAGTAGCTGAAGTCTTCGTCGCATCTGGGAGGGTATTTGGCCTTCTGAAGACATGCTCTTTTGGTTTCTTGTACGTATCCAATCTCTGGGCTCAAGTTTGTGCCGACCAGCAGCTCCGTGGGTGTCAATTTGGTAAGGATCTGCACCGTCCAGCTTCTGCTTCTGACTGCTGAGGCGGTCGTATAGTCTGTGAGTCTCTTAGATTTCTCTTTTTGCTGCAATTCAAGGGATTTGGATGACTGCAATACGTGGCCATGGAAGCCCCAACTACTACATCACATTCGACAAAATAGTACTTCAACCACCAAACCAAACAGGTCAGCTGAAATGAACAACGTCGATATGAACGGTTCGGCGCATTCGTTGAGTTTCCACCAAGCTTCAATGTTTGACCGCTACTTGATATCAATTTGCGAAATGGGAATACTGCTTCTTTCGATGGCAATTGTGTTTGACACAATCCACTCCATGTAATATGTTTTTAAATTGTCCGAGTTCTCTAGGACCCAGAATGTAAGTGTGAGTTCTATCAACGCCCAGTGCCTAGGTATTAACGCTAAATCCACCAGCCGCTCCATCCACAAGCAACCATCTACAATGTGACAGTCGAACACGTCGGTTCGGCGTACTCGGGCGGGAGCCCCCTAATCGAGGTCAATTTTTTTTTTCCCTTTGGTCAGGAACGCGCGTTCTCGGTTGGAGCTCAGCGCTGTACAGTTGAATACCTTATCCCCTGTGAAGATGCTCGGAAGATCGGCGACAATGACAGATGATCACGATGGTTGTGCCGCGTCGCAAGGTCGCATTTGGACATTCTCAGTTAGCCTTTGTGATTACTGTGCCAAGCAAGGGCTACTGTATACTTAGTCATTTAGCATTCTCACAGCTAGAGTCAAAATGCTTCGATCATTTCGCATTCAAGCCTCGAAATCAAATGTCGCCACCACGTCTAACTAGGCCCATCGGGACGATTTGGTATGCCCATGCGTCTCTGATAACCCCGTATGAATCGGGCGTCTCAATCCGGCGAATCTTCGCAGCCCTCAAAGCATGCGGTATTCCGACGACGAGTGAAAGTTTCTCAAATCCGAACAGATCGAATTGTCAAATAACCTTTCCGCACGGGGCCGAGAGCTGATCTCCACTGTCAAGGCGGGGGCCTCTCTGCACAGCTCAAACTCAAGGAGATCCAAAGTAGATCACTTCCTTTCCAACACGCGAGGTTGATCAGGTCCGTACTCAGGCCTTCACGTCATCCACGGCTGGGCAATAAATTTATTTGAAGGATCTCTCGAGAGCGATTTTGATCATTCTGCTTCATCTCCCTCGCTTTCATCCGCAGGGCGGGCATTAATCCGGGGCACATTATTCACTGTTCAGGCCAGTGTATTGATTCCACCTGTGACTCAAGTGTCTCAGATGGAGCCTCGCCCGCTGCAGCTCAAGCCGTTCATCTGCGATGACTGGTAAACTTCATCAACATCACTCGTGTGTGCGTCTGACGACCAGCAGCGGGAAGTCTTTTGTAGCGGGCGGGCACCTCACGCGCCACCGACGCGTCCACTCGGGTGCGAAGGAATATGCCTGCTGGTTTCCAAATTGTACGAAAAGATCCTCCCGCAAGGATAATCTTTGGCAGCAGTGAGTAAAATCTGAACCACAGAACCACCGGGAAGATACTAATGCAATTATTGGTCTATAAGCTATCGATTACATTTTGACGTGCGCAACCCCGAGGAACTTCGCCGAATTGCGCCTGAAAAGCGCCGCAGGAGACCTCGCGTCAAACGCGTCGATACTGTTAACGTTCCTGGCAGCCAATGCGCCCCCAGCCCAATCTACCATTCGCCCTCAACAAGCTGCAGCAGTCACGACAGCTCGTCCTCCACAGAGCAGTCTTACGAAGCTTTCCATGATTCCCCTCATGCCTATCACGCGCCGCCGTCGACGTCCCCGCACCCCTTCCCCCAGTTCCACGCGGACTTCGATAACTTGTTTCCTTGGTTGTATGAGCAACCGTATGAGTGCGTTGATCTCCCGCACTGCACTTCACCCGTCGAGATCTCTCAAAATGCCTATCCATTCACGCGCACAATGTA
Source organism: Mycena sanguinolenta (assembly GCA_014462675.1). Taxonomy (NCBI): domain Eukaryota; kingdom Fungi; phylum Basidiomycota; class Agaricomycetes; order Agaricales; family Mycenaceae; genus Mycena; species Mycena sanguinolenta. The sequence goes on from JACAZH010000020.1 coordinate 1,602,486, forward strand.
CCCTGCCGCTTGTGCGCCGTCCTATGACCCCGCGAACGTATTTAATCCCCCCTGGGCACACGGTCTTTAAGCACTACCTAAACTCTCATCACGTCTGCGTGTTGCACGGACAAAAGACGTTCAACTCTCATTACGCTTATTACGCGTTCATTACGGACAAGACAAGTCTCCGCCTGCAAAACATCTCACGCCCGGTGCGTGTTGAACGGACGACGGACAGTATATATAATGGACATTATATACAATGTAAAATTCATTGATGTAAAACTGATCTCGGTATTATATATATATATTGGAGCACATTTGACGGTAAACATTATTGTACCAGTGCAGACTGGCAATCTCCGTCACAAAGTAAATTTGTTCCCGTGGCAGAGCAAGCCTTAGTTTTTCTCCTCGGCAGTGGCATAATCATTGTAGGTGTGCATAGCCTTTCCTAGACATAACATAGCAGAATCTTGTACCTCGATTGTATTGACCGTGTGCGATCGAAGAGCGTTTTCTTGACACCGCTTTTTTTGAACTGCATTGCCCAAAAAGGAAGGCAACTATTCTAAGAGGGGTGTCTGTAGATTTTTGCCCGAGCTAGGCTTTTCTGGAGTGTGTACCCATGCCGTGTATATTAGTTTCATTCCCGCTGGGACAGAAAAAATTGATTTTCTTGATCCGCACGACCGCCATAATTTTTCGAGGTCCATATTTCACGGCGAGTGCGCCTTGACTGAATTTGAGAAGCAAAAGTCAGAGAAGAAGATTTCAATTGCTAAAAATTTTACGCTAATGTTTGAAAACGCCTCCATTCACTTGGCTCTCCCGTACATCGTACTCAGTGCTCAAGAATATACTTACCTCTCAACCAGTTTGGCGTTTCAGAAACAACTGTCAACTGCCACCTCATGATGGAACCTTTGGAATTTCTGCTGAGCATGGGCGTGACCGTCTCTCCATGACGAGGGTAGTCAACTTTGAGATCATAGGTGGTCTGCACTTACAGCCGTGGTTCAAACCCTGGTCCAACCATCACCGCAGAAAACTTGGCCCCGGCTGTTTGAGAAAATGCTCGCGTTAATATTACTACTGTGCTGTACGTCCTTCCGTCGAAACCAGCTATGCCCCCCCCCAGTACAACAATCAAGTTTGATTTGATCAACTGATGTGTCGTTCACTCATCTTCACCAGCCTAAAATAATCGAGCCGGATTGAACCGCCGAGTTCACACCCTCTACTTTACCATGATCATTGGGAGATTGGATGCATGAAGAATAGGCATTGGAGTTTGGCGCGCGGAAAATTTTGGACGGCAGCGTCATGGTCCATTCTTTAGTCGTTTGAATGGAAAATGTAGCGAATGCACATGATTTAGTCCCATACTTTGCAACCAAGCTTGCGTTTCACGGTGAACCGACAGCTGCCAAAAGTTATGATTCATTGAAAGCCCACGTCCACAAGCACATCCACGAGCACCTGTCAGCGACGGGCTGCGACGGGTTCCCATCATGGCGACGGTGGTTAATCTTACGATCAAATTGATGGATCGCATTGACCACTGTTTTTTTCGAAGAACGAGTGCGAACGGTTTGCCTTCTGGCTCCCTTCAATTGGCAGATCCTCGCTAGCCATCAGAACTCAAGAAACTTCCAAAAACTTCCGGATTGCCGCCCATGATCCGATGTACGGAGACTGAAAAAAAAGAACAAGAAATTAACAATGCAAGTCCTGGAACGCAGGTTCGGTGAAATAGCGCATCTCCGGATCGGTCCCGACCATTCTCTCCATGCTGATTCGATAACTGGCGTGAAAGCCTGGGGGTCGGATGTATCTAAACCAGATCGGGAGTATTGATTGATCCTATCTGAGGCGGGCCAGCTATTCCAAGACTCTGATGAATTCGAAGACAAAATTTGTTCAAAAGGGTCTAACAAATGGAACGGTGCATTTACATGCATCTCCGAATTAGCGCTCGCGGGCCAAAAACAACGCAAGAAGGTAGGGCGGCGGAGCGCGGAATGGCACGCAAAATCCCACCGTAATGAAGAGGGAAACCGTCAATCAGAATGGGAGTTCTGATAGAACTTTACCATTTAGTCAATTGACGGATCACGGTTGAATCACGGCTTCGACATCGCTGCATTTCTGCGAATTAAATGTCTGGGTGGCCCGGGAGATCCATGACAGCGATGTGCACGACAGGTTTCGACAGACGTAACGCCTAAACTCGTCCGTGGCAGCGAGTGAGAGCTGAAAATCGCGGGGAAGCTGCCATGTAAAGAACGTCTGCCGTATCGGAGAGGGAAACCGTCGCTCCAAACGGGCACGCTCGACCAACTGACGGACCAGGAGTCCGACATGGCTGTGTTAATAGTGCATTTCAAAATTAGGTTTTATGAACGATCCGAGGCGCACATCTATCAAAAACATCGCACGCGACGGTCTACATCAACTAACGCATTTCGAAGAACACGACCTGAATTGGTGTCATGGTTCGGACTTTTCGTCATTCGCAAAATGTTTCTTCTACTTACAATACAGGAAGAAGTTCATACATCTTGAGGCCGCACGTTTCTTGCTCGATCCCCTGCATCATCTGCGACGCCAAGTCATACCCGCAGTTCGACCGACTAAGCAGCGCCTTTCACGTCCTCCACCAATCGTCTTCCTCAGAGATGAAGTAGCAAGAACCTGGAACAATTATTACCATCAAATAGTACTGGCTGGCTGGCGGAAAAACATACGATCAAACTTGCCTGCAAGCCTCGCAGCAATGAAAAGTTCGGCGAGCGCCGAGTAATCCGCACCATCTGCCAATCCTGCACCACGAAACCAAAGCAAATGATAATTCGTCCACAACTCAATGCAAACGGATCGGGGATCTTCAGAAAGCGGACGAAATAAATCCAAGTCGTCCTGATCCTCCACATTTATATCCCCCACGATTTTTTCACTATGCACTGGGACGTTTATTTTCCCGCATCAAGACAGGAGCGATGAGGGCGATAGCGCTGTCCTCGAATGCGACATGGGTAAGCTTGGGCATGGAGCAAATGTCGGTCCATATGTGACGGACGTCGAGATTCGGAGCGCCCCCGCACAGCCGCAAGCGTGTAATGTTGTGGGACAGCAGCGCAATAAATTGAAGTGCGGTCGGGCCCCACATGAATTCGCTGGGAATCGCAAGGTGGCGCAAAAACCCTAGACCAACCAGCACACCGGCTGCGGGGGATCGGTTGTGAATAAGGAGATTGGTGACGCGAGGGCATGCCGAAGAACGGAGTTCGGCGTGGCTATTTCCGCAGTCGGAAGATCATAGTCCACGCACAGATATTTCGCGGCTGCCTCCAAGAACGAAGGTGTTTTCCCAGCAATTTTCTGAAGAAATATGTCGGCGGGCAAAATTGGGAAGCGGTACCTTCGTTTGGGTTGGCCCCAGAACGAAGAGAGGAAAAATGACGCGATACAAGAGGGGCTCTCTACCCTGTGGATATTGGTTGAGACGAGCGGAAGACTTAAGCAGACAAGTACCAGTCTTTGACCCGTGATGCAACCAACATGAGTTTGGAATGGCGGTTGGGTGAAGGAGAGCGGTGAGTTCAAAGATGACGTATTCTAATTCTGGTCGAAGTCGAGGGCAAGAGGCCATCGTGTCGCTCATGGTGGAAGAGAACAAGCCAGTCACGCGTTGGCGCTCATGATCCGGCCTGATCCGATCCACTCAATCCTTGATCTTTTTATCTTATCTGTGCTACGAATTGATCTGACGGAGTTTGAATGAATGATAGGGAAAGATGCGTGGGAGATCCGGGAGATCACACCCGAACCTCTGGGGCAGCGAGGGCGCGGGTGCTGTCACCCTGAACTTTGAAGGCTTTTCGTGCTGATGCAACTCAAAACAAAAAGGCTTGCTCTAGTATTGCAAAAAGCTGTATGTAGATGAGTCTTGAATGTCCCCAATTTTTTCTGCATTTTTTTTTCGAAGTCTTTGAGTGCATTTGACGCAAGTGTCCGGTCCATCAGCTCAAAAGTAGCGGCTTTGCGTGGGCAATAACAAACCGAAATGAGGCAGAAATAATCCGAAAAAATGGGGCAATGTACAAGATAGGTCAACGTGTCCATGAATGAAGTTTTGGAGCTAGGGATGAAGGGGAAGGGAGGGGAAACAGGGTTCCCTCTACCAAAGCCCCAGACGTGTGTTCTCGCAGGACCTCTGACAATCAACCGAAATGCCTGATCCCAATCCAGACAGATCGGAGAAAATTTTGCAATTTTGCCTGTATCAAATCAGATCAAATCCAGACTAAGCAGCGGCGGCGGCGGAAATTTTTTCGAAAATCGGCCATATCGTGCGAAAATTTGGCAGATCCCGGCGGATCCGGACAAATTTGACCGCACTTTCCGCTTGGGCCTGTGCCAATCCAGACAAAATCAGCCAAAATCAGAGATTTCAATCCAGACAGACTCGGCTCTCATCGGAATAGGCATTTTGGTTGATTGTCAGACCCTGTACATTCTCGCGCGCATCTTTGCAAATTGCTTATCATTTAGGTCAAACGTCACGGATCATTCCGTGATGTTACAGATAAGATAACTCCAGGCTAACAGGGTTACTGAGACAGCTATCCCAAAGTTATCCGACAAATTAACGGGCATTGATTGGTCGAAAACTTTACATTATTCCGGTTTGTTTTTTTCTGTATCCCCAATCCGAAATGGAATAGCAAGATGCTAAAAAATTCTTTTTGATCTACGAATACGGGGGAGAATGGAATCGCGTGCGGTCAACTTTGCCTGTAATTTTTGCAGCAACGAAAGCTTCCGCGGGGGCCCAGTAATCCTCGCCTGCTGCCAGTGCTGCCCCACGGAGCCAAAGCAAATGGTACTCGGCCTACAGTCCAATGCAAACAAATCGAGGATCTCCAGAAAGTGGACGAAACATTTCGACATCATCCTGATCCTCCTCTCATCATCGTGTGAGGTATGCAGGATGTAGCAAAGCTGTTTATTTTCTATCATCAAGGTGGAAGTGAGACGTGATTGACGTTGTATCAAACGCAACATGGGTAAGCTTGGGCTAGCAAGCAAGTCCGGTCCATATGCGTGGGATCTCTTTACTTGAGGCATGACCGCGCAGCTCCAGATGTGAGATACCGAAGAATAGCCGCAGTGAATTGAAGTGCGTTCTCGCCGCACAGGACTTCCATCGGAATCTCGAGGCGGCACAAGAATTGTAGACCATCCAGCGCTCCGACGGACGGGGATTGGTTGTGGATAAATACTAGTAGGTGGGTTACGCCGGGGCATGCTACGAGGACTGAGTTCAGCGTGACGATTTCCGTTGTCGGCCGAACATTGTCTACAAATAAATATATCTCTGCTGCTTGCAAGAATGACAGTGATTTCCCTACAATTTTCTGAAGAAACATATTGGCGGATAGGATGGGGAAGCCTGGCAAATTTCGGTTGAATCGAGAATATTTTCTCCATCCAGCTGATAGAGTGCTATACAGGAACTTCTTGTGAAGACTTCAAGACCCCACATTTCGTCCATCTTTCATCTCAACCGATGGCAGGACTTATGTTACGGATCCTGAATCGTCTTTCTGGCCGCCCCCACTCGGAAATTGAGTAGGAGGAACCTGAAAAATATCCTAAATCAAAAAGTATTGGCCGTACGAGGAAAGCCTTACGATCAGTCCTGCCTGCAAGCTTCACGGCAATGAAAGCTTCGGCGAGTGCCCAGTAATCGTCACCCTCTGCTATTTCCGCGCCGCGCACCCAGAGCAAATGGTACTCAGTCCACAGCTCAGTGCGAACGAATCGAGGATTTTCAGAAAGCGGACGGAACATTTCAATATCGTCGCGATCCCCCTCATCACCCCATGAGGTATACAGGATGCAGCGAAGCCGTTTATTTTCCTTCATCAAAGCCGGAGTCAGAAAAGCGATTGCGGGGGTGTCGAATTCGACATGGGTGAGCTTGGGCATGTTGGAAAGGCCGGCCCATATGCGACGGATATCGACATTCTGCTCATGCCCGCGCAGTCCCAGGTGTGTGATATTCTGGAATAGCGGTGCAGTGCATTGGAGTGCATTCTGGCCGCACATGAGTTCGATGGGGATTTCGAGGCGACACAAGAATCGCAGATTCGCCAGGATTTCAGAGGAAGGGCATTGATTGTGGATGAACAGATGAGTAACGCCGGGGCATGCCGCAAGGACGGAGTTTGGTGTGAAGATTTCCACTGAGGGCGGAGCATAGTCTGCAAACAAATATTTGACCGCTGCCTGCAAGAATGACGGCGATTTCCCTGCAAGTTTGTGGAGAAACATAGTGGCAGACAAAATGGGAAAGCCGTATCTCTGTTTGGGATGGGTGTCCCAAAAGGAGAGGAAAACAACACGATACAAGAGAGGCTCTACCCTGTAGCAAGCAGTTGAGACGAGAAAGTAGCAATAATCAACCTCAATAGATAGGTACCCTTCTTTGACCCGTGCCACGACCAACATGAGTTTCGGGATGGATGTTGGGTGAAGGAGAGCGGTATCCTCGAAGATGGCACATTCTAATTCCGGCGGAAGTCGAGAGGAGGAAGCCGACACCGCATCGCTCCGAGTCATGGTGGGAGACGACAAGCCACTGTCATTGTCACTGCCGCATTGTCCATATGTCGTGATCTCAGCTCCTGATCCGAGATGTCCAAGTCCGCAATCCAAAAACACGCCTAATGACATTTACATAGGTCACTGTCTGTCTATTAATATGGTCAATTGAAAGGGGGGCATTCTGCACTGACTAAGCCTGGCCGCAGTCCATTTCCGCTTTTTGGTACCTGGATTTATGTCACATCTCAGTCGTTGCAAGAATTCTACTCAGGGTGTATAGTGTGTAGGAGTTTCTGAGCTAAACAAGCATCTCACTTACATCCACCCCTAGAAATCATCTCCCTCCGAAATAGAATAGCAAGAACCTAGAGAAAGTTGTTTCCGTCAAAGAGTACGTGCGCGGAAAAAATGTGATCACATACGGTCAACCCTGCCTGCCAGCTTTGCAGCAATGAAAGCTTCCGCAAGTGCCCAGTAATCGTCACCCTCTGCTAGTTCCGCGCCACGCAACCAGAGCAAATGGTAGTCCGTCCATAATTCAATGCAAACAAATCGAAGATCATCGGCAAGCGGACGAAATAAATCTGCATCGTCCTCATCGTATACAGTTTCATCGCCCCATGATATATGCACGATGCACTGGAGACGTTTATTTTCCTGCATCGAGGCAGGAGTCAAGGAGATGATTGCGGGGGTGTCGAATCCGACATGAGTGAGCTTGGGCATGTCGGAAAGGCTGGCCCATATGCGACGGATATCGATATTCTGCTCATGCCCGCGCAGTCGCAGGTGTGTGATATTCTGGAATAGCGGTGCAGTGCATTGAAGTGCGTTCTGGTCGCACATGAGTTCGATTGGAATCGCGAGGCGACACAAGAATCGTAGATTCGCCAGGATTTTGGGTGAGGGGCATTGATGGTGGATGAACAGATGAGTAACGCCGGGGCATGCCGCAAGGACGGAATTTAGCGTGACGATTTTCACTGAGGGCCGAGCAGAGTCTACAAACAAATATTTCACCGCTGCCTGCAGGAATGACGGCGATTTTCCGGCGATTTTCTGAAGAAACATATTGGGGGAGAGGACGGGAAAACCGTGCCTCCGTTTTGGGTTGGTGTCCCAGAACGAGAGGAAGACAACACGGTACAAGAGAGGCTCTACCCTGCAGAAGGTGGTTTGAGACAAGAAGGCAACGAAATGACTTGAACAGATACCAGTCTCTGACCCGTGTTGCGACTAACATCAGCTTCGGGATGGATGTTGGGTGAAGGAGAGCGATATGCTGGAAGACGGCGCACTCCAATTCCGGTGGAAGTCGAGGGGAGGAAGCCGACACCGCAGCGCTCATGGTGGAAGAGGACAAGCCGTCGCTGTCACTCAAATGTCACAGTTCGTTCAAATTGACAACAAGTGAGTCCGCGAACTGATCCGAGATATCCCATCAACCAACGACCGCTCCGTCCAGTGTGGGCGTTGGTAAAGAGCGCATCGAGAGGGGAGGGACGCTACGCGCCACGCGGTTTGTCTTGTGCATCTATGCACCCATCTGTCATCGCCGACGGGACTCGGAGGATGGACAATGCATATGCAAGCAGCGAACGCCAGTCTACCTCACTTTTATGTGTGGACGTAACACATGCAAAAACCTTCATGATTTTGTTCCGTACGCTTGGTACCCACATTCGGTTCTCAACATCTGGACTCTACGTTCGGACATTTATCTCCGTCGGCGGCTCGGACATCCCTACACTCCCTGTGGGAAAAAAAAAACATTCCTTATCGTCACTTGCTCGGAATGATTGCTGACTACCTTGGTTTTATTTTTGTTTTTTTCCCTGAAAATACCTCAATGCTCCTGATCGCTGCTTGCGGGAATCGGCAACCTATCTCAAACGCTGTGCGGTCTTGCGGCTGCCTCCTCTTTTTTCTGTTTCATTCTCCCCATTGGCAGCTCTGAATTACAATAGAGTTGAAGCAATCTCTCTGTTACAGAACCAATATATAGATGACGAACAAGTAAAATAAACAGTTCATCAGTAACCGCTTCTCGCGAACTGCCACAAATGAAACCATCTGATTCGCTGCGGAGGATGCAGTTGGCATCAGTGTTGCCTCGATCGAAGCGCTGACACTGGTGCTCTGCGCCGCCGCAGCCGCCACAACCAAATCATCCGAGTCATTCACGCTGAAACTTGGCGCAAAGTCTGGAGCACTGAATGGGGCAGTCTGACTCCAGTACGCGTAGCCGTCACCGTCCAAGATGTCCAGACTCTCGAGGTGATCTAGATTTGCGAAGGACAGCGTACAATTGTACGCCCCAGCTGTGATGTTGCTGAGTGGAATGACAATAAAGCCAGCCGGGTTCATGCCGTTCGCACGTGGGTCCGCAATCCACCATGTTGATCCCGAGGAGAGCACTGTGTGGCCATCGGGACCAGTATCCACGCTCGGGCTGTCATCGTTGGAGTCGCCTCGATTCTGTAACCCCGAGCTGACACTCGTGCATGAACCCATCCTGACTACAAACTGATCGTTTGGCTGCAGGTTGTAAAATGCTCGATAGTTCTTGATCAAGGAAGCCTGCAGGCCAGTGTTTTGTTTCCAGGAAATACACATTAGGTGTGAGCCGGGCCCTCCTTCCAATGTGCTAGCTGGTGGAAATTCGTCGCATTGCATCGTATCGCCTGCCGAGTCCCGTAAGCTCGCGCAATTCAAGGCTCTGCAGCCAGGATCAGCAACTCTGCTTCCGCGCCAAGTGAGAATCATCGTAGTACTGCTAAGAACTTTTGGGTTGCCGGCGGCGAGTTCCGCTTGTATGCCTCCACACATGCTAACACAAAGTTGATCGCTGAGTCCCTGTACACACGGAAAATCCATGACAGGCAGGCATTTTCCGTTGACCAACAGGTAATCTCCCGGGTCGTCAGCCGTCTGCCTCCTGTCGTGACCCTGGGGGAACCCAGATCACGCTTAGCAGTAGATGTCGGCTTGCACACTGAGGAAGATATCGAAGTGGTTTTTAGGGTTGTTGAAGTAGTTGTACTCGTCGATGTGGCTATACTGGTTTTGGTTGATGTCCTTGTCGAGGTCGAGGTCGATGTGGATTCGGTGATGCGCTCGCAAAGCCCATCACCGATGCACAAGGAGCCCTCGGGACAGCAGTAATCAGGGTCACAAGCAATTTCACCTGCACTGCAGCAGACCTCGGATCCGCCAGAGGACTTGAGACACTCGGTCCCAACGTCGCAAAAAAGACTGGCCGCAACAGGTTTGTCCTTTGCCGAGACAGAAGCCCTTGCCGCAAGTCTCTGCCGTGAGTGGACAGCATAACCCTTCCACCGCGCAAGCCGCAGTCGAGGGGCAGCAGGTGTCATAAGCTTCACAGCACTCTGGCTCGTCCGCGGGGCAGCACTGCACGTCGTTGGGGCAAGCGACCCAGGGTTCTGGAAGGGTGCAGGTTTCCTCTTCCTGTCGACCTCCAAGAAGACCAGTGGCAGGACCCCCGTTGAGAAAACGGGAGCTATTTGAGCACCGCTATCGAATGCGCTGAAAGCACCATCGGCAATACTGGCATACAATATGGTAGCAAGGAACCGCATTGTGCAGTACACTGGAAATAAATTCACCAATGAGCATGAGATAGAAGACATGTACAGCGAAAGTTCACCTTGGCGTTGGAGACAACTTCTGAAATGCAGCTAGGATCGAGGGAGAATAAATACTAGTCTGGCGAAAATAGCTTACTGATGAGGAGTTAATGCGAAAGTTAAGTGCGCATATGCATGTGCGCGCACGCCACCCATTGTTACCGTTCTGGGCTTGGCGACAACATGAATTGCGATGGTTATCTCGTTCAGCGCTTACCTAGAACATTCAGCTTCCGCGTTTCGATCTCACAAAATGAAGGAGCATGCTGTATGTGGACAAAAATACCAGGACCCTGTGAATATACATACATTCGCTGCATTCAGAGCCGAACTTGATTTCCAGCTGTAGCGGGCCGAGGTTCAAGTTCCCAGGCCGGCCTTCGCTAGTCGAACACCTGCGTAGCCTACGAGCTACACTCCTATCTGCGAAAGGGGCCCATATATTGATTCAGAGCCTGAGAACTCAGTACGCCATTTATGACACACCGCGGTGTCGCTGGAGATCCCTACCGCAACTGGTGATGTGCTTGGCTGGTCTTCAACCCGCCAAGGCCTGAGGCCAAGCCAAGCCAAGCCAAATGGCTTGAGGTGTCCGAAGCCAAAGCCCAGTACGGGTTCAAAAATATACAAGCAGGGGCTTGAGTACCGCCAGTTTGTAGCCGTAAGTCGATGTCAAATAATTCAACTTTGAAACCAATGCTGGCTGTCTTGCCGACTCTTCTCTTCGGGTCAGTTCCCGTCTGCTCCGAAACTCTAGTCTATGTGTCACCGTTCGAACATCGACAGTAAAATTTTTTGAAATCTGTCAAACTTGAAACCAGAATTGAGTGCGGGACTTATAGTTCAGTGATGGAGCTGGGGGCGTACCCCTAGCCATGATAGAGCTCCCGATTTGCTCTCGATAACTGTGGACGATGCTGAAGGTGTCTACCACATCGAGCGCGATTTTTCTTTGGGGGGTACGGCTCTCGGAGCCATGCGGTAGATACAATGAAGCCAAGGAAATATGCGGATTGGACCCGACGGAAGTGACCACGGTGGAACTGTGCAAGCTCGCGCGGGGTGGTGGCGAGCTTCGCACTAGGGCATCAAACCGTCCGTATTACGCTTACGGCGTAACTTTTACACCGTATCTTTGGAACGGGACGGCTCTGGCCGTGCGTAAGAGGTAGGTATGGGAGGCCAGACGGGACGGCAACGTAAATTACCGTACGTATACGCGTATTTTATGGGGTTTCTCACTGAATTTATTTGAAGTCCATCCAGTACCTCGAACTGCAATTGAACTGTAGTGAACCTTCAACTGATGTTGATTAGATCTTGACGTGCTTGACAGCGGTATTCCTGAGCGATAGTCAGCAGCCAGAACCGAAATTCAGTTGCATCAGGCAATCATCAGTGGTAAACAAAGTCTGTTATCAACGAAACATGTCTAGATATGGGTAAAAAATATGTTTGCCGATGCCAATCAGGTCACGGCAGACCGATTTGGACTCACCATCAGATGGCAATCAAGGCGGCATCCTCGGCACAAAGCTGCAGCCGTTTACGCGTAAACGGCCGGTTATGTGGCACCGTATACGGGTCAACCCGTACTAGGGTAGGCGGATTGGTCGCGGTTCGATTTCGATTGAGCCGATGATCGGTCTGCAACTCCGCGGGTTCAGGCACCATTACGGATCAGACCGGGTATAGGTGCCGATTCCCACCGCATTTATTCCCAGCATTTTTTGTGTTTCTTCTCCGAATTGAGTCTTGTTCCAGGTGCATGGATTTGAAATACAGGTTAAACACATTCAGTACTCATAATGAGATGTCCCGAAATCCCATTGTTGTACATCTACTGTGAGCACAGTAGTAGTCATATGCGGTCAATATGTGGTCGGAACTGGTCGGAACATCCCCGGGTACCCTTGCCCCATTCCGTACACCAGCAAGGCGCCGGTCGTTCAAAACCAGGAGAAGTACGTTAGAGTACCAAACCAGCCCAATTCAGGAGCAACGAATACAAGAAAAAGCAAGCACAGTACGATATTGAATGGCTTGTTGTGGCTCTCGAGGACTTCATGGGATACAGAACTCCTGAAGAATATACACAGCTCTGACAGAGGCGCACTCCGTGGAGATAATATTACTGGCCGCTACTACCAATCGGAATATACTGTGATTTTTCGGCGATTTTACGGCTATTTTGCCGCCAAGACGGCCGACTTTGGCGCGGGCGGCGATGTTGTTGATGGGATTGATGGCGCGCTTCGGGAAGCGCGCGCGCGACGTCGCCGCGCATCTTTGAGGGCAACGACCGTCAGATTGATGGGAGGCGCCCTCCTGCATCTCCGCCTTTGCTAAATACCATCGCTTTTATTTATTTTTGAGTGGTATAAAATTATTACTATTGCACTCAGGGAGAACTGCCCGATCACAGGCGAGTTAGCTGGGGAGCTCTCCAGCTAATTGAGCTGGTTATTTGGGCCAGGGAGTGCTCTACAATTTTCAGGGTGAATTGGGTATCTTGTTGTCTGTTAATATTGAACAATACCCATATTAGTAGCGTTTGTATATTAATTTTAATTGTGTATAATATTGCGGGCCGACCGGTTCGAACACAACTCGATCGAAAATCGAACCGCGACCAATCCGCCTACCCTACCCGTACCGTAACCGTATCGTAACAGCTCACCAACAAATGCCGGACGATACGGGACGTAACCGTTTTACGACGCGTAATTCCGTAAAATTACGGGACGGTTTGATGCCCTACTTGGCCGACACTGTGACTCGTGACATGTCAAGTCCCAATTAGGGCTCTACTCCTTCCAACTCGCTATTCACAGGCAGCGGACGCGCATCAAAAAAGGCGCTATGGCCGAGTGGTTAAGGCGACAGATTCGAATTCCACTTTATCTGTTCCGGTTTCCGGGCGCAGGTTCAAATCCTGCTGGCGTCGTACCTTTTTTTGGCGCAGAAGGTTTTTGGCTTTCCGTCGTAACTATGTGATTCATTCACTCCTTCCACTGCGGACTAGCATACATAGGGTAAAGCAGGTCTTATTCCAGAAAACAATATTAGTGGAGAGATGTCAGATCCTCGCCAGACTGGATGGACGGATGGAAAGGGAGGGCTAGGCACCGTCGCTATCTATCTACGTGCATGCATAAAAAGGGACATATAGCACAACTATAGCTGTTGATCACCTTGCATGCCGTCCCAGTGTTGATTCGAAAGTAGGCCAAGTAATGATTCCAGCGGACATACAAAATAGAAATCCCAGTAAGTAGACGGACAGATACCAGGAGCTAGGAGAAGCTGGAGACGGAGACGGAAAGATAGATGGGAAGAAGCTCTTGCGATAGATTCAATGGAAATCTTGGTGATGCGGAGGAATGATCACTGACTCTGGTACATTTTATCCGTGTTGATTTTTTCAGCGTCGATCTTCTGCCGAGGAAATCGCGCTAAATAAGGTGCGACCCTTCAGTTGTGGCGACAGATGAGCAGCGGACCTGAATCAAAGAAAAAATTAATATTGTGTATGTGTCGCGTGCGCAGGGGGACAAAGAAAATTGTACACACCAGTGCCTTCCTTTCTGCGTTGCACCACAAAGTCCTCAACCTCGACCCACAGATCGATACCGCCGTCCTGAGTCGTGCCGGCCTCCCACCTCTCGAGAAAGGTGGTGTGCACGACCACCACGACGAAGCGGGGATCCGGAAACGGCGTAGACGCAGCCATCTTCCGGGCGTCGTCTGTGCGATCCGAGTCACACACGTGCATGAGCACCTTGAGCTTCGGACATGCTTCGAGAATTTGACCCAATGTGTGCCATCCGATATTCCGGTTCGTGGAAAGATATGCGAGCGCGGGCAGCGAAGCGAGGGACGCAGCGGGTGGAAATCGGTCCGTGAAGATGTGCGAGTCGATGATGCTGATGTGTGTGAGGAATGGGAATACGAGCGGAGCGAAATCTATTCGAGGGATCGTCCCGAAGTTGGAGAGCTGGTCGACGTTGATGGCGACGCGGCGGAGGGGCAAGCCAGCGACGACGGGGAGCAGCTGGGGAGTAACGAAATGCCCGAGATCAACCAAGTCTTCGACGTTGGTGCAGAGCTGCAGGAGCTTGAGGGTGTTGAGTCTGGAGATCGAGTTATATTGACTGAGATATAGGCGCCTAACGGTGGTTTGTAAGAAACTTGGGGGTTTCGAATTGGACGACATGGACGCGATTACAGTCTTGATTTGGCCGGGATGGCGATCCGAGATGGTCTCGTAAAGCAGGGGTTCTAACCTATGTTTGCTGGTAAGATGTCCGTCGGAAAATTCAAGGTTTGCACGAGTCGCACCAGATGCGAAATCGGCGGGCAAGACGAAGGAATGTCGGAGTCATTGTCGGGTTCAGCTTGGCCGTTGTTGTGAATATCATCTCTTCCAATTCTGGGGGAAAAATAGGATCCATCGTGGCAGTGGTGTTGCAATGTAGCTGAGGGCTCTGGCAAACGTGCACGTGGTTGTCGGAGATCCGGCTTGGTGACTGGTCACGAGTGACGCGACGCGTTTTGCCTACCACCATCTCCTGTTTTTTCTGTCGCCTCTCTTCCTGCTTAGTCTCTTCCCTCGCTATCCAAAGGACGTCGAGGCGTTCTTTAATACTTAAATGCTCCTATTTATCCTTTGTCCAAGTTTCCACACCTAAAATCATCCACCCGATTTCGCATTTCCATTCTCTAAGCTCTCTTCCCGATTCTGCAAGCCACCCCTTCCGGTCGTCGACCTTTCGTGATGCTTACACGACACGCACGGCTTGCAGAAGTCAGATACCTCCTCGCGTGCTTCAGCGCCGCTCTTATTGATTGAATGCGCTGATTGATCAGATTCCCTGTATCCAGAGGAAGCGCAGCGGTGAGCCAAACTAAGCAGCTAACTTCCAAAGGCGGGGATGGAAGCAATAAGCGTCGGGGCAGCATCTCCATCTGTTCCAAGGCGGGCGGCGGGTGCCATCCTCAATACTGCAAGTATTTCGCCTGCCAAGCTGCAGGGTGTTCTGCCGAGCCTCGTGGTATGTTGCCAAACTCGTTCAGCTGGATTCTGATCCGTCTTACTATGTCTGTTCGTGCTCTGAACAGAATCTTGAGTTTGTTTCCGGCGTCGATGGTCATCGGATTACGGGATGCAGATGCGTCGGATGTGGGACTTTCTTATTGGAAAAAATCGTTTCTTAGAGGTCTGTTGTCCCTTTCAAATTCCCTGCGATTCTTCTGGCGTCGCCCTAATTAAGTATCTTTTCAGCCACGCCCCCAACTCGAAATTCGTGCTTTGATGTTTTGTAAGCCAAGTCCATGACATTAAAACCTTGAATTTGTTCACTCGAGTTTCAACTCAACCCGCGGGATTCCATCCTCCAAACCGCCAATCTAGTGTTCCGTCTAGACCTGAGTATTGCGACGGGAACCGATCCGACGGACCGCAGGCCTATTTACCCCCATTTGTGTTTGATTGGCAACGGCGTTTCCGCTTGGCGGGCGGCCTCCGATCTGGCCTCGGCTGTTTCTCTCAACGTCGTGCACGATGTCCGACGAGCTCACCGCGACTGTCTTCGGCGCGGTCCAGTCACTGTCCAACACGCGCAAGGCGAACCTGCTGCTGGACACTTCGCTCGCTCTGATCGCTGCTGGCCGGTACGTCTCTCGAAACGATGTGGGAATGCGCCGTGGATCTCACGGCACGCAGATACGGACCCGAAGTCGAAAACTACCTGGAGGTGTACTTGCGCGCGCCCGACCTACCTCGTAATGATGTAGTGAGGGCACTGTTGGCGCGGGGGAATGCCAGGAAAGCGGCCGGGGAGAGCCTGCAAGCTAAAGCAGAACAGGGTACGTTCTGCGAGGTGATCCTGTCCCAAACGGATGCTGAGACGCACCAGACTTCCGCTCGGTGCTCAAACTGGACCCCTCAAATCGCCAAATGCAACACCACTTCCGGCGCGAAAAAGTCCGAATAGCCTTCGCACACGACCCCGCCTCGCAGCGGGCCCCGGTCGAAGTCTGGGGAGCGCATCGCATCGTATATTCCGCGGTACCACCTGCGCACATGGCTCTCCGTCTCTGCGTTCCACCGCGATATTGCTGTTCGCATGATATTCCATACGCTCGACCTCTACTTCGGCAGCGATGACCAGGAAGCGCTCAACCGCGGGCTCGACATTTTCGACCGCGTCAAAGCTGACCCAGTCTTTGCCAGCCGCGTAAAATCGCTCCGCCTCCACTGGGCATATGAGGAGGGCGACATGCTTGATCTGATGATTCGTGAGTGCCTCGCTTTCATTCCTGCTCTGGGTGCTAACTATGGCTGGAGGCATCTTCCGCTCGACGCTTCCCGAATTCAAGGCTTTGCGGGACTTTGAATGGATCGGCTACCCCGAAATGAGCGCCGAGATCGTGCAGACCGTCCTCGCCAGCCACCCGCACCTCCACGGCCTCGGGCTCATGTACGTTTCTCTTCTCCTTAGCACTACCTACAGCTCATCCCCACGACTCGCAGCGGGTGGCACTTCGACGCCATCGGCGTCTCGGACTTCACGCACCTCCGGAAATTCACCCTCCGCGCAGAAGACGACGACGGCTTCGCCCCAATGAACGAAGTCCGCACCGTTCTCGACGTCAACGCACCCACGCTCACACACCTCGTCCTCGGCGCGTACCTCGCGCGGCAGCACTCTTGGGACAGCGCCTTCGGCAGCAGCGTCATCCGCAACCTCACGCACCTCGACCTCGTCGATACCCGAATCAGCCCTCTCGTCCTGGCGCGGGTGGCGAGCGCGGGCGCGCTGGAGAGCCTGACGCTGCACGGGACGTTCGAGGACCCCGCGGGCGCGGCGGTGGTGTTTAATGGCGACCATGTGCTGGACGACGACGGGGAGCACACGCTCCTTCCGTATCTGCACTCCTTCCGCTTCATCTTGGTGGGGCACGACGACCACCCCACGCTGTACCGCGCCGTGACGCACTTCCTGCGCGCGCGCAGCCGGCTGAGGCGGCTGGATCTGGGGAACTGCCCGTGGGAGCTGTTGAGAGAGGTGTTGCCAGGACTGAGTGGGGTGAGGGTGCTAGGGGTAAGGATTGCGCATTTTACGGTGGGAGCGGGGGCGGAGCTGGTTAGGGCGATGCCGAGGGGGGTGGGGGGCATTGCATTTGACAACGGTGGTTTCAGAGAGGCCGCTGGTGAGTATTTTCCTTCTCAATTGCTCCTCCCCCTACTCCCATTCCCTCCCCTAACGCCCTCTCGCCCTCTCCGTCTCCCCTGTCCTGATCTATCCTGTCCGTGACTTTACGCTGACGCTCCCATAGAACGAATTCGCCCCCTCCCTCCGACCCTTCCCCGCCCTCTCCTTCCTGCACCTCCAGACCCCCGGCACGCGCCGTCCCGAGCCGAACCTCACGTCCGACAAAGAGTTCGCACTGCATACGGAGCTCTGGGTCAACGCCGCACGCGGCGTCGCGCGCGTGCTCGGCGGGCTCGACTTTTTGGGCTGGCATGGAGAACATTACGTCGTGGTACGCCGGGGCGGAGCGGTGGGGTTCGGCCACGCCCCCACCCCTCCACCGCCGACGCTACATACGCCACCGCTCCCGCATACACATGCACACAGCCACTCGCCCTCGCCGCATCCATCTAGTGCGCGCGCGGGCAGCTGTGGAGTGGAGAGCGTGGGCGAAGTGGAGCTTAAAGAGCTGCCGTGCCGGAAGCGCCTTGACTGTGCGAAGGGCGTGGATCTGGGCGGAGAGGACGCGGCGTGGTTGGAGAGGAAGGATGTCCCGATGGATTATGAGACGCCTGCGGGAAATGCGTGACCTCGTGCGGTGAGGTGTTCGCGCCAATTCGCGCTCGCTTGCGATATGCGATATTTGGAGGGAGGACGGTCGCCGCCCCCTTCTGCCCGACGTTCGATGGAGAACCGGGCCGGGTGAGAGGACGCGGTGCGGCATGGCGGGTGGGTTAGAGTGTATCCGACACGTCGATAATACGAGCCCTTTGCTTTTCCTTTGGCAGCCTTGCCGCTTCTGCTTTTGCTTTACTGGATGTATTCTATTGTATTTGTATCCGTCACGGTCAGCCTGTACTACCGCTACATATACGACACACGACATGCTTTTTCATCCCACAGCAATGAGGCAGCAGGAGCGACAAGGAGCGGTTACCGTTTATAGTAACCTACCAAATGAGGTAACTTTGTTCGTACTCCTTTTTGGAGTCTCCCAGGCCAACTTGAGGACGGTTTTTCATTATAATAGACGTAAAAAACGTTTCTGAAACTCTGCGAGATTTTTCCCTCATTCAGATTACTGCATTTCTTGTATTTGCTCAATTGGAACAGTGCTTTGCCCCATCTCTCCTCTGAGTATCATAGCGACAATTACCCAGAAGCGTTTGGAAGTCCGCTTCGGGGAAATGTGCTCCACGTTCGTAGATAATTATCAGCTGTAAAGGTGGTGTTGAATCAAACGTCGACTCGTGCCCGGAATCTTACAGCTGTTCCGGAAAATAATGAGACTGATCGATTTTTTTGCGCGATCATGCCCAAAATGGCAACCTTCGACTTTTGAGAAAATTTTGCCCTTGGTCTGAGCAAGGGTGGTTGGAGAAGGTAAGAGATGAGTTTGGGGCTCCACCCAGCCAGTTGTAGCCGCTCGTCGACGCTTGGAACGACTCCCGGCTTGTGCCGATGGTTTTTGATCGTTCCCGTTTTGGACTCAGGCTTTGTCGGCGATCGAGTCGATTATGTCCGATCTCATGCAAGCACAACTTCCGCTTGTCGGGTGGACCTGGAATGTCCGAATATAATGTTTCTCAGTCTCGAGGAGCATATATTTGGCATATATTATCCTGTCGCCGGAGCCAGTAAGGGCAGAAGTAGATTGCTTCCATTTTGGGAACGATCGGAAGAAAAAAACTGATCAGTCTCATTATTTTCCGGAACAGCTGTAAAAGAACCATGTGCTCGTTAGCTCCAAACACAGCCGCGGAGCGTGCCAAGGTACTGTGCAAATTCAGGGTATGACCGTCGGGCCTTTGGTAGAATGAGCTTGAATTATTATTGGTGCCGATTAAAGATGGTGCATTAGATGCAGAGGACTCGGAGTGACTCTTTATCTCTACTAGATCTCGTTACAAGGTGGAGCATATGGCAGAACTTCCGAAGTTCACGATCCCGGTCTAGTGGCTCGGGGGCAGGCTCTACCTGCGGCGAAAAATGGCTATCGTGCGCCGTCCGTCACTCTCAACAGCTTTCTTTGGTTCATTTAGGTACCGTGCCCACCCCACATACATGACAGGTTTATGTTTATCATTCCCTCTAAATTGATTTGTGTACGTATAGATCTCTACTATGCACCTCACAGCCTCGAGCGGGAGCCGCCACTGCGGGGCTGAGGAGAATCACTGGGCGCCAGCCGCCTACAAGAGAAGTGTAATTTTTTCCAGTCATCCAGTTGAATAACGAAAGCTTTTCGGCGGAGAATTGTAGGAATTCACACAAAGAACCAGTGACCCTCTGCAACCGCGCAGAGGACTCAATTCAATAAATTCATGTGCCTCTTAAATTCCGCCTGTCTGTTTGAAGCCTTTTTGGAACTCCGCTATCAGCGCGGCTTCGCTACTCCTTACAATTGTATAAGTGCTGAAGTTCAGCGCTCAAAACTGCTTCAAGTCCTAAAAGTTGAGTCATGATCACTGCGTACACCGTCGGCTCCTGTCCAGTGAGGCAGTGCGGAGGGATCCACCAAACCCTTCTCTCGTATTGAGTCCGCAATGGACCCGAGGACGCCAGCGGGGGGCTGGGAACCACACAGCCTCCAGTTTAGTTTTACTCGCGGTCCCATGTCTAGCCCCCCTTCAACGGCACGGAGGTATTCGCGTGTGGGGGAAGCTCTGTGCAACTGTCCGTATAAAGACGTGTGATAAGAGGACAAGACTGACGCTATCCCATCCTCAACCTGCCGCAAAGACCATGGGTGGGTCCCTGAGCACTGTGCATGCGCCTAATTGGCAGGATGCCTGCGCTGCCCGCTTCAATTGCACGTCCCAGGGTCTTCTCGACATGCATGCCCAGCCGATTTCATGCCCGGCCAACAGCACCATCCAAGCGACACCCGCAATCTGGGGGATAACGTATGAGGCTTGCGAGGCAAAGTGCGGGATGAATTTGCTGGTGCAGGTGGGTCACTTGCTTGCCTTCGGAGAATACGTAACCATCCAGTTGACCAGAGTGTCGACTTCTACTCAGCCGCGAATTCAATCACGACATGGCTCCTACCTTGGATCGCCTTGATAGCTCAGCTCCCGTTTGAAGCTGATGGCTGGATGGATTTTCTGAGTGCGTGTCTCTGTGTCGGGAGTCCAGCATTGGCGACCTACTCCCTCGCCCTCACGATGTTCAATCGGGGCTATATCGCCACGAAATTTCAGCGACTCAAGGAAGCAGCGGAAGACACGCAGGAGCGTTACCGATACATGGTGGAGCGAGTCTCTGCAGCCGCATTTATTCTGCAGGAGTCACAACAATGCCCGATGCGCGCGAATCAGCGGACTGGTGAACTTGCCAACCTGATCACGCTACCGGATCGACAAAACTTTTGGAAAACTGCCGCGAAAGACCTTAAGAATACACGTCGTGGCTTCACATACTCCTTCCTAGCGCAAGGTTCATTGTCAACACCAGGAGACATTAGAATGCTGACGCACTTCTTGTAGTTATCTTCGCATTTTTGTCGTACCTCGTCTCATTCATAGGCGCCGTTCATGACTCGCTGGGAAGCCCCGACGTCGGTCTACAATTTGCTTCCAGCGCAGTCTGGGCTTGGATGTGAGCCGCTCACTGCAACTTGTATCAATAAATAACTTGAGTTTACCCAGGTTTCCAATTGTGTTCGGGTAGGCTCGCCGTTCCCGTAGCATTGCTTCTGAGCTGATATCTTCCAGGTATATTCGTGTGGGGTCGCAGCTGAAGGCAGGCTCCATCAAGGAAGGGTTGTTGGGAAACACGGCAATGCAGCAGCACGACATTCCAGCAGAAGCGGAGGTGGCGTATCAAAAAGGCCTGCGTCCGAATGCCGATTTATACTGGCCTTTACCATCGGCTGTATTAGAAAAGTCGGCGGTATCCACCAATTCCCGCCCCCTAACCCACGATATTACGCCGCTCCATGCATCAACCAGTCGCCTGCGTGTTCCATTCCACGGGAGCAATCAAGACGATGAAGACCAGCTGACCAATGGACCCGAGTCAACCATCACGCTGCCTGCAATTGTTGTGCATGACGCAGCTGTAACGGAACTGGACCGCGTTCTGCCCCCTCCTACCTGGTTCGGTATGGACGTGCAAGGTGACGAACAGCGGGAGGGCCCGATCTTCAATTACGCCCGGATCTTCACTTGGTTTGCTTTCGCCGATCACGTCGGTGGCGGTTTCGAGACGGCAGTCGAGCAGTTTCGGGCCAAGAAGGAGATTCCAACCAGGCCCGAAGACGCCGCCGCGCGGTGTGATTTTCGCCCGCGGGAAGATCTCCCAGCGTTTAAAGCCTGGAGTAATATTCCTCATGCCGCGATTCACCATATGTTCTACGCCGCCGGTCTAGCATTGTTTCTCCAATGGGGCACCACGGGGGCCGCTATCTTCGTCGCCTACACGACGCCAGCTGTCGGTCTCGGATGCCGGTCGGGTAGTTACCTCATCTACGGCGTCGCTGCCACCATATCTTGGATCTTTCTCGTCTTGTCCAGTTTCCTCTCGCACGCGACGATGCAGAGGCTCGAGCGCAATCCAGAACGCCCCGCCGGCATTCTGGGAGCACTCGCGGTCCTCATGCGCATCGCAGGCAAAGCCATCGCGATAGCGAATGCGGGTTGGCTTATCACATCCAGTGTCCTCGAGGACCTGGGAACTTTCCAGACGTGCTGGTGTCAGACATGCGCATTCCAGTTTCACCACAGTGGGTGGACGCCCGTGTTCAAGGGAGCCAGTGATCTTCGCAACGCGGCGTCTGGCACTTGGATCGGGAGTTTCATGTGGTCGATAACGATATGTTCTATTGTTATAGTTATATTTGCGTATGGTCGGCACTAAAGTGTAGTAATTAACAAGTAATTGATGAAATTGATACCCGGGGATTCAATAAATGTCACTAACTCGCAAATTTCTTTTTCTGGACAAGGTTTCTTTCTGGGGTTTGAGGAGGAAGACGTAACTAAATAGCGCGCATAAATCCTGAAATCTGCGAGCTTTGAGAATCAGTTGACGACGGTGACAGATTACTAGTAGAATCCCTGGTAGTCCCTGGCAGAATCTAGATTTCGTCAGACTTTGAACGAGACGTGGTTTTGCCAATGGTTATCGGCTGGATTATGAGCGTAAACACGTCCGTGAATACTGAATATATCTCTGGGAGAACTCCTTTCTGAAGATTAGCATCGAGCGTCAAGGTCAAGGCAAGCAAGGTGGCTGTGTGATCCTCAGATGCTATCATGGGATCAAACGAGGCGTAATGTATATATTAGGACTCCTCCGGTATCTACACTCGTTCCGCTTCGTGCTGGTGGGGCACGACGACCACCCCACGCTGTACCATGCCGTGACGCACGTCTTGCACGAGCGCACGAAGTTGCGGCAGCGGCTGGATCTAGGAACTGCCACTCAAAGCTGGTGAAGGAGGCGTTGCTGGGGCTGAGCGGGGTGAGGGTGTTGGGGTACGGATTGCGCATTTTACGGTAGGAGCGGGGACGGAGCTGGTTGGGGTGATGCCGAGGGGGTGGAGGCATTGCATTTGACGACGGTGGTTTCGGAGCGGCCGCTAGTGAGTCTACGCCATTCCTACTATACATCGCTATCGCATACCCACGCACACAGTCACTCGCCCTCATCGCATCCATCTAGTGCGGGCAATGCATCACCTCGTGCGGTGAGGTGTTCGCATCAACTCGCGCTCGCTTGCGATATGCGATATCTGGAGGGAGGACGGTCGCCGCCCCCTTCTGTCCAACGTTTGATGGAGAACTGGGACAGGTAGGAGGACGCCCCGCGACATGGTGGATGCGTTATGCGATACGTCAATGATACGAGTCCTTTGCTTTCTCTGTGACGGTCTGGCCGGTTGCTTCGCTTCCTTCACTCTGTTCTGCTTTGCTGGATGCAAGAGGTGTGCGGGCCGAAAGTCCTTGAAATCAACCTCCGAAACCTAGAAGGTGGCTGTACGCCCCCCCCCTCGGTGATCGGTCCGACCGCCTACGGGCCGGACTCCGCAGCCAAAGTTTTGTCGGCAAACGCCGACCATCAACTGCCATCAAACAACTTCGCTTTCCCGGTCCGATACAAGAACCGTCGAATTAATGGTTGTGGGCTTTCCGCTGTGCTATAATATTACATAAACTACCTAGGTCGACTCAGAATATAGAAAAATGGGGAGTTTGCCAATTGACTTTTGCAATCAGCCTTGCTGTTGAGGCGGAAAACCGAAGTTGTACTGAGTGCGAGCGAAATCTGAAAACGATCGGACCGGGTCCGGGCTTACGGCCGAAAAGAGGTCGATTTCACGGATTTGTCGGCCGCACACCTCTTGGCTGAATGTATCCTATTGTATTTGTATTCCTGGACACCATCTGTACTACCACTACACATACGACGCACGACATGGTTTCCGACAGAGAGGAGTGGTGAGGAGCGCTTACCCATTATAATAATACGCCTGCTATATAAGGCAATTTTGTTCAGGCGAGCTGCGACAGAATATCCTCCTCTTACTATTATGCCCGTTGGGTATGACAATGCACAACAGGTCTGATAATCCAATTTCTCTCTCTCAATTCTCAACCTTTGCCCTCGGAGTTTTTTTTAGTTACAGCTGTTTGCAAAATTGATGACAGTCGTCGAAAAAAAGAGAAAAGAAAACAACTTGAACGTGCCGGATTGTTTTGCTCGTTTCTCGCTCATTTCTGTGCCGATTTGGTTGGGTCCGGGGGCGTTCGAAAGCGGCTGAGAAGGGCTTTCGAACGGTACCTAACGTGCCCACGGAAACGCCCCAAATGGCGTGTTTGAAATTCCCACCACCTGGTTTGACCCTACCGAGAGAAAGGACAATTTCTCAGCCAATACTGATCCGAATTCGTTGATTCCGGGTGATTCTGAGAGGGACAAAGCAGACAACCTCAGCAGTGCTGTCAGAAAATGAAAAAATCACGAGGCACACCCGCGAGAATGAAGTTACCCCTGTGTATCGGGAATTCAATATTTACAGGTTGACTCGCCGGTGAACCCCTTGATTATGGGGGCAAACCATTCGAGTCGCTATTCGCTTCCAAACGCGCCCAGAATCGTCGGAATCGAAGCGGTATTCGCTGAGATATGACGCAATACATCTCGTGATCGGGATGGATGGCCCGAAAGTTGATCTGAGCGAATTCAGTGAGATAGACAGCGCGTTGAGCACCATATGAAAGCCTTCGTCGACCGCTTTCGAACGCACCCACTCTCAGGAAAATCGGTCGAGAATTGAGCGAGAAATGAGCAAAACAATCCGGGGCGTTCAAGTTGTTTTCTTTTCTCTCTTTTTTGACGACTGTCATCAATTTTGCAAAGAGCTGTAATAAATATACTTCTTGAGTATAAGTGTACAAGATATCTAAGGGATAGCGCGAGAGGAAGGTATTGAGAACAAGATCCCGGTCCATCAAAGTCAGTGATCCTAAAGCAGTTGTCCATGTTCTGGGCTCACCGCTCACCTGGCAGACCCGGAAAAATTTGAGGGCTCTCATGTACACTAAATCCCACATTTGGCTTGTTCAGAATTTTTTTCCGGGCAGGAGACGGCGTGCTTTAGAGACGGGTCTGTGGAAGTGTGACAGAATCAAACTCCGCTTATTAACCGTCGCTAAAACGCGTCGGCTTGTTTGGACACATGCACCATCCTTCTTTGACGCGTCGCGCATCAAGAGGCGTCCGAAAGCGGAAATCGTGTCAATCAAAGCGGAGATTGATTCAACTTGTGACCTTTTGTGACAGATGCAACTTGACATTCAAAGCACGCCGTCTCCTGCCTGGAAAGACATTCTGAACAAGCCAAATGTGGGATTTAGTGTACATGAGAGCCCTCAAATTTTTCCGGGTCTGCCAGGTGAGCGGTGAGCCCAGAACATGGACAACTGCTTCAGGATCACTGACTTTGATGGACCGGGATCTTGTTCTCAATACCTTCCTCTCGGGCTATCCCTTAGATATCTTGTACACTTATACTCAAGAAGTATATTTATTAACTAAAAAAAACTCCGAGGGTAAAGGTTGAGAATTGAGGGAGAGAAACTGGATTATCAGACCTGTTGTGCATTGTCATACCCAACGGGCATAATAGTACTGTATCACGGAAAGGGGACATCTTAATATTGTACGAAATTCTGGAAGATTGACACCAAGTCAATTTCCTCAGCCCTTCCCGGGGTTGCGAGGTATACGTACACAAAAAGCTCCAGCAACCAACTTCTTCAAGATCAACTGAGGGTGAGTGATGAGCGTGTATATCTGTCATTCAGTACGTGGAGCTGGCATGGTAAATGACTCCTGGTGTTCGAAAGCGGAACCAAAGCTGTTGTGAGAATCACGGTGCAAGATCAGATAGATTTCTTATCATTTTTAGCCGTCTTCGAGAGCAGCCAGGCGGGGATTGTGAACTTTAGAAGTCACGTCATGTGTTTCCATTACAACGAGCTTTGTTTCAAGAGGAGTCAAACCAGCCGACTATTCTTAGTTTGTTCGAACATCGATAATCCTATCCTATCCATTACTGAGACTACGCTTTTTTTTTTCACACTTGTAAATTTTGATGAAGCGCCAAGACTTACTGGATTTGGGTTTGGGACCGACAATTTGTTGGGCAGTATTCCAATTCGGTACAGATCATGACGTCCAATTCGGTACAGACCGAGTTCGTAGTCGATTGGTAGAACTCCGCTGATGTCGGAATACCCTAATACGGTTGACACCTAACAAACGGCATCCAAGACCTCGGGGACCTGGCGCCCTGGCCCGCAAACGCGACGCGTTAGATTCTGAGTCACCCGGTACGTGACTCTGTGACTCGACGCGTTCACGGACTCTGTCAATCCAGATCTGGAAGATGCACAGCTCAGTTCAAGTTCTGAATATATCGGCTTTTTGTGCAATTTTTGCTTCGCTCGAGCATGTTACCAGTGTTGAAAGAAACACAGCTCCGCCAATCATCTAGATATGCAGGATATATTTCAATCTAACAAAACTACCTACCATATTTTTCGCTTGTTTTAGCAAAACTCCCTCCAAGCTGTAAGCCAGACCACTCAAATGTCACGAGTTGCCCGAAATGGCAAGCCCGAGATACCCGGGACCCACTGCGTTTCGGAAACATGTCCAACACACCACCTGGGGTGAGCCCTGAGCACTCAATTACATTCGTGAGACTCGAAAATCAAGATATTTTGAGCTGTGCTTGCAACAATAGATGAAGACTGCGCGAAACTTCATATGTTACGTACCGGTCAAAGCGTCATATCGCGTTCTCATTTGGTCTTTTCCCATGCTTCACACTCGTCTTCCTCAAAGGACCTTAACTTGTCATATTTATGGTATAAATTGCTGAGAGACGCCAGATCCTCATATGTTCCTGCATTTTCTTTATTATTTTCGCAGGTCTTCCCAGTGTAGGAAACATAAGAACATGATATACAGGCCTATTGGACATTGCAGCGTGTCTCTAAGGGTCAATTAAAGGTCTCCCGGGTCTCTGCACAGCGGAGACAGTCGAGGAGAGCAGGGAACCGAAGAGGCCGGAGATAAGCCTAAACGGGTCAAGATCTTGATGGGAGATCTACCAATCGACTCAAGACTCGTACAGACCATGCCGGCAACGAGCTGGAAATTTTTGATGAAGCGCCAAGACCTACTGGATTTGGGTTTGGAGCCGACAATCTGTCGGGCAGTCCAATTCGGCACCGACCATGACGGCAACCAGCTAGCTGCCTTCCGTCTCTCATGGTCTACAGAGCTATCGGCGAGGACCCCAAATCCAGTAAGTCTTGGCGCTTCATCAAAATTTACAAAGTGTGGAAAAAAAAAAGCGGAGTCTCAAACTTTTCCGGAACGGCTGTAAGAACTCCTATTCCGTACTAGTAGCAAGCACGACGTCATTCTGCGCAGGACAGACGCAAAACCTATGTATGGTTAACCCGAACAACATGAGTGGGTGACGATATCATTGCATCAAATCGAGGCCAGTCACTGCGAAATGCAGC
The DNA here is from genome assembly GCA_014462675.1 of Mycena sanguinolenta. Classification (NCBI taxonomy): domain Eukaryota; kingdom Fungi; phylum Basidiomycota; class Agaricomycetes; order Agaricales; family Mycenaceae; genus Mycena; species Mycena sanguinolenta. The sequence continues at coordinate 1,630,032 of JACAZH010000020.1, forward strand.
ACAGCACATGCACCTTTGCCGAAAGAGGTGGAGCAAATTACCAAAAGCGGACTTTAAACGGCTTCAGGACTTGCTTCAGGACTTATTCGAGGAAGGGATGGGCCAGGCTGTGCGCTTGAGGGCATCAGCAAATCTTGATAAAGCTCCGTAGTGTTGCGTAGTTGATTGTAACTACGGAGCTCTACGTATGAGGGGACGTCGACTACAGCAGCTACGTACAAACCCATGGATCGCCTATGTAGCGCCACGTAGTGGCACCAAAATCAGGACTTGCCGATGCTGAACCAATGGATCGTCTTCTGGATTGTATTCGGTGTTATATATTCATTAAATACAATTATTTGCTCAAAAAACGAAAACAAAACAAGTACGAGTTCCGGCGCACTGATGGCCACACCACACCAAGGGTGGAACGTCGTGCGACTGAATAAATAAAAATACTGTCTTGTACCACGAACAAAAAACAATGTCGCCGACTGTCAGATTAAACGCTTTCAATGTCCAATAAAAGACCGTCTTGGTCTGAGCGCAGTGGAAAGATGGAACAATAACGCTCATCTTTGACATCGAGCTCGCAATGCACCCGAGCAACCCAACGCCACACAGCCTCCACTATCCCTTGTATTGATGGCCTCATGTGTGATGCCTCTTTAGGCACTGAGGTTGCTCCGTGTGAGTGCGTGGAACCCTGCGCTGCTGTCTGTATGGTATAAGTACGAGATCGAGGGTATCTCGCTACCAGCTGTTTCATTGGCCTGCGACAACGACCATGGGTGGGTCCCTGAGCACCAGGCATGTGCCTAATTGGCAGGATGCCTGCGCTGCCCGCTTCAATTGCACGTCCCAGGGTCTTCTCGACATACATGCCCAGCCGATTTCATGCCTGGCCAACAGCACCATCCAAGCGACATCCGAAATCTGGGGGATAACATATGAGGCTTGCCAGGCACAGTGCGGGATAGATTTGCTGGTGCAGGTGGGTCACTTGCTTGCTTTCGGGGAACATGTAACCATCTAGGCTCACCAGAACGTCGATTTCTACTCGGCCGCGAACTCAATCACGACGTGGCTGCTTCCTTGGATCGCCTTGATAGCTCAGCTCCCGTTTGAAGCTGATGGCTGGATGGATTTTCTGAGTGCGTGTCTATGTGTCGGGAGTCCAGCATTGGCGACCTATTCCCTGGCCCTCACGATGTTCAATCGGCGCTATATCACCGCGAGATTTCAGCGACTGAAGGAAACAGCGGAGGACACGCAAGAGCGTTACCACTACATGGTGGAGCGAGCCCTCGCAGCCGCGTTTATTCTGCAGGAGTCACAACAATGCCCGATGCGTGCGAATCAGCGGACTGGCGAACTCGCCAACCTCATCGCGCTACCCGATCGACGCAACTTTTGGAAAACTGCCGCGAAAGACCTTAAGAATACACGTCGCGGCTTCACATACTCCTTCCTGGCGCAAGGTACGTCGTCACTGCCGGGAGCCATTATAATGCTGATACACCGCTTATAGTCGTCTTCGCATTTTTTGTCATACCTCATCTCCTTCATAGGCGCCGTCCATGACTCGTTGGGGAGCCCCGACGTCGGTCTGCAATTTGCTTCCAGCGCTGTTTGGGCTTGGATGTGAGGTCCTCTCTGTAGATCGTGGATATGAACAACTCATCTTTTAACCAGGTTCCCGATTGTGTTCGGGTACGCTCGTTCGTAGCTCTGCTTCTGGGCTAATATGTTTTAGGTATATTCGTGTGGGATCGCAGCTGAAGGCTGGTTCCATCAAGGAGGGTTTACTGGGAAGCACAGCGATCCAGCAGCACGACGTCCCGGCAGAGGCCGAGGTTGCGTATCAGAAGGGCCTGCGTCCGAACGCCGATTTATACTGGCCTCTACCATCGGCTGGATTAGAAAAGTCGGAAGTATCCACCACTTCCCGGTCCCTAACCCAGCCACTTCATCCATCAGGCAGTCGCCTGCGTGTCCCAGCTCACGCGAGTAATCAAGACGATGAGGACCAATTGTCCAATGCGCCCGAGTCGACCATCACGCTGGCGCCGCCTGTAATTATAGGTGACGCAGCTATAACGGAACTGAACCACGTTCTGCCTCCTCCCACCTGGCTAGGGATGGACGTGCAAGGCGACGAACAGCGGGAGGGCCCGATCTTTAATTACGCCAGGATTTTCACCTGGTTTGCTTTCGCGGACCATGTCGGCCGCGGTTTCGAAACGGCAATCGAGCAATTTCGGGCCAAGAAGGAGATTCCAACCAGGCCCGAAGACGCCGCCGCGCGGTGTGGCTTTCGCCCGCGGGAAGATCTCCCAGCGTTCAAAGCCTGGAGTGGTATCCCTCATGCCGCGATCCACCATATGTTCTACGCCGCAGCTCTGGCATTGTTCCTCCAATGGGGCACCACGGGAGCTGCTATCTTCGTCGCCTACTCGACGCCAACTGTCGGTCTCGGATGCCGGTCGGGTAGTTACCTCATCTACGGCGTCGCCGCCACCGTCTCCTGGATTCTTCTCGTCTTGTCCAATTTTCTGTCCCACGCAACGATGCAGAGGCTTGAGGGCGATCCGGAGCGCGGCGCCGGTATTCTGGGAGCACTCGCGGTCCTCATGCGCATCGCAGGCAAAGCTATCGCAATAGCGAATGCGGGTTGGTTGATCGCATCGAGTGTCCTCGAGGACCTGGGAACTTTCCAGACGTGCTGGTGTCAGACATGCGCATTCCAGTTTCACCACAGTGGGTGGACGCCCGTGTTCAAGGGCGCTAGTGATCTTCGATACGTAGCGTCTGGCGTTTGGATCGGGGGTTTCACGTGGTCGATAGCGATATGTTCTATTGTTATAGTTATATTTGCGTATGGTCGGCACTAAAGTGTAGTAATTAGTTGATACCCATAAAATGTCGCTAACTCATAATACCAGTAGGAATCAGATAGGATTATAATATCACAAAATTCATTTTTTCTAAACAAGGTTTCTTTCCGCGGTTCAAGGGAACGAAATAGCGTGCATAGCCTCTGCAATTCGCGAGCTTTGAGAAGCAGTTGACGACAATGACAGCAGAATCCACGCGAAGTTCCTCAAACTTTGAAAGACTTTGAACGAGATTGACGAGACATGATTTTGCCAATGGTCGTCGACTAGATGCTGAGAGTAAAAACGTCCGTAGATACTGGATATTTTTCTGGGAAATCTCATTGAGGCTCCGAGACTTTGAAGATTGGCGTCGTAAGTGGGCAGGTAAGGGCACGTAAGCAAGGTGGCTGTGTGATCCTCAGATCCCATCATGGGATCAACCCCTTTTTCGCTTGAACTTCCTCTTCCTCCATTCACTGTCGGTGTCGATGCATCGGTCCCTAACTTCCCATATGTGTCCGAGCTCAATTCATCCCTGATCATCTCAGTTGAACTTTAATGTAGCGGTTTGACGTTGTCGCCTTCAAAAGCCCTGTGCATGCTCAACGGCGGCTCGTTGAACTCCTGAGGGAGGGTGGTGAAATGTTCACCCGCTGTCTTCCCGTTTTCTTTGCAAATCTCGACCCTGTCAGGTCCATGACTTCATCTCATGACGTCATGCGCGGCGGAGGACTTTTGCAAACCATTCTCTACTGTGGAATGCTTCCTGGAGTCTAACGGTTCGACTCCGAAGTATTGGGGTTGAAATATATCTTGGAACAGACGCTACCTGCCTCTACGCTGTACCACTCCGTCATCGTTGAGATGGCGCATCAGTTACAGATCTGCAAGCGCCACGTCGGCAGCCCGCTCTTTCAATTTGGTTGGATCTACCAAGACTGGTGCTCATTTGGCACCCTCACCTACGAACGAATTGCTTTATGAAACAATTCGAATCGAAGGAAATCGTACGCCGCAAGGCATGCCATAACACGGAGGTCAGATCTCTCTGCACTAGGCGTTGAATACCTGTTTCAGTGCGGCGTAATCCGCGAAAAGCTTCAATGCAGACATTGTTCTCAGTGTCGGTACGCCTACTACTGCTCTTCCGAGTGCCAGAAAATGGATTGGAGCCAAGGGGGTCATCGCGACATTTGCCAATTCATTCAAATGTTTGCGCTCAGTTCGTTGCTTCTTCTACTTTACACCCCCCATCTAATTGCTGTCTAACGCTTTCGTTGCAGAAAACCAGGACTTGGGTGCGCGAAATCAGTCCTTCATGCGAGCATTGCTACACAGGGATCTCACGGAACGCAAATACTTACGCAAGATCACCGTACTCCACTTCTCTGCTCTGCAGAAGATCACTCACAGCAGTCAATCGCGATCGGACCCCTTCACTACCGTCATGGGCTATGGACACGGGGTCTCGAAAATGTACATCGATCTTTGGTCAAGCATGCAGGGCGCCGTTCAAAAGAAACAGGTATAGGGAAGAGCACATTGCACGAATAAAGCGTAGTCGCGGGCGGATGAAGCTGCACGTAATTCATATGCAGGACGGGATTTCGTTGTGGTCCCAACCGACACCGTTGCGCTTGTTGATGTTCCATCAGTGGTCCGATCCCATGACGGTTTCTGCAAAGTATTGACGGCGGGAGCCGGCAATAAACGAAGCAGCTCGACAAGCCTTCGCGGCAAGCAAGATGGTATCAAAAATTCAGTAGTAATGACACTGTTTCCACATTCATATATTGAGATTTCAATAAAATTCAATAATTTTGACGAAGAAGTTTACAAATTGCAACACTGCCTACGAGAACAGTATGTTCGACAGGTATATTCCCACTATTTGCCGAAGTGCTTCTTGAACTCCTTGTCAATAAACTCGTCCATGGTCCCAAAATTCGCTCCCAGCGCAAATAGCTCTGGATTGGGCACCGGCGTCTCCGTGTACAAGCCATTACTTTCAGAACGAACTTCGAACTGTTGAAAAACAAAAATACCAACTCTGTGTTCAACCACAGCTCCAATTTTGATCCAACTATATGTACGCACCATGTTATCGAGCACAGGAATGCCGCAACTGGAGACGGGGGTGAATGTGACTTCGACGCCGAGGGCTATAACGTAGATTTCATTCAATTCGCACGTCTTGAATCATGAATGTGTGTCACCTTGAGCGAGCATAGTTGCGAGCTCTGGGAGTGTCATGGTGGCGGTGATGACTGGGTACACCCTTCCCGATATGTCTTTGGATGGATCTGTGTAGGACTTGAACACAGCTAGGCTGGCCGCCGCTAAATCCCGACTAATCCATGTAAAATTTGCTTGGGCGTCGGGACTATACTTTGGGATGCTAATGTTGAAACCTGTCGACGTCTTCCGCAGGAAGTGGTTTCTATCTCGCAGTCAGTTTTTTATGAAATCTGGCACGGAAGGGAATTATCCATGTCGGCATACCCAAAGAAATTCTCCGCAAAGCCACCGAGATAAAAAACAACGTGGTTCAGGCCGGAGGATTTCAGATATTCCTGGACAACCTGCTTGTCTGCCACAACCATTAAGTCAGTCCCTGATCACCAGGCCTGTTTCTCCTGAGCTGCGCACCGCTATGAATAGGAAGGTTGTTCGCGTACTTTCCCCCCGATAACTTGCTGACGTCGGGAAGTGACCTTGATATTATATTTGTCGGCCTTGAAATTAGCTCTGTACTAGCGGGATGCACATACGTGAAAAGGAAGAACTTGACGCCCACTTCCTTTGCTGCATCGACGATATTTTTGCCTTGCACAATCTCGTCTGGCCCCGTTGTGCGGTTGAGTTCAGGAATAACAGGAACCGTCAGCTGCATCGCAAGGTTTCATTTTTTATGCAACGGGAGATGATTGAAACATAACGCATACTGCAAAAACGGCCTCGCTCCCACGCAGCGCGGCGACGAGAGATGCCTTATCGCCTGTGTCGCCTTTCGTGACCTCTACACCACGCGCCTTAAGTTTTAGAGACGCCTCGGACTCGGGGTTCCGGGTGATTGCACGCGGAGTGAAAGTTCCATCCGTGAGGAGCTGTTCTACAACGGCTGAACCTGGGGATAAATGTAATGCCAGTACCATGAAATTCGTTCGGCGGAAGTGGAATGAATCAATAACTCACCTTGAACCCCTGTAGCACCGAAAACTGCAACGATTCGGGAGGAGTGCATGTTTGTTTAAAGGCAAATGTGAATACGCTTGAGTACAAGTCGTTTCGATATTTATACAAATTCGACGTCAGAAGTCAGTTGTTTTCAACCCCGTCTCGGTGTCCGTGCCGATGGAAAATCGGCACAATTCGCGTCATTGTAAGACAGTTATCGGTGTTGGATCCGTCGTACTGCTCATTCTTATAAGGCAATCCTATGGGAATGTCAGTCATGAATGAAGACCAGGTCTGATTCCGCCACCAAGGGTGATCAATCAAGTCGAGTTCCGCCCTGCACAAAGCTCAGGTGGGTGTTTATACAGTGAAATATAGCCTCAATGTCGAGGAATAGAAGAAGCCCTTACATAAAGGATGAGTAATTTCCAGCGTAAAATGGCACTCGGAAAGCGAACCGTGATCATTATCCGCAATTCTGGTCACTCTCGCGGAAGCACTACCGAGAGGGCGAATTTCGCAAGTGGGCGAGATGTGCGTAAGATTCAATGAGTCCTCCGACGTTCGTCATGTATACAGAACTGGTGGACTGCCATGATGATCGCGCGTGTCTCAGATCTATGCATCAAGCGTGAAGAATACTACTCGAAGAACAACCATGTGTTCGTGATTGCAGAATGATGCCATCCAGCGTTGCGTCGAGGTCAACGCAAGTAACTCAGTAAGCTGAGCTTTGAGTGTGTGGGAGCTGTCAAAGAGAAGTAATCACGTTTTGATCATCAAACCAACTGCGACATCCCGATCCGGCACATCTAATCTTTAATCCTGTGGGTGGTTGAATTTCTGCATGCTCGACGGTGGGAGGAAATACCTTGGCGGAAATTATTTGCACGATCGAGTCTGAAACGGGTTAATGCGGCAAGAATGGAGCACTAATCGTACTTGTTCTACGTATTAGATAGGTGCGCACGCGGTTCGGTAAATCCAGTTCGATGTACACATATATTCAAATGACGTTGCATTTATGAACTTTTCTTTCCATTTGGTCCGGTTCGTGCTCTTAGCCATCGTTAATCTTCGGCGCACGTTTCGACCCGTGGTACTCTGCATGCATCTGAGTTCGAGCTTCAAGTGAAACACGCTGGAAGCGTACTTTCAGGCTTTGGTTTTTCGGGGAGGCCTGGGATTTTTACGAACTCTTACTGGAACGCCTTGTTTTGCCAGACACTGGGACTCGCTATAAATAACGAAGGTAAAATTGGAGCAGGAACGTGTGTACCTTCGTGAGCGTAGTAGATTCCTTCAAGGGGGGAGCCTCCTTCGACGAGTATATTTTGAATGAGCCCCCGTAACATTCCGCTAGTATGCTGGAAGAGCTGTCTGGCTTTCCATTGGAAAAGAGATCGAAGAATCGATATCTGGGTATTCCCTTAGTATCCGTCTTTCAAGATTTTATCGCGTTCAACCTCAAGATGAAATGTCCTTCAAGCTTGACCGCCAAGTCCTGGCATATTTTAGTGTCGCCCTCTGGAAGAAGAACCACTGACACTCAAGGTAAACACAATCTGTTTTTGCTTCTCCCCAGGAAATGTGACCTTGTGAGGTTCAACAAATTTTGTCCCGAACAACGATGCAGTGCGCTTGGAGCTCTCAGTGATGGGGTAGCCATGAATGAGCGTCAAGGTATCAGGAGGCAGGCCGCTGCCGTACTCTGCAACGCGTATGTCAGAGTGAGGTCTATTGGGTGTTATGTTGGCACTGCGAGTTCCGGTAGAGGGCGAACTGTGATTGCCAGTGATGCAAGGTCGCTCCCGGAAGCTGACAGGAACTTCAAACAGATCCACGGTGCATATTAGGCCGGTCAATGGAATGTCGCTGAGAAACGAAACATGAGCAATAATGCTTCAGGGCAGTCACTGCTACATACTTGTAATTTGGGACCTCTTGTTCCCATTCCTCGTATGTTCCAGCGTTGAAAACATTGAATAAGCGGAGCAAGACGACTACGCGAAGCCCCACATCAACACTCGTTATCAAAATTTAGTGATGTTACCTGGAGGGTCGTCGAGAGATCGTCTATCAACTGAGCCGAATCTGAGTCATCATTACATGGTCATTTTCCACAGGGCAAGCAGCAAAAGCCACCTTCTCCCGTACTCTGGTCTCTGGAGTTCATGTAATTCCGCACGGAGTGTAAGACCCGAAAATCGACCTTCAGTGAAATGGTGGGGAAGTCCAATGAGGTTGGCCGGCGGGATGGAACAGCGCTGACCGTCCCCGATTTGAAGCTGTAACGGCGGGGCCGCTAACTCGGAGTGGGCGAGGTTGCCATTCCACGACGTGAATGTTTCCAATCCACCGTGAGGGACATGCGCTCGCCACTGTCCGCAGTCGAAACTGGCCATATTTTTCAACGTGGGATGGATTAGGTTCTCATGAGGCTCGTCGGGGTTCGCTAGCATAGGAGAATTGGGTAAAGAGGTCTCAGCATGGAAATAGTCTAAATATAACGAAAGGCGATTGGACGGGACGGGGAGCGTCACCTGGGCGGCCTACAGTCACGAAATCGGGAGTTCAGAGCCAAGATTATGGTTGCCGTTGCTGCTTCGAGGCGCGGCCGCGGCCAGGTTGTGAAGTTTTATCATTAGCATTCCGCGACATACGCGGCCAAATGCAATTACAAGGAGACGCCGCTACCGGCTATAAGTTACAATTCATCCCGTGGAGCCTCTTCTTGAACTGGTGGGATATCCCCTCTTTCGAGAGGTGAAGGCTCTGAGAGATCTGGTCGAGTTCCACCAGCACCACTCGCCGCCAATGCGTTTGCATCCGCAGCCACCATACGTGAACGTAGGATGCCGTCTTCCGCGAGCTTCCTAGCGAATCGGGAGATTTCAGAGTCATATTCTTCCCATTCAGGAATTTGTCGTGCTCGGGCTAACTTCGGCTCTTTCTGGAAAGAAAGTTAGTGCGAGTCGCAGTCTCGGTTTAGGTACGGACAGTGAGAGGATTTTGGCAAAGATCAATGGTTTTTGCACGGTGGAGGCGATCTTTACTGCCTGTAAAGGGGGTAAATAGAACTCCAGATGCGACTCGTGTCCGACGTACACCAGGTCTCGCACTGTTGAGGGTGGGTATAAGTCTCGGTTAATAGATTGAGCTTAAACAAGCACTGACCCACAACCAATCTTCATGTAGAGAAAACTGGAAGATCAGATGTTTGAACAATAAGCCGTATTGAGAGCTCGGACCGACTTACGATAGGGACCTCGCGCTGAAGATTATTGGGAAGATCTGGGTGTCGATTAGCTTCACGGGGAACTCACGACACAAAATAAGAACGCACCTTGGTCAAGATTCGCTAGCGATGCAGGATCGGCAGACAACTGTTGATATGATCCGCGAAGGATATCCTGTCCTCAGGTGAGATACGATATCGTGCGTGCGAGAGTACAAAATTACACCGGCGGCAAGCTACGAAGAAACGTGAGAAGACTGTCAGGTCAGAACTGCGAGCGTGCGTACCTTACGGAATCGAACAAGGTCGATAACATAGAGAGCACTGGAAAAATCAAAAAGCCGTTTTGCCAGAAAAGGAAAAAAGTGTTTACCTAATGTGATAAGGTCGCCCTTGCAGAAAATCCTTCCAATACCCTGTCTTCCAGAACCGGAATCCCTCCATGTCGACGTTATCGTCGCCCATAGGGGTGTACCCGTACGGCGCCCCGTGGAGATCAAGGTCGATAAGCTCCTTCAAGTCCGCTCGCACGATCTGGTCAGCGTCCACGAAGATGACCTTCTTCAGATCCATAGGGAATAGAACGTCGAGGAAGAGAATTTTGTAGGCCCAGATGATCCTCTGCTTCTCCTTCTGGGCCCGGAGCCAAGATGGCCATTTATAGGTGACCAATTCATACTGGAAGTTATACGCTCCGGCCAGATGCGGGATAAATTCCTGAAGATATCTTAAGTACAAAGCAAAAGCGGAGTGAGGACAGCCAGACTTACGAGGAATGAAGGCGACAAGAAGTTCTCAATAAACCAAAACTTCACAGTGCTTTTTGTATTCCGCAGCACGCTAAGAATCATGATCGACACAAAACGCTGAAATTCTTTCAATGTGTGTGGTGAGCGCAGTGAGAACGACGGTGTACCTCATACAGAAGCCCAGACGCCACGGTGAAGATATTGATTTCGGCCTGGTCAGAGACAGGAACCACAGAAGTCGGAGCCGGAGCCGCCTTGAAGAATAGTGACTTGACCCTACACGGTCATGAGTGTGCGCAACTACGGGAGCTGCACGATGCCATACCGAGACGCGATATCCTCCAGAATGCCAGAGGGCTCAGAATCGTCTTCCTCCGGATCGGCGAGTACGTCCTCGTGCTCCATCCCAGGGATTCTGCTGAGACGCGGGTAGATAGTCAAGCCCTCGAAACTTGTCACGGTGATCTCATTCCCCACTTCAGCAACGGTCCGACTGTCTAGGCCCTCGTTCCCGACGCTCTCCATATTGAAGATGTCGCGCCCTCTGCCCTCCCGAATCTCGAGCTGGAATACCCCGGGCTTCGCCTTAAACTGGAGGTATCCCAGATTCAAAACGATCTGGGTGTCGTCGACGGGGCTCGAGTCTCCGTTGAGCAGCTGCAGCTGGACGCCACGGGGCGGAGCGTTGGTCATCGAGTCGCGCGCGTGCCCATCGACGACGATGTAGTCGAGACCAAAGACAGCGTCAACGCTGGCGTCCTGAGGTGCCAGATTCCCGAGCTGGATGTTGTCGAGGTCATAGAGGGCCTCTCGTGGTCGGACAAGCCAAGAGGGAGGAACATCCATGCCCAGGGTGTAGATGGGCTCGATCGGGAGGTCATCAAAGATTGCTTGCATGGGAATCTCCGTTCTGGATGTGAGGTGTAAGTTCAACTGGGCGCAAAGGCAAGTTAAGACCGTACCCTTCTGCATCGAAAGTCAGAGACGGCGACAGAGCGTACCGGTAGAAGCGCTTGAGGGGGATCTGGTAACATCTGTGAGTGAGGTGCAGTAGGATGTATGAGACAGGACCGACCTCCTCGTGCGCCGCCGGATTGAGGTACACCTTGATATACATGTCTGGGATATGTGATAGCCACTAAGATCCACCATGGTCAGAGATACGTTCCACATGCAGATGGACGGCGTACTTGAAGAAGACTCGACCACCGTTGGCCGATCTCGCTGACAGGATCCAAGATAACCGCGATGTGGTACAACGCGGTCGAGTTGTCGCCGAATTGGAAGGTGCTAGTATGACACATTGTGAGGCTCCGAAGACGGGAAGATGGATGGTAAGAACACCTACGAGTATTGATCCTCTAACATCTCATAGTTCCTCTGGCGGGGACGTTTCGGCCCGTCGAAGATACCACCTCCATTAGCTTCAGGCGCATAGAGCGCAGCAAGCACCGAGGACGCCATTGAGATGAGATGGGCGGAGGATGCCCTACAATAACCGCTCATGAGTCATTGGCTCCGCTGCGCCGTGGACAGACATACCGATCAGCCTCCATGAAAGACGGTTTAACGCTCTCCAACGCCGTAATAACCGGCGCCGTCCTCCTTCGCAGCTCATAGCTCTCCAACGTCTTAAAGTCCAGCGCGCCAAAGTCTCCCGCCTCAATCGGGCCCACGACCTGTCCAAATACGCGTTAGGCGTTGGTTACGCTCTACAGCGGGAAGCCAGGATAAGAACACTAACCCGCCCGTTAACGACCAACCCCAGTTCCCCGGGCGCAATCTGCAGCTCGCGCGCAACCAGCCGGCTCGTCCGTACGAACCGCTCGTAGTCCTCCGCACTGTACCCCGAGAGCCCCACCCCATCCGTTATATCATCGTCCTTCGCGAGCGGAATTTGCGCCCCGCCGGCGTCGAGCGAGACGGGCGCGCCGAGACCGAGAGCCGCAAGCAGCCGCGCCGGGGACACCTTCGAAAGGAGGTTCTTCGCGAGGAGGTGCGAGAGGAGCCACGACACCGGGGGCCGGACGGTCGGATCCTTGCCTGGGCCGGGGTTGTGCACGAAGGACACGCGCGTCTTGGATCCAGCGTCCTGCACCGAGTTAGTGAGCGATAGAACCACGACGAGGGGCAGTGACGCACGATGGAACTCAGCGCCTCCTTCAAGAGCAGCACCCCGCCCTCGGTATCAAAGTCTGCAACGACATACAGCGTCATCGGGATCTGCTCCGTCTCCGCTATATGCGTATCCCGCTCCTCATCAGTCTTCAGCCTGGCTGGGAAGGAAGGAGGACAACGCACGCGGATACACGAACCCCGCGCGCGACGCGGAATTTAGTGCGCTTGAACAACTGCGGGAGGTCGACAATCCTTAAGTCGCCTGATGCGGGGAAGATGTACTGGTTCCGGCGCGCGCTGCTGGTGGGGAGGTCGTAGAAGTACGTGCTGATGCTTTTGCCCTCGGGCATCTCGTCCGAGAGCTTGCCGGCGTAGAGCTATGCGAGCAAACTGAGTAAGCCGCCGTAACGAGACGAGGGGAGGAAGCAGAGAACTCACCGTTTCTTGGAAATGCTGCAGCTGGTGCGAAACCTCGACTTGCATATTGCGCCAGAAATTCTGCAGCAGGCGTCGTCAGTCCAAGTCCAACAAGATGCTACCGAGGGAAGTACCTCATCCATATCGAAATGCTTCCCATTCACAAACCCATGGCCCGTCGGAAACGCCTTCGACCCTGCGCCGAGCCGTTCCACATACGCGCGCCCGCGCTCGAGGGAGGGGACCCCTCGTCCGCGAGGATCGCGTCGAAGTCCAGCGGTGCAGACTCCGACTCTGGATCCGTTGTGGGGGGAACGCCGTCGAGAACCTCGGAGACGAAGTTGGCGCGGACGACGTCCCAGTCGAGGCGCTGCTGCTGCTCACCTGCATCAACGAAGGAGGTGGCAACCTGCGGACGAGAACAAGGAGGTCAGTAGGCGGGAGCGGGAACCGGGAGGGATGGAGAAGAAGGTACGCACCGTCTTCAAGAAGCTCATCGTGCGCTTCCGGCCATAGTTTCGCACCGAGTGATAAAAGAGCTTCGCCATCTTTGCGCCTGTGTGTGCGGTCAGCATCGCATCCGGCTCTATGTCGAAGACGGGTAAGGATAGGTAGGATGTACGCACCATCCTCCGTCTCCGCCAATGGCACAATCCCAAACCTAAACGGAAAACTCCTCGAAATGATACTCGCCACCGGTCCCGTAACGGTGTTGATGCTGGCGGGCTGCGAGAGGTCGAGCACGAGGACGACGTTGAAGAGGTTGAGCTTGACGTTGTGGAATTGGCCCGGGTAGAGAGGGCGGAGGATCTACTTGCAGGTGTAAATCAGCGCTGCGCACGAGGGGAGGAAGAAAAGAAGGGACGCACAGCGTGGATGGAGGGCGACCAGTTTGCGTACCTGCAGTGCGATAAGCATGGGCACAATCACGAGAAGAGGACCCGAATGGCAGGAATGGCAAGGCAGGGAAGATGAAGGAGGCTAAGCTCACCGACTGTCCTTCTCGAGGTCATTCCACCAAATAACCACCTCTCCACCCTCCTCCCTATCACTCGCATCGAAGAATCCATCCATCTCTAACGCTCCGGCCCCCGCCCCACCGCCTTGGACGGCGATTACGGCGGGGTGGGTCAGCAATTGTAGCGCCTCCGGTCTATCAAGCCCCAGCCCCGCGTCCCCATGCAGACCGGCAAGCGAGTCCATGATACTCCGTTCCTTGCGCACGAGCCTCAACAGCCCCATTGGCGACACATCCTTCTCTTGTACCACGGCGCCGTTAAGCCAGAACATGCTGGCGCCGGGCTGCGCCTTCAGCTGGTTGGCGTGGATTTCAGAGTGGAGGGACGTGTTGACCTCTACGCGTCGGGACAAAGCGGACATGTATTTGGGGAAGTTTTGCGCGAGGAGGGTTAGGGTTTCGAGCGGGTCAGACGAGTCGGCGACGAGCTGCGTGGCTTGGAAGCCGAGGACGGCGATCGCCTCGGGGGAGAGAATCGAATCTGGTGCGAGGGCGGGCTCGGGGTAGGCTTCGATGAGCGCCATGACGGGGTCGATATCGACGTTATCATCGTCAGGGATAGCTTCCGAGTCGGCATTAGCGCTGGTCTGACGCGCGGTGGCGCCGGTGCCGGTATGCCTGTCATCTAGCGCGAGGTAATCCATCTTCTTGAGGTCGAGAGAGACGCCGTAGCCGGAGAGGACGTTCCGCGCCGCGGGGTCGGCGTAGTCCGGAATGTGTCGGAATACATATTCGACGGATGAGGAAGGCTTGTCCGCAAGGGCGAGGAGGTACGAATGAAGTGCCCTGAAATTCGGCGAGGAAAGGGAAGCGTAGAGGATGGCGGTTCGCGAGGGACGGTCTAGTATCCGCGCCGGCGAGGGCAGTATGTGGTCAAACGCCAAAACCTTCGGGCGAACGAACGATGCACTACAGAACTTCAGCAGAGAGCAAAACGGCAGAGAAGCAGACTCACGAGGAAGAAGTTTTCGAACGAGCTGTTAGTTGGGTCTATAGTTTCTATTCCCGCGAGATGGGACAACCTCTCGACATCGCAGACAGCTTCGCCGTACCAGTCGACCCACGACCCGCACTTTGGATCAGCACGAGCCGCATGTGTATGATAGTGATTATAAAACGCCTCGATTTTTGGTGTTGCCGCATGCAACCCGAGATTCATTTCCACCGCTGCAATAGCCCCGGGCTCGGACAGGAATTTATTCGAGACCGCAACCTGGAGCGCGAATTGGTGCGTCGCCTCCTGGCTCAACGGCTGCGAAGATGGAAGGATCTCCGGGTCCGTAACTCGATCCACGAAAGGGAAAAATGCATCCGGGTTTTCCAATGAGACGGTCTCGCTTCGAGAAATTAATTTCACTCGGAAATGCGGTGGGACAAGTGTACATACACGATCTCTAATAGTAGCGGGGGTGCAGGCCATGAGGACTTGAGCGTCACCTTCACCGGTGGACTCGAAGCACCGGCGACACCGACAGCGAGCCAAGTGGCAGCAAAAATTGTTCTATTTCTTTGCTTCATGGACAGCCCAGCACTTGGTGAACCAAGAATATTGAAGAGACCCAAATGGGAGGAGCCCCAGAGCGTCCAGCAAGACAAAAGAGCAGAGGAAAGCAACGTAAAGTGTCAAGAGCAATTGACGTGGAGACACGTCGGAATCAAATAACGCGTCAACAAGCCGCTGCCACATCTGCGCAAACAGTCCAATGACCTCCAACGTGGACATGCAACACCCCTCCTCGGAAACGGAGCCAATCCTTCCGGTGGTGGAACTCGAGAGAAATATCTTCGAGCTCGCGTCTGTATTGCATTCAAAAACAATGCCAGTGCTCATGTGCGCTGCACAGCGCGGCAGAACCTGGTGAGGATCCCCGAGCGAATACTTGCTCCTATCGATCACTTCACCCTGCTCGCAGGATTGAGCCGCTTCTGTATCGAGTCATCTCGGTCTATCCGACCAGCACGTTACACGACGTAATGGACTTCATCTCCCCCAATGTCTTCCACGACCACGCTCGCCATCTCCAATCACCCACCTTTACTCTGCAGACAAACTCATAAAGATGTTCACCACGTGCGACCAAGCCACTGACATCAACTTCTCCGCCACAGATCTGGTCGATATCGACGAATGTCAACAGAAAATACTCGCCTGCCTCGGGAACTTGCCGCTCCAGCGGTTCGCCTTCTTCACGCGCCAATTATTTGCTGGCCCAGTAGAGAGATACTTCACGCACCCGCTCTTCGCACGCCTAACGCATCTCGATATCTGCAACTTGACCGTCGAGAATTGGGCCTCTTGGTCACCCCCAACTCACACACCTCGCCTTCCACGAGAACTTCTGCAAAACGCTCGAAGTCCTGGTGATTTCGTCGTACAGCTATTCCCATCCGAACATGTCGGCACATAGGCATGAGGAGTATTCTGGGGATCCGCGATTCGTGATGCTCATTGTCAAGAACAGCATGGCGGACTGGGTCAATGGTGCACGAGGGGCGAAGATTTTTGGAGCAGAGCGAACGAAGCCGTCCGTGCGAGAGGTCTTGCGTAAGTCCTCTGGTGGTAGTGAATTCCACTGATAGTTTGCTGTAGAATGGAGAATAGAGCATAGCTAACCATTGTATCTCCAGTTAGTACTGGCTTTCGGACAAAAAACATCACACCAGAGTCCTCTGCATGTGAACCTTCACACTATCCACATACCCTCATCCCGCTGCAGAATTTGGTCGAGGGTACCGAGACTTGGGCGATACGCAATACTGCCCGAACTCCAGTCCAAGTACCAGTCGTCCCTGCTCTTGCTCGCAAACTGCATTGTGTGCAAATTGGGATAATCTATGATCGGAGTTTGAACCTCCCGAGGCGATTGAATAATGTTTTTTCGAGGGATCACTCGAGCAGCGCCGGCCCACCAGCACCCACAACCTCTGTGATAACCGCCGACTAAGCGCCCATCGAGCGCCCTGATGCCAACTGAATCAAGAAAGGCGTGGGACAGCGATCAAACAAAACTTCCCGAAGCAGTGCCGTCGGGCGTCGGGAAGCGGTGTTGATGCGTACGTCTGGCAGGCGTCGGGCGTCGGTGGGCTGTGTCGTCGGGGGCGGGGCGGGGGCGGTGATGGCGCACAGTCGGGAAGGCGGGAAGGCTGTGGTACGACATTAATTTCAGGTACGAGCTGCAACGCCCCAGGAATGCTTCTTTCTGTGCACGGCGTCGATGACGGTTCGGCGGGTTGTGGTCCACTTTCCTCACGATGCCTGAAAACTTTGAAATATCGTACGTACGCTGCCTAGGTGCGCTCTCCTCGGATGTCCAAATCATTAGTATTTGTTGTGAGACTTTTGCCGCCTTTGAATTGGGCCTTCAAGCTTTTGAATCCTCCGTTTCTCCTCCAGGTCACACTGATTATGATGATTATGAATCTGTCCGAGCTGAATTGACGAAACATGTTCAAAGTTTTGCGTGTATGGGACCTAAAATATGATTCGACAACTGGGGGTACAAGTACACTGGCGTAACCAAAGTATGGACAGTAAAAGCGAATTTTGCTGATGTACAGAACGGCATCTAAATAGATGGATGCGGTGATTTTATAGGCGACAGCGAGATGAGTAATAGATGAACTGCTCAAGGATTTGAATACAGTAGTACTCCCCACAGAGCGATTTCACATATCGTTCTGGGAGGGAAAATTCCAATTGTACCACATTTCCTGAGGCGGAGGAAATTCCGGAGACACTGTATCTGGGGCGTAGTATGTGGTGTATGGGTGCGGGGCACGCGCCGGCGGCGCCGGGTGAGACGAAGAAAAGCCGGGTCGGTAGAAGTCGCCGCTCCCGCGTCGTTGCATCACGCTGAGCTCGTTGTTAAAAGAATTGTCAGGGAAACCCGCGCACAATGGGAGGAGGCAGGCTCTGTGAAAGTCTGGAGTGCGGAGGCGCTCCTCTCGAATGGGTACTAAGCGAAGGCAGGAGAGGGGGGATTGTTGAATTGATCGGTAATGAGTGGACCCTGAGGCTGCTGCTGAGGAAGATAGGGCATGAAAAGCTCGAGACCATTTGAAGTCTGCAGATGAGGCGAGTTATAGGAAACCGCTGGTGGTGAAGGCTGATAGGGAATGCCGGGGGACGAGGAAGGAGATGATACAGGCGATGAGTGCGCGCTTGCCTTCGATTTTCTGGGGCGAGGCTGGCCGGAATGAACTCGCTGGCTTTCGTACACTCAATAATATTCGGACATTATCAAGACTCGGAGACACTCACTGTGCTCGGAGGTTATCCAGCCTTGAGGATCTCTTCTCGCATCCAGGATAGTCGCATTTGAACTCCTTCAGTCCCGTGTGTATCCGGAAATGACGCGCTAGGTGACTGCTCGTGGAGCATGTCTGCCCGCAGTGAGAACACACGTGGCGCTTCTTCGTCTCAGTCGAGACAGACTCCATGCCAGTGACGGGGGACGAGGACTGGGCTGAGCCATGTCGAGACGGCCGTGGTTATATACATTTTGAACGTGCAGAACCCTTGTTGATCGTGGACATTCGCAATGTGCGCGAGGGCGGGATAGGGCGCGGGAAGCGCCAAAGCGATGCAGGCGCACCGCCGAAGCGGTGCAGGGCGCGCCTTGATATCCCCGAAAGGGAAATTATTGCACCGCTTGTCAACGTCCACTGCCTATCGAAGACAAGTCGAAGCTGCAGATTTCATTTGCCATTCGAGCGGCACATGCGTTGGAAGGCGGCGCACATCCCAAGCACATCGACTGTCATAGGGAACTCAACTCAAAAGAGTGCTTTAAAGAAATATCTCAGGCTCGGGAGCGGGACTGAACGGTGACAATCAACTCAGGTGTAGACTGAAGCTTCACGATCGGAACACTGAGTTCTGGGCTTGGCTGAATATTTCAAAACCAATCATTCAAACCAAAAAATACTCAGAATGTGTACATTCAACCTTACAAATAGATCTTTCTCCCACCGGTTATGGCGGCTAGCACAATTAGAAACCTAGAGTTGAGACAACGAAACCGAAAAACTAGGATACCATATCAGGATCGAGCTAGAGCTTAGCCAACGAAGACATACAATTGACATCGAGACAGCTATCAGTGAACGAGACGAAGGATCCGGAGGACTGAGGTGAGATGTTAGTAGCAGCACCGAACACCACAAACGGGACATACACAGATTGATGAAACTGAGAGGGAAGGGGTGTTAGAACGATCCAAAGATTGCGAGCACCAAGGAACTTACTCGAGATACAAGCTGACAGAGCCGGAGATGAACTCATCTGGTGAGAGTCTGCGGTTGATACGATATGTATCGTACACGACACAGGCGCTAAAGATGAGACAGCCGGTGACGGTGTAGATAATGTCGAGAGTCCTGTTGAACGGCGCGACAAGCAGGTGAACGACAGAGGTCGTGCCTGACGTTCGGTCAGCGTGTGGAAAGAAGAGAAACATTAAGGCGTACAGAGCACGATTAAGGCGGCAAAGAGGAACGGCACTACGCGGGTTCAGTCTGATGAATCGTTTCAAACATGATTTGAATAGTAACGCACGCATCCCGTCGAAATCGTACTTGAAAACACGTTAAAGCTGGGTCTCCGAGCGGAAAGATGGAAATGCGTACTTTGGATTGCAAAGTGAACAAAGTCAGGCCGATGAAAACACCCAGAGTGATCATCAAGGCATTAATTATCACGTCGTTCTCATAAAATGCCACTGCAAAACCAATTGTGTACGCTATTGTATTTCAGCTGAAAAGAAACACCGGTGAAAGGACGATCAGTACCTTCCAAAAGAGTGAAGGTGGACAACAGAACGAAGTTCAACGGATGACTGTGGCGCTTCCAGTGAAGGAGGCCCAAGTTCACCAAGGTCCCAACAAGCGGAACGAAAAAGGCCCAAAGACTGCGATGGGTCAGCAGGGCATAGGAGACCAAAAGCGGCATACTGATTCATGACCCAGTCGAACACTGGCTTTGACTGAGATACATACGCAGCGACTAGAGCTGTCGCAAGCTGGAATTGCGTGAGTTACAAACCCAAAAACGGAGACGCATCTCACGATCTGGGCAAGCAGGATGCTGTAGACCTTGCGGATGAAAGCCTTCCGGATCTGCGGGGAGCTGTCCGACACCGTGGTCCCATACTGGAAGAAGTGAGAATAGGTCTCTGAGATAGTCTGGAGACGCACCTTGAAATCCTCAGGTAAGTCGTCTGTGTCTGGCTGATCGAAAACGCTCCCGCTGTTATGGTTACTGCTGCTGGCGAGCAGTGCTTGTGTCTCGTTTGCTCGCGATGTGTCCACCAGAGGAGTAGATTCCGGAGAACCTTTGTGGTGAGTACCGTAAGACGGCGGAGGCACTGGGTATTGACTCATTGGACTTGCGCAAGTTGTGCAAAAGCAAGTGGCCGGAGAACAGCCACAAGCAACTGTGCCGGAATGATCCGAGGCACTGCCTCCAAAAATTGAACTTGATTGATTTATTCTTTGGAGTCTAAAGAGATCTTTGAATTGCTTGAAGCACCCTCGTTCAACGTTGATTTGATGGCACTTGCCGAGCCGAGCATTGAAGAATGAATCAAGATCGTATACCAGCTCGGTGGTTGAGAGAACGGCTACGCACGGCCGGGTCAGTGGCATAATGAGATCGGGAACGGGAGGAGCAGATGGTCCCTATATTTGATCCCGAGGATGTTACAATATTATTGACAGAAAGATTATTAGTTGCCCGGAGACACACATTTCAGCAAGCAATTGAAGCACGTTGATTTCGGACATTCCAATCCCGACATGCTTTGGAAAGTTCCTTCCAGTGCTGCAAAAATCATGGGCCTGAAGGGTTACCTGGGGGCGCTATCCGCCGCTTTCGACTGTCTCAGTGGGGACAGTCAGGATAAGTCCCGTCCTGCTTGACAATTTGCTCGGGCTTGGGTTTGAAACACACCGCAAAAGATCGTTTCTATTGGTTGAACCATTCTTTGGTGCTGAACTATTCATCTCAATCCAGAAGCACGTAAGCTTGAAGCGTTTGTCACAGATCTACAGCATGTGGGTAGAGACAACACAATCTGTTCGCGACCTGGTAATTCACAGAACAGCGGAGCACCGTGGAACGCAGAGCAGAAAAAATCCCAGCGAGGTGAGCGGACGCAGGATCACCAAATTGTCCGAGGACCATGGCAACAAAGCCTCATTTCTCCCCGTGAGTGACCGCCCAGTTCCGGCGATTTGTTGGCAGGTAACAGACCCCGAATCCGGACCCAACTCCGCTCAAAAGAATTGCGTGGGCCGCAAAGCCGCTCACTTACGGTGGCGATGAGAGGCATCTGAATTCAAACTAAACTCCGCTAAAAATATTTCTGTGGGCCGCAAATTTGAGGCGGAAGAAGCACGGGAAGGCCTCACCGAGGCATTCATAACACCCAATGGAAAGTCCTCCCGCCCTCTTCACCGTAAACTTGCGCAATTGTGTGATTAAGATAAAGTCCGCCCGCCGGTGTTGCGGCGGCCGCAGTGCTGTACACCCGATCGAAATGGGGCAACTTCTATCTCACAGAATGTGAAGAGTTGGGAAAGGAAGATCTAAGTTGAAGCACGGGAACGCCGAAGGACGTCATCTTGCGTTTAGAGAAACGGTGAATATTGTCATGAGCGCTGCGGGAGACGGGTCGGCTGTGAGCTATTGGAGGATGGATCAAGGTCGCCACAAGATCCTGGACTGCTCTAGATCGGAACTCGGGGGAGACAGACTCATCCATCTTCTGCAACAACGGCGGGGGGATTGGAATACTGCGATGGCTACCGAAACGCGCATGCAAGCCTTGAACGCAGACAATACTCAATTAATTATTGTGGTCCGCCAGAGCTGCAGGTACACAAGGACAGCTTCTGTCGGCGTCGGGCGAAGATTGCCGAAAAACGTGTCCCAAGCGACCGCCAACTTTGACAATTCCCTGGGAACTCCGCAGCAAAACGAACGACATCGGATCGAGCTGTCGATTCGAAAATGTGTGAATTGCTAGGGTCACAGTGCACGCGAAACCTGCGTTGGCAAACAGCAGACTGCATGAATACAGTTGATCTGCGTCTGCTTGGAAGAATGGGACCAGATCGAGCGATAGCAGGACGAAGACAAGGTCGATGACCGGGGGTTGTCAGCGGAAGATTGGACGATGAGCAAGAACTGTCAGCAAAGGAATTAATCCCGATTGCGACGGAGTCGTCCTTCCGATGACCTCGATGTGCGACAAAGACTGGCGGGTGCGCAACAAATGTCGCGCCAAAGTTGACGATAAATCGGATGAAAGCGTCAGTTATAGAATTGAGATAGGAACAGAATGAGTAGAGATCAGGATATGAAGAACGCAGAATAGAATAGTAATGGGACTTTCTCAGACGTGAGCCTGAGCAGTTGAGGGAAGATGATGGAGATTTTTGCTGTCGATGGGTTTGATATGCAAACCGAGTCTGAAACAATGAGAAGCGAACGAGGCGATGATAAATGACACTATACTTGCACGACAGCCTGTGCGTCTGGGTCGTTCATCTGCCTCCCAGGGTCCCGAGTGAACTTAATAAAAAACATTCAGACATTCAGATATGGAGATCGAGATAAATGGAGAGCCTTGAGGATGGGTGGTGGTAGCATACCTGGCTCCAGTCCTAATACACTGAATCGGAGAAACTCGGGGCAGTTAAACAATGATTCATAACAATTTGTCAAGGAGACACAATTGATTATCAGTGCCTGCCATAGATTGTGAAAAGCAGACAGACGCCTCGTACCTCGTCAGCTCGCTTTATGAAGCCTCTTAGATTTTCATCTCGACCGCGGCTGGCTAGTAAAGCCGGTAACCACACGAGTAGGCCCTAAATGTGGTGAGGACTCAAGAGTGGTAAAGCACAAAAAGCCGTCTCCGAAATAAACACCCATACACCCAGTACAGCCACAGTGCTCAATTCCCTTTGACACGTGTTACTACGTAAGTGCGTCTTCGTCACTGCAACTCAATTTCAAAAAAAGATCTGATACTTCCGATTGACTTCCGGCGGGGTTTTCATCGTGTAGATTCCCCGTATCCACCTCCAGTCCCCGTAGTCTCAAATTAGGTGGTAAAAATCGCCTCCAGACGTCACACTTGTTCCGATTCCCTTGTTCTCGGGCGCTTGCCTTTGTCCCGTGGGACAAATTCCTGCTTCTGTCTGCGGAAGATCTGCCTCGGTGCCTAGCTTCTCCCGAGGTGTTTTTTTTTGGTTCCTCAATCACTATCAGTCAGTGTTCAATCTTTCTGACGTGGCGAGGTCGGACAACGTTGCAGCTAGTCTTGAAATTAACAGAACGGATCTGGAGATTTCGGATCCTCTTTGAATAGCTTCACTGATACCAGTGAAATGATTTTGATTTCCGCCCAGCGTTATTCATACTACAACAGTTAAAAGGTACCTCGCCATTTCTGATGCGAATATGTCAGATCCCGCCTTTCCCCCGGGCCCGGTGTTCGTTCTAAGACGCAAAAGGACAAATGTCGCTTGTTCAAACTGCCGGAAAAGTACGTTAGTTCTTTTTGTTTGAGTGCGCTTCAGGCACTTATGCATCCAGGAAAAATCAAGGCAAATATTAGTGCAGAAGTCTTGCATGGCTCTTAACCTGCACGATTTGTTTTAGTGTATCACCTCCGGGGATCCTCCGCTAGACCCTTGCGAACGCTGCTCAAAGAGAGGCCTTACTTGCCAGTACATTACCGTGGGGGAGCAGGACAATCCCCCGGACACCAGTTCTTCGCCACCCCAATCAACATCGCACTCACCTACCCATCCTCTTGTGAAACAGTATGCACACCAGGACACACGAGGTTTTCCCGCACAACGGCCTCAAGAATATGGAATCCCTCACCCAAACTCGAGCCTGCCTAACACCAATCCAAGTGACGCACGGCGAATAGGGATTCCATCATATCCTCCTCAATCTCCCCCAAGACCGTTACCCGCCACAGCTCTCATACAATCCACAAATCCCCGGGTCTATACCCTTCAATTATACCTCTTCCGCCAATCACACAAACTCTTACGCCTCTCAAATGACTTATGGTCGGGCGAACACCTCCAACCGGAGTTTATGGAATGACCGCTCGCCTCCCCCAAATTTCATGTGCGTCGTTCGGTTCTAGGGTGGGCCTTTCGGTGACCAAAATTATGAACCAGTTGCACGTGTTTAGCGAACCCATGCTATTGTGGAGGCTTCAGAGGGTGAGGTACAAGTGCTCTATCCGTTATTTATTATGCTATGATGCTAGGTGCAATAGACCGATACACGAGTATGTACGATACAGGAAGCGGACTCCACAAATAATACTTTACTACGTTATGCGCAACAAGATCTTGGCTCTCAGTTCGTCCTGACCCAGCAGAACAGAGACTTCAAAATAATACTAGGGGCCGCCTGGGTGAGCGCGAACTGAGCTAATGAGCAAAGTGCATACCTTTACAGAAACTCCGCCCCAGTTGAAGCTCGTAAGTATGTCGCGACCCAGAGGAATTTTGCCCTTGTAGAGTCCATCAGGAAGGGAACGAGTCTCATCCAAAGATGGATGGGTTCTGGTACTCGAGCCATAACGTGGCCGCTTAGGAAAACCAATTGACATCCCGCTGTATACAGTTTGGGTGTCGGAAAATATGGTTCGAGAAGGTAATCGGGGGAGTGGCTTGAGTGTGGTCCGGGAATCGAAAGTTTGAAGAGACGAAAGAGAGGTTTTCGACTGTAGACCCCGAAACAGTTTGGTTGTGACACGGCTAGAGCGCGAGTCTGATGAGCGTTCACTGAAGACGCTGTCCGTTTCAATTGTGGGTTGGCTTTCCTGCACGACAGAAACCTCGCTACAGACGGAAACCGTTATCGTTGCATCACCGGCGATTTCTCGTGCCAGGATTGGCGAGCGTGGCGTTGTGGTAAAGACGACGAAAAACGGAATGGTTGAGGCGCGCGGAAATGTCAAGGAACTCGGGAGTGTAACCTAGAGAAAGCATCCAAAGAAGTTCGATGTGGTGAAACGGACGGGACCTACAGCACATCGAACCGGAACAGGCCGATGAGACTTGAGAGGTATTTCCAACCATGAACTCTGACCACCATCCAGCGAATGAAATTCCGGATCCGATTGCACGATGATTGGGGCCATCAATCTACAAAAGAGGATCGTCGAGTGGGGCTAAAAATATAGGGTCGATACATACAAAGAGGGCTTCTGGGTCAGTTTCAAAGGTTCCCAGGTAGCCGTCATCTGGTATGATACCTCCACGGACTTTGCATGGGAGGGAGAAAGTGTGGTGGGTAATGTCTCCCCAGGCCGGCTACACCCCAAATCAAAAGTGAATGGGAATGTACGCGTCTCGGAGAGAGCGATGATGGAGGTCGAACTGCTTTGGCGCGATCTGCTAGTGAAAATTTGACGGATACTTTTGCGCGAAGTATCCGAATCTGAAGTGACATGGATAATCTTCGACGCGGAAAAGAATATATGCTTGTGCTTTCCGTCTACATCAGGGTGCATAGAGTTCGCGTTGGAGACGAAGGTCCCCAAGATCTAAGCAAGTTGAGAATATTGATATTCACCATGGAAGGGTGTAGCTGAAGAGAACTTACAGCTAAAACAACGCGACCCGTGCAATTTGGCGCAATTATAATCCTGCCTCGAACAACGTCGCGGTCTCCGTATATGGGAATCGATCGGCTCGAGGCCCAACCAGTAGGCTCTGTTCCAACATGCGGCGAATAGAGCAGCACTTCAAGTTCCGGCGAGCTGAATACGAGTAAATGCTCATACACGCAGGGTGGCCGTAGATTTTACCAAAAACTGGAGACACGTAATTGGTTTGGCGTATAGGAGGAAGGCAAATTGTAGAGTTGCGAGTCACTGCGAGTTCCCGCTCCCGTGTTCATACGCCGCCCGCCTACAGACAGTCGGACTTCAATTGGGGCGGGTGAAAGTAAAGTTTCATGGCGCAGCTGTATAATAAGCGATCGCGACCGTGTCACGCAACCGGACTTGAAGAACATCTCAGAGTGTTGATGGTTAACTTGGCGTTTTCAAGGTCAGCCGCAGCTGTGGGCCGGGGATATGCAGCATGTTGAATTATCCATACCTATCAGTTGAATTCGGACTTCCTGTTCAGAGTGAATCTTGCATTGCGAAGTTGACTGAGCTGAAAATGGGAAGAAATTCCACATGAGTGTATATCACAGGATAAGCGCTGACCTGAATCAGACTCGCATCTTCGGTCCGCACCCACCTCGAGCATGGATCGCGAAAAGACGTGTTCTCATTTGTTCTCATCAGCCTGGCCCACGACCCGGCTTGACCCCATTACTCCCAGTTGCGGAGTTTTGTGCCATTTCTGGAACAACACTTGAAAATGTATCGTAAATGTTGTTGCCTCCGTGCGCTGTCTAGGCAGTGTAGTTGGTAGCGGTTGAAACCTGTTGAAACTTGAATGCGCGGAAAGAAGCAAGAAGTGATCGCAGATGACAAAGAAGCATCGGTTGAATTCTTCAGGTTTTCGAGAATCACGCGCCTCGCTGACAAAACAGAAATCTAACCCTGTCGGCTTCTACTAGTAGTACTACTAGCGAGCTTTGGATTGGCTTGGCAGACGGTTTCTCTCTCTTTTCCGATTTTTTTCAACATTAGCTGGCACTAGGAGGTTCAAGCCCGAGACGAGAGATGGAGACTCACTGACTAAGAGTACAGACAAATCGGAGATCGCACACGGAAGAATTACCGACAAAGCTTCGAAATACCTGCCGTAAACGCTCAGAGAACCAGCTAACGTTTTTCACTGGATTAGCTGGGTTTTGACAGCGGAAAGGCCATGGATGATACATTAGTCATCAAACAGAACATGAAGACAAAGACACTACTGAATTCGATGCTTGCTGAGCTTGCTTTCTACTAATCGGACCAAATCTGGGCGCAGGATTCTGGATTGGAGGCCCATCAATATCAGATGTTGGCGCCGCAATTATGTCCTCCCCGTTGTCACTGTGCCGTGTTCCAGAGTTGGGGCTGGAGTCCGCATCATCCTGGTGAACCTTGGACTCGGAAGACAGTGCAAGCTCCTGTGACGAACGAGCAGCTAATTTTACTACCTTGCTGATTCAGCGGCGGGGCATATCGGGAAGTAAATCTAAACTCACCGTGGCCATGGTCCTCGAGCGATTCCAATTCAGCGAGGACGGCCCCTCGGCGCTTCGCACTCCACCGCCACGTGTCGTCCTCGACGAACTTCCGCACTAGTACCAAATCATGCATCATCCGGGCTTTGGCAATCCCATCCGCCTCCGTCTCCGGACACCGGAGTGCGGTCGCGGCCGCGGTCACCAGGGCGGGGAGCTGCGGATGGAACTGATGGAAGTCGGCGATCTTGAGTAGTGCACCAACGCACAGCTCTGCAAGCGCGACGTGATCGCGGAACGCGTCCACGCTCGCGAGGCACACGCGCGCCGCGGTGGAGGCGATGAAGAAGAGAATGGTCGCCCACATGTCGTGCGAGGTAATGGCGATGACGTGCGCATGTGTGGCGCGGAGGACACTGAGAGGAGAGGTCACACGCACAAGCCACCGAATGAGGAGGGTCAGGACTTCCGCATTCTGCGGACTGGGGATGTACGTTAGTGCGGCGATGAATTTGCCAGGGTCAATGGGGCTCGGTGGTGGAGCCTCTGTCTTGACTTGGCCTGTGTTGGGATGGAGATGGGGGGCTGACAGAATCCCATCGACAAGTTCGTCGAGTTCCGACTGGGATGGGAGAGGGTTGGGTAGGGACTTTTCGAGTTTGGTGAAGAGAATTTCGACGACGAAGGACGTGGTTTTGGTGCGAACGTCGTACTCGGGGGAAGGATCCCTGTTCGAGGGCAGGTACTGGTTGTCTATGTATTCCGAGTTTAGGAAAATCACGATCGGTGGGTGATGCTTAGACAGGTTCCCCGCATTCGCTACGATGGCCATGGCATGCATGCATGGCGAATCGAAGAGTTCGACAGACCCGGAATGAGAAAATCGCCGCCCTGCTTCCAGAAGAGCAGGAATAAGTGCGGACATGTCTGCGATAGAGTATGTGATGCGATTCGCTAAGGGGCGTTTCTGGTGAGCTATTCAGATAAATTGTAGAGAAAGGGCTTACACTGCTGTATTCTACTAATTACCTGAATAGCCGTACGATTGCTTCTTGTGCTGGCCTCGGGAGAGAGAAGATGCAGAAATGTGGCTCGTTCTTGATCTAGAAGACCAGTGCTATCGGCCCCGTGTCGGGGCCATACTCCGAACGACTGGATAATATTATACAGCGCTGCGGAGGCTTGATTCAAGGTGTCGTCGTCGTGAGTCGCTTGAACGACATCATGATAAACAGACGAGGCAGTGTCTGACAGAGCGTCCGACAGATAATCCCCATTTCTTGTAGAATAGCGTTTGAGGTGGTCGAGAGTCCAACGGAAAGGCGATCCCGTAGGATTGAGCGCCCGATGGGTGAGACTATAGCATAGCAGGACAGCTACTGCGGAAATAAACAGCAGGGAGACGCCCGATGTGAAAAGAATAGGCTTCGGTGCCGGCTGCAACTGCAGAACGGTAGAAAAAAGCGTGTCAAGAAGGCCTGCTATGAAAAGAAGGACGGGTATCACGAGAAGCTGGGGAAGAAGCTCGATCGTGGGCCCGAGAAATCGTTCTGATGACCCCCAACGAGTTTGAATGTCTATAAGTTTCTCTGAGGCCTTGGCGAATCGCGAATACCCAACCATGTTCAGGTAACCGCGACATGCCACAGCCAGAGCAGCAATAGATAACTGCGAAAATGATGCTGAAACAGTCGCGGACCAGTAATTGAGTTGACATACACTAAGAATGAGAGAAAGAGACCAAAAAGAGTTTAGTCGCACATCCGTAGAGTCTGGGTGGAAAACGACGGGCTGAGCAATATGCAGGTCGGCAGGTTTAGCCCCGCTTATAACAATGATGATCTCCGTCAGATTCGTCAAGAGCTCGTTCGTTCGTACCACGGGATCTTGTTGCAAGGCGGAGAGGGACTGAACAAAAAAGGGATGTAACTATGGCCGAAAACAGACCAAGCTGAGAAGGTGCAGTGAGAAAGCGAACGCAAAACCGACTGAATACGGACAAAGACCAAAAGAGCGTCGAGCCCACTGCGCCATCGATCGACTTTGGGCTGGATTGTTTCCGAAAGCGAGGATCTCAGCAATGCATTCCATGCGCTGCTGCTTGTGGCCGGTTCTTCTGGCATTGGCAGCTGGGAAAGATCTTACACAAGGTACGGGAACGACATTATTAGCTGCGATCGCGACGAGTTATGAAATACACACCTGCAGCTTTCTGTCTCTCGTCTATCCGCCGAAGCACAGAAACCTGCTCCTCCATGAGACTCGCGAGTTTCGAGAAGTACAATCTAATTTTGGCGCCATAAACGACTCAATTGAATATTCGACACAGCGCTAGGACAGAAACTTACGCGTCAGGTGGAAATGCATCCCCTTACGATGAAGTTTGAACATCCGAGATCGATTCAGACACGTAGTGAACGCACCTTTGCCCAGTGGTGTGCATAGATGATGAGGCGCTAGTAAAGAGATGAGTCGGCCGAAAACGTGGGCCGCTGATAGCCGAGATCGTGGGCGAGTGTCGGCGCTGCTGTCCGATGTACATGTCCAATCTTACCCTGAGGTGCAATATACTGAGACGCCTTGAATATGGGTTAATTCGCGCAAAGCGAAGTCCATGCTCATCTGCACACTTCCTCCAAGTTACAGCCCCTTCCCCCAAACGGTTTTTTTTTTGCATAAAATAATAGGCGCATTACTGATGTCCGAGGCTCGGATAATACAAGAGGTGGCGGTGCAGACTCGGCTCGATCCGTCTCTGCCATTTGTTGCAGCTTGCAACTTATTCTATGTTTTCTTGCCAGTGCGTACCTTCTGAGCGATGAAGTGACAGCTATCGCATCGCATCGAATCGAAGCGATTGGCAAGGGATTTTCACTCGTTCGCTGGAGGCTGGGAATAAACCGTCCGATGGCATCGGTCAGTCCACCTGCCAGACAGTGCCACTGTAACAGTCGGATTCTCATACAACCTTATGCCCGACTTCGACGGCCATGAATGCGAACCATTGCATCCCGGCCAACCCAGATATCACTGGAATCGGCGTCCGCACCGCGATCTATGCGCAAAACATCCTTTGCTTCGCGCCCGTGCTCGCTCATCTTGCCGACGGAAAAATCTCTACGGATGAACTCAAAGGCATCCAGGACCAGTCGATTGGGATGCTCGCCGTCGCGTTTGCTATCCTCATCTCTACCGTCGTTGAGGCAAAGGCTAAAGGTGGCCCTCTCATCACCAATTTTCACGCCGCCGTTATTCTAGATCTGAGCTGGATGAACAACACAAGCACGTTCATATGGTTCCTCTTGTACGCTCACCATCGATCTACGGGGGATCTAACGAGCGAAAAATCTGTCATTTCGGCGACCTGGCGTGATTGGATGAAAGCCCTTCTCTCACCTCTTGGTCACCTTGTGGGCACAAAGGAAACGGTCGACGGCGACAGACTGAGCACGGATCACGAAATAAAAAAACAGAAGGCACGTGGTAGCCCGGGATATCAAATTCCTCTGCTGAACATCTTGATACAGGTCTTCGAACGTCTTCAGGACATTATTTTCAGAGCACCTGTTCTCACCCTTGGCTCCCTACACCTCTCGCTCATGGCTGCCATTGGAATCTGGTTCTGGAGCAATCCACTCACCTTCGGACAACACGTTAACTGCGTCCCGTTCCTTTCCATTGTCGGAGGTCCAGTGCGCTTCTCGTCGCCAGCCCTTCGGACATGCTCATTATTGATATATTCTCTGGTCCTCGTTCCCGGTGTAAACCTCGTCCCCCCGTTCTTAATTTTCATCACACTTCATATTCTATACAACAAATCCCGGAAACATCATCCCGTGTTCTGGTCCGCTATCGGGCAGGCTTCACGTTTCATTCAACATACGCTGCTTCGGAGGCAAATCAAGGCCCAAGCTGACGAAGAGTCACAAAGCGAGGGCTCAATCGTCCATGCCGATGGTGATGTCGCCGAGTCTCCAGCCTCCTCCGAGACGCACACCAGTTTTCTTCTGGTTGGGCTAGCGTGTCTCGCGATAATCAACGTGATCTTCCTCATCGACATCGAGCTCAGCCTACTTCACAACGACACCGAATCCGATGAAGATGACGAATGGGGATTTGGGCAGGTTCTCGCACTCCTGCTGCTCGTTGTTCCTCTCAGAGATTTCATCTCTTCGATTATCGAGATTCGCAGGAAGCTCCGCGAGCCTGACAAGTATGCAGAAGAGCGAACAAGTCGCTTCCAGGATGCCTTGCAAAATGCTATCGAGGCCAACCGCGTTGACAGCGGGAGATTCAAGGCACTGATTAAAAATGGTGCTCATCCGGATACCCAAATTGAAGGTTCTGCATCATGTTTCTCTCCATACACCCCCGCAGGTATATTAACGGCAACTTTATATCAGATCCCAAATTCGTCACTCTCTTTCAACTGGCGGCCTATTTGGGAGACATCGATCTGGTGACATTCCTAATTAACAGGGCAGTGGATGTGAATATTCAAGGTGCCATTCTATTTCGCGGAGGGATCCCTGCATTCGCTGAGGATGAAACAGGTGGGGAATATGGAACAGCTGTTGATGCCGCGATAGCAAACAGCAAACGAGAGGTGGTCGAACTATTATTAAGAACCCCGAAGATCAAGATCGATATCGGTGAGTTCCCAAACTCGCTGGTACATAGTGTCGACGCCGACGACCTATTTCAGCACAGAAAATTTGTCCAACATTTGAGATGCTGGCCGGGAAAACTCAATCCATCGAAACAGCGTTTACTGTGTTTCGTAGAGTATCATCAAACTCCAAGGATGCTCGAGCCACGGTCCTTGAAATGACAAAGATTCTACAGAAGGCGAGCGAGAATATGCGCCGTGCCGGTTTGGATGGTCTCTCGCGCCTTGCCGAACTCGGTACGTCATATCACCTCGGTTCCTCACTCGATCTTTTGACCCGGTTTGAAGTTGAGTGGCGCGAAGGCATCAGAAGGGCTATCTCCGTCATAGTTGCAGCTCTCAAGGATCCGGATGCTACTGTTAGCCGAGCTGCTGTGCAGGGCCTCTCGAAACTTGCTAGCATCGGTGATTCGCCCACTGGTTTACTGATTTGTTTACTCAACTGAGTTGAAGCTGAGTGGCACGCCGAGGTCCGGCCCGCGATCCCGGCAATAATTGAAGCCGTGAAAAAGTATTCGAAGCCAATCGTTGGTCGAGCGGCTTTGGAGAGCCTTTCCCAGATCGCCGATATTGGTACGTCACCATTCGTTTACTTGTCGCAATAAGTACATTAACATGACTTGAAGCGGAATTGCGCAGCGAGATTCGACCAGCCATCCCAGGAATAATCGCAGCTCTCAAAGATGCGGAGCTCCGTGATGCTGCCCTCAATAGTCTCTCGCATCTCTCTGCCATTGGTACTGTCTATCGGCTCGTTCATCCCAATCGTTGTGTTGAATCGCGTTTTCAGCGGACTGGCACGAAGAAATCCGTCCAGCCATTCCAACTATCATCAAGGCTCTGAAAGATTCGAAGACGGACGTCCGTGACGCAGCTCTGAATTCTCTCTCACAACTTGGCAAAAATGGTGCGTCGTTAGTGATCTCCTCTTTTCCAAGCCACGATGATCAACTGGATCTCAAGCTGATTGGCACCAGGAGCTGCAGACAGCCATGCCGGGTCTAATCACAGGTCTAAAGGACCCCAATTGGCGTGTTCGCCAGGTTAGTTTGGAAGCTCTCGCGCGCTTTGCCAGCCTTGGTACGTCATGGACTGTTTTACATTTCCGAACATGTCTCGACTCTTTTTGAAGGTGAGTGGCGCGAGGATATTCGGCCGGCTATTCCGGGAATGATTGCGGCTCTCAAGGATATGAAGGCTGGTGTTCGCGACGTTGCTCTGAATACACTCTTCTCCCTGGCCGAAACTGGTGCGTACGTCTCATTTCTTCTCGTCATACTGTCTGAGTCGCGTTGAAGCGGAGTGGCATGACGAGATTCGGTCAGCTATTCCGGCAATGATTGTGGCGCTGAACCATCCCGATTCGTTTGTTCGTCAAGCTGTTTTGGATGGTCTTACTTGCCTTGCTGAACGTGGTACGTAGTATTTTATACTTCTCCTGGATGTAGCCGACCCCTTCAAAGCCGAATGGCGCGAGGAGATCCAACCAGCCCTCCCTGGAATGATTGCGGCTCTCAAAGACACGAAGTCAGTTGTTCGCGATGCTGCGTTGGATAATATTTCAATGCTTGCCAAAATTAGTAAATCACACAATATCATCTTTCATCACAGTTCTAATTATTGAAAGCTGAATGGTACGATGACATTCGATTAGCTATGCCAAGCATAATTGCGGCTCTAACGAATTCGAATCGACCCGCGATTTTCAAATGGATCACACATCTTGCCACCATTGGTACGCTATCATCGCCTTAGTTCATTCATTCATTCAACCTCACTCGAAGCGGAATGGAGGGCGGACATCTGGCCAACCATCCCGCAAATAATATCAACTCTGAAGAATCCCGATAAAGATATGCGGCACGCTGCTCAAACTTGTCTTTCAAATCTGGCTGTAATCAGTACGTCGAGCGCATATTACTTTTCTCAAATGTCTTAGACCGATCCGAAGCTGAATTGCACGACGTGATTCGGCCCGCAATTCTGAGAGCTCTGAATGATTCAGATTTGGGCCCAGCCGTTCGCTTGGCTATTTTGGAATGTCTCTCACCCAATAGTGCGTCCATCGCCCTGCGTCTGCTCGATATCCTCAAGTCAATTTGAAGTTCACTGGCATGAAGAGATTCGACCAATCATCCCGCGAATAATAGCATCTCTCAACGCTTCAGATATCCGACACGCTGCCCGGAGCAGTCTTCTGGCGCTTGCTAAAAGTGGTAGGGTTGTTTTCTCTTCATGGTCCGTATGTTCAACTCGATTCCAAGGCGAGTGGCGCGACGAAATCCGGCCAGTCATTCCGGGCATCATTGCAGTTCTGAAGAGCGCCGATTATGACAGTCATGTTGATTTGGATCGTCTCTCAAGCTTGGCGAGCATGGGTATGTCATAACTTGTTCTGCCTTCTCTTCCTTCTCAATATTCCCAACCACATTTGAAGCGGAGTGGCACCAAGATATCCGGGCTGCCATTCCAGACATGATTGCCGCTTTACACAATCCTGACTGGCTCGATCGCGAAGTTGCTTTGGAAGGCCTCTCATGCCTGGCCGGAATCCGTATGTTGTGATCTCGGCTATTTTGCTCGATATTCACCGCAACTTGAAGCTGAGGTTCGTACGGCCATCCGACCTGCCATCACGGGCATGATTGCAACTTTCGATGACTCGGACGTTCAACATACTGCCCTGACATGTCTGCCAATACTTGCCGAGATTCGTATGTTCTTGTCGTGTTCAGTCGCTCCCAACATTCTCAGTGTTCCCTTCAAGCCGAATGGCGCGAGGAAACACGTCCAATTATCATGAGGATCATAGCGCTTCTGCATGAGCCAGGTGTTCGGGCTGACGCCCTCAATGGTCTTCTATGTCTTGCCAAAAATCGTACGTGTCTCATCCACCCTGTCTGCGGATGCTCAAATCCAGCCGAAGCTGAGTGGCGTGAGGAGATCCGACCAGCCATTCTGGGAATCATTCTAGCTCTGAACGATTCAAATCGGCGTCCAGATGTTGCCACCTTGAAATTTCTTGTCAGCATTGCTAGTATTGGTGCGTCGCGGTATTGGTGTCTCTCAGTATGCTACTTGCTCAGCCCAATTTGAAGCCGATTGGCGGGAGGATGTTCGGGACGCCGTTCCGGGAATAATTTCAGCTATCAGGGATCCCATTTCAGCTGTTCGGCAAGCTGCCCTGGATGGTCTGACCCATGTTGCCAGCTTTGGTGCGTGCTTGCCTTGGTATCCTGTCTAGTACGTTCAACATCACTTGCAAGCCGATCCCAATGCGCACCCTCAGATGGCTGCTGTCGGGTCCAATGTGGAAGATTGTGTGATTAAATCTTTCACCAGAACCTTAGTGGCGCTTGGATATCGATAACACCCCAGGACTGGCACCCGAATCCATTCTATTCTATTACATATACTATCATCTCTATCTTGATCGAAAAACTTCAGCCACTAAACATTTTCCGGGATTGCAGTCGCTGAATTTCCCGTTGCGTAGCGGCCAGTTCTAAAGGCGTTGGATTAGAAGGAAGCATGACGGAATAGAGAATGAACGCATCCCTTCTTGCGAGCTCCGCACTTGGGCAACTGTTCAACAAAGACTGAGAATACCGGACGGGTGATATGAGAATCAAAAGTCTACCTGCTCTCTGGGTTTCCTGCTGGGCAGCCTCTGCTTGGCGTTTCAAAGAATACACCGCTTTCAGATGAAGAAGATGGATCAGGCCCCAGATATCTGACAGAAAATCCCGTTCACCTCCACGCATTTCTTCAAGTTCGGCAGAAGAGCGCTGCTGTGCAGCGTTGAGGGCTAGTGAACTATTCATTCGAGAGACAACCATTTGGCTGGAATATCCTGACCGGCCACTAGTTCTCTTTCTCGCTTCTGGTAGTGGTAAGACACTGATGGGAGTCAACATCACAGAAAGCTCGTAAAGGAGGCGACTTACTCCCGATGACTTCCTTCTCTTTCTGTCGCACTAGAAATCGGATCAGCACGAAACAGAAGTTCTCCGCAACAGAACAGACATTTGGCAAGTTCACGGCTTTTCTGCCGCAAATCTGCGGAAGCAGCATGTCAGTTCCAGCACACTCACGAGCTCAAATGGCTTCACCATGCTTCGACCGTGATTCGGCGTCTTGTGCGCGACGCATTCCATCCAATGCTGAATTCATATCAATGTTCGAAGTATCTCCGCCGGAAAAAAAATTCATGTCTACCTATCTGGGCAGCCAGATACCGTTCTTGTTCGGTCGTTGCTATCAAAAAAGTTAATTATAAGTGGTCTGGGAAATCCTGGTCAGGACTGACGTTGCATTTTATTGATATGACCTGGATATGCATTGGGCGGTTCGTTTGGATT
Organism: Mycena sanguinolenta; assembly: GCA_014462675.1. Taxonomy (NCBI): domain Eukaryota; kingdom Fungi; phylum Basidiomycota; class Agaricomycetes; order Agaricales; family Mycenaceae; genus Mycena; species Mycena sanguinolenta. Next base: position 1,665,814 of record JACAZH010000020.1, read on the forward strand.
TGCGGTAATATATTTATTTGGGGTGGCATGAATGCCAGAGTGGAATTCGTGGGATCGAGTGTGCGTTCCAGAATGCGATCCTCCATATGAAAATTCCGGTGGGGAGTTTGGTTCAATGTATGGACGGTGTGGGGCGGCCCTTTTGGCTGAGGCATGACGTTCGGCGTCCAACATTCGATGCAAGACCTCGGAGACGAGTGCTTCAACGTTCGGCACTGTCCCGGGAACGATTGTCGCAATATTTCTTCGAATCATTTGAACGCGACTGGCGCAGATATTGTCCTTGGTGGTCCAGGTCACTCCCCCTGGATCGACCCACAAGTAAAGATCAGATGATTCCGTACTTCGCGCCCATGGGTGAGGCACAAGAAATTCGCGAAGAGGGACTGTGTCAAGAAGAAGAGCAGTCCATCTTCTCCAGTGACTGGCCCCTACTCCGCGTACGTGATCCCGCTCCCGCCAGTACAGAGCATGGAGTCCGGGGGTGAGGTCCACATACACGTCGCCGGCGTGTCCGAACTCCGGAGGAGGTGGGCCAATCCCTCTGAATTCGAAGAAATGGATGGTACATGTTTGACTGGAGGGATGGAAAGTGTACGGGTGGCCAGCATCTAGTAGGGAAGGGTTGGCGGAGAACGAACGTTTGAATGAGTGCATATCGGTTTGCTGGTCTACTTGCCCTTTGCTTGCTCTCTATAAAGCAAAATCCGCATGTGAAGTACGTGTACACCATCCATCTTGGAGTACCAAGTTTTGCTGCTAGGTTGCGGCTCCCGTGAAATTTGAATTTGAATCCCACGAGCCTGCCTGATCTGAGCTGAGTTGGGGACTCATACACGTAGTTCTTGGGTGATTCGCTGCAATATCCCGAAGAACCGAATCCAATGACCATCACTGATCATGAGCCAACCAAGTGATCATGAGCCGGCCAAGTGATCAGTGAAGGTACAGCTTTCTTGCAAGCTGCGCAGCAGTACCGTGGTGTACTAAGTATATCAAGTCTCCGTCAGTCGTACTCCGGACCAACCCTGACAATTGCTGGGTAGGCGACTATACTCATAATAGATCGTAATTGGCATGAACATCTTTCACTGATTCCCAGGCTGTATCCCGACCACGCGTAGGCTGCTAGGCATGATGTTATGAAGTAAGAACCCGAGAGAAGTAGAGATCTCCTTCATCATTCCTGAACAATAGATTCGAAGTGTCCCGATGTCCATGAATGATGACTGAGAGGGGTGAAACCCAAGGTTCGTATGAAGCTGAAAAAAAAGTTGGTGTACCCCAATAACGCCCCTCCATCTTTTAATACATGTGTTAGAAAATAGTGTCGGGCATGATGTAATGACAGGATAACCCTCTAACTGGAAATCCGAGAACCTACCAACAGCAGAGCAATTTAATATGCGCTTCAAGTTGCTTCCTGGGTGGTGATGCGATAGAGATCTACTCGGTGTCACGCAAAGTGACCGGAATTTCCAGTTTTTGAGCATTCAACCATCCTTTTTCTTGTTCCAATCAACAAAATATTAATCTACAGTGTCCTCTTCCCCAGTTCCACCACTTTGCCTGGTGGTCAGCTTGCACAAATTGAGTGTAATATTAAATTCATAAAATTTCAATATTTCAGCACTGGGGGTAGTATCTGCCATATTCCCCCGAACTTTATGGCTTCATAAATAGTGGTAGACCTATCCAGACATGCACAAATGGTTTCGCAGGTCCAACTATTTTTTGCATGCTTGTACAGATATATTTCCATGAACCAAAATCATCACTTTGCTGAGCAACTGATTTAAACCTAGATATTCGGCATTATAAATACTGAAATCTCTGAATTTGGGTAGTAATCAAGTCGAAGGGGGCCCTCCCGTGACCCTCCTGTAGATATTTCATTGGTAGCTGCAGACTTCTGCAGTGATGCAGTAATTACGGTTACGTTGTGTGATACTGAGTACATGCGAATGGCGAGCTTCGAATGGGTGTCAACCGCAGGTTTAGGAGGGAAGATAATTGGCTCAACGTCATATTTCCTCACGACTTCGAGTAGTGAATAGTACAGGATTGCATTGTGTTACTTGCTGAACATATGAGTAGCTATGAACCTGGAAGCCAGAATTTCCAGCCTGAGGTCTTTGTCTGACCCTTCACCTTCGCCTCGGCTGCTTCCCGCCGCTCTTTCTCTGCCAAAAGCATTTTCTCCGTGATTCCAATTTCTCGCTTCTTCATTTCCTCTTCTGAGAGGAATCCCTTCCCACCGTCGAGTTCTGTATCTATATCCTGCTCAGAGTCATAGACACCGCTCCGGAAGCCCGCTACGCAGCACAATGCTTGCACTTTGGTCAGGTACCACTGCGCATGCCGCATACCATCTCTCCATTCCTTCGGAAGGTATTCGTATCCGCACAAGGCACCCATCAGTGCTCCGGCAACGGCGCCATTTGTGTCTGAATCACCCCCGCACATCACGAGTATTGTCATGGCCGAACGAAATGTCTCCTGGCGTGTGAGAACTTGGCGTAGACACCACAGCGCCGAGCCGAGGCACTTATACACGTATCCCATCGAGCGGTCGCACAGCACGAGAGACGCGAGACTTTCCGCGTATGCGTGGCGTTCGAATTCTGCTCGATCGAGCAGCGAGGCGTATTCGGGTTGCGTGCGCTGCACATACTCCCATGCCCGCTCAATCACGTTGCGGACTTGCGCTGTGTCAGTGATCTCACCGAGGCACAGTGCGCGGACGAGCGCAGAGACTATGGCGACAGAAACGGCGCAGCGTGGATCCGCGTGGGTGACTGCACCCATAAGAATGGCCGCCGCGAAGGTGTCCTCCTCAGTTTTCCGGAGGCATATCACTCCGATGGGCGTAGTACGCATGAGAGAGCCATTTGCGGCGAGCCTGCGTCCATTTTTGTCCCAATAGCTCAGCGCGGTCCCAGCCGGATCCGCAGTGAATGATGACGAAAAGACGACGCTGCCAACAGTTTCTGAAAGAGAAAAGGCCGTTTGCGTTAATGGGATTCGGTAAATATTTCAAACACGTACTTCCCAGGCCCATAGGAAGCCTGTCAAGCACTCGGAGACCTTGTGTGCACCTACATGTCGCTCATGTGAGCACCGAACTTTCCACCCCTGGCGTAACGTTACCATGAATGAAGACGAATTGCGAAATCGTTGGGGGATAATTCTCGCTGCCGCAAGTACGAGAGCATCATCAAAATAGTGTGGTCAGTATCGTCGGTCCATGCTCTCTGAACAATGAGATAAATTCTGTGCTGCAACAAAGGGGGGTCCACTCACACTCTCGAAGCGGCCTAGTAGGATCAAAATTCAGCTCATGCAAGATGTGCGTGGACAGGATACACACATCGATGGCTGTCATTATGTAGTTTTGTCTCTGGCGGTACGAGGGTAAAATTGGGACTTGAGGATCCGTACGCCTCTATGGCTTGGGCTTCGGTCATGAACTCTAACCAGATGGAATGGGACAAGGGGAAACAAAAAATAGGTAGCGAAGATACCCGTATAAATCCCAATAGCATCTCCTAGAGCTGATCCAAAAAGTGCCCCTTCAGCTCTGTCGAGGATCTTCGAATTGTCCATGGTGGTGGTATGAATCAAGGTGTAGCCGCGTCACGTTGGCAGCTCCTTTCCAATAAACGCGATCACGTGACACTGCTGTCACTACGCGTCACCATAACTAGTTACACTAGCCGCGGCCGGCCAGGGCCAACATAGAAAAAGAGAAAGTCTGATAATGGTGTAAATTGTCCAACGACTCCATTGTGAGGACCTTTGCTTCTAATTCAGCTTCTTCTGGAGATACTAAATCCAATAACAGCAATCGTGGCCATCAGAACCACCCGACGATGTCCGTCCAACAGATGGCGGTTGACCGACAACACAAATATCGTGCGATGAAAACCATTAAATGAGAAAAGAGCTCGGAGTAAAATATGGCCAATGCGAGAGAACCTCGCAGAAAACCATAGCATAATGAAAGTCTAAATGCCCGGATACTCGACAAGGTCGGTGTGCGCAGGGAGGGATAAAAAGTCCAAGAGCATCATTGCGTCCTAATTTAGGGTCTGTTAGCCGAGGTCCGGTTAGTGCTTCGCCGGATGGGTCTGCATGGAGGGCCGCAATGTCAATTGTATGCGCGGATGGAATCGCGCATGAACCTACCTCTTCCGAGAAACAATACGCCAGGGTGAATTGCGTAAGCACTATAATTGCACAGAAGTCTGGACTTACCAGGAAGAAACTGCTGCCGAAACGTTTCGGATATTTTATAGCTAGATTCGAGAAAAATCCGCCGACTATTGATTCGCCGCCAAGATTCACCAGAAAGTTTGGTCCACTGCAGGGCGGTAACCAGTGCGGCTACCGACAACATAGATTCCTGGAAAGACAAACATTATTCAAAACTATAGAACATGAGCAAGCAGAGAATCACGCACTACGGTCCCGCTGTAAAACCCGAGTTTGGCACAATTCTCCGTGACGTACAGGAAGGAGATAAATTTCATTGATGTGTGAAAATATTTGAGTGAAACCGATAGGATCCGAGAGCCTTGCAAAATACGCAGAAGGCCGCAAATTAGGCTAAAGGCAGCAGAGAGCGAACTACCGGCTGGATTTCCAGATGCGTGGCCTTGACGAGAAGAGGCTGGGATTCACTGGCAGGCTGCAGCTGATTCAGGCTCAGCGTCAGCGGCCATGCTCTCGAAGTTACACGTGCAGATTGAGCAAAGTGGCGACTCATAGATGGTCGAGACCGATATATCGTAGATTCACTGACAATGAATCGGCAGGAAATTGGGAGTGGAAAGAAAAGTTTCGCTCTTGAGAGTAGGCGTTCCTTCCGACGAGAAATTGGCCTGGGGTCTGTCGAGCCAGCGACTTCAGCGGAGATTGAGCGTGCTTCGCTCGTCCAAGTTTGCACTGGAACTGTCCTGCCAAGTCACATGCGAGAAAGATCGGATCGTTTGAGGTCCAAGCTACCAAAGTGCCATCAAGGGGCCTAAGCGCACAATAACGCGTGCGCGTACACGCTTTGTCAGATCAGGTGGAAGGTGAGGAGACGCAAAGTCTTTCAGGCATTGCCCCAGAGGCCGAGGCGAGTAGACGTAGAGTCCTGGTCCATGTCAAGTCGTTATCCCTCGAATACAGGTTGCGACTCACCGGCATTTCCACAAACATACATGCCCAGCGGACTTTGGGTACTGACGCTTGCATCGCGTCCCGACTGAGGCAGAGTCGATTCCCTCGCGGGTTGGTCGTCCCTCACCCCGTTTGCTACGACGCCGTCTGATGAGCGCACTTTTCTTGACCATGTCAATACCCACGGCGGTGTCCGTATATGAGGGCATTATCACCGTAGAGGGGACTGCGATCAACCATGAAGGTTGGCAGGATGGATGGTCTAGTGCCTAAAATGTATCGGTGTGTACTAATTGAAGCTGGAAGACAGGTAGGTCTTATGGTTACCATGTTCTAGATGACAGTAATCTAACTCCTAATGTGAAGCTCCGGAGAACTGGTGCTGTGGATGGTAATTATTAAATGAGGGCTAACGATTGTTCTCCAGGTCAGGAAAGTTGTAGATTTGATACGGGCTAGTTCACAAGGGTCAATAGCTACATCCGCAGCATACATTTTAGGCCTGGTGTATTGGTTCAACTTACAACATCACACCCTTGCCGCATTTCTATTTTCTCTCCCTTTTCCTCGAGTATATTTTATGAGTTTCCGTTTTGAGTTGAATTCTCAGATAAATGCTTCGCTCTGGATCCGCGGCCTGAATCCAGTGAGAAAGGCAGCGTATGAGATGTCTTCTTCACTTTCTAATTGTAACAATATACAAATCAGACTCACTCGCATTCATATTCCACCAAGACGCCGTATGCAGAAGCGGTGCATTCAATTCGATGTGTTTACATATACTGTCACCATCGGAGAATTTCCTTCTTCTTTATGTCCGTTCCTATCTCTCGACGCCACCGGCGAGCTCGGAGATGGTCTCCAATCGGGAACCAGACTTGACTAGGCTGCGAGGCGGGATTCAAGTATGTGGTAAATCTGTGGCGGGGCGTGAGGGCAGATAAACACGTCGATGTTCCCGCGGTTACACGGAACCGTAAGCACTGATATTTGAACTCGGTGCCGTGCACAGATATGTCGACAGAAGGACTTTATGACATATCCATCGTTGTTCTGGGCTGATACAGATCCGTGTCAGGAAAAATCCGCTGACAAAATGTCCTTGTCTAGTTCACCAATCTTGCTCGACCAGCCGTCGCTACTTGAGCGCTTCAAACCTATCCTTGAGCGTTAATTAACGTGCCAGGAAAAAATTGACGTGACAGCGCGAGTAAGGGTAAGAAGCTCACAATGCGCGTGGAATGCGGTGGGGACGACATAGAGGAGACTCTGATTTTCTTCTTCTTCGTTTGTGGCTTTAATGGTCTGGTCTGGCCGAATTTAATGTATACCGGGGTGACAGCGAGCATCCACTTTGAACACCTCTGACCCAATATGGACTTGATGCGGATTGATTCCCGATGCAGACAGCTTCGGCAGGCGGCGGCACGCGGGTGCGAGTGCTCGCAAGAACTGCGCACGATGCGGTACATCGCGTCGTATTTTTATCTCAACCGCGGATGCGGAACTTCGCGGCCAATCATCGGCGAATTTTCAGGTGACAAGTTACAGCGGCAAGAGGCGGCAAGCAAGTCTCTGAGCACATTTGCCCTTGCAAGCCGGGCCGCCGCACGGAAGGCTCCGTGACGCGCCGCAGCATTTGGCTTGGCACAATTTGGCGGCGCAGTTTGGGCGCAGTCAAAAAAATTTGATTTCAGAAAAAGGGGTGGCTGAGGGTGCAGCATTCTTCAGCAAACATGGAGAGACAAGTCGTGCGCAATTCTTTTCATAAATAAAACTAATGGAAGGATTCAATGTAGGGACGGCCAGGAAGCGGAAGCAGAGAAGCAGAAAACATACAGAGCCGAGCGGACGGTCTAGATATGTTTGTCCGTGCAAATTACGGTAGCTCGGCTATCTTTAACTTGACTGCGATGTACCGCACTCATTTTACAAACAAGACCGAAGAACGTCCTGCGCATGTCCCCACCTTCTCCTTGCGTTCATGGATGTCTCACCACCCCCGGCCCCGCCCAAGAGGAGTACCTGGCGTAGCATTGCCATTGCAGCGACATGCACTGCTGCAATGATAGTGAATGTGTGTACTGTCTCGCGGCGTTTACCAGAAGCGGCGACTGACATTAAGCTGTCACAGAGCTCGAATAATACATCTGTTGCGATTGCTCTACCCACCATCGGCGCCGCCCTCAAAGCGCCCTCCGCCACTCTCCAGTGGCTCGTCTCCGCATACCCCCTCAGCTCCGGCTGCCTCCTGCTCTTTTGCGGGCATCTGGCCGATGTACATGGCCGAAAGCGCGTCTTTGTAGGCGGCAGCGCCATCCTGTTCGCGTTTACGCTCGGCTGCGCATTTGTACGCGACGATATCACGCTTGCAGTGCTACGTGGCTTTCAGGGCATAGGAGGAGCGGCCACGATTCCAGCAGCAGTGCGTACTTTAGTCCGATTTAACTCGAGAGGAGTTAAATAGTCAATTTGGCAGCTGGGGATTCTCGCACATGAGTTCCCACCGTCCTCCGGCCGAGCGCGCGCGGTCGCTTTCTCCTCTTTCTCTGCCGGTGCTCCTCTGGGTGGCGCCCTAGGCATGGTGCTCGGCGGCCTCATTACCGAGCTGTCCAAGTGCGTTCACCATGTCCGCTCGGAATTGAGATCATGCAATAATGTTGTATCTTTACAGATACACTTGGCGCGCACAGTTTATCCTCTCAGCCGCGATTGCATTTGCCACCTTCTTTGTCAGTATCTTCGTTATCCCTCCCGACCCTCCTTTACGTTCTTCCGCACCATTACTTCACTCTCCTCCCGCTCCTACTCCCGCGCCTTCCGCGTCCAATCCCTCGGCCTCTTCAGCCGATCCCCACACATATCCCCCGGAATCCAAACCGGCAGAGGAATCGAACTTTATTCCGCCACTTCGCGATACGCGCACGGATTGGCCAGGAGCATTCCTCTCCGCCGTGGGGCTTATACTCCTTGTCTTTGTGCTCGGACAAGGCTCCGGCCCCGGCTTGCCACCGCCGCGAATGAGCATGGGCACGAACCAGTCCTTCATTGTCGTCCACCCGCCGATTCCAAATCTAATTGCCGAAGGGCGGAATTTGTTCCCGAGGCAACTTCCTCCAGAGTCAAATCCCGTGTCACTATTTGATCTCGACGACTTGATACCTGTTGAAACTGGGTACGGACAGGAAGACGAAGGTCAGAGATACTTTGGTTCGGACTGCTTATCCGCATCTGCCGCCGGACGAAACGAAACCACACCACCGCGAGCATCCACACCACCACGGCCATCCCCATCATCATCCGCCTCCGCCCCCGCCACGTGGTTTTTTGGCTTGGTTGTTTGGCGCACGGCCGCCACCGCCACCGCACCATGGTCCTCCCCATCGTCACTTCACACCAGAAGATTCGTTTGAGTTTGACGGAGTTGGCGTCGACACCAACTTGGAGGAATGGGAAGAGGATATGGATAAGGGCCCTCATCGTCGTCCGCACCCGCATCCCCCGCACCCACACGATCATCATCATGAACACGGTCCACATCCCCACCACGGCGACGGTGGCCCACATCTGCATCACGGCCCTCCCTCACACCACGGCCCGCACCCGCCTCATGGTCCACATCCGCCACATGGTCCCCACCCGCGCCGTCCACACAGTCTCTTCGCCATAGTCGACTGGCTAACGGGCCGGGGCCCCCCACATCCGCCTAGGCCTCGCGGGCCCGGTGGCCCCCCTGGACCTGGGAACAAGGGACCTCCGAATCATGGCCGGCAGGCGTGGGGTATGGCTTGTACGTCGTTTTTTATTTATTTCCTGTTTCCACATCCGCAAACTATTTACTGATCTCCTTCTCAGATATCGTGTCCCTCCTCGTTCTCTCCCTCGTGCTGCTTGCCCTCTTCGCGCTCTGGGAATTGCACCTCGAACGCGTGCACTCGCGCCTGCCTGGCGGCGCGCTTTACGACCCCGCCCTCCATTCCGATGGACAAGATGCCTCGGATGCCACCGCCCAGGCAGACAACCCCCGGCGCTCTTCTGCATCCTCCGCGCCTTCTACCACCTTGGCCGGGCCTGCCATGCGCTCGGATCCCAGCAATAAATCTCGTGCCCGCACCTCTCCTCGCTTCCTCCCTCGCGCCGTGGCAGACAATCGCTACGTGAAGGCTGCGCTCGCATATGCGCCACCGCCCCTCCTCCCGCCCTCATTGTTCACGCGTAGGCGTGGGCGCGTGGGGGTCATATATGGCATTGCGTTGTTGCAGTTCGGGGGGTTCATGATATGGGCGTTCTGGGTGCAGGTGGGTGCCATTTTTCTATCCAGAATCACGGCGGCCGCTGTCTTCATTTTGATTGTTCCTTGAGTTGATTCGATGTTGATATTGTTTCATCTAGCTATATTATCAAGTCTACATCGGCTACTCGCCGGTACGGACCGTTGTTCGTCTCATACCCATGTTTGTTACCGGGATGATATGCAATGTCGTCGTCGCACTCCTAGTCGGGCGCGTTCCGACTCTGTGGCTTCTCGGTGAGTTTTATGTTGTTTTCTTCATCCTAACTGTGTATTAAATGAGTTCGACTTAACAGCAACCGGCACTCTCACCACAACAGTCGCTCCTTTGCTCTTCGCGCTAATCATTCCATCAGCACCATACTGGGCCTTTGGCTTCCCCGCCGCAATCTGCAGCGTCGTCGGCGCAGACTTTTTTGTTTGCATCCGGGACCATGTTCGTCGCTGACTCCGTGGCCCCGGGCGAGCAAAGCGTCGCAGGCGGTGTGTTCCAAACTATGACTCAAGTGCGTTGTGTCATGTTTCTCCTGTTCACCTCGCTGAATAATGACCCATATATTCAGCTTGGCACGTCTTTCGGTGTCACAGCGTCAACGATCCTGTTTAATCATATTCAACAACAAAACGGCCCGAACAAGGACGCCTTGAATGCGTACCATGCAGCGATGTGGATGGGCGTAGGGTTCGGCGGCGTCGGTATGTGAGGTTCCTGACTGCCGAGCCATGGGCTCTAATCTTTCCATACAGCAACACTCTTTGCGCTCGCTGCTTTCCGTGGTGTTGGCATTCCTGGACGACCGGAATCGCCTGCAGACGGTCCTGAAAAGACGCAAACGTGAATGGACAGGGAGGACAGGGAGAAATGTACGATATGTGGCATCTATTTATTAGTACCTAGTTCTCATATGCCTAAACAATTGATTAATATTTTTGACCCCAATGTCTGTGATTCAGGTGAGTTGGTGATGCGGGAGGTACCTTATCTTGACTTGGTTATCACCACCCATACGACAAGAAAATCCCGTTTGTACTACAGCTTCGTTCCAAGTGAGTGATTGCGGCGATGAGCTGAATGACATGGTCTCGACGAGTTCGAATTAATTCACTCCGCCGACGACCGTCAATCGAGGGCAATTCCTGTCGGATGCGTCAAAGCAGGACTTGTGTGGCAAGGGCGCGATCGTGAGGGGAAAGTGGGGCTTTGCGGGCACTTCACTTGGCGACAGCACCAAAATCCGTGTTTAGCAGAGAAAAGCGAAAGTACCTCAGCTGGAATGAAATCTGGAACAAAATCATCGATGGCTTTCTTCTTCACGCAACAAAGAAGAAATGTGCAAATGTACAATCCAATGACGACTCGAGAACGGGGCTAGCTTGATTGTTCGTGGTGGATGATTTGCGAGCATATATGAAAGACAGCCTGAGCGACCGAATTATGTTGTGGTGAAACGATGGGATGCGTGGATCGATATCTGGCAGAACGAAGTCCCTGCGTTAGAGGTATCGGCGTACTGGAGCCGCGCGCGAATTAGATTTCAATCGACTGCGATGAGAGATTGCCAGCGGGCGACTTTGATAATGCCATCCGAATGGGGACGCCAAAAATGTGGTCAGAGGGCCGTAACCCAAGGAACCCAAGTCTATGGTGTCGAATTTACTATCTGGAATGCCAATTGCTAGCCGAGTCCGAGTGGCAGCCGTGAAACCTGGTCCTGCACCAAGGCAAACGCTCGATGTTCGCATGCGAGCGGGAATTGGGAGATGGTGGGACGGGTTCATTTTGCCTCGCATGAAACAGAGGGAATGGGGAGCTAGTTAAGGTGGGCGAGCCGGGCGAGAAGTCGGGGCTGACGGAAGTTTGCGTCGAGCGGCAATCAATCTTCGACGCCCACGCTTGGCCAAACAAATACCTTTCCACTGGACCACAAACTTCACGGATCACCCGATTCGAGCAGAGGACGCGTCTGTTCGCATCATTTTTCCTTTTCACCTGGTATTGCCTTCGTAATTCTGGCTGGAAAGGGGTTCACGAACTTATCCTGTGGGTCCCTGCCAGCTGGCATCCAGCCGCTCGTACCCACTGTTACACTGAGCTAGCTGATACGAGGTGGTTTTATATTATCTTCAGTGCAATACTCTTGCGTTCTGTGCAAGTTCTGGGATTCTTCTTTTGGCCATGCTCTTCCATGTCTACTGTTCCATGAACGTGATACAGTCTACGCGCTTTCAATATTCTCCACTTGGAGAACCTGGCCACCGTCGTCGCAGGAAACTCGAGATCTGAAGAATCCTCGGGTACTCGACCCTTTCACTCTATCAGGCTTACTATCCGGTGGTTTCTTTTCCCGCTGCTCGTGCCCACAGGAGTTGCTTCGCCCTACGGCGTCAGATCCTCATCCACGGGTCAGCATTCTATCTGTCTCGTCGACGGCCTACGTGCCTGAGCCAAACGTGGCGAAATAACCTTTTCGCGCCCGAACACTAATGGCACCTAGTCCTTTTCTCGGTTCCATATCTTTAGCGTGGGCACAGCGATGTACATATCCGCCAATTACCGGCTAGGGCTAGGGCTCCGCTGTCTGTGACGATTATCCAGATCGCTTGGAAATCGGAAAAGGGCCATGCGACCAGCTCCGTCAGGTACACAGCAAAGCAAGCGCAGTTTCGTATAAATACCGTGCTGTAGCTGCACTCCCTCCCTCATTCACCACACCGCGAAATCTCTGCAGATTCACCATCGACTATGATCACCTCGTTACTCGCTACCTTCACTATCTGTGTCCTGCTGGCCGCCAATGCCGCCCCGCTCGTAAGTAGCATCCATAGCGCGCATCTTAACGTCTAAATTGACCGCGGGATGCAGGGCAAGCGCGGCTCCGTGGGGTACAATGCCAGCGATAAACCCATACACACTTTTGCAGTCCGTTTTCGCTTGTGCAAAAAACATTCCCAACGCTCATCTCTCGGTGCTCAGGAAGCGACTTTGTCGCCGTCCCAGGCGGCCTTTTACGTCGAAATGACACTAGTGCAGCCAACGCCACTACCTTGGAGCGCTCCGCGGGCAACAGAACAAACGACTTCACGCAATCCAGATGCCCCTGGATGGAGAGCTGTTCCCGCGTCTTCAATTTTGGAACGCGGGGGTGAAACCTACCCCGCCGCCGTGGACGCGCAAGTTGGAGTCTGTCGCGTCGCGTGCCCATACAGAAACGCACAGTTCAGTGGTGGAAGCCGATGCCCCCGGGGGAAAAAGCGCGCAACCGACGGCGACGGCGATCCCACCCTCTCGCTATCATGATCTGCATCGTTCGTTGACCTACATACGGAACGAACTCGGAATAACTCCTTGGCTCTGCTTTATCCACTTATTCCTTTATAACTATCTCCTCATAAGGGTTCATCTTTATTTTTGATCCTTTCTTGGACAGTTTTCCCCGTATCTGACTGACTACAATCCCATGTAATAGTCTATAATATTTTCCTTGGTAGTGACATCTATGTCTGTATAGAGCAATGAATTCGCGCCTTTGCATGACGGCGATTGAGATCTCATACCCATGTGACTAAAGATTCAATATCCATGAGTTCAAATGGGTGTACAGACAGTAATCAATATCAGGGTCCGGGTCAACCTCATATTGCTCATGTTCGTCTTCACTAAGTCACAACTTGTACGGCATACGAAACGAAACCAGGATCCACCGCTCCGTTTCTGAAGGACAAGTCATGGTCGTTTGAATGACAAGCGGCCGATTTTTGGCGAGAGTCGCTACCGTACCAACTGTTGAATCGCTCAGCGCTCTGCCGATCGATGCCCCAGTTTGGCTGCGAATCAGGAACGTCTAAAGTTATCGAAGGAGTAACGGCAGCAGCCCAAACGTATCATAAGAGCATGATGAGCGACACTGAAAGAACCAAAATGGCATTTGATAGGTATTCGTCTCTCAATTCAGAGGTCGGCAGGTCTGAACAAAATGATCCGCCTCCGACGGGCCGACGGGAAGCCGATTAGCTCATACCCCCGGATCGAGTTGACAGTGATGAGCTCAGCGGAGTTCGAATCACGAACAAATTCGTAAGAGCAAGTCATGTTTCAAGAAGTAGGCAACATACGGTGTTCCGATAGATTTGCTATCTTTTTCTTGTGATGGAAAATGATGATTATGTCGTATATCTGCTTGAACCCGAGTAGGTAATATGCCCGCCAGTAGACGTTGGCGTGCAGAGCTGGACATCGAAAGATATTGAACAATGGCCGGAATGATAAGATACTGGTCCACTGGTCATCGCTAGAGTACACAGTAGCTCGGGACTTCTTTCCTTATTTACTATTCGATTTCAGTATAAATCCCGAGAACACAGACACGTTCATTAGGTATCTATGCTATGCCAAATCAATCTCGTCCATGTATCAATGAATGCATCCTTCCCTCACAATTAGGTAAGGGTTTTCCATTGTGACGCGACGTACTTATAAGTAATGCCGAATAGGAGCGTTGGATATATATGCTTCAGTTCAGTGCAGGTGAATCCGTGGCAGCCCAAGGTATGTCTGCTAGACTGACGTATTTTATTCGTGAATATTCTGAGATGATTCTCACCGATAATCTCAAAAAGTCTCAAGTCACATTAGTCACACTTGCACAGTTCAGCATCCTCGCGAGTACTCAGTTAGTCCCTTCAATTGATTTTTTATGCGCATATGTGTGCCTACTGAAGTGATTATAATGAAGAATTTCCGACAGAGTTGTGAGAGTTCAACAGGTCGTCCTGCAGTTCCGATGCCCTGACACGGCCTTGTGTTGAATTCTCGACAGACTTTCCGATCCTCCACTGTTGAAATGCGCCTTACGACTAGCGTTCAATCTGTCCAAGTCGTGTTGCCGGCAGCCTCGCGAGTCTCATCGCGCGATACCCCAAATGTACGAGCCGGCGAGGCTTCACAGTTCCTAAACACAATCAGCAATCGTGGATGCTCATTGTACATGTGAAGCATAGAGTTGCCACAAGAGCATAAGGTTCCAACACGACTGTCCAAGGAACCATTTCTCTTGCTGACGAGTCATTTTGTGCTTTTCACGCGCGTTCATGAGGAGTCAGTGTTTGACTTCACAAGTTATATTACAAGGAATGAATACACCGCAATCCCTTAAATAACCCAGCAGTTCGAATCTGATGTTTCGACCTTGGCTACTGGATGTATGATCTCCTGATCTCGGTTATCAACTGCAATGGTTTCGTGAACATGCAGAATTCGGAGAGTGCCCGCATCCGACGAGCCGTCTGCAGCGCCAGATGTTTCGACCAAGTCGACCGTGTATGGCGAATCTTCGGCAGCAAGACTAATATCTTCCCGGGAATTCAGCGTCCACATCGCGGACCATGCGTATAGCTGAGGGAGGATCGTGATTGTGATGAATTCGATCATCATCGGCACCGGGGCGAAAAAGTCTACGCGCATAGACGCGATGAAGGTTACTAGAGCGCAGATCGCACATGGCCCCGCGGACTGAGATTCTATAGTTAACGGATGGTTGCTGTTCGCAGCACAGACTTCTACTTGCCTGTACTGTCAGCCTGAATAGGAGGTTGAGGATGGTTGCCGTCGGGCCACGCGAAAGAGTGGACTCCTTTGAGCGCTAGCGGACACAAATTTAAACTGGTTGTTCGTCGCAGAGGTGAAGACGTACTAGTAACCAGAATAGCATGTTCCCGGTCAAAAAAAAATCTCCTCCCAACACCACTCCCAGATGCATTGTCACTGCCATCATTACTGGGTGAGAACCTCCGCCGGAGTGTCAGATATTGAAATGCGTACTCCAGCTAATTGATGGGAAGTCATTCGTTAGAATGAAGAA
Source organism: Mycena sanguinolenta (assembly GCA_014462675.1). Classification (NCBI taxonomy): domain Eukaryota; kingdom Fungi; phylum Basidiomycota; class Agaricomycetes; order Agaricales; family Mycenaceae; genus Mycena; species Mycena sanguinolenta. Next base: position 1,681,129 of record JACAZH010000020.1, read on the forward strand.
GGTCTGTTGTTGCTCCATTCAACATCATTTTGTGTGCAATTGGAGAGCTCATACTGCGAGAAAAGACGCGACGAGTCCGAACGTGAAGACCACGGCGCAGGTAATGACGATATATGGCTTCCGGCATAGTATCTACGCAGTTACCAAAGCGTCAGACTCTGCAAAATGACCAATGAAACACTCACCCAAAGACGATAACAATAAAACATCTGGACATAGAATGCGATGATGCCTTCGAGTGGTATAGTAAGTTTGGTGACCCAATTTGTCTCCCACAATTTCGATGCCGCGTCCAGATTGCCAAATAATGTCACATTCTGTATCCACATAATCGCTCTAAGAAGCAGGTCACAGCTGGGTTTTTGAGAACGCAGAAGATACTCACAAGGATTGCACGGCGTTCAATGTGGTCATGAGTGCGAGCCCCCCAACATAGAATTTCAACTTCATCGAATCACACTTCCTCATATTTATGTAGTGGTCGAACTGCGTACAAAGGACACCCTGAAGGAAGAGGGACGAGCATATTGCAATATCCTGTGGGTAACATGTCAGCCGCTAATGCGATGGAGTGACAATCTCGCGCACCCATCCACACAGGATATACATCCTCTCTCGAGGCGAAAGTTGAGAAGAAGTCATAGTGTCTGTGCGTTGTATGAGTCGCGCCTGTAATGGATTATGTAGATGTTCAACTGACTCAGGGGAAGAAACCGGGAAGGTCAAACAAAATCCCGTCGATCAATGGAATGGAGGGATCGGCAACCTCCGGCTCTGGATTTTGAGTCGTTCTCGGCCCTGTGTCAGTGGGAATTCTCCGCCCGCGTGCGATCCTGAGGCTGCCATTAATCTCCAGTCTGAATGTGAAGAAAATATGTGTGATTTATTTCAGCGGACAGGCGTAATTCGTTCCGGTCACGGGGGCTTGGCTGCCGGTGTGGGGCCCGACCGGCCTGGCGGCTTGAGGATCGTCCTCTTTATGTTGTACACAGGATGGGCGCTACGCCTATTGGACAGCTGTCCAAAAGATGGTTATTCTGATTCTGCCCTCGGTTGGCACCGAGGAACCGTCCATATAAACACTGGCACGCCACGAAAGAAACGACAAGGATAAAATATGCATACAAATGTGGCATATTGATCCCTTTGAATCGCTCTGTCAGTGCTGTCACTCTCAATGCGTCCTCCATTCCGAAAAGAGGAAGGCTTACAATGACGAACTGAATTTACGAACTGGCTTGGCACGGCACTTGGCAGTCGGCTTAGCGAGGCACAATCATTGCGCCGACTGTGATACGACATGTTGAGCGCGACAGACCATGTCCGGCTTTGGCACCAAAAAGAAACATTGAACGGACAATCTAGGAATGTATATGGGTCGGAAAGTGAACGAAATGGCGGGAGAGAAATAACGGAGGGCCACAAGTACATAATGTAAGTCAGCAGCCCACTCTGAATATAGAAAGGCGCTTGAATGGCTCGAAACGAATTCTGGACCCACAGTTGAAGATCTTGTAAGTTGAACTCATCAGAATGAGACACATTATCGTCATATTCACCAAAGTTTGAGTTCGATCAACGCAATGGATGAGTGACTTGAGTCTTATTTCGACGCGGCGGAGATTAAGTAGAGGGGTGGCTGAATGTCTTGCGTGAGGGCTGGGACTGGTTGGGAAGCCATCCATAAATCCGTAAAGCGGGGCGGCGGCGTGAGAGGCAGGAAGCGGGGACCGCTGCGACGCCACGCGGGAGAAAGCGAGTTGTTGATGTTTATTGACGTGCGGATCAACGTCAAACGCTCGTCTCCGCTCTTCCCATCACTCAGCCTTTTGCCAACCACTTCGTCGGCCGAGGATTGCTTCCACGGGCTCTGAGTAAATCCAGACTCTTTTCCACTGCGGGCGGCCCGCGTCCTTTGACTTTCCAAAACGTTGAGATGCTCTCCCTCCCGCTGCCGAAGCTTCGCACATTAATTTCAAATGCACAACGGGCCTGGTCCCTGGTCCCTGGGCCGTCGATACCTGTGGATACGGCGCCCGCTGGCAGCGGCGGCCTTTATCTCTGAATCTTCCGATGGTAGCCGGACTCTGTGCCCAGCACCTACGGTATAATACCTGGTGATCTCGAGGCGAACCGTTCGTGTACGCTCAAATCTGCTGTCTCATTCGACGTCTTCGCTCAGAAGAGCCATCATGCACGATCAAGCAGAGCTCATAAAAAATTGTGTTTAGATGCTGTTCGTCCGTCCTCCCATCCAACGAAGGATATGAGCATTAAGGAATTCTATCATATATGTCTCCACTTTTGGCTCGAAGTTTCTGGTTTGACTCATTCGTTCAGCTCGTTGTTGATATTGTCGTTGATCATTGACAATGTGCACGTTAGTCTTTGGAATTGGCAGTATCTTCACTAACCAGCTTCAACTCAAGTCGTATTGTACGTCTGCGAGCTCGGGCGGTCCTCGGTCTACTTCACTCGTCCTTCTTGTCACTGGCTCCACAAGTTCGGTGTTTGTTCTCTGTCATGGAAGACACCCTCTGTGTCTTCACCATAAATATTAGCGTGTGCTTTAAGGCCACTGGAGAAATGCATATTTTTTCGCCGCACCGGTCGCCGTCCGGATCTTTACAACATATATCTCATCTCGGCCATGATAACTCAGGGCTTCTTCGGGAATATATTTTACCCGTTGCAAGTCCTTTTTTTCGCTACAGCTGCCTCTGAGTATTGATTGGTCAAATTATAAAACTAGAAATTTGCGCGCTGAACGCGTCCGCCAGTCTTGTCGCCTGGTCTGGGATCCAGATAGCCACGGCGGCCGTAAGCACCATGTGCTGTGCGATTGTCGCGGAGCTGTCCGAGGAGTCGTTCAATTTGATGACCTTGGGACGGTGTCAATATTGAACCTAAATGCTCTGTACTTTATGCGTTGAACACTTTTGAATCGGCTGTGAAACCGCCGAAAGTGATGGATTGATGCCGGTTGATGCGAAAGTCTCTTTCGACTCAGCCGAATGATTCGGCTGATGAGACTTGGCCCGAGTCACACTTCCGCTGTTCAATATACGCAGCAGTGGAAGCGGCAGTGATCGGCACTATTCGGCACCGGCTACCAACCGAAATTCCAGGTGGAATCCAGTGTTTTTCGATGCATTCCACTGATATTCAACCCTAGTGCAGCCTAACCACCGGAACTCATCAAATATCCCACCAGTTTTTACCTTGGCTAGTAGCCCTCACTGCAGCTACCGCTCCGCCGATATTGAAATATATCCAGAAATTGTAATGACACACTGCATTGGATCAAGTTGAAACGAATGGAAGTGGAAGGTCGAGACCACCACATCCGATCCAAATGGAGCCAACTACTAGGGGTCAATTCAAGCTGTCAGTATGCCCTTTCTAGATCGTTGGCGGTGGTGAAATGGAGGAAAGGTCTACCCTCAACCAAGAATTGACGGCAGTGTCCCTGGATGCATCGATATCGTTATTCCATTTCAAGGTCTTATAAGGATCTTGCTCATATCCAGTCCCCAGTTCATAGCTGACGTCATAGAAATATAATATGATATTGATATTTCGACTAGAACACCCTGGTGGCGTTGGTCCCTCGGAGTCCAGCGCTTCAAAAAAAAATCGACCTTATGCCTCGGTGTTTTCAATAGTGGCGTCCGAATTTTAGTTACCCGGTTTAGCATTGCATCTTCAGACTACTGCAGTTTCGGTGCTGTGAGTGGTGCGAGCAATACGATAGGATGGCGTCACGGATCAATTCTACATAGAGAAAGAGGGCAATCGCCGAACAATTAGTGCCATCTGTCAAGAACAATATATTGGTACCTGTGGTCGAAGAAGAATATGGTACGTAAAAGGGACACGCTGCACTAGTTGCGTCGCCCATTCATCCCATAAGTATTTAACATTGGACAAAGCACGGCAGGATTGCAACTTGTCGTGTTCTGGGCTTGCGGTCGACAGTCAGGTTGCTTGATAACGAGATCGTCTAGCTCCGACAGGTGTGCGCCGGACACACAGAACCACGTACGTTGAAGCACTCGCGTAAAAGGAAGTGACAGCCACTTTCGTTTGGAATTAAATGACAAGACAACAACGATAATTGGTGCTAACCACCTTGGATCATCTCGTAAATCCTCGCAATTTTCCGGTTGTTTTAATCAATCCGCCCATCATAGCGCACCTAGGACTCGCCCTGTTCTCAGCCTTCATTCCCAGGCCCCGTCCTTTATGGCCAGTCTGTCCTTGCCTGCAGCAGAACTAGTTGCGCATACGGTTGGCGGCGTGCTGTATGGCATTTATCTGGTCACACTGGGGATCGCTGGACGAAAAATACTATTTTCCCGGGGGTGGAAACGACGCACCGCGACCAACTGGATAAACGTTGTGGTCTTGGTTGTGCTGTTTACAAATGGAACCTTGAATTTCGTCGTCTCTACGATTGAAGTTATCCAAGCGTTTGTGTTGTACACAGGGCCAGGCGGCGCCGCAGAATTTTTTGCGCATGGATCAGGCTGGCAAACTCTAACCAAGGTCCGTTGTTCACCTGATTAATCTGTGCTCTCATTCATTTCACATCCGGCGGGCAGTCTTTCACTGTCCCGTTTCAATCGCTCGTCGGTGATGGTATCTTGGTACGGGCTCTGCCATCAATAGCAATTGAATTTTTCACCGTTTTGGCGCATAGATCTACCGTTGTTGGGTTATCTGGAATAATTCATGGATTATAATCGTAATCCCGCTGCTCATCTGGCTCGCCAACATAGCTTGCGCTGCACGGCTTCTGGATCTTCTCACAAAAGCCACCCTACAGCTGGTGATTTCCAGCCCGATTCAGCCATGGGGCCAGGCTTTTTGGTCAATGACGATCTGCATTAGCGTTATGGCTACATGTATGTGCCTTGATTCATTCTTATACGGGAAACTTAATTCAATCTCCATAGCACTCATTGTCGTGCGCATTTGGAGAGTGGAACGAAAGCGAAGAAAGCACCAGAGATCTCATATCAACTCAATCAAAATTGTGGACCAGCGTTCGAACGCATTAGGCCACGCAATGCGAAACATAATTGAATCCGGGATGATCTACACCGTGGTTTCGATTTTCACCCTCGTCACTTACACGATGCAGAGTACCCTGCATTACCCTGTTTCCAGTATGGTGGGCAAAACGTCAACGAATCTCCAACGAATGTCTCATCCGTTTTTTCAGGAGCTTCATAGCGTTGGAATCACATTCAACTTGATTCTGATTCGGGGCTCTCGAACGGCTCGATCTCATCAGGACGTTTCGGTATTTTCGGCGGTGCAATTACAATTCACTCAAGCCGAAACTCAGACTCATGCATCCGGAGAGAATACCGCCACCGCAATACACGATAGCGAGGCGTCTTTGCATGATTCCCGTCCTGGCAAGGGGGTCGAGTTTGCGTCAGTTTGAAGTAGTTTGATATTGTGATCGTTTGTAATATAATCATAGTACTATTTGGAAGCCCTAGAATGTACTTGGTTTTGGATGATCTTGGTGGCTCTCGTGAAGCATACCGAATTTTACTCTTAGTCAACTTGCAGTGTACAGCACTGGAAGGCCGAAGAGCTCCTGGCGAGCGTCGGCAAAGCCTCTTTTTTCCCACTGTCTGGTGACGGCGACATTTTGTTGAGTTTCTGGGACCTCGTGAGGTACGATCGTTGGTCACAGAGTGAGATCTATGTGACGACGGGTTGCCTGATGTGCGAGGATCCCCCTTTCTCCTTCGGATCACCATGCAGGCGCCCCGAGGTTTTCTGTGGCCTGTTTTTCACTCTCCCACTTCTGCATCATCTTTCATTTCACCCCCAAGTCACGCATCTGCACATCCTGCGCAATTCATGCACCTGCACACTCATGCTTTTCACGCGAGTAACGACGCACCCGCGCAATCAGCGCAATCCAAGCGAATGACGCACCCCGCGCACTCAGTGCTTTTCATGCGAATAGCCCATTCAGCGAAATCCAAGCGAATAACGCACCCACATACCAGATGCTTTTCACGCGACACCTCACGCGAATAACGCACCAGCGCGAATAGCACACCCACGGCAAACCAGCGGCCCCACAACCCAATCCTATGACATCCAGTCATTCATGCCTCCTGGTTTTCTCAATGCAGATAACAAATTCACTCAGCAATTCCTGTTTGCGACGGATCAAGACTGTCTAGTGCGTCAGTTTTTTCACTGGTTGTCCTGAATGTATTTTTTACAGTCTCATTAGGTTCCCTCGCTGTCCATCGGCACCTAGGCACTGGGGGGCGCGGCTTCCGGGGACTTTTGACAGCACCCCTGCTGCGTCGCTGGCGCTCCTAAAGTCTGGGGATCGGTGACGCCGTCACTCACAGTCCCTCGGCCTTGGTGAAGACATCCGTCGGGTTATCCTGCTGCCCCCGAAGTAATTCGCACATCACCTAGAAGGAATCCAATATTAGTAAGCGATCGATCGCCGATCAAGCGTTGCTGATCCGTTCCATTGTCACATGTAACGCGCCGACCGTGACGGGGGCACCGACCCACCACCTCCGCGGCGGGACTCTCCTGGTTCCTTTTTCGAGATTCTGGAACTCATTTGGTGATGTCTGCACTTCTTTTTGTGTGGCGATTATCCGAGCCCGGCTGCTGCCAGCGAGCAGCAAGGCAAGGTCAAGGCAGGCCGAGCACAAGAACAATCTTTGAAATTTTCATTGGGTGCCCTTCGCCGTCTCCAAATTTATCTTGCAGTGTATCGGAGACAGTGCACTAGCTGGTCTTAGCAGCTAATCAGCTACCATCCAGACTCGTCTGTACCATTTCGCTCAATTCGTATGTCACGGGTCACGGAGGACATATACGAATGCGCAAAACAAGACGCGAAATGCGCCAAAATGCGTCAAAAAATCATTTTCGCTCCAAAGCGATGTGCGAGCTGAAAAGCCTGAAATTGCGATATTTTTGAGGTGAGCAAAGCTGGTTCGTGCACTCCAGAACATGCCTCTCGACTCGTTTATGGCTCGGGGATCTGGGACGGGCGTCGGAAATGCAGGAGGTGAGACTATCGAACCTGTTTTCGCCCCTGAGCACACTCAAATGTTGCTGTATTCATTTCTGGAATGCTTCAAAACTATGGGAGATGTCTCAATGCATTTATGAATTTCTTTCAGGTGTCAGGCCTGCCCAGCTCATTTACGAATTCCAAAGTTCGTACTTGCCTGTTACGGGTCAGCGCCGGAGAATTGAGCGAAATGGTACAGTCGTCCAAACATGAATTTTGCGCCAATTTTGCGCTCTGGAGACCACTTTTTGTTCGATCTTCATTCGAGAATCAACAATGAAGGCAACCACAAAATGGGTGCAATAGTTGCTTCTTGTTGTTCAACTCTGACGAAGTGTCGTCGTTATGTCCAGGGTGTCCAACCTATTGCATGTTTGGTGTCTTTTATCCCAGTCGACATTCACTACTGGAGCCAAGGAACCAACTTTTACTGTGACTCTTGGTTGACAGACTCTCACGTATGCCGCACGCCATGTTTTTCAAGCGAGACAAGCCGTTCCGGGGACGATTTTCACGGACCTGTGCTGAACGACGCTGCCCATGTTTCTCCCCTCATGAAATTACCATAGCTCGCTGCATTGGGACCTGGAGAAGACTTGGCTTTCCACTTGACCAAGCCAATCCTAATAGGCTGCATGCCAAGACATATCACCTCGAAATTTGCGATTTGCCCGAGAGCCCCGTTTGTCAAGGTTTCTCTTGACGGCTGCAGTTTAGGTGCGGCACAAACCATTCTGTCCAGTGTGGAATGGACGCTCGAAATGATGGTTGTCTACTCGACCGCTCACACCGCCGCACTCTCCGACGCCTATTTATCAAAGAAGTTGACTGGTCTTGCGCCACCCAGTGCGTGTGTCGCTGACCATCACGGGCTCGTGTCAATCTGGCCGAAAATGGTTTAACAACGGCGCTACAACGGTTCCAAGCGAATCTCGGCTACAGTGTGCGGAAGCAATGCCAGAACAGAATGTACTTGCATTCGACTTAAAGCCAGATGCGCTTGCGGTAACGCTATCTCTTACTGTTCTGACTGCTACTGCCTTGGGTACCCCGCTGGGTTGACGATGACATTGGATAGCTTGGCTCTGACTTACGGGCCTCTTCTGTTCGGGGGCGCAGTAGCTCTCATGTGCGTCTATCTACTTTCTCACCGTCCGCTCGCATTCCCTCATTCTTTACGTACCCAGGCTCAGTGGGATAGTCGCAGTTCAGTGTATATTATTCTTCAAATTATACCCCGACGAATCGGGTTTCAAGACCGCTATGGTTGCGACCGTGTGGTGTGTGCTGTTTTGAAAACTTCTCGCTGGTGATTCCAATCTGGCAATGTAGGACCCTCGATGTCGCGCAATCTGCTTTCATTGGGGCTTCGTTATTTGAATATTTTATCTCTCATTTCGGAGATACCACTTTTCTAGCCGTTATTCCAGGGTGAGTGCAATACCTTTCTCTCATCCTGAGTTGAGGTTTCACAATTATCGTAGACCGATCGCTGTAAGCCATTGTCTATCGTGCCGCCGCATATTCACTCTCAGTGTCAAAAGCTCACCATCTTGCTAACGGTACGTTCCACCGATATGTCTACCGTCCGACTCCACTTATACCTGTATAGGCCACACAAACATGTCTTGTCCATCTGTTCGTCGGGGCATTCACTCGGATTGAACTTCTGGTCTTATTAGTACCCTAGATTCTACGCTCAGAGAATTCATCGCTGTACGTTCCCCTACCCGTGAATGCTGACCTTGTTTCAAACATTCGACTTTGCAGCGAATGGACAGAATTGGCTGATCACGGGTCCCATTGTGAATTCGGTTCTTTTCCAATAGCAAGTGGGAATAGCCTGACGGTCTTCTTCATTAGGGTTGTCTCGCAATCCTTCGGCTAGGTGAGTGCCTCGAGATTTAGTTCTGTGCTCCAGCGCTAAATGTCCGATCTACATCAGCCGCCGCAGTTGGTATGTTACTTTCAACAAATCTAGTTGGCACTAGCTGAATTATTTTCCTTCGCTGTCGTTAGCTGCAACTGTGGAAATGTGTGTTCAAACTACCGATCTCACACATAACGATTGACCTTATCATTCGTAGGCTCCGCCTTGGAAAATGGGCGGCATTTTCACATCCCTATCCCCGAGTATGCTGCTCCGTTTTTTTCCCATGTAATCCACGGTCTTGATAACACGCTTCTAGTTTCTTTTCACGACAGGTCTGTCCCTGTCCGCTGGGACTGACGCAATTATCACCATATGCCTTTGCTACTACCTCCGGAAAATCAGGAAGCGCTCTTCGTCTTCCATGTGAGTCCTTTTTTTCATCATTCATTCGCAGGCTGCAAATGAATGGCTTCTTGTTGACACTGATGTTAATGTTCGTATTTCTTTGTTCCGCAGAATGAAGGGAGTGATGGACGCACTCACCTTGTATACGCTGGAAAATGGACTGATTACATGGTCAGCCCAATATATCTTGTTTCAGGTTATGCGTTGCTCACTATTAGATTTAATCAAAGCCTCTTTACCATCGGATCCCTCACATTTGTCCGTGATTGTACTAACCCGGCAACGGTTGAATTCTGATTTGTGAAAAGTGGCTAGTTATCCCTGGGACGACACTCTCGCTGTCCCTTCATTTCGTCATCGGAAAATGTACGTCCATTCTGCCATCTTCAACGAGCAGTACTTACCGAGGCTCAATGGCAGTGTATCCGAATTCGCTTCTTATGCTGCTGAACAAGCGTAAGGTGCTTCAGGAGATGCACTCCAGTGACGAGGGCGTGTATGTCGATACCTCAAAATATCTCGCCACATATTACACGGATTTTCCTCATCGCGTGCCCCTCTCGCATCGTATCGACCGCTTTCCGCACACTATTCCGGTGAGTGGCTTCGTATTTACGCCTTCCTGGCGCGTAACGTGGGAGCAGGAGCGCTGACAGCAGTACAGCAGCCGGTGTATGAATATCGGCCCTCTTTTAAGATGCATCAGCCTCAGGTAGGGAGACGGACCTACTCATCGTGAGATAACTCACGTTCGTTGGGTAGATGGAAATCAAGGTGCAGAAAACTGTTCGGCACGAATACACGTATGAGCCAGCTTCGCCCGATGCGCAGGGATCAATATACATCCCGCCCAGATCCCTGGGAAATACCTCGTTGCATTGGCGTGCGCTCCCGTAACTCAGGCAATAACATGCTGTTTGCGATTTATGACCCACCTGGCACGAACCCTCATACTTGTAACTTCACCCGTTAATTTAGCACGGTAATTAAACTGCATCACAATAGACACACACTCATTGGCCAAATGTACTACCATTTTCAATTGCATCGATTCCATGGGTGCTGGGGGAGAGCTCACTTTTAGGCTTGCCGCAGGATTCCGTGTGAGGATTGCGTTTCGTCGCACCATCAGTCCCGGTGCCCACTGATGGTGAATTGATTCCACAAGAAGAGTTGATCGGAGTGGATGAATTTGACATCATTCACCGATATTTCTTTATCAAACCCTGCCCCGACGTTGGCACCGATAATTATCGCGCCGTCAACGTTTGATGCGCCATCAAACCCAGCCAAATAAAGAAATTGAACATTTATTCAAAGTAAGTACACAGGACACTAACCCATGCTATTTTTCCGTTTTAGGGTTTACAAGATATACCTGTGGGTCAATTTTCGGAGTTGGATGAACTCTTTCATTCTGTACTCTGACGTGACTCTTGAGTCTCGTCAGAGGATTGAACTCGGCTTGCAAGTCAAACTTCGGACAGCTCGGACTCGGCAGGAGTCGGAGATCGACGCCCATGTTACGGCCCGTTCGCTTCCGTTTGTTATTGGCTCTTCGGGGTATCAATTGTTCGGTGTTCGGTCCCCGACGGACATCAATGATATACGTATGATTCACGTTGATTGACGAGTGCGCAACGTGCGACTAGCGTGCGGGGAAACGGACCGAGAAGAAGATTGAGCGGAGTTGAACTTTTCGTCATGTGGCACTGTTTGGAAGGGGTAATAAGTAAATTAAATAACTGATTTTCCACGGAGGCAAAAAATGCGAATGACCAGTAACGGCCAAGGGTTCGAGATTTCTGAGACCCTTTTTGAGCTCTGTTTAACGAGTATTGAAAACAACTTGGTCCCACACTTGATACGTTTCCCGCGCCGAGCGTGAGACGCCGAGTCCATTTGAATTTTGACTGTTGACAACAGTAACGGCAGCAATACATTCCCGGCGTCTCGAACGTTAACGGCGTCTTGCGCACTGTCAAGCTGCCGATTGAGTGAATTGAGTGTACGCGTTGGATCCTCTCGTTATTGGAGTATTGCAGTGGTTATGAAATTTGCAGTGCCCGGGGCGCTCCTATAAAGACGTCCAGGTTGAGTCCATAGGATGCGCGCGCACCGGACACGGAGTCCGCAATGGAGTAAAGCTACCACCCATTTTGAGAAATTAAATCGCGGCAACTTGACACTATGGAGACCGAAACTCACAAAAATATTCAAGTGAGCGCATTCCGCCATAAATATTTCGGTGGCGTCGGGAACCGTGGAGAACGGATTGTTCGCTGTCTCATCTTATTGACATACATAATCATCCTCGAAAGTGTTGGGAAGAGGAGGGTATCAATTAAAGCCTCAGCCAGGTTCAACTGAACTGGAAGCAATTTGAACAGTTCAACCATCAATTCCTATGTCAGTAGGATAGCGATCTGGAGGCGACAGGCGGGCATAGACCCTTCAAGCCTTGCAATCACGCCTAGCCAATCCGCGGGAGTGCGATTGCGCGCGGGACGGAGTTAACTCAACGGGACAGGGACATGCGTACGGATCACGGGTTGATGAAAGACACGACCGATTTGGAAGTTCCCGTTGTGAAATGAGGTTATGATACGCCGTGATCCGAACACACTTTAAACCCCGCTCGAGAAGTATATTTAGCACTTGTTCACATCCTTTCTCGAGTCGCGGATGTTGGGTTCACTTGGTGGATGGCCGATATTCTGGCAGAATCCATGGTGAATGAGAGGTGGTTTGAGCGGGTTTTTTTGCAATCAGTGCGATGCGGACCGGCCGCCCGCCGGCAACTCTGATTGCGTCGCCAGGGATTTGTGGGTCCGCTTTTGGCGTCGGAGACAGACCGGTTAAGGAGGTCACCGGGTCATATAAGTAACCGCCCCTTAAGAACAAGGAACAAGAGACTCACCCACGTCAACCATCCCCCTCCCGCCCTCCTAGTAATTTCATCAACTAGTCGGGATGTCTATGTCTCACACTGCGCTCTCGCGTCCTTTCCACATCAAGGATATCAACCCCCGCCCCGAACTTGCAACGCCACGGTATGTCGACGCTGCACCATCGCTTGGATTAGATGCTCAAGTCCATGTGCAGTGCATTGGACTCCTCGGTGGTTAGATTGCCCAGTTACAGGGAGCTCACAGCCGCGTGTGGCGAGTTGCCACCTCCAACCAAACCCAGTCGTAGTAACCTATTTACCGCTGGGCTTATTCACCTCCCTCCGCTTAAAGTCGTATGTCGCATTCTTCGTTCGTTGTGGTAATGATTCAAACCCGCACTTTTCACAGCCCACCTCCCCAAATTCGCCATCCAGCTTGCCCAGAATTCCCAGCAAGCCATCCTTCAAGCGCAGGTTCTACGAAGAAGACGATTCAGATGACTCCCGCGAACCCCGTTACCTTGACTTGTCGATACACTGTCCTATGCCTGCCCCAGGCCAACGTGTCGGCTCGCCGCAATCGACTGACTCTGCATCTTCGTCTTCCTCATCCTCTCGGCCTGTACCGTGGCCACTCACTCCGACACACTCCCTATCTGTACCCGCTCAGGCGTCTGCCTCGCTACCATCCCCAAATTCTGCTGTCGCCTACGACTTAGGCCAGGTTCCCCCTCGGCTTAAATTCAGCCACGCCAAGGCGGGCGGGCGCACTAAGAAACAGGCGCTTTCGTGCTTCTTCTGTCGTGAGAGAAAAATAGCATGTGGGCGGCCTGACGAAGGAAGCCCAGATGGAACGTGCAAGTGTGTATTCTCCCCTCCTTTTGCGATCCTTCAAATAACGTTCGTGCCTTCAGTCAATGCGCCCGCCGTAAAATCGAGTGCCGTTACCCGACCGTCTCACACCGCGGACAACACAGTCGCATAAAGAGCGCCGCTCGCAAGGGCATGATCTCCCCTGGCTCGGCTCACACGAACGAGGACGTTGGCATGGATATGACTCTGCCTGTCCAAGGATTGCACCGCGGGATGAGCGTGGGGTCCTGATCGCCGTGATGGGCGACTTGGACCTTTTCATTTTCCAACGATCTTCCATCGGAGTACGTACACCTCGTGCGACTCCCCACTTTCCTCCTCCACTCCACCACCGCACTGTCACATCCCCACGTCTTTCCGTTTTTCCGCACACATTCGCTCGGCTTCAAATCTTAATCGCCGTGCAGCGCCTTTTCTCTCCACTCAACGCCGGCGGCGTCCGGCCACAGCCACAGCGACTCGGGAGCGAGGTCCAACTCTTTGCGGGGACAAACGGACGATATCTTTTTTTGTTGTGCCGTCGCTATTCCTCATCAGCGGAACTACGCGGAAGCCCTTCTCCCATACCTTTGTCATCCATCAAGTTTCTTTGGTTTTCGACGGCGTTTTGGTGGTTATCCCGGCGAACAGGAACATGGCCCGCCGATCGCTGTCAGGGTCGGGAGCTCTGTCTGACACCGGGCCGTGTGTGGGCTGGATAGTTATCTTCGGCCTTGGCGAACTAGCCTGATGTTCACTCTTCATGCAGACTAACGTTGTACTTTGTAATACTTTGTAATACTGTATTATCAACCTGCGGAACTGGTATGCATTGCTCCGCAAACTTGAGATCGGCGTTTCCTCGGCCGCGTGAATGATATACCATTGTGATGGCGGCGTGTGCTGGCGTGTGCTTGTCATTTAGCGAGATAGCAGAAGGGTTAAGAATAATTCTGTTGTTTCTGATCGTACAATTAAGCAGCAACGTTTGAGGGCGCTGCGTCGTTCACTGAAAAAGGGGATACACCGTTCTGGACATATCCTTTCACGCTCATTGTTTTATAATGAAGTGTTCTGCGGAACACATAGCCTTGTGCTCGTGTCAGTGATTCACCAATCACGATGATCACCGTGCCTCGCGGGCGTGTCGCGGAGTTTCCCCTTTCGTAGAGACGGAAATGCGACGGAAGGAAGGTTGGCATGGGAAATTGTCCGAACCTCGCATTTGCCTCCGACCCGGCCCGGGTGTTACTGAATTCCTCCGATTTTCCTCGGGACATTCGGTTTGGTTTCTCACAAATGAAATCAGATCAGCTTGAACACACAGGCGGCAATGCTACATACATAAGAGGTTTTCTGTCGAAGGGCCGTCTACCCTTGTTCTTTTTCATATAACTCAGCATATAATAGAGGAGCATTACCTGTACACAAGAGCGAAATAAGTGAAAGAGAGTCGAATAACGGCACAAGCTGTCGTAGGTAGCTGAGAAGTCAACGTAGTAGTAAGATGTCCAAAATAAGGTGACATCTTGTTTGCTGCCCCAAATAAGTGTCAGGCCCAAGTTGGTCGTTCGATTGTCACTCAACCTGAGACGGCAACAATTCAAACACTGAATCCTGTGACTAGATCGAGTGCCTTTTTGGAAGCCTGACATTCTGGAACCTGGGCAGAATCATGATTAAGTAGTCTCACATTGTTCGGGACGAGAATATTTTATTCTCACAATTGAGTTACTTGGAGTGCAAAAACAGCTACCGAGCGGAACGGCTCCAGTTGGGTGGGGCGGGAAATTCGACCGGGAACTGGAAATTGTGCCCAAGCATAGGCCCTATCCTGACAAGGAAAGCTGGCCAGCAGTAGTTGATCGAGATGGTCAGAACGGGAATTCCCCAACGCACAGGTGGCAAGGATGAATGGGATGAAAAGAAATCGAACATGCTGAACGGTAAAAAAGGCTCCCTTCCCCAAGGCAGCGGAAATTTGGTTTCCTGAAAGCCTGGGGCACCTCAATAATATTTTCGCATGTAAGGTTGCGAATTGTTCCTCGTTCTGTGGCTGTCGAAGCCGGGTGGTCCGCAAAAAAAAAAAAAAAAAAAAAAATGAACAGTGAAAGAGGACGTGAGTAACAAGTCACACAAAGAGGGCTGTCAAGCGGCAACGGCGCTGTCACTGCGGCTTCATGGTCCAGCAAACCCATGGACCTGCTTGTGATTTGTATCGAGTGGCGAATCACAGAACAGTGGAACACGGGTGTCGAGCGGCAAGGGACCTCCGAATGGGCAATCTAAACTAGTCACCGTCGGTGATTAGCCAGAAATTACGAATTAGATAACCTAAGTGGATGGAAAGGAAGTCAGAGAGCAAGTGTGGCATGGATGCAAGATAAAAGTTTTTCGAAAAACTTGACAACTTGTGAAGAGCGCAGCGAATGAGCACCTTGTTTTTGATGAATGGAGAGAAGAGCAGTCAACCTCACAATGGGAACCATTTGAATAATTCCGATGTCTTACGCCACTCATACCAATACTTTCGGCGAAAAAAGCATTCAGCGCACGATCTGCTCTCCTCTTCATGCCATATTGCTCTTGCTGTGAGGAAAATATCACCATCTAGAGGTCCTTTTTCTTGACGACTTTTTTGACCAAAACTTAAAGTATTCAACTCAAATATGTGAGCAGAATCCAAAATCTCATTCCTTGTTACTCCACCTGAACTTGCCCTGAACTTTACTCGGTGCGTGATGTCGAATGTTCACGAATTCGCCACGTCTCCCAATGCATAGGTGAGCACTTTTCCCGCTCTTCGCATGTTATTTACGGCAATTGGATGGCATCGAAGGCCGTGGCCTATTGAATGTGGATCAGATGTGGATACTTGGCTTGTGCATCAGCTGCTTGGTCAGTTTTCAACCTCCGTTCATCGGAAATTTCATAGGCTCTTGCAACTGGCGCTTTTAAACTTCAAATTATTCGTGCTCTTCTGATTGTTCACCCAGCTTAACGCACTCCTGGTCCACTCTTTTTTTTCCAGCCCGACTTGAACAAAAGTGACATAACATTCATCATATTGAAACTTCCGTGGAGAGTTGAGACGCCGTTTTAACTTCACTGTCAACGATGACAGGTCGAATGCTGCTCTAATTCAATGCCTCCGTCTTTCGTTATTCCGTAATGTCGAACAGCCCACTGCTCCCCAATTCTGAACTATGGCCTGACATTGAACAGCGCACAGACCACTTTGGCGAATACTGTATCTTTCCTGCTCGATGGCCTCTACAGCCTGGGGTCATGAGTTTCTGGGCCGAAACACTATAAAAGCTCGTTCACCTTCCCCTCGATCCTCAGTCGTTTAAGCTCTAAATTAAAACAAACATGTTCTCTCGCTTGTCGCCGCCTCTGTGTTCATTGTATGCCCTCAGTGACATATATATTGATTTTTCACGCTTACCATCGTGGTTTAGACCCTTGCTGCCGCCATCCCCAATGGCACTCCCTCCCCCCGGTCACTCCCCCGACCTCCAACCAGTGCTGCACCAGCGTCGTCCCCGCTAGCAGCCAAGCGGCCTCCGCTGTCGTGGCCCTCCTCGGCCTCGACCTCACTGGAGTTCTCTTGGGAGTTCTCGCAGACGTGTGACTGAGCTGCTCCCCCTATCACCATCCTCGGTTAGAAGTCTCGCATTTATGATTTGATCCTTAAAATTTCATTTCATTTTACAGCGGAGGCACCACTGTCACTTGCGACGCGCCCGAGGAGGAGTGGGGTATGTACCTGCACGTAACGCTAAACACTCGCTGACCAGTTTCTTTACAGGCGGTCTCATTGCGATCAACTGCATCCCCATCACTCTTTGAGCGGTGTCGTCGTTGGCTCTTGTGCTGTGGAATTTCTGTGGAGTTGATTGGATTGTGGGATTTTTGCTTGCTTAGACCTTCTAGTACGCTATGTCGTGTTCGCGTTAACTATCGTGAAGTTTATTTTTGTGTTCCTTTTCCCTCGGGACATTTCGATTTTTCGAGGATTGCGGATGGTCTGGAAAGAATAAAGGCATCTCAGAGTTGCAAATAAACGAGTTGAAGTGTTTTGGATCCAATTGCCAATGCATTCAATAGTTGTAAGGATAATAGCAGATGCTCAGCAGAACAGGCACTACTGTCCGAACCAGTTCACATTGGCATCACTATGTGGACCGTATGCATTCCAGTCATTCTCGCTCATGTCTCTGCGGATGATTCAATTGAGTAGAACAGCATTTATAAAAGGGCTCAAGCTCACGCGATGTTCGGAGTAGCCATCCACATAGACATGAGATCGTCGTCTAATGGACCTGCAGCGTCCAGCAATTGTTCAATTGACATGCCCGGCTCGAATGAATGCGATTGGGATTCATGCGATAGCGGCGCGCCCTCCCAAGAATCAGGTTGGACGGATTGGGAGTACGAGTCGCCGGGAAGATTTGATGGAAGGGGTCCAGGAAGAGCGGTTGTAAACGGTGCCGGACCAAAGTTTGGGACTCCTGGTGTCAACGCAGTAATATCGTTGGCTTGATTCTCGGTCACAGACATTGGAGTATCAAGAGACCATATATCCCGCAGGATCTCCCATAGTCGACCAACAGGCTGGAGCCTGTGGGATCTATTCGATCAACACGCATTGCAGCAAGGCAGGTATGTACCTTGACTCCGCGATCTTGAGAACCTCCATCGCTGTTGCAACATGGGCTAGATCCTTATTTCGGTGGACCGGGAGCCCAGCACGCTTGGTAGCTAGCATATACACAATTAGGACGACCCCGGAAACAAAGACCGGGTTCTATTCAGAGAACGGGATTTAGAAGAATCTAGATGAACGAGGTTGACACCATACGATGATGCTCGGCAGGGGAATACGCTGCAGCTTGGCAAGCCAGATACCTGCAGTACTGAGGATGGCGCGCGCCGCTCTGGCACAGATGGAGAGTGAAGGGGCACCCTGCGCCGTTGTCTTTTGAATATACGGCCGGTGAATCTGACCAACCAATGAATGTAGTCCAATAGGCAAGAGAAAAGATATCTGACCGCGATCAAGATGTGGTTATAGGTGATGTGCAGTATCGCGGCTTGGTCGAAAAACGTGCCTTGGGGCGGATTTTCGGGATCCCATCGAACTGTATTAAACAGTTGAGCGAGAGTTCTTTGTGTTGAAATCAAACGTACGATGCTGAGGAATTGTATCTATGAAATCGTTCATTGCCGAGTCAAGTTCGGCGACAGCGCGTTGCTCCCACTCAGGTCCATCCCAACCCAACAGAATCTTAGACTTCTTTGAACCGTAGAGACGGCGCATCGCGTCAGCCAAAATCTGTCTCGCCCTTCAGCAAATAGCATACTTCATATAGGTCGAAGTACCTCGCAAAGTCGTAGATGGAAGATGAAGTAAGAGAGTTGGGACGGTTTTCCTTCCGGTTGCTTGAAATCTGAATCCCAATACTCGTCATCTACTTCGAGCGGTAAATCCACATCGTATCTGAGAAAGATAAAAAAAAATGAGACAGAGATTGTGAGTGTGTACTCTACTCTTCCACATGAACGCCCATCGGACGTCCAAGAAAAAGACATGAGACTCGCTCCAGTGTAACGAATGACCTTGACAGAGAATCGAATCAGGCACGGAAACTATGTTGTGGTAACACCAACCAGAATACGCGTTTCCACATTTCATCCTCGGCATCCGGGGTCTGGCTCGTCCGCTTTCGGCGATGTTCACTGCGCTGTTGAAGGAAACGAATGCCAAGCCCCTATGTAGTGCGAAATGAATACATGCTCACGAAAAGGTATGGTCGCACGGACAATGTACAGCCAGGAGGCTTGGGGCACAGAAGTTCCGAGTGCGAAAAGGGGCAGGAGCTGGAAAAGAGCACGATGTGAGATAGCGGACAGAGAGCGCGAATAACAGCGACACGAACACAATACATTTGAAGTTCGTATATACTTGGTTCATACAGTTTGTGCAGGATGCGTATCTGACTGGCAAATTTCCATCCAGATGATAGAGATGCGTCACCAGCGACGAAGACACGAGGGTCATTCGAGTACTTGTGATGGAACACAGATATGTAAGCCAAATGGTAAATACAAAGACTTGAAGTTTACATACTCGCGAAGCAACGGCCAAAACTGCTAGCAAGGTGCCGCCAAACTCGACATTGGTGTGATGCAGACCATCTGCCACAGATCGCTCGAACGTTGGGCGATGCAGGAGCGGAAGAGTGTTGTGTACGTTGGTAAAGTAAAGTTCCATGAGAGAAGCTATCAAGTCGTTGGCGGGAAAAACGTATTGCACCCGGTCATGTGTTGGTTTTTCCCACTAGAATAAAAACTCGATTAGAAACATCGTGGTGAACAGCAACACCTCACAGGTAGAATGTTCCAGAATAATGGACGACACGAATGCGATCGTATTGGCCGTCCGAGGTACTTTTCCTTCATCTGAAAATGAAGTTGGGATGTGAATCGAGGGGTTTACTTCGTGCTAACCTTAATGGCATTACTAGCAAGCCCAAAGCTGCTCGCAGGACCCATATATCCCGTTCTTCTTCCGGGTTCCAAGGAGAACTTATCGAATTGTGCCGCCATTTCAGCGCCAGGGAAATCTGGCTCGTCTGGAGATTCGTTATCAACCGGCGAAGGCGCATGATCACTGTCTGCAGTGCTTTTGTCAATGACGGCGCTACTCCTCGAGGAGCCATTCCTATGGGCCGGAAAAGGTTGCAATTGCTGGGAACACAGGGAACATAGCGACAGAGAGCGCAATTTCGCTTTCAGTGACTCGTTTTCTTTCTTCAGTTCTTCGATGGTTCTCGAGCATAGTGGAATAAGATCTCACTGTGGAACACCCATTCAACCGGGACTCACATGTTCTTCGGACCACGCTTTTTGGGGGGTTGGATGTAGGTGCAGGCTGAACCGAAAGCTACGCAATTTGAGCAACGGCCGTCTAATGTCTTGGGACCGTCGCCTGCGTCGACATTAATGGAATTCATTACACGTCTGAGATTGTCTTACAGCGAGCTGCGTGAAATCAGTGGCAGTTCATGAATAGTGGTAGTAGTTCCCAACTAACTCTTTCCTTGACGACACGCGTCGCAGGATCGTTGAGATCTCCGCTGCCGAGTTGGGGGTGGCACTGGTGTATGTTCCCGGGGGAGTGGGTAAACCAGTGCCATGGATTGTGCTTTCGTCGCTCGGCATGGCACTCGAGAATACAGGTTGGGCCCACGCGCAGCAGGGGTTGGCGCCAGTTTGGCACTTGGCAGAATGAAAGATGTAGGCGCGACTTGATCGGACTAACCGAAGGGCACTGCCACAATTCACGTGATCCGGTGATTGCCGTTTCATCCTTTACGCTCCTTTCGTTTTTACCAAAGCATGATTTCAAGTATCGGTTCTGCGGTTGTGCGGGTGTTCGGTCAGCAAGATCAAACAACCCTCGGTATGCCTCGCGATTTTGTTGTCGACCACTATGGCTCCCGTCATTCGTTTGCGTCGACTGGGTTCGTTACACTGGTGTCGTTCCCCACGAAGTACTGATTTTTGCTACTCAGGGTCTTATGGAACGCTGGCACTGCATCCGCCATCGTTTGGGACTCGATTCCTGTGTTGTTGCTTCTGCGCAATATACAACTGAAGATGGCCAGCCCCTCACCAAGGAGATACTCTTTCCTGCTCTTCGTACTCTCGTCGAGGAGCATGCCTCGCTCGGTATAAGACTGGAGGGCAACGAAACCACCGCGAAAATCTATTTTGTTCAATTACCACGCGTTGATCTGTCTTCCGTGGTTGATTTTTCGGGGCACGACGACGTTCAAGAGGCCTATGAGAGCCATCTTTCCCGGGGTTTTGAGACCCAGACGGATGTCCCGCTCTGGCGAGTTGAAGTGCTCGCGCATAACGTCGTGTTATTTGCGGTTCACCACGCTGTGGGTGATGGCATGAGCGTCCTCGCTTTTCATCTCAACCTCCTGCGGGCGCTACAGAATGGCCGTGGTCATGATGGGTCTCCTGTTGTCGAGATCCCCCAGTCGCGTCGCCTTCTTCCCCCGATCGAACATTCTACGCCTGTTTGGCCCTCATTCACCTTGGCCGGGAGCATGCTTTACGATCTTTTGGCACCCGCATCCTGGAGCAAAATGCGAAATGTCTGGACTGGCCCGCCCAGTCCATTGACGCCGGACATTACGACTCTGGTTCGCATCCTCACCTTCCCTCCTACCGATGTCGCGGCCTTCATCACCGCGGCCAGAGCGCACGGTGCTACATTGACATCGACGGTATACGTACTCGCTGTGTGTGCGCTCTCCCGACTACTCGCAGATGATCCGGCAAGATACAAACAAATTGGCGGCACCGTGGCTCTCTCCCTCCGTGGCGTTGCGGGTGTGCCTGACGATGTCCTGTGCGACTATCCTTCCACCTTTCACGAGTTGTCCCGCGCGACTACCGCTTTCTCCTGGAACGTGGCCAAGCGCATGGCTGCGACGCTTCAGGAGCAGAAGCGGAAAGGCCGAGAGATGGTCGGGATGCTCCGGTTCCTCGAATTACCCGGCGTATATCTTTCTTACCTCAAAGGTCAACTCGGTGGGAAGCGCGAGGCCGGCATCCGGTTATCGAATTTGGGTCGTGTCCAACTCCAAGGAACCGGGGGAGGATGGACCATGAGCCGCACAATGTTCGCGCAGTGCGATGTCGTTACCGGTGACGCCTTCAATATCAATATGACCGGGGATCCTACTGGTGCTCTCAACGTCACTTTGAGCTGGGGCAAGGAGGCGGGGGCTTGACACCAGCTTTGTGGAAGCATTCATTGCCCGTTTTCAGGAAGGCTTCAAAAATCTCGTCGCTCAGAATTGAAAGTAATTCTACATCGAATGAATGTCAATGTTTGCACTTTTCAGGCCGAACCCTAGTCTTTCTAGACAGTTACTGTGGGGAAATCCGTGAAAAAAATCACATCACTGGCACGTGAGAAGCGTGAGCGACTTTCTAACGGCTTTCGCGACTTCCCAAATACTACTACCCGCCTTCTTCTGGTGTCTATCGACGTCTAATACGGACTTTCCCCGATCATATGGACTGGATAAACATATGCCAATAAATACCGTTCGAATTCTAGATGTAGGTCGTAACGCCGATGTCGGTCGAGGTGAATCAAGTGGTAGATCATATGCATCGCGGTAATTCTCATTGGTTAGTTGAGTCCTTGTTCCTAATCGAGCACGTCCGCCCGACCAGTTGCTTCTGCTAGTCTCCCGCATTTTTGGAAAAGTCGAAGGGGAGGTTTGCATCGATTTCGCCGTTGCTGCCATTACTGACTCTCCGAAGTTTCTAGCATTAAAATCTTCCGAACGGCCTGATCTGCCTGCTGCATGCAGTTTTACTAGCTCTGTGAGAAATGCAAGAAAATTTCTTCTCTTTCCGTATTTGGACTTACCTTCCGTATTTAGACTTCCCTTTGTGTGCCAAGCCATGCTAGGGCGGATGATTGCTCCAGTCGCACTACTCGTTGTTTGCCGAGTACAAGGGGAATACCTAACCATGCACAAGGATGAACGGTTGGGGTGATTGCATTAAAGCAGCGGGCATCGCAGGGCACTTCAGCCCCTCCCGCTCCAAGCTGCCAGCTTCTTCGGTCCAGCTCTTCCCAGAATGTACTTCTACACTGGCCCTCCTAATTGGTTCTTCTCCCTGTTTGCATTCATTGGCTTTCTCTGTAGTTCGATCCCCCTCCCATGGCATTTGGAAGGTACGAATATCTTCGCCGAAGTTCAACATGAGCTAATAGTTCACGTTCAGCGTGGAACGTAGGAACAATCCTCTACATGATTTGGACGGCGCTCGCCTGCCTCGTCTTTTTTGTTGACTCGATCGTGTGGAACGGCAACGCCATCGACTGGTCGCCCGTTTGGTGCGATATCTGTACGCTGTGTCTATTCTCCCAAGTCGCGAGTACATTCAGCTGACATCACTGGCGACAGCGACGCACTTTTTAAACGGGTTCAATCTCGCCATCCCGGCCTGCTCTCTCTGCATCAACAGGCGGCTGTACCACATCGCTTCGGTTCGCACCGTCACGAAGACGCACTCGGAGAAGCGCAAAGCCATCCTAATTGACTTGCTCATCGGTCTTGGTCTGCCTATTCTGCAAATCCCTCTGCGTACGTTGCTTCTTTCATTTTGTGACTTTATACTTAGATTTGTTGTTCGAAGAATACATTGTTCAAGGCCACCGCTACAACATCTTTGAGGATGTCGGCTGCCTGGGCGAGACATACGAGACGCCTGTCGCTATCGTTCTCTTCCACCTCCCGCCCATCCTCGTCGGTTGCGTCTCAGGCATATACTGCAGTGCGTAAAGTCTTTGCCTTCGTTGGACTCTACTCATCCGAACGATCTTCAGTCCTCAGTATCAGATCATTCTACAACTGCCGTGCACAAGTCAAGCAAATGCTCTCTTCGAACAACAACCTCAACCTCAACCGCTATATCCGTCTCATGCTCCTCGCTGGGACCGATCTCTGTCTCACCATCCCGCTCGGAATCTGGGTCCTCTGGGTAAACGTTAAGGTTGTCGGCATCAGCCCATGGATCTCCTGGGACGATACACACTCGAACTTTTCACGTGTCATGCAGGTTCCGGGCGTGATCTGGCGATCTCACGTTTATGATGTTGCGAGTCTCGAGACGACCCGTTGGCTCACCGTCGCGGCTTCGCTGCTGTTCTTCGCGTTCTTTGGCTTTGCAGACGAGGCGATGAAGAACTACCGCTCGGCATTCAATAGCGTCGCGAAACGCATGGGGTATTCAACCGCGACCATTGCATCTGGACAGTTGAGCTCCACTGGGTGTGTTCTGTTCCTGATTTTTCCCACGGTTGCTAATTATTTGAGTATTCCTTTAGTCCGCAGGTGTCTTCCGGGCGCGGGGCCACCCTTCCTGTCTTTATCCGCAAAAACATCACGCGAAAACGCGACTCGTTCGACTCGTTTTCGGATGTCAGCGCCTCCGCCGGCGCGCTCACCTACCTCGACAAAGAAAAATCCCTGGGTGGTGCGACCTCGTTCGGAGACCTCAGCATGGGCATTATCCCCGACTACAAAGAGGAAGCAGACGGTAGCGACCTCTCTGGCTCCGATCCGTCTTCGGGATCCTCTCGCGCGCACACACCGTTGCCGCTTGATGGTACGGGTGCTGACGAGGATGAGATCGACGTTTCCTCGCTGCACCGCGCTTCCGTGTACACCACCGCCTCCCCACCACGGTCCGTGCCCGACGTACCTCTCCCTATCGATGCTGCCCACATTGTTTGATTTGCCACATCGCACACACATTCTACGATCCTCCGTGATTCAACAACGATCGAACCACATACTGTTTAATTAGGTGTCTGCCTATCCCACCACTGTATCTTTAGGAAACCCATTCGACCTTGTAGATTACCTTTTCGTCTTTTTCGGTATACCCAGTTCTGTCTATCGCGTCAAAACTCTCGTGGAGAAAGTTGGAAGCCATCTCCA
This sequence comes from Mycena sanguinolenta, assembly GCA_014462675.1. NCBI lineage: Eukaryota > Fungi > Basidiomycota > Agaricomycetes > Agaricales > Mycenaceae > Mycena > Mycena sanguinolenta. The sequence continues at coordinate 1,705,776 of JACAZH010000020.1, forward strand.
CAAATCCGATCTAAATTTCGCGTCGAAAATTCTCGAAAGTGGCCTATTCTTCATTTTCATCCAACTCATGCGTACGAACGCCACCCTACTGAAATTACAAGAGTCCGACAGGGGCACAGCCTTCTAAACACCGAACATTGATGGCGATTAGTCGTCTGGCGGAGTTTCCTTCTTTAGACCTCTTTCGTCATCAGATCATTTTCCGACAAAGACCGCGTCTAGCGTCCCACGCCTTTTCCTCCTCCTCTCCTCTCGTCTTGCGCAAGGTGCTGACAATGCCACCGGTGGCACTCCCCAGTTTCAGAGATCTAGAGCTTAGTACTGCGGCAGCTTTGTCTCAATATCAGCCAGAAGATTCAGGCCGGAGTCGGAATCCTGGCGGTCACTCTGGACCCGCCGACAACTGCTCTAGGAGCTCCATATTCACCTCAGGATCGATCCATCTTCCACCACTTCAAATTGTACGCAGTATCCGACCAATAATCTTGCCACTGCTTATCTATTCTTTTTTCGTTTTGGAAAGCCAGCTCGGAGCGTGGCTTCGGCCTCCACAAGTGGCAAGTCCAGTGGCGAGTTGAATTTGAATGGAAAACGGGCATACAACAACGACGATTCAAACATTGGAGCCCGCCGCATCGACTCGCCGCCCGCGTATTCGTATTCCAGTCCTCGCGCTCGTCCCTGGGACCTGATGCAAGACTGGCATCCGACACTGCCATCTGCATCTGCATCCTCAAACGAAGCCCCGCTTTCGCACCCGCTCGGCTCCAGCGCATCTACGCAATCCATCTCCATCTCCGCATTGACGCACAGAAATAGTAGTAGCATATCGACGACGTCCGCATCTCCGTCATTCGCAGCCCCGCTTCGCAAGTCCAATACTACGCCCACCAGTATCAGTACACTTCCCCTCCCGCATTCCGCGCTCGCACAAGAGCTCCCTCGCACGTTCGTTTTCGCACGCACCAAGGTCTCTCACGGCGAGAAGCAGAGCCAAACCAAAAAAGCAGCCCCTATCATGCTTTTTCTGTCGAAAACGAAAGATTGCGTGCGTTCGTGAAGCAGATGCCGCTGCGGAAGGAAAGTTTGGCAGTCCGTGCACGTAAGTTTTTTCGTTCGATCCTGGCCCATTTTTCGGGATTCCACTCGTGCTTACCAACGAATTTCCAGCCAATGCACGCGGCGCCATCTTGAGTGTCGATATCCTGCGATTTCGCGCCGTGGGCAGCATACACGGAAAGATGTCGGAGCCGCTGCGGTTTCAGTTGCTGCTGTCTCCGCAACGCCGCATAGAATGAGTGACAGCGAGCCATAACGCCATCGACCCATCAATGCTTTTCTTGCAGTTGTCCCGCAGCACGGGAAAAAAAAGGAACCACCCAGCTTCGACTTTGATCCCGGTACCTCATGTCACCTGTCTCCCATCCATCCATCCATTAGTGAAAACGCGACTCCGACTCGTTCATTGTCCACCGCACATATGGCGACACCTCCCATGCCAGTGAACGATCGCGACGCGTCTATGTCTCACCTTTTTCGTCGGCCTCGAGCAATGCGACGCGACGTGGTCCAACCAACCACTATATCTTGACTGTATCATACCTTCCACTTCCCGGCGCCCCGCGCGCCGTGATCCAGCCCACCACCCTGTATCATAACTCCCCACCCGCCACACCCACCCATATACCAGCTGGACATCTCTCCCGCTTCGCGCGACCTATCTGCCTCCCCCTCCGGTCTACCATACCACACCGGCCGGCCATCCATACCCGGCTGGACGGCATATATATTGTATCGCACTTCCCTTCTCTCAATGTATATCGGCGCACTGGGCTCATCTTGGACCTGTTTCCGGCTCCCCTGGTCGCGGACGACGAGACGCGACAACTAATCTGTATCATAGCATCACTGTATATCGATAACACTGCATTGATTTCACTTCCAAGGCGGGTTGGGACGGACAGGACGGGATGCATCGGACGAAGTATATCTAGTTTGATATCCAGCTGTCTCTATTCAATTCATCATTGAACATTGTTTCACGGGAATGTGGGATGGAATGTGCATAATCGTGAGGAATCAACGCGAGCTACCTTGCGTTCCTGACCTGAGTTACCATATATTCAAGTATAATGCGAGTTCTGAGTTACAACTCATGGTCATAGCTATTTCACCCTCGGTATAAAATTTCGTCTGTTTGTCCGTCCGTCCGAAGCCTTTTCAAACCCAGCAGCCTCATTAATCAGGGTTCCCATGATCCGCTTCGTCAACTTTTCAGTCTTTTCATCTTTGAATCACCTCGGCACGCTTCACGGCCACTGCCGCGGACGGCGCGTTCCTCAGTTCTTTTCGAGATGAACGTCATGACATGGAATTCTTAGTTATTTTAACCCGCCATTAGAAATACTCGAGTGGATAATCTAAATCCAAGTGGTGGGGCACAAAGCGGCCCCACCGCGCTCTTGTATCGATGCTATTTTTTATTCATCCTTACCGAATCATACGCATACTTTTGAAGTTTTGGAAAAAGTCTTGGCGCAGTGGTCGATCGCCAATGAGAGACAACAACGGAGTTACCAGATTGGGACAGGGGCTTGAACAAAACACTCGGGTCCAGTGGAATCAGACTCACGGGATTACATAAACTGACAGCGGATCCCATACCATCCAGCTCAAGTGAGTACTTACCTGAAAATGCCCATTTAGCACCTGTTCACCTTGTGACGGGCGAGACTCTTTGAGAGTTGAAACCGTTGCGCACAGTTCCGAGACAACATCGGCGCGTTCCCGTGAGTGGCGTTCGTAACGCATGGTTACGCGCTATACTCACTGATGAGTTGTCATGAACATGGCGTGCGATTGAAGATCTCGTGTTTGAAAAGCGAAAAATATCCATACGCGTAGTTACGTGCTGCGCCTCCCTGTCGAGTTGGAGTCATGAACGAGACCCAGATTGAGTCTTCTCTCTTTTTTCCTTTTTGAAAGGCCAGAATCGAGGTTCGCCGCGGCAAACGCGGTCACTGATCTGCGCCAAGACTGCCATTTTACTTTTTACCACCGAGGTGATTTGGCTTACAAGAAATGACAATTATGTGCAACTCGAAGGAGTTCACCGCCCGTCGCTTCCATAAGTCCTTGGTGAATTTCCCGCTCGGCCAACTCTTGTCCCAACTCTGGGCGTCGATTGGCACAGTGACGGGCACACTCGGCGTCATCGGATCGAGCTCCGCATTTAGCGGAGAAATGCACATCAGGAAGCTGCGCAGAGAGCTGCGGGGAAGCTTTTGGACAGCTGGATGGGCGTCAAACAAGTGCCGAGCTGTGATGCGGGAGTTTTACAAGTACCCGTTGTGTACTGAATGTATTGATTTACATCTCTTCACACTGCGACAGCCTTGATTTGCTCCCGCCTCATAGCCACCGCAAACCATCAGCAAAGGCGGTCCCCCAGAAAAATTACTTGCCAATGTCCTCACTGTCAACACGCTTCTGGGGCCGCTGGGGATACGAGCGAATACCAATCCATTCCGACCGCCAGCCTACTCGTGCAAAATGCAGCCAGTCAAGACAATGGGGGGTGGTGGCGGTGGTATTTTCAGTTGCGGCCCTCCTCTGGCTCACAACAGCCAACCTTCGTCGACGACCATACAGTCCGCTGGATAACTACCAGAATTTGTGCGTTCGCTGTGCTCAACCCAGCCTGGGGGCTTTCTACTCATCCGGAAATACTGTAGAAATTCACTCTCCGTCACGATCGACGGTCCCGTCGAGCACTCACCTGCTAGTCGGCGCGCAATTGTGTCTTCGCTGTATTCAGACGGTTTTGCGATCGCCGTGGCGGTTGCAGGGTATTCTGCCAGAAGCGCAAACGTCAGTGCTCGTCTGCTACTGCCCTATCTCGAGGACAGGGTATCGGAGAAAGCACTTTGTATCGTGCGTGCCGTTGGCTGGAAGCCGTACCCAGTGCCTCTGATACTACCGCCGCATGGGGGAGAAGGCATCCACCCGCGGTTCAGAGAGCAGTATACAAAGCTCAATATTTGGAATCTCGACCAGCACGACGTGGACAGCGCCGTGTATATTGACGCTGACACGCTCGTCCGCCGGAATTTTGACGAGCTGTTCGACAGCCCGTTTAACTTCGCCGCCGTTCCAGATGTGTACGACGCCGGCGATCCTCGGGGCTTCAGCCTCACATTTAACGCGGGCGTGCTGGCCTTTCGACCATCCTCAAAGGTTTACGGTGCGTTATACTCATTATATCTCGAGCTGTCTGAGCGTTTACTCTCCCGCAGAGGACATGCGACGCAAAATCGAAATCGCCGAGTATCCGCTCAAGCAGGCTGAGCAGGCATTTTTGAATTTGTACTTCGGCGGCACCTGCGTACGCCTGCCGTACATCTACAATGCAAATTTGGCCATCAAGTCCCGGAGCCCGATTCTGTGGCAGCGATTAACCGACGAAATGCGCGTGGTGCATTATACAACCCTGAAACCATTTATCCATGATGGCCGAGCTTCCGATGCAATTTTGACATCAACAGACATCGAGGAGGCGATGGAGCAGGGCGCACGACGACAGGGTGGTTTCTTCGAAGAGGAGGTCGTGTGGTGGAAAACGGCTTACCGAAGGATGATGAGTGAATATGGAGATGCTATAAGAGAATGTAGAGTATAATCTAGCAACTGTATACAACTATTACTGCATACAAGTCCGTCATAATAAAGAAATCTTAAAGATGGTCACTGAAGGGTAATTCTATTTTCCAACAAAAACCCCACCGGACCGAGAAACCCTATAATGGTCTACTTACTTAGCTACAATTTCGGACCATCACGGACTTTCAATTCGGCACCCGGCCGATCGGCACTCGGGGCTGCCCGCTCATTAGAAATTCAAGGACCTCTTTTTTCAAAGAATTGCTCTATGGAATCTCTTCTAATTGGATACAGAATGAGCATGCGACTCTCCAGATGGTTTCTAGTTCGCAGTCAAGCCTCTAAAAGTCCGCGACGTGAACTTTCCCATCTGACAGCTGATGGGGTAGTTCACACCACGAAATCGCGGCTGTATGGCTCACAGTCACAATTCTCAATAGCTGTTCAGGTTGTTGGTGCATAAAACGCTCAATTCTCCCGTTTGTTACTTCACTATTTTTTTGATTGGATGGTATGAATCTCTTGCCCTCTATATGTCTTGCTTCACTCCACCCCTGTTAGTGGCATCTCTTATCTCATACGTACATTCACCGTCCCCATGCTACTCGCTTCTTTACATTTTACAAAACATTCATCAGTCTTGAACTACGGCTGCACGCCAACACACCCACCTGTTTAGTGTGTTCTATAACCCATTTCGTGCCTTGCGTCTCGCCTCAACCAGTCTTGTTTAGACTCCGGCCTTTAATAGCTCAGTGATACTGCAATTTCAGGTTTATTGTATGGCAAAATAAAATACTCATGGTCGAACACCACCGGCACTGAACTGTGGTATCAGTTAATTGTATCTGCGTAGTTGCCGACAGGTGCCGAGAATACAAGGTTTGGAAGCCGGGTTTCCAAATAATCTCTTGGATAGCCGAGCGGTTTCCGCTGGAGACCGGGTTTCCAAATAGAATTATCCGACACTGAAAGCAATTCAATTTCGGAGAAAACCTCTAACCCAAATGATACGCGCGAGAGAATGGAAAATATTGCGCAGTGACAGAATGATAACGAACGCGCAGTGAGCGGCAAGAAGTTGGGCTTTCGTTACCGTCGTGGGAGTCGCGGGTCATGAGAAGGCTGCGCAAGATGTCTGAGATGCCGAAAGCATTATTCAAGCCATGCCCGAGAAATGAACTGCGCTGCGCACCGTTGACAGGTCTAGTGGTGGACAGACTCTTGATCTGATTGGACCCCCTGTTAGCAGTACCGTACATTTTGCATTCTTTCATTCATCCCGTCACCCCTATGCTCACTGCTTTCCAATTTTACGGAACCTCCACGTCCTCAGTTACTCTTTTCTTAGCTCCGTAACTGAGGCACTACGCTAACACCCCCTGATAGATTCATGATCATGAAATCGAATTCAAATGTACTGTATCGGCATGTATGGTAGCAACCGTAACGCGTAACGCTGCCCTCAAAATGTTGCCTAAATTGCACGCGTAACTGAGAATCCCTTTAAAATTTAAAGGGTCCGGCGGATGGGCAGAATGAGACTGAAAATAGGTTCGAGAAAACATGGTAGGTAGAATTGCACGGCATGGTCTGGATAACGAACGCTGATTCCCAGGAGTTATCCCAGTGTACAAAGCGAGTTAAATTACGCTTTCGCCCCTAGCCCTCCATGCCCCTCCAGAACGAACTCGCGGACACCATGAGTCTCCCCATGCCCCATGGTAGATCCTGGCTGAAACACAGAAGGAAAAATTAGTTAATAACACCTCTACACAAGTCACAGCACAACGCGTGGGTCCCAGCGGCATGCCCAGTGAGCCCATCGTGACACTGGAGAGCACCAGAATCAAGCTGGATCGCGAAATACCGTCCTCCTCGGAAGATCCGAGCCTCTTCGGCAGGGGGTAGTGTCTTCGAAAACGAGAGCGTTGGCGGGACAGAGGACTGCTGAGACCAGGTTTCGGGGCCGCAGACAAAACATTTGACTTTCGCGATGAGTTGGGCAGTGGTGCAGTTGTTTATGTGGTCGAAGCGTGATACGAAATAATACGAGGAAAGATCAAGCAGATCCAGAGCTGCTTCGAAAGAACTAAACGGCGAAAGGGTGTACTAACCTGGGCAAAGATGTTCAGTAAGAGAATATCGTGCAATGTTGAGGAACTACTGGCCCGCAAAAACGATAAAACGGTGTAGGCGTCACATAGCAGCAGAATTTGAGCCAGCGCGTCCTCATCGTGGTCATGGAAGAGCGTCAAGTCTCGAGATACTGTTTGTACAGCTGAGCAAGGGATGAATGACTTTTATTTGAGAATACTAAGTTTAACGGCCGAGCAGCTCGTGTAAAGTGATTTTCTCCGCGGAATTGCTGTACACAGTTTAAGTATTATAATGGTCAGACGTAAAGCTCAGGCTAATGATGAGGTTCGGCTGCGATGTATGTTCATACAGGGATGAAGCGAGGAAATTTGAAGCTCAAAAAGTTTCCCCAGTCGCCGAAAGACGAAGATAGTTGATAGTTCAACCCTTCGCAGACCATCGAAATCTATCGGAGAGTTTACCAACCAACTTTCGAACAAATTGTTGGAGGGCTCGTATAGAGGAAACCATCGTTTATACTACAGAGGGTCCGGTTTAACTGACCCAAAACTCGCGGAAAGGGTTTAGGGGCTTAAAACTTCTCGAATCTTCTCGGACATGAGATGAAATCCTCGAAACATCTGTAGGTATGCTGCTTTCAGGCCGGCTTTTCGATTTCGAGGGTGACTTGGATGGTTTGATTTTGGCGGATAAATTTCACAGGAGAAGGAAGAAACCTAGAAATCTAAGCTGGAGGCAACCTCCCCATATGGATTCCAGACAGTATTTCTCTATATAACTAAAGCCTCATTCTGAACAATTCTGAACTGCGAAAATACAAACATTTTCAGACTTTTCCAGTACCATCATTTTGGACCTATGTGTTCAGCCAGATCCTGCTAGAATTCTTGTTCAGCGAGCTGGGGCTATTCAAGTCCGAATACTTCAAGCCCAATATAAGGCTTAATATCCCGTCGCCGTCTCGATTTGAATCGGGATTATGCGGCTTTACGTTGTTGCCGAAAGCCAAGTGCCTATTCGCATTCCTAATGATATCTGGTTTCTATAATGTTTACTTGGTGGGTATGGGCCGACGCTCCGCGCGGCGATTACGAGTACTTGGATAGAGAATTAGATTGGCAGAACATGATTTAAACGACGGTGGAGGTAGATGTTGAGAAGCTTGATGCATGTGGATTGTGTGGCGGCGGATATGGAAGCTGTTTGGGATAGAACTGATGATGTGGCAACAACCAAGTAAAAATTATGCGCAGTTACGACAACTCATATAGTGAAGGTTGAAGCGAGGGTATAGTGCTGCGCAGTCGTGCTTAGACATGTGCGAACGTGCAAGATGGTGTCGAATTAGAACAGAAAGTATAGGAGGAGTGAGCACGTGGATTTGGCTATAAACGGAAAGCAGAAGTTGCTGTAGGTTGAGCCAGATGCAGAGTAAGAATTTGGTCGAAGGGCGAGAGGTATAAGTGAGACAGAGATCTTTGGAGACGATAAAGGAGTAAGGTAACTTCGGCGTGCGATGGAGCAGAGACGGACATTGGAATTCCGAAGAATAGAAAACATTGGGGGTATAATTTATCCGAGTCAATGTGACTCACGCGGGAGCACGTCTCAGAGGGGTTTCTTCCCCATGCGAAGATGGAGCTTCGACAGTGCAAAGCAGGCTCAGCAGCCAGGAAAAAAGCAGAACAGAGGGTGGGAGGAGAGAACACGAGACGCGTTGACTGTACGTCATCATCAAGGAAATGCAGGAATTTGAAAACAATGGAATGTCGGACACGATCGGGCGATGACATAGGGATTTGAAATAGTCGGACAGAGGCAGCGAGCAGGCGGGAAAAGATGATAAATGCATGGAAGCCGTCCTAGTGCATGAAGTATGTGGACTGGAGTGAGTCTTGAAGTCTGAAGAAAGGTGAGTCTTGAAGAAAGGCAGACAACAATTACATATGCTCCTCTCGGAATTGAGGAAATTTAAATAGGGTGAAACATCGCGTCGTTGCGTAAGACAAGCAGTGACAGGGCAATTTGAAATATTCGTGTGCAGCCAGACATAGTAGCGGGTGGGGAGGGGGGAATCGATGGTGGAGGATGAACCATGAGCTGGCGCTGTAGGTCTCATGGAATCTCCGTCGATTATTGCCCAAGCCTCAGGATTACTGTGGCTATTAATTGATGACCGAAAGTGAGACCTGAAGTAGAATATGAGCAAGCGTCAGCAAGAGACGGTGTGAAGCGACAATGATTGTAGGTGGAGAGGGGTAGACTAAGAGAATGAGATGCGTAGGGATTGAGGGAATATACCGACCAATAAAGCGAAAGAAATATCGAGACCAAAAATGTACGTGGCCGAGGTTCGAACACACGACGTCTGCATCTCCAAAAAACACAGCCACTATTTCCGTTAGATCCAATGTAGTCTCCAATTTCAATATTCATCAGATTTGTATTGAAGGCAGCCAATAATCTAATGAAAAGGTGGCACAGCCACTAAATCTTGTTACACGTTCAAACGCGACCGTAAAATTTGAGGTCGAAAATTTGTGTATGTACGAATATTAGAGAACGATTACCTAAGTACTCGTAATAACATGCTACACTATCGATCCGGTACCTGGTCTGATTTTTTTGTGCAAGAATGAGGTTGTATGTTGGTTGTATGAGTCGAAAAGTTCAACAAATTTGATGGTTCCATTGATCACGGAGGTGGCAGGTGATCACTACGGTTCCTTGACGGTTCCGCATTTGCCAATTGCCCACATGATGAGAGGCTGAAGATTTTTGACTCAGCGCAACTTGATCCCAACGCCCATAATGGCCCTCTCTGAGCCCCACCCACTTCTCTCAGCTCCCCTCCGCGAGTTGAAAGCCCGCATCGCCGGCACGTATGATGCCATAGCACCACAGTACAATGCGTGGACCGCCTCGCACCATCCCGTTCGCTTGCACTATCTCAACGATCTTCTGTCACGATTGCCATCCGCCACGACTGGTATCCACGTCCTTGAACTTGGTGCAGGTGCAGGCGATCCAGGTACCGCCATGTTGGCAACCCTACCGGGCGCACGCATCATTGCAAACGACATCTCCGCCTCACAGTTGTCTCTCCTGAAAGAGCGTCTCGCAGCCGAGATCTCGGAGGGAAAAGTCCAAGTGCAACAGGGCGACATGATGAACCTCACTTTCGGGGCTGGCGAGCTCGATGCCGTGGTTGCGCTCTACAGCGTGTCGCATTTGCCCCGCGAAGAGCAGAGCGAGTTGCTGCGCCGAATGGGGACGTGGGTGCGGAGCGGTGGGTGGTTGCTGGTCAATTTTGCGGGAAAGGAAGACAAAGGATCGGTTGGGGTGGGATGGCTAGAAGGAAAGGAATCTCAAAATGCGATGTATTGGAGCTCCTGGAGTCCGGCGGAAAGTGGACGCTTGGTTGAGGGCGCCGGGTTCAGAATCGAGACTGCGGAGATTCGCGAGAGCGAAGGAGAAAATGCTGCTTTCTTCTGGGTGCTAGCTCAAAAGCTTGACTGAGCTTGTAGATCTCCACTTCACCGATTTACGTCCAATCTTCATCAGTCTTTCGTTGTCGTGAAATCAACTTTGTGTTTCGTGGTATATGAAGTTATGTACGAGTGGAGCGTGCCGCCTCGTCGCCCAGGTGTATTGCCACACATCAGAATCTCCGAGTCGCGCCGGCGCCGAGTCCAACGCGGTTGGACAGATGGCATTGCAAGACTTGACCACAACATTTTGGTCGAAGATGAGACAATGAAGTGTAGAGATGTCGGCAGAACCCGCGACCTATGTTTGATCTGTAGAGAATGTCGGTCAGCATTAAAGCCACAAAAGTTCACTTCGAGTCTCGGAATCTAGCAGAGGGATTCAGATATACCCTAAATCGATGATGTTCAGGGTTAAATTAGTGACTATGTATCTTGCGAAAATAAGCCAACTTCAACTCGGTATGTGGATTCGAGGCACGTGTGCTAGGAAAGGTTGAAAAGATTTCAGAATATGAGATATTATTTTGCTCACTTCTTGGGTTTTTCCTCGGCAAACTCAGTGGTAGACAAGCTGGTTAATCAAGCGCAACTCATTCCCACAAAGGCCTCCAAATACATAAGATTCGTTAGTAGTACAGAAACCTCACAAGTCATCCTGCCACAGAAACCTGTTAATATAATCGGATTTCGTCAAGTGGGAACGCTCCGGCGGGATGGACGTGATGCGCACGCGCATCCCCTCAGCACGCCACCCGTCCAACCTCGCGGCCTTCTTCGCACTCAACGCAGCTCGCGAGCCGAACGTGAAAACCTCGAGCTGTGCGAAAGAAGATCCAACGCCATCCTGCTGCACGCGCCGGCGAGAGCGGACCATGTCGATGACGGCTTTAGTCGCAAGCGCCCATGTGCCAGCGGGCGCCTCCTCGGCCCAGCGGTCCGCCAGCGAGAGGAGGCGAAGGTGCGGGAGGAGTGAGCTGCCCCCGGGTTTGCGGGTGAGGGCGTTGGTGAGCGGGACGAGCTGCAGCCCGCAGAATGCGAGCTGCAAGCGCGAGAGGAGCGGGTTGCTCTCGAGGAAGGGGAGGAGGCTGTCGCCACTACGGCTGGCGAGCGCGAAGTGGTGCAGCGAGAATGAGGACCGAGTTTGCAACGCGGTTAGGGTTGCGCAGGGAAGGGGCTTCCGGTCCTTGTATACGATCGAAAGTTCCTTCAGACAGGGAAGAATCAACCTGTCGAAGAAGTCGGCGGGAGCATTGTCTGCACCGCTGACTGCAAGTTCGAGGGTGTGCAGCGCAGGTACCGTCACAGGTCTGAGTATTGGGAGGAGGAGGTGGTGGCGGCGGAGGCGGAAGGCCGGGCACAGCGGTAAATGCGATGACAGGAGCCAATGGCGGAATAATCCGAAGATCCAGTCTGCAGCGCAGCAGACTGGTCGTCAACTCCAACGCATAGAGTGCGTCTTCATGTCGAACTTCTAGGTCCTGGATTACTAGCTCCGTCAGCCGGTTCCACGGAAGACCAGCGAGGTGTGGATCAAATCTTGCTTCGGTCCTTCGCCACTGCATGATAGAATTTGGATCGCGCTCGCAGCTCAATTTGACGCTTTTCAAGAGGGGCGCACCCTCCAGCGCCGACATCGAGCGGAACCAGGAGCTACCATTGTCGCCGTCCGGGATTAAGGCACATATATTGATAGAGCTCAGTGCCTTCAAGGAGTTTCTGGGCAGCTTGAATATGGACTCGGTGAAAATTATGGGGAGTTTCAATTCTAGATGTCGTATCCGATGACGAACAGGCAAAACCAGGTCCATCGAGAGATTTGGGATTGCCAAGGAGTCTATGACAGAAGAAGTGATGATGAGCGCAAGCGGAAGCTCGCACGAGCGCTCAAAGCAAGTTTTAGCCAGGTTTCTGATTCTGTTGAACCCAGTTGTGCGATGACCAAGATGCAGCACAATGCGGGACCACAGCGAGGGAGTATGAATCGCTACTGCTCGCCACAATGCACACACTTGTGTGAGGACGAAGTGGGAGTGCATGGGGAAGAGCAGAGATGACGGACTCTGCTCGTCCGCTGTTGCCTGCAGGAAAACCTCTGCCAGCATTTCTGCTGGGAGCGAGAAGATCAAGCTCGGAGACTGCTGTCTCGGACGCTTCACAGTGAGCGCTCTGTCTGACAGAAGACTCTTGAGAGTGACGAGGGACATTGGTCCAAGTCCATCACCCAGCCACCGCGGCGTAGAGCCGCAGAAGTCTGGGTTTGAGAGGAGCGGAATGTCCATCGAGACAGAAGTATCTGGAGAATAGTACGAGCCTGCAAATTCAGCTGTCATGGCGGTGTGGGAGAGTGTGTGCTTTACGAAGCAGCGCTCATGACGGATCGTCACTCGTCAGAACAGCTGCCGATCAGTTGATGTGTGTGACCGTCACTGTGACACACATGTTCTCCGGTCGACTTCAAAGTTGCCAGCGGGCTGTAAGTGCGATAGGACTTGCCGCCGCCGTCTTGGGCTTGCATTAACTTATTTCGCTTTTCGCTGGCGTCTCTACGGATGCGTTATATCCCGGCTACACCCCATTCACAGCTTACCCGCAGCCATTGCGCTCAGCGTCGACTCGGAATCGCCGATTCGCCGCACTCACCCTCCAGAAATCGAAGCCAGCCGCGCATCCCGGAATTCGTATCCTGCATCGGTACTCTAGAGCATGCTCCTGCGGGAGTGCTCAGTGAAAGCTCCATAGCTTTGCCTCCGCTCTCAGCGTTGTTTCCTCGCGTTCTCCCAATTTGAATCCCCCTGAAGAGCCTGTGGATTTTTCTGTTCGTCTTTGGCGGTGGATGGAGCTCTCCACTACTAGATCACGTCTGGCTTATTCTTCTGCGCCGTTTCTAACTCTTTCCAGCGAAAATGACACTCGATCGAAAGATGTCGGAAGGGGTTTCCCAAAATTGTCCCGTTTTTCAATATCGCTCCACTCGAACCAAGTTGACTCTCGTACCGTGTCGCATCATGTTCTTGCGCTCGTTCGTTCCTCACCGATTGTGAGTGCCGTTGATTACAATTTTCTCTGGATCAATAACAATGTCGTCGAAGCCTACTTGAATGCAAAATACTTGTTCTGTGCCGCTCTTCACCCGCCGTACCAGGTAGTCAGAATTGCAATTCTAGTGTCTCAAAAAATGCCACGGGATCCTGCAAGTGGCGCATTCAAATTACTCCGTCGAGTCTTGCTCTCCGTTTTTTTCACCCAGCTTAAGTAATACGCTCCGATTTGCCTCGAATTACAACAATGACATAACATTCATCTTATCGAAACTTCCGTGGAGAGTTGGGCTCAAAGCTTACAGCTGCTCAAAAAAAAAACTATGAGACTGATCAGTTTTTTTCCGCCGATCGCTGCCGGAATGGAAGTAAGTGAGCGCAATTTGCCTTATTTCTCATACAAATCCACTTGGAAAGTGTCAGAGTGGAAGAATCTAGGTTATACTACCTCTATGTGCAGTAATCCGGGGAGTAATGATATAACAATGGTGTTGAAGCTCCCCAACGCGTTCTTTCGGCGATCTTCGGACTTCCCAATCGGGCGTCCGAGTTTTGCTGCATCAGTCAGATGATTACAGCATTTGATTATTTTTTTCCTCCCTCCATTATTTCGCGCTAGGAATATGTCTATTAGGGTCTATTGGACAGATAGACATGTTGTATGACCTCAGGGCACCTTTCAGGTAGTATATGATGCGTATGAAGAAAAATTGGGAAGCCCTTCATTTTGGAAGCCGATCGGAGAAAAAAAAACGTGGGAGTACTGCGGCAGGTCAAATCCTTCTGTAATTTAAGTAATTCTTCCGTGTTTGGCGGTTACGGCTCCAATTCTGAACATTCAACAGAGCACGGACCACTCTTCAAGTCGGTTTTCGGGGAATACCGGAAGCGCAATTCTGGCTCATCCGAAGTTCATCTCATCTCAGGTCTACTACGACTAGCCGTAGTTTGCATTAAAGAGACGAGACAGCCACTTCCAATGGGGACCTCAGAGAACGTCGCCAACTCGCAGCGAAATGCAGCATTGTGGAGTCTGGATTGAGCAGGATTATGAGGCGGGCTCCATGATCACTTTCCTTCCCTTCGTCCTATTTCCTCGCATATCCTTCTCAAACTGCAACCTCATAACGGGACCATTTGGATAATCCCGATGTCTTATGCCAGTATGTGATCAGAATTCCGAAATCTCATTCCCTGCTACTCCACCTGAATTTTGCTCCGTGCGTGATGTCGAATGTTCACGAATTCGCCGCGCGTCTCCCAATGCATGGGTGAGCACTTTCTCCGCTCTTCACATGTTATTTACGGCAATTGAATGGCATCGAAGGCCGTGGCCTAAATGTGAATACTTGACTCGCGCATCAGTTACTTAGTCATTTTTCTTCAACTTCCGTTTATCGGAAATTTCACGGGCTCCCACAACTGGCGCGTTTAAACTCCAAATTATTCGTGCTCTTCGGTTTCCTCACCCAGCCTAACGCACTCCACTCCGTTTTTTTTCCAACCCGACTTGAACAAAAGTGACATAACATTTATCGTGTTATGTAAAACTTCCGCGGAGAGTTTCTGCCGTTCTAACTTCACTGTCAACGGTGACAGGACGACTGCTTCTCTAATTCAATGTCTCTGCCTTTCGCTGGTCCGCAATGTCGAACAGCTCCACTGCTCCACAATTCTGAACTATTGCCTGACATTGAACAGCCCAGACCACTTTGGCGAGCATCGACGAGGCCCATAGGTTTCTGGGCCGAAACATTATAAAAACCCGTCCACCTTCCTCTCAATCCTCATTCGAACACACTCCTCAGTCGTTCAAGCTCTAAACCAACATGTTCTCTAAGCTCTCGCTCGTCGCCGCCTCTTTGCTCATTGTATGCCTTCAGCGACATACATATTTATTTTTCACGCTAACCATCGTGGTTTAGACCCTTGCTGCCGCCATCCCCAACGGCACTCCCTGTCCCCCGGTCACTCCCCCGAACTCCAACCAGTGCTGCGAGAGCGTCGTCCCCGCCAGCAGCGGCGCGGCCTCCCTTGTCGCTGCCGTCCTCGACCTTGACCTCACCGGAATTCTCGTCGATGTGGGACTGAGCTGCTCCCCCATCACCGTCCTCGGGAACAACTGGTCAGTAGTTTTTTCTTATTCATTACTTCGCCTCTAAATGTTCCCAGCGGGGGCACTACCGTCACTTGCGATGCGCCCGAGAAGGAGTGGGGTATGTAACTCGCACTTGGCACCAAAACACTTGCTTACCAGTTAATTTACAGGCAGTCTCATTGCGATCAACTGCATTCCAATCACCCTTTGAGTTGGAGAAGAACATGTTTGGTTCAGTTCGGAATGTTGGATTTTTTGATGTGGTGCCGATACCGTAACGATCGTGCCCACACTATTTTCTTCATCATTATGCCGAACCACACTCTGGAGTCTCATCACCGTCACTCGCTAATCACTCCTTTGATCGCACACTCTTTACATTCCCAAATACTTACTATAACCTCCAATGTGTCCGTAGTCGATTCCTCGCTTAATCTACGACTTACGCCACTCACTTCCGCTCGAACAAACTCTCTCGCGAATTCCCACCGTGTGTCAAGAACTCTTTGCCCACTATTCACCTGGCCGAGATCACCTCGTCACAGATACTGTCTACAAGCCGGCCAGGGGCCTTCGACCCCTTCCCAGCTTTGGGGAAATCACCGTGATGATCATACCTCAATGACCGGATATACAGCAAGCACCTCCAGACAAGGGGAAAATTACCAGATAAGGATGCCAAGGACACCAAATGATTTTATAAAGAGTTTGATGTATCGGCGCTATCTCACGCTAAATGCCGCGTTTTTATTGCCAGAATTTTCCGTCCACGATTGACATACATTGGCCCTCCGGGCAGCCCTGTAACCTCCCACTTCAAGGATAACCCCAACTCCGCATATCTACTTACATATTCTTGTTTGTTTTGTGTTACAGTGGCTTTGGTCTAAGTAGTAATGCCCTGCCAATGATTCGGAAGACGTTTCGCTTTGTATCTAATGTAAAGCGAGCTGGGATATGGAGAGCAGAAGAAGCCCAATACTCAGTCACATTAAAATGTCACTGAATCATGACTAGAAACACGAGAGAGATTTCGCAGAAAGTATAGCAAGGAACACTGGCATGAGAGAAACGAAGAAAGAAGCATTACAGCTTGTGCAGGAAAAGTTCATGTCAAGGAAGTTCGCAGCAATCTGTGCACAGGTTT
This sequence comes from Mycena sanguinolenta, assembly GCA_014462675.1. Classification (NCBI taxonomy): domain Eukaryota; kingdom Fungi; phylum Basidiomycota; class Agaricomycetes; order Agaricales; family Mycenaceae; genus Mycena; species Mycena sanguinolenta. The sequence continues at coordinate 1,722,309 of JACAZH010000020.1, forward strand.
TTTGGGTAGGTCCAAAGAAATTCAATGCAGCGTTAAAAGGGAACGAGTGTCAGCCGAGCTTTTCGCGAAGGTTTGAAATAGAGGCTAGTCACGAGCACCCACCAGGATTGGAAGGGTGAGAAAAATATGACGTAGGTCATGATTTTGTGATGGGATCAGTGGTTTTACATTTCGTTTTTCAGACCTGTAACCTAGGTCGGTTACACGAACAATGAACTTGTTTTACTGACCTTGAAAGTTAGCCAGTCGTTTCATCTCGATCGCATCTCGAAGTTCATCATTTTTTGGTCGCACTGTTGTGGATTATGTGATGAGTAAGGGATGCGGACAAGTCTCCCAGAACTGGGCTGCCGAAACAGACTGTTTCCAAAATTTCGATCTGTCCGCTGAAGTTCATTCGAGGATATACCAAACCCGTAGTGCACGAACATTCACAAACCCTGCACATGTAGGACAAACACGGCACATTGATGGAAATGTGCCGAGTTTGAACTGTAAGAGAACAAAGGCGGCACTTGCCTTTCCTGGATGTGCCAGGTTATGTACAGTACGCGACGTGGCATCCTATTGCGGAATCGCCACGCGATCAATTAAGGCTTTTTTCCTACTATGTACCTCTTCGCCGCCGCCGGCCTCTCGACAGAAAGCACGTCAAAATGCCGTCTGGCGCGTATCCAACGTCGCCACTAGTGTTGCCGCGACTCAAGTCGACTCGACTTTTTTAAATTCGACTTAACTCATTTGCTGACTCACCCTTATATATTTTTCTGAATATTAGACCTGTCCAAGCAAGCATTATGATGTCCCTCTAAAATGTCTTAACCACTTTTGGCGACATCACTTTGGCATCGGGTAATATGCGATTTATTGCTCCCGATTAGCTCCCGAAGTCGCATCAAGTCGAATTACGTTAATTCCCAGGTTTCTCTGCAGGCAATCATTATTATGCCAAATGCTGAGTGGATGTGATGGACCTATTGTAACTCTAGTCCCTGAACCCCTAATACCCCAGAAATATTGCCATCCTTGGACACGAAGTGTGTAAAACTGAAGTCATGCAACCGAAGTCGACTCAAGTCGCGGCAACACTAGTCGCCACACACGCCAGCCGATCAGGAATATCTTGACAGTCTGTCCGCACGGCAGCTGATGGACTTCCGGAATTATGTACGTTGTTCTCCGGTTCCTTCCCGCCTCACGAAACACTTCTGACACGGTGAATACAGCTTCTCCATCCCAAATACATCGAAACGAACGCTACGAGGTTCTTGGACCACGAGTGGATCAATATTATGCTTCTCAAGGAGTACCTGGGGCATCCACTTGACGTGTCGTCAACCGGCGATTCGAAGCACATGCCAGCGGATTAGGAATATATATCTTGACGGCATGTCTGCTCATCAGTGGATGGATTTTCAGACTCATGTGCGTCTTCAAATCTTGACATGCCAGAAAAAATTTTTGACGCGTCTCAAACAGGTCTTGAATCCCGGAAAGAATGCTATGAACAAGGTATACGGCTATGGCGTTCAAAATGTACATTTAATCGGCTGCAAAACTTTTCGGAGTTTTCGGCGATTCCGCAATATAAATAGGCTGTTTGGCGCTATCTCCGCAAAAGAGACAGGCGTCAATCACCGTCTTTGTTTTGCGGGGAAATCAACGATTCCCGCAAGATATAATTGGACCCCCGCAAAATACAATGTCCACCCCCGCAAAACTTTTGTGTCCGCCCGCAAAACTTTTTTGTTCCAAACTTCCTGCAAGATTTCACTGTGATCTAAGCCATGGTATTTAGAGCAACTATTACATTGACTGTAAGGTCCAAAGGTGTGTGCATCTAGCTAGTACTCCGTAATGTGCGAGTAGCGAATGACGATTTCGGGGATTCGAGAAGGTTAGCTCCATGAAAGAATCTCGTGAGCATGGAGTACATTTGGATGCCAGTTAAATGTGTCGGGTGTGTCTAGGAGAGCAGGAAATGCGGCGGGATGGACTATATTCAATTGAGTTTGTTGTCAGCAGAGAGCAAAGCGATGTTTGGTTGAACTTGGATCCCCGATCAAGCGTCATCGCTTGCCTGCCTTTGTCCTCTTTGTCGTCGCGGATGTCTCAAAGCAACGAGATACAGAACTCTGGAGGCGTCGAGCACCACCCAAAGTATTAATAAATTATTTTGCAGATGCTACTGCTATTTTTCAGGTATTTGTGATCTTATCGGGTTTGATGCCACTCGACAGTTATACTTCCAGAATCGTCCCAGAATGATCCACCCCAGTCTCCTGGCGTTCCGATCTGGTCTTTTTAAGACATTGTTTTCTCTCCCGTGCCATCACCTTTGCTGCCAAAACAGAGGGCACATCTGACTTGAACCCGATAAAATTGCCGCCGGATCTCAATCAGTATGACTTCGACCATTTGCTTTGGTATATCTACACTGGTGCTCTTTTATACCAATTTTGCTTATACCTGACGTTTTTACAGCATGTATCTGAAAACCGATGAATTCTTGGTCTCCGTACTCAAGCTCTCGACGTTCTTCCGGATTGAGGACGGGATTTCCCATGCCATTCAGGCATTTGAATTGAAAGGCAGGCGATTTGAGGCTGCTCTGCAGTTCGAGCCTGCTCGGCTCTATCGTGTTGATCAGTGGGTTGAGCCAGCCTTTCATAAACTGATGGAAATACCTTTAACCGACCTCGATCTGGCTCTAATGAATCGCATTGGGCACATGGGTCATTATTGGCTGGTGAAAACGTAGACCGACAACGAGAAGCACCGGAGACAGTTCACGTGCAATCCCCCGAAGGTCATCGCTGATCCTGACTGCCCACACCAGCATTATGCGAGATAGTGCTGGCCAAATATGATATAAATATGGAAATGTCTGTATCATATTCATATCTATATCATATTCACCTGCCCAGGCCCATATCATATTCTTAGTGTATCATATTCATATTTATTCTACTGAATCTGAATTTATTTTGAATATATCTAGATATTTGTAGTCATCATGAGTGTTGATGAAATCCATGTAGTTTATACCTTTGGTGAGCACAAACTTCAGCCATTCTTTGGTGACAATATCAACACAAGCAGTCTCAGCAGTCATCGACAAATGCAAATCGGTCAAAGTGTGTTTTACACTTGAAAAGAGATGTTCAATGGAAATGCTGACACCGGGGATGGTGAGAATATCTTGCACAATGTGGGACATGTATTTCAGAATGCCTCAATTTGTTTCCAGAGAAATCAGCGTGATGTGTACTCCAAGAGCTATAAATTCACCTTCCACTGGCCAAGTGGATTGTCAAAGTCATGTGCCATGGGAGAAATGTTGCCGAAGTAGAGGCCAACTTTGTTGTCCATCTCTGCGGCAAATGAGACTGGCCACTTTCTCAGTAGGATTGTTCGGTCTGATTTGAAATACACATTCCCATTCTTTATTGAATGCATGGTACGCACCTTCTGAACTTGACAGGAAGATAGGCTTTGGATCCTTATCACTAGTCAATTGAAAAGCCTTCCAAGTTTAAAGCCTCCCTCCCTCAGATATGGCCAACCTGAACAGCTAAAGTGCATTGAAAACACAAAATCTCGAGATTAGTAAAGGTGGCGTCAAGTCAACATCACAAATATTTGAACATTCCTTATCCGGCTCCAACCCGATGGGACTGCCAATGAAGCCGAGTAGTGATCTCAATGCCCATTGGGTGGCAGATGGTTGAATTTAGCACTCCTACCATGGCTGGTTGGTTCTGCAATGAGTGAAAAACACAAGTTGAGTGTATCTAAATATAATTGAATATGCTGGTGGCATATCATATTCTATTCATATTGTATCATAGTCATATTCTGTCATATTCATATTTGAAAAGAGGTCCAAGGCCCATATCATATTTGTATGTAGTTGAATATATTCAAAATATATTTTTTCATATCATATTTTTGGCCAGCACTAATGCGAGATAATCTGGAAGCAAGAATGGAACACGACAGTTCCGAAGGTGGTACATCACCCCGATATTCACACCTGCCTCGTCGACCTCTTGTTCTCGCTCCAGGAGACAGAGATCACGAATTTATGTGATGGCTGTCGAACGCTCACGGTCAGATGGATATGGGGTACCGGCTATGCTACAGCCGAGGAGGACATCATCAACCGAGCTGTGGCAGTATTGACAGCCCTGCAAACCGATGAACCGATCTGTACGGCCCTCCGGAACAAGGTGGCCCATGGATCCAATGATCCCCCGCCTTCAACTGGTATGAAGAATCTAAGTAGTGTGTTCATAATATCATCTATACTTTCTCGAATCCCTGAAATTGTCGTTCGCTACTCGCACATTACGTAGTACTAGCTAGACGCACACACCTTTGGACCTTACAGTCAATTTAATAGTTGCTCTGAATATCATGGCTCAGATCACAGTGAAATCTTGCGGGAAGTTTGGAACAAAAAAAGTTTTGCGGGCGGACACAAAAAGTTTTGCGGGGGTGGACATTGTATTTTGCGGGGGTCCAATTATATCTTGCGGGAATCGTTGATTTCCCCGCAAAACAAAGACGGTGATTGACGCCTGTCTCTTTTGCGGAGATAGCGCCAAACAGCCTATTTATATTGCGGAATCGCCGAAAACTCCGAAAAGTTTTGCGGCCGATTAAATGTACATTTTGAATGCCATATACGGCTGCTTCACTTGAAATAAATTTTATGAAGGTTGACTTTGATACTTTTGGTGTTGAGAGAATGAAATTCTGCTAGCGTACTTACCAAAGAGACTAATGAATACCTATCATCTTCAAATAACACACACTCGGCTGATTCCAGACATTGTGCCGTCTTTCATCCAACACCTGGTACATGATAAACAAATGTGCCGGGTTTGAACGCATATACCGGGTTTGAACGCATGTGCCGTGTTTGAACACATGTGCCGTGTTTATTCTGGATGTGCGGGGTTTTTAAATGTTCGTGCACTACGGGTTTGGTTAATCCCAGAGACTAATGAATACCTATCGTCTTCAAATAACACACTCGGCTGATTCCGGACATTGTGCCATCTTTCATCCAACACCTGGTACATGATACACGAATGTGCCGGGTTTGAACGCATGTACCGGGTCTGAACGCATATGCCGTGTTTGAACACATGTGCCGTGTTTATTCTGGATGTGCGGGGTTTTTGAATGTTCGTGCACTACGGGTTTGGTTAATCCCGGAGGCGCCATCAGGGCGTGCCATAAATATGTTAGCCCCAAACTAGCAAGACCAAAACACGTTTGCGAAGACGGTAGCAGCAGTCCAGCAGCTTCATGCCCCCTCCCCAACCAATTCCAGGAACGAAAAGACAGATTTCACTTGCTTAAGGCCTTGAAGGCGGTGTTTGGGCAGTGGGACTGGAGAGAGAGGCAAAATACTGAGCGCATTATGATGGTGACATCATTCGATCAGCGGAGTGTATAGCCATCGGCTTTTGACGAGGTCCTGGCGCCTCCCGACTCAAGCCAAGATCAGCAGAGTGAAATTCGCCATAGGCCTTCTTGCGGATTTTCCGCGGTTTACGCTAGCAGCAAAATTCCCTCTTCCCCCCTGATCGGAGAGACTGTCCTGGTTATTTAACCAGCAAAATGACTACCGCATTTTCTGCCGCTTACGATGGAGTCTGAAGACGTGGAAGCGCCAAGCAGCTCTCTGCATTCCACCGTTTTCAATCCTCCACCAGTCACATCCAAACCCGATGTTTCCTCGCTCCAGCGCCAGTTCACTTCCACCGGTACAGCCAGGATCAATACTCGCTCAAAAATACCCGGAGAGTTCAGAACTCTAAGGTTGTTTCCCAGGCTTCTCAAACTCAAAAATATCTGATCCGTTTATGGCAGCATTCACGTCACAGAAACTCGGGAAGGTGTTGAACTTGCGGGGACCAAGGAAAATGTGAAAGGTCGGTCTGTGGAGCGTCTCACCTCCGACTCTATCTGATTCCCATCCAAATAGATCTTTCCGCTGTCATTTGGCACACCCTCTCGGCCAATGACGTCTGCACCCGCCTCGGGGTGTCCCCCAAGCGTGGGCTGGACAGGTCCATCGCGATGCGGCGACTCGCAAAGAACGGGAAAAATGTGCTCTCAGCCGTCCCCCCAAACACATTTTCCGCAAAGTCCTTTCCTATATCTTCGGTGGTTCGTATCTATTTTTGTCTGGCTAGTCGTCGAATGAGACTGCTCCAGGCTTCGGAAGTCTGCTGTTGGTTGCTAGTATCATTTGCTTCATTGCATGGTGTGCACTTGTTTCGTCTCATCAGGACCGCTTCTGATCTGAACCAGGCGTCCATTGGGCGACCCGCACCCTGCCGCGCCGAATCTTGCTCTCGCAGTTGTTCTACTCATCGTCATTGCGATACAAGCTATTTTCAATGCATGGCAAGGTCTCTATTCATGTGGTTCCTCTACTACATCTGGTCTCATCTCTCGGGCAGATTATTCCACTGGAAACGTAATGGCATCCATCACCGGCCTCCTGCCCACCGATGTATTGGTTACTCGAGACGGCGAACAATTCAAGTGCGTGTCCTCAATCGGCCTTCCCGTCCTTCGTTACACTGACTTGGAAAAACTCAGGCTTCCTGCGGCAGATCTGGTCTCGGGAGACCTCGTCAAAATCACGCTGGGTGCAAAAGTTCCGGCTGATCTCCGACTTCTGGAGGTCTCCTCCGACCTGCGCTTTGACCGGTCGATCCTGACAGGCGAAAGCAATGAGATCGCCGCCTCAATCGACGCCACCGACAACAATTGTAAGTTTACCCCGTTACCCCGCTACTCTGTGGCTAACCCATGGCTTCAAGTCATGGAATCGCGCAATATAGCTCTCCAGGGCACGCTCTGTACCTGTGGGAGCGGCGTCGGCGTCGCGGTCGGCCTCGGCGATGGCACTGTCTTTGGAAGAATCGCGAGGCAAGCGAGTAGCGAGCGGCCCGTACGCACAACACTCGAAATAGAGATCTTTCGCTTCGTGCTCATCATCGGTTGTCTTGCGCTTTCAGTCGCGGCTTTGATCGTCAGTAAGTGGTCAAATCGCATTTGAATTGAAGTGAACAGATTCTAATGGTATCTAGTTTTGTGGGCCGCTTGGCTGCGCCCCGATTACCCCGGATTCATCTCGGTGCCAAGCCTGTTAGTGGACTGCGTCTCTGTAGCTGTGGCGTTTATTCCTGGTGTGTTTTGACAAGTCCGGAACAAAAATAATCCTTCTAACGTTATGAATCATAGAGGGCCTCCCTGTCTGCGTCACATTGTCGCTTACGGTCATGTACGCATCCTGAAACCCGCCTCTTAGTTGTTCTAATTGTCCGCCTAGTGCCCGTGCCATGCGCTCCAACTCAATTCTGTGCAAATCCCTCGCGACTGTCGAGAGCTTGGGCGCCGTCAACTTCATCGCCTCAGACAAGACGGGCACGCTAACACAGAACAAAATGACGGTCGTGAACGTCGCGGTTGGCCTCGCACGCTCCAGTGTCGCAGACGCGCGAATCATTGCCACCCAACCGGGGCCATCCGGGAATGCGATCCGCGAGCTCGCTGCGCTCGCGGGTCTCTGCAACGATGCGGCGTTCGAGCCGTCGAAGATTGATGAGGCCGCGGAATATCGGAAGGTCAACGGCGATGCAACGGGTTCGTTTCTGTTATGTCGCCGTAAACATAAAATTCGACAAACCCTCCTAGATACTGGACTTTTACGATTTGCGGAGAGCGTGCTGCGGACGGATGATTTACGCAAGAGTTGGATCGAAACAGGGAAGGTATCCTTCAATTCGAGTAAGTTGCACTGGTCTCGGTCGAAATATTCTCGGATACTTACCCGTATATTAGAGAATAAATTCGCGTTGAAATTGCTCACTAGAGCCTCCAGTCATTCCCCGCAGTCTGACATGCTGTTTACCAACGTTCAGGACGGGGAGTATTTGCTTGTAGTAAAAGGGGTGCGCGTCCATTCTCAATAATTCTCTGTTCGCCATTCAAATCTCTTCTTAGGCGCCAGACGTCTTGATTCGTCGCTGCTCGAGTTTCGTGGACCCCGAGGGAAATCAGTGGCCACTGAATGCAGATGTCCTCGCGGGCATATCAGCCACCCAGGAGGACTACGCTGCTCGTGGGCAGCGAGTTCTTCTCCTTGCCAAGCGGACACTGGGCCGTGAAATGTCTGAAAAGCACATTTCTGCTAACTCGCTCGAAGACTACCTGCTCGCGATAAACCTTGAGTTGAGTGTGGTCGGTCTCATCGCATTGGTGGATCCTCCGCGCCCTGAGACGGAGGAAACCGTCCGTGTGTGCCGCAAGGCAGGCATCCGCTTCGCAATGGTCACCGGTAGCTGGTCCGTTCTCGTTGCCTAATGATTCTCACTCCGTATATCTGTGGTAGGAGATTTTTCGCTGACGGCTGCTGCAATCGCACGTCAAGTCGGGATCATCACCACGCCAGAGACCGAGATTAAGCATCTCGCGGACTTGCCACTTGACACTCCGCTTGCAGAAATATCTGACTTCAACGACGACAAGGCGCCCGATACTATTTTGACGAGCCTGGTCATCAGTGGTTCCGAGATGATCACTATGACAGCCTCGCAATGGAAGCAGGTTCTCACTGTGCGTGCTTTCTCCGGCGATTGGCCTCGAGTGTCTGACTCTCCGTTTGCAGTTCGATGAAATTGTTTTTGCCCGCACCAGTCCCCAACAAAAACTGCAAATTGTACGCGCTTTCCAAGGCGCCGGGTGCACGGTCGCCGTGACAGGAGATGGCGGTGTGTCCTCATCTAACAATTCCGTTTCTTTGCCATTTTGATGGGCCTTTTAGTTAACGATGCGCCAGCGCTTAAACAGGCGGACGTTGGCGTCGCAATGGCTGGTGGCTCTGAAGTTGCTATGGTGGGATCCGCCATTTCGCAGTGTTTCGCGCCGCTAAATAGATCACAGGAAGCAGCGGACCTGGTCTTACTCTCGGATAATTTTTCGACGATCGTCACAGGGATAAAGTATGGTCGTCTCTGTTTCGAGAATCTTCGAAAATCCATCTTGTATCTCCTCCCTGCTGGTACATATTCTGTTTTATTTCGTGCGGTCATTGACAAAATGCCACGTTTATTAGGCAGCTTTTCCGAGCTCATCCCTGTCCTGCTCAATGTCCTTGCCGGTGTCCCGCAAGCACTGAGCAGCATCCAAATGATTATCGTATGCGATCGTTCTGTTACACCAGTCTGATGTTTGAATATTTCTCACAAGATCTGTGTTGTTACCGATGTCCTCCCAGCCCTCTCCCTCGTATACGAGAAGCCTGAAGCCGATCTTTTGCTCCGGAAACCACGGAACCGCAAGAAAGACCGTCTGGCTGACGTCAAACTGCTCGGCCATGCCTACTTGTTCATCGGGATACTGGAAACGTTGACGTCTATGACAGCGTGCGCCAACTTCTCTTCAATGTGTGTCCCGAGTAATCTTTGAGTTTTACAGCGCATTTTATTTCGGCTTTCAACGTAACGGCGTTCCGTTTTCTGCTCTGTGGCGCAAATACGGAACATCTACGGTTGATCCTACGCTCCTCACCGAGTTAACCAATCGCGCCCAATCTCTATGTACGCATCGTTTTTCTTTTGATTTTCGTCGCTCAACTGCTCACTTTCCGATAGACTTCTTCAACCTTGTTATTATGCAGTGGTTCAACCTGCTTTCGACACGCACGCGTCGACTTTCGCTATTCCAGCAGAACCCTTCCGGTCCCTCCTGGACGCGCAACATTCATATCTTCCCCGCGATGCTGATGGCGCTAGCACTCGCATGGTACGACATAACTTGCTGGTTACTTCCATGCTATGATTGATGGATTTGCTTCCGCAGCTTCTTCTCTTACATTCCTTGGTTCCAAAACATATTTCTTACCCGCGGCATCCACGCCGAGTTCTTTTTTCTTCCAATGGCGTGAGTCTTTCCCCAAGACGTTGTGCACTGATTCAACTTTGTTGCCTAGATACGGGACTGTGCTGCTGTTTTTGGACGAGATGCGTAAATGGTGGAACCGTGGCCACCCCAAGTCCTGGCTCGCCCAGATAGCTTGGTAATGTACTTGCGCGAGTGGACCATGATCACCGCGTGGGATCAAGCTCAGCGCAAGCCAGAATCGAATACATTATGTCGCATCTACTACTAATATCTATCATACCACGTCTTCAACGATACTATTTGGAAGGCCTGATTGCCTGAAGCATTGGCTGTTTGTCGACCACTGCCGAAGAGCCCATCAGTCTACTCGGTTTTGAACCGTCTCCCTGTGACAAACATCAGCCTCACTTCCAAACTTTCTGAGGAACAAAGGGGAAGAAACACGAGAACAGTTTTCAAGAAGCTTACAATCATGGAATTTGGGAACCCTGGATCGAGTGGGAACACATTCTCGAGGAATTCGATTTGTTCAACGGAGAGAGCAATATCGAGCGCCTCGATGTTCGAGAGTAGATGCTCGACCTTGCGCCCACCGATGATAGGGAACACATAAGGCACTTTTTGCATCACATATGCAATGGCGACTGGCAATTTGGTCACAGACGATAAACACAAAGGAAGTGCACAGACTGACCTGCAGTAATGCTCTTGGCACCGACTTCATCTGCGACTTTTTCGAGGGCATAAGACATCTTCTTTTCGTTCTCGTTGCGTTCCCAGTTCGGAGACGGAAAGGTCCGCCCCTTCTCGCCCGTGGCCCGACGCTGCTCCTCCTCCGCGTCGGTGCGGAACTTGCCACGCCCCAGGACGTTCCACGGTGCCAATGCAAGGCCTCACCGACTAGTCAGGTGTTGTGTCTTGATACAATACCATTTCAACTCACCATGAGCACGCGCCATGGGGATTATTTCGCGCTCAAACGACCGCTCCATGACGTTCCAAGAGCCTTGGTAAACAACGAAAGGCGACTTTCCGTGATCGCGCGCATACTGGTTAGCCTGGGACACAACCCATGCTGGAGTATCGGAGACACCCTACAATCCCACGTTAATGCAGGTTGAATTTTCGAGGAAAGGATCGAGGACCGACCAGGTACAGGACCTTGCCTTGAATCACGAGATTGTGCAACCCATTCATTACCTCCTCGACGCCACAATCCCAATCCCACCAGTGAACATAGAGGATATCAATATACGTCGTGCGTAGTTTCTTGAGACTGGCCTCGACGCTAAGATGCATTGATTTGAGGTTGTTCCCAACGTCTGCGAGGCTATGATTAGAAGATACGTGTGATCAAGTTACCGAAAATCGCAGACATGGAACTTTCTGGGCGATTGAGGGGTTGCGCGCTTTGAAGTTGCTTGTATACTGCCCGTTCAGATGAATTTGAATAGGTCAATGGCACCAGCTACGGAAGGTATATACAGACCTTCGTTGCGATTACAAGCTGGTCCCGAATTCCTCGTTGCTCTGCCCACTCGCCGATGAAGCTCTCGGACGATTCATCTTGGCTAAGAAGAAAGCAGTTCAAACTTGAATAGTTAGGCAAAGAAAGTGTCGCACTAATTATTCGCAGTATCGATGAAATTGCCGCCCTTATCGAAATAAGCGTCGAGGAGCTTGAAACTCGACTCTTTGTCCATCGCACCCATGCCCATTGCGCCCCACTTGTCGCCAATGCTCATGGCGCCGAGCTGGAGAGGAGATACATGGATTCCTGCGAGTGGGGAAAGAGCTCTGTAGGCACCTAGCTTTGTGGGCGGGGGCGGGGCCTGTGCTCTGGCAGACATGCTAGAGTGTTATTATGAGGCAAAATAACGAGGTCTTTTATATGATTATTCGTTCATGATAATCAAGGTAGCGTCAGTATCCGGAAGTCAGCCGGAGTGGGTTGTTGGAGCTCGTGGTCCAACCAATTTGGCAATGATAATGTAATCGTAGAAATTGATGGCAGATACAGATAGCTGTAGTTGCCGCTGCAGCGACTAACACACCAACAAAAGTGAATATTCCCCTCGGCCGAACATGCTGCCGAAAAAATTAAAATTACCTGATAAGGGAAATTCTAATTGTTTTGGCAACATCTTGCAATTGTTTCGGCCGAGGGGAATATTCACTTTTGTCGGTGTGTAAGTGGTGGTTCGAGGCAGAAAGATAATTGATCGCATCATCTCGGGCTCCAGGTCGAAATGTTCCGTAATGTTCCACCAGTTTGCTCGATGGCGGCCCAGGTGAGGTCAGAAATGAACAAGTGCATATCCCGCAGGAGAAATTGGGGAGGAATCCTGTATGCTACAAACATATATCGTATTCCGGAGTTCAAGTTGTCCCGGACGCCGGCGGCGTTCGTCAAACAGAGAACTCCAACCGACTTGAAGATGATCACGCGTACTTAGGGGTCAACTTCATTTGCCAGACCACGACGTAGAACTCTCTCGATGTCTGGATCTAATGAAGGTGAGATGGCAGGGATGCTGCTGTCGACAAAACCCGTCCATCGACGAAAACGCTGAGCGCTTCGCGATTTTCAGAGGTGAATGTCGAGCCTTTCGCAGTCCCAACTCTAAGGTTCCAACTTCATCAAAGTAGTCCAATAAAATTCTATTTCCTGGACGGCAGCTGCTGTCCAATTTATTCACTAAACACGAGCTCTCCACTCTGCCGAATCCTTTCCCCGTCTTTTTTCCCCCATGGAGTGAACCATCCACACGGCATCTTCGTCCTCCATATGCACGATACCAACCCCATGGCCCGGCATGGCGTTTTTCGACGAAGCCATCCCATGAACAAACACTACGCGCGCCCTTGCTTTCTCTTCGCCTATAAGTGCGCCCGAAAAGTCTAGCTTTCCCAATTTCGCAGAACGCAAGCTCGTGTGGATAGCAAACTCTGCGCCCGGTGGGCATGGGAATAACGTTTTGGATGCGTTTGATCCCGTGAATAACCAACCCAGGTGCGCGCGCGCGCTTGCAAGATTGGCGTTGTATGTGAGGATCGCGCGGCGTATGCGGAGCGCAATTTCACCAACGGACTCGCTTCGGAAAGCATTTACTGAAATCGGGGGAACCGGGATAGTCATAGCCGCATTGTTGATATACGGTGCCGCAAGGGGGGCGTCCTGGGTGAAGAGCGGTAGACCTCGCAGATCGTTGGCGATGTGGAGGTGTATTGGGGTGTTTGAGGCTGCGCGGTGAGTGTAGATCGTCTGCAGACATTATTACAGAGACAGAAGAATAAAGAAAGTGCACAAACTTTGAACCACCATGCTATGAGTACGTCCGAGCTTCCGACGTACTCGCTCGAACCTCGAAGCTTGAGATCCTCCATGATTTTCTGCTTCTCGGCCTCCAGAAACATCTTGGGCACGCGCACGCAATATCTTACTTCTTTCGGGTCGCGTATGAGCCGCAGCATGAATAAGACGATGAAGAAGAGCTGGCTAAACCATCCGAGCTCGAACCATCCGCGCATCACTCGAACGTTAGAACTTGAATTTGATTCTGGCGCAAAAGATGCGAACGGCTGGGCATCCCATTCCATACTAGGGATAGCGGCGATGTCGTCACCGTTGAGGATGCGCGTCCAAGCAGCCAGGAGTGTGGCAGTCCCAATCGCATCAAGCGCAATATGCGGCGAGGTGACACCGACGAAAGTGAGGTCATCGAACACGGCGACGTGAACGTGGAGCAGAGGGACGTTGGGTTTCAGGAAGTCATCTAATGTCTTCGGATATGTTCCGCTGCGACAGAATGGGTCCAACGCAGGGGCAGGAACAACGGAGGGCGCCTTGAAGGCTGTCGGTGCACTGGGTATCTTTGGTCGCGATTTCTCAGCGGAGTGGAATGTCTCTGGGTGATCTTCCACGGTGAAGACGGCGGGCGGCGTTTTTGCGTCAAAGGTGTCGGGGATTTGGAATTCGTACACCTTGAATGGTTCAAAATGAGTGAGAAAATTTGTGCAATGGTTGTGACAGACCCCATTTCTCAAGGCAAGTCGCCCTCCAGCCCTGGGAAACTTTAGCTCAATCAACTTCCAGAGGGTGTCTTCCAATATTTTGGCGTCCAGACGTGCGTTGATGACGAGGGCGATGGTCATGACCATGTCGCGTCCGGCGGCGACGTCCAATGCCGTGCATGGAATGACACGCATTCCAGCTGGCGGGGGGTCCGTCTTGGACGAAAGCCAGGGGAAGAGCCAGGAAAGCATCGCCCGTGTTAGACATGACTGGGGCGATCCGATCTCAAATTTTCGGATGCCGTTCCGGCTCTTTCCGGCCGTTGGTAACTGGTTATTTACCGAGTATCAACCGGGCATTGCGTGCGATGTGTCTGTTGGCTGTATTACCCGAGGCGATCCCTAAAGGAACAAACGGCTACTGTACGTACTTACATATTACAAATATATTTTTACAAGCATGTCTAAAGAGATTTGGTTACAGTCGCTAAATGTCCGCACTTTATCAATCTTGTTAAGCTAATAATTTATCCTCCTCCTGGTTACGCGCGTCGCGGGAGCCCCCTGAGTTATAACTAGCGAGGCATAATCCCAATTGTTATAGCGTCGTGGAGACTGTCAAGGGTCACCAATTACATGAGTTTAATTGTAGATCTACCGAAAAAGAGCTCGATTACTATTTCATCAACCTATCTGCGTTTTCGAAACATAACCTCGGCGGTTGTGTTTGCCTTGACTAGTACAGCTATCCATTCGTCGGGAGGCCGTACCCCGTCCCTAAGCTTGAAGTCATATGTCATGATTATATGCGACAGGATAAGTTTCTGTTCGTTCACTGCAAAGAATCGACCAGGACTTGGCGTACAAACGATTCAGTGAGGTAAAGCGATAACAAATCATTCCACCCACCATGCGTGGCGTCCGAGTCCGAATGACATATACTCAAGCGTGGGGGTGACCATTTGATGCTTGTTTTCCTCGCCATCTTGCTCTCTCATTCGAGAAAAGCGGAACGGGTCGAAGACCTCGGGGTTGGTATAGTTCACCTGGAATCAATTCTCGGTCAGCGTAGGTACAAAACCCAGTTGAATTGTGAAACCAGACCTCATCATGGTGCTCCGCGAAAACCGGAACTGCAAGCAATGTCCCAGCAGGGACCGTTGTGCCGTCCGAAAACGTGAAATCCCTGGTCGCCAGTCGCGTTAGTCCAACTGATGTTGAAAGTCAGTGGTCTTGTAACGGATCATCGACGGATGAGAAACTCAACTCGCTCCACTCGGAGCAGTTCGAGCGCTCTCTTTCAAGAAACTGTCCATTTTTACCAACTGATCCATTGCTTCCTTAGTCCAGCCCTCGGCCCCCACGACAGACTCGAGTTCCTCGCGCAAAGGCTGGACGCATTCGAGGTTTGCAGCAAGGGTATAAAAAGCATGGAGGATCCCCTGCGGGGATTGAGGTCGGCAAATCGCGGTGGAAAGTGGAGGGTACTCGCCTGTGTGGTGGTATGGTTGGCGGCAAAGTTGATGTTGAGCAAAGTGCGCGTCAGCCTGCGTACTGTTCGCCGTGTTGGATGTCCGCGTGCTTCGTCCAACAACCAGCTAATCATGTCGTTCTAAATTTTCTGCGGTGAGCACTGCGGTTTCATAGAGTTGAACGACAACACATACAGGTCGGTCACCTTCCGGCCAATCCGGACCGTATTTATCGTCCATCTCGATTCGATGTTGAAGGATCGGTCTCAGATGTTTCATGGCAGCGCGTGTCGCGGGTTCCAAGTGACCGAAAAGGCGTGCAGCGAGTCTAAAATTCATTCGTTTGCTTACAAGGCTTTGAGTAGAAAATAGAGAATGCTTACGGACGGAGGAAAGATGGTGTTACATGAAGCCACTGGGCGTTGCTGCTCACATTCAATGTGTATTGAGTCGTGAGTTTGATGTAATCGGGATCACGACCTGGGAACAAGTCACAGCCAATTGAACCGAATATTCGGAAAACATACATAGCAATCCAATGAAAACCCGGTTGGAAACCCTTGTGACAATGGGCAAGATAGTCTTAAACCCGTTGAGTGACCTGCATGAAATTATTGAGACAGAGAGGCTCACTTGCATTGCCGGCACAGATATCCATTCTACAACGATATAAGCCAAAGGGAAGGGAGGGTCAGAATATTCATATTACCATCTTTTGCGGGGATTAGATCCTCGAACGCTGCGGCAATCTCCTCCCGAATAACGGGGAAACAAGCAGCAATGTTGCGAGTCAAAGCGGTGCGAACAACATTCATTTGAAACGGGTCATGGAGCTGTTCATAACCGATGGTGTACTCAGATTGCAACATCTAATACCTCTCGTGAGTTTGGATACTTTGAACGATTGAATATTCAGTGCCTTACCACTTTTGCAGAGTCTGCGAAGGAAAGGGAGTCGTCGGCCTTTCGAATATCCTCGATTAACCTCTGGCCACTCAAGAGCACCAGCCACCGATTCGCGAGGGCGACCTTAAACGGCTGCCCCCGATACTGAATGGGAATCGGTTGTTACGTTGACGTACAAGACTTGAGGAATTTTCACAAACCTTGAGATACCCTTGTTCTAAGATTGCGCGTCCGTCCTTGATGAAATTCCAAGACCCGACGTAAAATCCAAATGGATAGCTTGGAATTCCAAAACTCGGGATGGCATCCAAGGGAGACTGGAAAGAACAGAAGTGAAAGTTCTAGTAGCGCCAAAGACAAGTGACAGGGGATTTACATGTGGCTTGAAGAACTTGCGGGCGATTTGAAGAACGACGAAACCAAGCAGTGTGGCAGCAGTTAAAGTCGCGGTACTGAGACTGTCAGTGTTCGCGCTATGTGAATCCATAGCAAGTGAGGGGAAGGAGAGTTGGTGGAAGGAGAATGGGTTCAAGGAGAGACGGGATGAGATGTTACGGGGTAAACTGAACAAGGAGCCCGGGATAGCGATGACGTTGAATCGCCGGCGTTTGAGGATTTTCAGTGCAGATCAAGTTTGAAGCTAGGCGAGCGGATAGCCGAGCACCCAAGCACCACCCCATTTTGACCGATAGGAGGCCAGATTGGGGGCGACAAGAGTCTAGACACAGCCTTTACCAAAACATAGAGGTAACCAGCGAGCATATCTCTAAAACTATGCGATGCCGACGGCGTCGCGAGCTACTTATCTGAGACTGCGGCAAATTTTTAGATGAAGTAGCACTGCCACTGGGTGCTAAAACTCCGTCATCAGAGTGATGGTGATGGTGATGATCTCGACCGATCCCCCATTTCGGCTCATTTTGTCCGTGAAGAATCGGTATTCACAGTGTATTCACCAGCACGATCGCTACTTGCCAGGCCCGGAACAGACACCGATCATTCCGCGCTGGTTTCGGCAATCACATTCTGCCCTTTTGTCCGTCACAATCCAGTTCGGTTGCCGCCAAGGGTCGCGGAAATTGGGTTGACTTGTCCAGCTCGTTGCCCTGCTCAGGTTATGAGCCACGCAAAGTCTCTCTCCCGCGTCGCGTACCAGGTGTGTCTTTGTTGCGTGAGATTATTTGGGGTTGTTCCAGAAAACGCTGTAATAAGTAGTATTGCCGGCGCCACTGCCAGTGGGCGCATCATCAAAACTCAGATCAAAAATCACGTATGAAATAGTCCTGAAGGCTGACCGATCCCCCCATTTTTGTTCGGTTTCCCGCACTTCCCACGAGCATGGTTGTCGCCAGGGGTCCTGGCCTCATTTAGCCCAGTTCGTTTCTCTGCTCAGTTTATGGGACAAACACAAAGCCTTCCTCCCGCGTCGCTAGCAGGGTCCCCACTCCAAGTCTGCCTCAACGATGTCTTCGCGTCGAGCACGGGCAGCGTGGCATACCCGCAAAATTACTTTTACCAATTTCTGGACGTCAAACCGTACAACCACAACATCCCGATTACCCCAGCAGCCGTCACGTTCCCCGCGACGACTGACGATGTCTCCAAAATCGTCCAGTGCGCTGCCGCAAGCAATGTAAAGGTGCAGCCGCGGAGCGGAGGCCACAGCTACGGCAACTATGGTGCGACTCAAATGTTCTGTGCGCCGGGCATTCACTGATATGCCATCTTAGGAATTGGAGGGGTGGATAATGCGGTTGTGGTCGATTTGTCAAATTTCCAGCAATTCAGTATGGACAACACGACCTGGCAAGCAACCATTGGCGCCGGTTCGCTCCTCAAAGATGTCACAAACCGTCTGTCCAAAGCAGGCGGCCGCGCGATCGCCCATGGAACATGCCCTCAAGTCGGAATCGGCGGCCACGCGACGATTGGTGGACTTGGACCTCTTTCTCGCCAGTGGGGCGCGGCGTTGGACCATGTTCTCGAGGTTGAGATCGTTTTGGCGAATGGGACCGTAACGCGTGCTAGTGACACGCAGAACCCAGATCTCTTATTCGTATGACTTTCGCCCCCTTTTTTTCCACGCAATTTACGTGAACCGATCCTTAGGCAGTGAAAGGAGCTGGCGCGTCCTTTGGGATCATAACTGAGTTTGTGGTTTTAACCCACCCGGTTCCGAAGAATATTCGCTACTCGTATACGCTCCTGTAAATTTCACTGCTCGCCAGGCTTCTTCGCAATTGTCATTCACAAACTCACTTCAGACTCGGGTCCCACGCCGCAATGGCCCCGACGTTTGCCACTTGGCAGAGCATCGTTTCGGACCCTGCGCTCGATCGGAAATTAGCCACAGAAGTAGTTTTATTCGAGCTCGGTATGATCATCTCGGGTGACTATCTACCTTTTCCTCTTCCAACCATATTACTCAGACTGACGACACAAAACAGGCACATATTTTGGCACAGAGGAGGAATATAAGTCGCTCAATTTCGAACAACGGCTCTCACAGAACGCCACCGTATCCGTCACAGTGTTTGATGACTGGCTGGGCGCTGTTGGAAACTGGGCCGAAACAGAAGCACTCCAACTTGTCGGAGGCGCCGTAAGTATAGGGGTCTTCCCATGCGGCAAATCCATACCTTGGTGCTCAACACCCCATCATTCTAGTCTGGTCCGTTCTACGCCAAGAGCCTGACATTCTCTGCCGATACGCTCATTCCTGCCAGAGGAATCGAAAGCTTTTTCAGTTATCTTGACAGCGCCGACAAGGGTACTCTCGTGCGTCCTGCATCGTTGTCTTGCTTGTTCTCATTCTTATCATTGAACCCCCGCAGATCTGGTTCGCCATCTTCGACCTTCAGGGTGGGGCGGTCAACGATATCCCCCAGAACGCAACCGCTTTCGCACACCGGGATGTCTTAGTGCGTTTTAGTTTCGTTCGAAATTTGTTCCCCCTTGACTTTCGGACTAGTTTTATCTCCAGACCTATGCGGTCGGTGTGGGCACATTATCCGACAAGACGATTGCTTTTGTCAATGGAATGAGCGAAAAAATCACGGATTCCATGCCAGGAGTGAACTTCGGTGCTTATCCGGGCTATGTCGAGTGCGTTCATCCGATTTTGTGTTCTTGTTTCTTGGTGCTTATAATGCATCCTGTAACAAGCCCTCAACTAACGGACGCCCAGACGGCATACTGGGGCTCCAACCTCCCACGGTTGGAGCAGATCAAGGCAGCGATAGACCCGCAAAATTTGTTCTCCAATCCTCAAAGCGTCCAGCCGGCCACATCCCAGCCACCGACATTCCCGCCATCTTTTCTCGACCAAGCGTTGAGTGTGGGCACATTATCCCAAGAGTTGATTGCTTTGGCCAGTGGAATGAGCGAAGAAATTATGAATTCTATGCCAGATGCGGACTTTGGTGCTCAACCAGGCCACGTCGAGTGCGTTCACTTCATTCTGTGTTCTTCAATTCCTGTACTAATGACGCTTTCGTTGATGTTACCAGCTCTCTGCTGACGCACGCTCAGACCGCATACTGGGGCTCCAACCTCCCGCGGTTGGAGCAGATCAAGGCGGTGATAGACCCGCAAAGCTCGTTCTCCAATCCTACCGCATTCCAGCCACCCACATTTCCGCCAACTGTTCTCGATCAAGCGATCCGATGAGCCCCGCTTTGACCTTTGTCTCTTTCTTCCATAAATTATTCACGCTCACTCAACGCTCACTAGAACTTCCTCTAAATTATACCAAATAGACCGGATAGACAGCGTTCCTACTTCGGCGACGGACATAATAACTTTAAACGCTTAGACAGCGTGCTCCCACTCATTTTACACAGTTTTTTAGATCATTAAGCTCTCGACATTCATTATATGTACCAAAAAGAAATCTATTCTGCCTACTAGCCCCTGAATCAATCCTCCAGTTTGCAACCAACGTGTTCCAGAGAGGACTGTTATCAATCCCTCCGGGCCATTCCGCGACTGTTAGCGTAGTGCCTCAGTTACGGAGCTAAAGAAAAGTAACTCATGTATTAAAGTACCTGTTAGCATAGTCTACAGGCTTGTCAGTAAAGTAAGTAGATAGAGATAATATGTATACGCACGCCTCAGTTACGGAGCTAAAGAAAGTAACTGAGGCTGTGCAACGGCTCCGAGAATTAGAAAGGAGTGGACGTAGGATTGACGGGATGAATGAAGGAATGTACGTATGAGATTAGGCAAAATTATACGGTACCGCTAACAGCGACTGTTGGAATCAAAGAGATCAATTCCAGATTAGCAGTGAACCCGTTGCAAACGCACGGGGAATTATTCCAAACTACAGACTACTTATACAAGGTGGACACGACTAATTAGTGTAAATGAACTATTAATTACGACAACCAGGGGGGAGGGAGTACCTGTGGCTTAATTTGACAACAAATGACATCGGAGATAGCAAGCGGTGACCTCGGAATTCCAACAGCGACATATCAGTGTCATGATTGGCCGCGCTCCCATGCTTCGGCTGAGATAATATTGGGAAGAAGCCCACCCGCGACATGCTCCGATTGGTGTGCTGTTGTCGAGCACACGGAAACAGAGCGAGCGAAATGAGAAAGACTGTCATTTTTGCATAATAAATCACGACTACTTATGAACTTCCAGTTCAGGTCCGAAGTGCACAAGTGTTCATATGAGTCCTACAGAACGATCGGAATTTGGAAGGAATGCTGTAGTTACAAACATAAATCGTATCCCGGCGGTGGGTCGTTCGTTGAACGGAGAACCCATTCTAATTGTTGTCCACTTGGAGCCACTGAAGAACCACGATCCTCTTCCCTCCCAGTGACCCTGGGTTCACTCCCAATTGACGTAGAACTCTTGGTGCTGGTCGGGCTGCTGGTGGGAGAGGCGTCTGGCCCAGCGAAACCAAGACGATATTTCCCACTTGGGCGAGTCACAAATGAAAAGAAAGGATCGATGGTCGGGGGAGAGTTCAACGCGGCGGACTCGGGTTTTTCAGGTTCAACCTTCCTTCGGCGCCTGCGCCAAACGAGGAGCAAAATGATGAGGGCAACGACCGTTGCACCGACCGTTATACCTCCAATCAGTGCAGCCAGGTTGTTAGATTTTCTACTGCTCGATATGCTGAGAAATCGATTCTGAGTACTTGGAAGACGAATCACCAGGGTGACATACGAGATAGCGGTCGGTGATGAACTTGGTGTTGAGGAAACAAGGACCGTGTCTTCGTGTACGATATTGCTCAAAGTAGATTCATAAAATGTGGTCGCCGGTGGTGTCGCTGTGGAGATAACGTTTTGTGTTACTATAGAATGTAATCTGAGGGAGCGATCAGCATTTCCCTGCCCACAACAAGACCGGAGGTGAGATACCGAGTGGATAAAAGAGTGGATGTCCCTGGTGTTGGCGTCCCTTGTTCTGAGGTTATTTGAGTAGTATCTGTGGTTTTGACAACTGTAGATTCGACTGTAACCAATGAAGTTGGAGGAATAGTGGTAGGGGATGTGGTTGTAGTAGTTGATGTGGAACTAATGAACAGGTCGGCGAGAGTCATAGATCCGGGCCAATGCAAATGCACCTAGACAGAGGCGAAAGAACTGTATATGTTGGACCGACTGCGAATGGTTGACTTTGTCCGCTGGCACATGGACGGTCAGATAATTCACCACCGTTGCAACATGATACCCACACCACCGCCGACGTGTTGTACGCCTCGATGAAATGAAGTCTAAACCCAACAAGTTAATCAACGCCGAGAGGACATGCATGGCTAATCGCATACCCTAGGTCCCCAGGTCTCGTGAAGAACGACCCGCTCCCAGAGAAAACCTCTTTGTCGGAAACGTCTATCCATCTCGTATTATCCACGATTTCAAAGAAAAACTGTAGAGGGTCGCCCAGCTCAACAGTGTATGTGATCAGGACCTGGACATCTGCGGGCGAGGAGGTCGGATTGGAGATTTTCATCGGAGGAGATGGGTTGGCGGGCCTCAAGATAAGATGGAGCGAACTGTAGGTTCCCTGTTGGAATGAAGCTTTTGCAGAGTAGTTATATGTGCGCAGTGGCATCGGATAGAAGCTGGTTGACAAAAAATCATCGCTGATAAGTTTGACGGAATTGGGCGGGCGCTCCCCTCGATGATCAGATGGGCATTACCGTGGCGAAACTAGAGATTGTTGACACAGGTAACTCTGGCAAGAGCTCAGCAGTTGGACGGCAAATGGACACCCTCGCGCTTGAGCCTTCAGGAGTGAGATTTGGCGGCACGAGCGGCCATGCTGTGGACCTGCTGCTGCCCATCATGAGAAGAGCTCTCGAGGACAGTTGGCCGAGCTGATAAATTGCATGATTCCCGTCTGTCCGTAGTGCGTTCCTCGCATCTAGAAACCACCCCGAAATATCCTGCATGACTCGGATGGAGGAATAATCTGCTATGGATTGTCAACGTCGCCAAACAATTCATTTTAAATGGCTACGAACTACCACTACACCACCAATCAAACGAAATCCTCAGCGGGACATGAGCGAGTCCCGGCAGGGGGAGAGGTCAACTTCGAACTAATTTTGGCGAGTGATGCGGGAAGGAAGTCTTGAAATAAAGATGATATGCTAGGATCCCGCTGACAATGTCGAGGATCCATGCTGACAGCAGCCAATTACGCATCGCAAACCGCTGGTTTGGCTCACCCGAGATCAACCGAGATTCTGAGGATCGCATAATGAGTTGTCCATGTCGAGAAACAGCAAGAACTCAGACTGGCAGCAGTCAATTAGGCGTTATGGACTGCTAGTCTAGCTCACTCGAGTTTCCGACGCCTAGATAACGACTTGAGAACAAATTAGTACTAGTGGCGAAGACATACATAGAGAGTTCCAGACACCAGGCGCGTCGCAACGTGGCAGTCCCACAGATGGATCATCAGAATGGAGTTCGAAGCCAATGGCGATCCACTGTACTTTTTGATATAACCTTGACAGGTCGATCGATAAAGAGGCCATCGCGGGGTTAGACGCCGTCGACGATTGATCGAGAAAATTTGGACTGCCAGTGCGGCTCCGAATAAAGAACTACACAAAAAGCAACAGCCTTGCCGCGTTGACGATGTATTCGAATTTGTGTTGTCGCAGATGACCTGAAGGCGTCGAGAAAGCGCAAACAAGAGCTGACGATGCACTCGGTGCTTTTTTGTGGCGGCAATAATTACATTAGCTGGGAACCTTTCAATTGACCAAAAACAATCAGGTGTCGGGAACCGCTCCAGGAGCAAGGTCGTCTTGGCCTCTTAGCCCCAAATCCAAATCTCTATCAACGTGGTAAAGGCATGATGAAACTAAAGTTCCCGTCCGTGCTTTGTCTTCTGGCGTAATGTCGAGATACATATGCCTCCGTCGAGGCGAAAAAAGAACGACTAGAGAACAAGGTGGTCTAAGGTAGTTGGAGTTTCAATTGGACAAGCCCGTCCAGCCTGCGTCCTTCTATCCTGTGAGGCTTGTCCTTTTGGCGCAACTACGTAGGGGTCTAGCCTAAGATGATCGCGGAGGCAATGAAAGCGTCGATCCAGAATGCTTTGAGAACAAGGATCCGCTGCTAGGAGGAGTTCGGAGCTACACCAGAATCACGACAAAGAACAAGGATGCAGTGGTCGACGAGTCGGGAACAAGGCGCGGCGCATTCGAGTCCACTGGTAGTCGCAATTCAGAACAAGAACAAGGCTTCACGCGAGGAGAACGAGTCGGGAACAAGGACGCGCTCGCAGAGAACAAGGCCAAAGATGGCGTGAAATGGAGGTACCATGCCGATTTCGTACTCCATTTAGCAGGCAAATTTTCCGGTGGGGTTGGCACTGGGCAGACAAAGGGGAGTCCATATTTGGAAGTCACTAATCAAAAAAGGAAATCGCACGATTGGTGGGCGTTCGCACCCACGGCGAAGCTTAGACCTTCAAGGCAAGCAAAACGAAGTCCACTGGAACACGCAAGAAAGATTGGAGAAAGGTTTTGATTCAAAAAGAAATGCAAAAAATACAGCTTCTACAGTAGTCGTAGTCGTATGATATAGTTCCGGCCGGCGCCGTCGCCTCCATCCCCGCCCGTCTCCTTCGTCAAGAGGAGAGGGGAGGGGAAGAGGAGACGACAACGCATATATAGATACAGATAATTACGGACACATGTGCGGGGATGGGTATGACTGCGATGCAAATGCAGGGGGCAAAACTAAGGCTACAGGTGGCGCGAGAGAACGCGGGAGATAGGATCCAAGACAAGAAAAGGATGAGAAGAGCGTGAACGACAACAGGAAAGCAAAGCGAGGTGAGGGAAGACGTAGAGGGGCGTATCACCATGCGTGAATGAAGTGCGTAAATAGGCGTAAGGGGTAAGGTGGGGTGGGTGGAAGGTGAAGCGATGTGGGGTGGAGGTATGGCGTTCAGACGAATTCGCTGGCGTAGTCGTTATCGTAGGCGGACATCTCCATGTCGTACGAGTGTGCAGGCGTGCCAATGTCCATTGAGGAGCGGAGCGAGGGCAGGCCCAGGCTCGGGAGCGGCTCCTCCGAGGGGAACTCGAAGGGGGGGATAGGCCGAGGACACCTGATCCTCCTGGGCCTGCTCCTGCTGTATTTTTTGTTGCTCGGCAGCCTCGTCCGCGTACGAAGGTGCACTGCTGGCCGTCTCCGTATAAGACGAGGACGTCGGCGTGGAGTGGCGAGAGTACGACACCTCGGCGTCGAGGTACTCCTGCGTCTCCTGCGGCGTCAGCGCCTGCTGCTGCTGCTCGCCGAACTCGACCCCAAGCGGCGACACCACATGCACCGGCTGGGGCGCATGCAGCCGCGTCGACTCCGACGCATCGAAGGGGCTCACGGCGTCGTTCACGGGCGACGACGACGTCGGCGACGCCGCAGACGCGCCGAACGAGTTGAGGAAGCCGACCTCGAAGAGCGAGGTGTTCGCGTCGGGGAGCTCCTCCTCCACGTGCTGCTGCGAAGCGGCGGAGGCGTCGTACGTAGGGAACGAAGACGGGGGAGAAGAACGCCTGGGCGCTGCTGGCGCGGCGGCCGACAGGGCCGTTGTTGTTGGCGCCCCACGCGCCGCCGAAGGCACCGGCGAACGAGAACGAGTCGCGCGCGCCGAAGCTGAAGCTCGGCCGTGGGTAGGAGAAGCTGCTGCCCGTACCAGTGCCCGTGCCTGTTCCCATCCACGAGAAGGACATGCGCCCGAAGTCGCTGATGGACACCGGGGGACTCGTGAGCGAGCTCGGCGGGGGGAGGGTGAAGCCCGAGTGCTGCTGCTGCTGCTGCTGCGGGAAGCCGGTCGAGAGCGGGGGCAAGTTCATCGCGTCATCACCACCGTACATGAAGGGAGGGTAGTTGTACGCGTAGTCGTTGGGAAGCGGCACACTCGAGCTGCGACGGTGGCGCCATGTCTGATCGCGGGAGCTGTGTTCGAGGGGCATGGGAAGCGCATATGGGGAACCAGAACCAGAGCTGGAGGCGTGGGAGCTGGTGAGGGAAGAAGAGGGCGGGGAGGAAGGCAGCTGTGGGTAGTACATTGGGTCTAAATTCAGGGGATGCGGGAACTTGGAGTTGGGGTGGTAAGGGACGCCGACGGGGACGGGCGATGGGGCGGAATGCGTGAGCTCGCCTTGACGGCGAGAATCGAGATCGCGGATGGCCCAAGCGAGCTCTTCACCCTTCTTCCCCTGAAGCAGCAGGGCGGCGACTTCCTCGCATCGGCGCTCGTCTTCTTGTGGCGACAGAGGGCCTTTTGCATTGCTTCCACTTGTGCTCCTCGACGCGGGCTGCGCAGTCGGGGCCGGGGAGGCGGCAGAAACGGTGCGCTTATTGTGCACCGGGCGGAACTTGTAGTCGGGGTACTTGAGCTTGTGCTCCGCCTTGGCGTGTTTTGCTTTTACTTCCCAGATGTGCTTCTCCCCGAGAGGGAGTGCACGCCAGCAGTTGCCTGCGATAAGAAAATCAGACAACGGAGAAAATACGAGAATGATGAAAACCAACCGATGATCTTGCTCAAGCTGCCGTGATTGGTCTCGATGCTGCCAGGGACGTGCTTCTGCCTGACAAAGTCGGCGCGGAAGAGCATGAACGCATTCGGTGGCCGAGGAATGTATCCCTGGCTGCGTCTCTTGCCAGGGAGGTGCCCGCTTGCGCGTGGGGGGTGGTGCTGGGGTCGAACTCGGAGGGAAGAGGGGCAGCGGCAGATCGGTCGTGAGCGACGGCGAGCCAAAGGGCGACGGCGTCGGCGAGGGTGCAGAGTAGGAGATCGGGGTCACATTAGGCGCGAACGTCAACGGCGGCGAGATCGGGGGCGGCGTGTATCCATACGTGCCGGGTTTTGCGAAATCTAGCTGGGCATAAGTGGTGGCCCAAGACGGGTACAAAGACGTACTTGTTGTTGCAAGCGAGCTCTTTCTTCTCCCAATTGCACTCCCCCGGCGCGAACAGAGTCTCACTGCAGGCATTGGCGCGGATTATCGAGCAAGAGGACAAGGCCGAAAAGGGAGGGACAATGGGATTCGAGGTGCCATTGTCTGCACGCGGTCCTTATACTTATCTGAAGCCGTAAGTGGCCACCACATAGCCGAAATCCCGTGGCCATCCGAATCGCCAATCACATCAACCCTGCCTCCTCCACCCGGCGCTGCTGCACCGCTCGTCGTTTTTGGCTGCAAACCCGACAGACGTGGGGGAAGTCGTCGACCAGCCCAGTAGCGTCCCCCCAGCAGCCAGACGCGCAGGATATGGCGCTCGACGTCCACAGGAGCGCACAGACCAGCAGATGCATACCTCAACACGTGTCTGATCGTCCGAATATGGATGTTCCTTTCAAGGTTAGAATCGCCGAAAATGGACGCTCCCTTGTTTGCTGGATCGCTGCTGGATCCAAGCTTCTCTCTCGTGGTGCCATGCTTCTTCATTATACGCGTCAAAATGAGGCTCGCGGACGACGAACTGTGGGCGCAACATCCTCTGCTCTGAAAAAAGAACACGCCTCGCTCCTCCGATGTCGGTGGGTCGCGTCGGCACTGTTTCCTCTGCGTTAATGCAACCTGCCATCGCGGACATACATACCTTTGGACAACCGTGGGGCGTACCTTAATATTACATCCCCGAATAAGCGGCGGCCGTTCACAGCACCTTGTGATATCATCGCGAGCTGTACGCGCAGTCCTTGTTCTCGTCGGGATTAGCAGGGATTGGCGCAGCTCTCTCCCTGGCTTTGTACTTTGTACTTCGCAATTCGGTTCGTCGTTGCGGAACGTTCCGCTCCGCCCGAAAGCCGCCTGAAGCTTCTCTGAATTATGGCTATGCCGTAAGTTTCTTGGGCCGACCGGCAATGGCTTCCCACCGACTCCGACCACGATTTGGCTAGCATCCGAGCCGTTATTGCGGGGGGCTCTGACAAGACTTTGAATTTGGCGATTAGTCGACGCCGCTCCAAAACTCCGAAATGCGGGAAACTCTATGTCGCGCAAAACCGATCTTCCGCGGAATCCAGAAATCGCTTTGATTCAATCAAGGCGATTTTCTGGGGAACAGCGTGGTAATTGGTGCACATCTATGGAATGTTACTATTAGCGATAAGCACATCATGATGGCGCATCAAACGACCGACCTTCATGATCATCTTGACTCCGCCAAAGCACTTGGTTGGACGCTCGAAAGGAAGGTTCGCATGTCGTCTCTGGGTAACGGACAAAGGCAACGTATCCAAAGGTCGATGGATCTGGACACTCGAGGTTGGCGGCTGTTGCCCTTTGAGAAATAGAACATATTCAAGAACTCACCTTTGTGTCCACAGAAGGTCGCTCTTTCGAGCATAGAAGGGGTATATAGCTTTCGCAAAGCCTGTTCGAGCGCATATATCCTGGGTTACGCGTCGTTTGTGGTCGAGAAGCAAGAATGTACGTGCCTGGAACTCGAGCATAAAAGAGAAGTACGTACTTCTATCCCATGGATCCAAACAGCTCAGATGATGATAGCAATGAAAAAGACGCGTATCCCATCCTTTCCAAGTCCTCCCGGCGGCCTGAAGATTCTCGCGGCCGAGTTGTCTTCCAAATCTTGACCGGTCTTCAAGCTTCAAAGGTTGCATTCAATTCACTCGTCAAATGAACTTGATGGAAATATTTCACAGAATGCAAGTATACGGGCTCAGCGCTCAGAACGCGGACCAGGGATGAAAGAGGATGAAAGAGAGAACAAAGAGAGAGTCCGATCACGTGCAGCATATGCCACTCGATCTCATCGGACCGCAAACGAAGTGGGCAGACCTTCACTGCAAGCTTCCTGCCTTCACCAGACAAGCAAAGTCTTCGATTCTCTGCACCCTGACGCACAAATCCCCAGGAATGTCACTCATAGAACTCCGCGCGGAGGATTTTTCGTCCCGAGCAAGTCTCGAGCACTATAAGAGGATATTGAAATGATCAATAAGCCTACCGACTGGCTGTGGCCGAATTTCCTGGACAGTGAAACTGAAATGCACTGTATGATTGCCCGGGCTTCACTTTGCAACGGCTGGCGGCACACCGCTTATCCTCTTCGCAATCTATACGAATTTCTGCTCTTCTGGACCTCGAATCTTCGGGTTCGGTGCGTCTCTACTTCGTATGCCCGTTTAACTGTCCGCATGGTGACCGCGTTTCCGCGTTCATAAATTCCGTCTTCCTTGTCTCCTTGTTCACCCTTCCTGGATCACACTGTCCCAACACGCTCAAGCTTAGAATGCATCGGACATGCTGTGCGTTTTGGGTCAGAAAGCAGAGGGATGGTTTGGACTCCCTGCGGCGGAATGAGATCGTGTTTTCTTCTGAAAACTCGGAGGTCATCTCGCAACCTTCAAAAACCCCTCGACGTAATTGGATCTCTGGGACTTCAACTGATCTTGGTTCAAGTTCTGCGCGTCTCTATCTTTACAATTCTGTCCCACTCTTCTGATGGCTACCGACAGACTTCATTTCTGTATATATACCCAAGACCGGATGCCGTATGTGGAACACAACTGGATCGGATACCCTCGAGTTCTCTTAGCACTATCAAAGAAGCGCTTTCTTCTGGAATCCGATGCCTGCCTAGTGCTGCCTCTCGCTTTCACCACGAATACAACAATACGATTGATACGACCGAGTACAAGTCTACAACGCAAATATGACACCCTTGATCAAAAAAAATGATCACCCAGCACAGAAGTCTACAAATGATTTTTGAGCGAGAGCCAGTGAGTGGATTTTAGCTGCCGAGGAATGCTCAGAGTTCATCGGATTGCAAAGGAGAGTTGAGCTTACTCGACGTTAGACGTGTCGCGGCTCCAGTTGCAGTTGACTCCGTCGACGCCTTCGACGGTGTCGCAACTCCACTTCGTGTTGGCCTCGTCGACCAGGTTTTCGCGGCTCCAATTGCAGTTGACCCCGTCAACACCTTCGACGGTGTCGCAACTCCACTTCGTGTTGGCATCGTCGACCAGGTTCTCGCGGCTCCAGTTGCAGTTGACCCCGTCGACGCCTTCGACGGTGTCACAACTCCACTTCGTGTTGGCATCGTCGACCAAGTTCTCACGGCTCTATGGCACATATACTGTCCAAAAATTGATTTCATACAACTTTGTGATTTGGGCAAAGATGTAGCGACAACTTCGGTGATTTGGAGGAGTTTTGGTTGCAACTTTCAAAATATGCAACTTCTGGTAAGTCCAGCCAGAAAAGGGACAACTTTCTATGACAGCAACTTTCCTCGGACACAACTTTATCAGATGTAACTGGAAATATCCTCGGTGACAAGTTTCACGGAGCATGGAGACAGCTTACTTTTGCAATTCACAACTCTAAATTCAGAAGGCTGCGTACCTGCAACTCTCGACTCCACTCAGGACACTCCCAGCAATGCGATCATGATGGCTTGATCGGGCTTGATCAGGCATCTCGGCAAGCCCGACTTTGCAGTTCACTGTATCGCGTTTTGTGTCGGCCAAGATAGAAACTGTGCCCCTCTTGCATTTCTATGCATGAGCAACCAAAAGAACTAGATAGATAACATCTGATTCGCTTGGGGCGAATCGGCGATCAGTGCCAAGAAGTGATCCCTCACCACGCATCAAGTGGCAGGTAAGAAACTGCATGAATGAGGGCGAGTTGAAGGCAAAAGATGGACTGTGAATGAAAAGAGTTGTGGCTTCAGATAGAAACACCAAGACAAAGATGTCGCAAAGGAGCTGTGTTCCGAAAAAGTCGTCAATAGTCAGAGATGCCGCAAGTACGAGTTGTCGCAGGCTGATCTTGTACTACATTTCTGATCGTGCTGAAATTTATAGGTAAAATAGAAAAGTTGTCACCAAAACTGCAAGTTGTATTCAAATTCCCGGACCCCTTGAAATTTATTTTTTTGACAGTATATCGCCCATACGGCTCCAGTTGCAGTTGACCCCGTCGACGCCTTCGACGGTGTCGCAACTCCATTTCGTGTTGGCATCGTCGACCAGGTTTTCGCGGCTCCAGTTGCAGTTGACCCCGTCGACACCTTCGACGGTGTCGCAACTCCACTTCGTGTTGGCATCGTCGACCAAGTTCTCGCGGCTCCAGTTGCAGTTGACCCCGTCGACGCCTTCGACGGTGTCGCAACTCCACTTCGTGTTGGCATCGTCGACCAAGTTCTCGCGGCTCCAGTTGCAGTTGACCCCGTCGACGCCTTCGACAGTGTCGCAGTTCCACTTCGTGTTGGCCGCATCGACCGTAGGCTGGGGTTAATATGAGTTACTGAGCATCTATCGAGCATAAGAGCTCACCGCTACGGGTCTGGCTACCGCCAGTGCGGCCATGGTCAACGCGAAGAGAGAGAAGAAATTCACAAACACCATGATTGCGAGAGAAGTTATTAACTGAAGAGTTCAGTAATTCTGACTTTATCGCAAGTTGGAGCAGGTTTTATACTTGCTGGATCCTTCTCTAAAAATGAGCGTTCGAGCAGTTCGGAGAATTGGTACCACTGAACTTGGTTTCTGATGAACATGCGGTGTCTTCGGCAGGGAACTGGCATCCACATCGGTGCCCTCCGAAGGAATTTATTGGCGCATGTCTGGTACTCTCCTGTGTAATCCTTAATAGAAGGCACCCAAAAAAGTCTCAAGAATCGGTTGCAATGATTCAATGTTCGCGGTTACAATTGCAGCGACGGCTGGCACCGAATAGAACATGCGGGCGGTCAGGATTAGAATACAAAACTCGCAGGAGAAACTGGACCGATTGTGTTCTTGATGCTTGGCATGTTTGCGCTGCTCTATTTCGAGGGCTGGCATTGAAAAGAATGAGCGGGCGTAGTTCGGGGTTTCCGAGAAGGGCGGGGATTTGTGTCAACTCTCCAGCCGACTTTGACCGTTCTATCGCCAAAATTGTAGCAATGCAATCTTAAACGAACGACAGGAGTTATTCAACAACTCACCTCCCACTCTTTCTTTTGGCCCACTCCCCCCGCAAGATGTCGAAAGACCACGAATATCAGCCACTCTTCCATGACACACGAGAGCTGCTGGATGAAGCTGGCGTCGACGTTCCCTCGCTTCAACCAACACGTATCCGTAAATTCTCTGCATGGATTATCCACTACGGTTTGGCTGTACTGCTCGTCATCGAAACTGTGGCTTTGGTGGTTCTGGTCGCTGTTCTTCTTCGACGGCCGTCACAGGCAGACGGCGCCATGCCGCTGGAAGTTCAGAAAGTACTCTATTGTCCGTGTTTCTAGCCAGCCCCTCTCGTGCTGCCATTGACGAGAACACAAGCCCCCGCCTTGAGCGCTGTAGAGAATGAGGTTAAAGTCTATCATCTCGGATTTCCAGGTGAACACACTCTTCTGTCCGATACACAGTCTCATTTTGTGCACAGGCGATCTGTCCCCGTTCCAAATCCCTTCATCTCCCGAGTTGGATCTAATGTGGAGTGACTTGTATAATTGTGAGATTTTCCGGTCATGGTTCCTTTCACTTGAAACTCATGCAACCAAGATGGAGTGTCCAGAATCACGAAGGAAGAGGCTGCCCGCCTGCCCAATAAAACTCACGCGATTCCCGGAGACCCAGGGCACTACGTCTGTAACATCCGTTTTCTCAACCCATGTCTCTGACTCTCGAATCAGATTGCGGAGCTTGACGTATTTCACAACATCCACTGTTTGGTGAGGTTTACGCGAGATGTGTGAGTACTTGAGCTGACTGCCCTGTAGAATAAAGTCAGAATGGCGGTAAATTCCTCGAGCTACCGCCACGTTCAAGTTCTGACCCTTCCTTCCAGCTCGATCCAGACTGCTATCCGGACTGGCGCATCTCCACGTCAAATAACTACATTCCTACTCAGGATGCCACGGAGCACATCTGTATGTTTCCCGATGTCTCCGACTCGCCTAATTTATTCTTTTCTCAAATCTGCAACCAGCGCATTGCATCGACTGGCTCCGCCAATCCATTATGTGCCATGTGGACACCAGTGTAATTGTGTATGGCGCCCCCACCTGCGTTCTTGTTTATCCTGCCTGATTATGTTTCCCAGCTGGCAATGGGATTCCCAAGCAAACGAGAGTCGGGTCAAGGGCAACGTGGCACATACTTGCCGCAAATTTGACAAGATCACTGAGTGGGCGAAAGAGCGAGTTTTGGTTAAGACCTACGACCCGACGGTGCACATTGAGGACGACATTGTGATTCCTGTTTTACACCAAGAGATCTCATGATTTCGCCCCTAGGAGTACGAGTTTAGCTTAGCTCGAGAGCACAGTTTCTGGTGGTCTCCAGTCCCGCGTAGTCAACATTCACGCAAAATGCAAGTTATATCACTTATGGTTGATGTACGAATCCGGGAACATCTTTGTTTTGCTGGATTAAATATACTATTTCTTCCATCAGACGAGTTGAACCTAGTCTTTCTGTACTTGGGTGGCTATGGGCCGAGTGTGGCCGAGGTCATTCAGGCAACTTCCGCATATGCAAACCGCCGATATCAAATCCCCGCTTATGTAAAATGAAGCTTTGTGTCAAGCTACTTTTAATGCTGCGAGGAAGCGGGGTTTTAGATCTCTTGCTCTTTCCCCCCAGTGTCAACTTCGAAGTTCAACAAATGAAGCGGTGCCGAAATCAAAGTCGGCATCAGTCGGGACAACACCTCGGCATCGGCAGAGTGTAGTATGTCTTCCATCCTCGACCTCGACTCGGCCGACTTACCTCCTTTGTTCCTGATACATTTCATTCTCGTGACCCATCGAGTCGTGGAAGCTGCTAGTCTGCAGGTGCTTTTAGTGCCAGTGTATCCGCGTCCACTCCGCTTACTGGCGCGCTACCACGGGCACGCCGAAAATGACATCAATCGGCCGTGGTGTGCAGTGCACCGCCGTGCATAAATTGGCGCTAGAAGCACGGGGTTTGACTCCCGGGTTCGAATTCGTTGAAGGCTAGGTTTCTTTTCCGACAACACCGTCAACTCGCTCGACAGAATGTGTATGGGGACTAAGAGGAAGCAAGTTCGGCGGGTCTCCCTCTTGTAATGGTTTGAATGCTTATCTCCTTCCACTTCCCTGTTTCAGACTTGCTTGTTCGAGAGAGTCCATACAGGACGGGAACTCGGATAAGATGTACAGGACACCGCTGGATTACATACCATATTAAAGTCTTGTTGAGTGAGGAACCAGCAGTATGGGATTCAACGTTCAAGTCCGAATCAAGTGAACTATGCATTCTTCTCTGCAGCGAGTCTTCCCTAGCGCAACATGTACCCCTTTAATGCAGGCTGCTTCTATCGTTAAGAGGGGCGGGGAGACCTACAACAATTGTGTCTGTAGACTGTAAGTAGCTCTCTCTTCTGGAATTCCCGGATCTTGATTTATTCATGCGCACAGTCCGGTCGAACATCGAGATCGCTGATCTCGGCCTCGACCTCTGGCGGGGAGACATACAAAATTATTTGAGTACCTCGATGCTAAAAGGGCTCTTTTCGACACTTTACGGTTACCGAAACCTGGAACATCTCCAGGATTTTCATTGTGAGCGATGGCACGACAACAGCATACACTCCATTTCCCCAGCACTTTTATTAGCAAAGACCAGATCACGGATGTGATTCGACTCCTACTCCTTCTGCCTTTGAATGGTCAATGGTCTGTTTCGGCATTTCTTCGAAGATATCGGTGTGTCTATCTGGGATTTCTACCTCTTTATGTTGTCCCTAATGTATGTGCTGGGCACACAGGTTACCGACATGCAGCTCACCAGCACTGTTCCCAGGAACCCCCACACACCGATGGCAAGTACGAATGCGACAAGGAGGATGATTTCGGTGCGTAGTTTGCATTGAACATATCATGGTATGCTAACGACATCACCAAACGACAAATTACACCGGGTGGTCGTATCTCAAGCAGTATGAGAGGATATCCAAGTGATCAGTATTGACTCGCTGCCCTACTGACTGGTTGTGTTCGAATTTACAGTGAACTGGGAAGTCACTGCGTTGACGGGCCGGCTAGAACCGCCAAAATGTAGGCGCTGCTAGCCGATGGCCGAGACCCGTGGAGGCGGTCGGATGCGTCTAGACTCGGCTAATGGAGGTCGCCTAGAGATGCCCTGAGACGCCCCGTGTCGAGGCCCTCTTATCTCCGCGACGACACTGTAGACTTTGCGGAGTTTAGTGGGCGCGGCGTGCCTCCACAGCAAGAGCCTAGCCGCCGGCCTGCCTCCACATTGCTTGTGGAGCCATGCCGAGCTGTCTCGACACAGCGTGGCTAGGCGGCTAGTCCCGGCTACACGGCCAAAAGGCTACTTATGCCCTGGCTAGCCGCCTAGCCGGGCAGCATTCTAGCCGGCCCGTCAACGCAGTGAGTCACTGAATGATTGACCAGGCTTCACTTTGCAACGACTTCAGCAGCCCATCGAGGACATTCCCAAGCGAGGCACAGGGTCGACGATATACCGCTTTGTTACTTCATCTGAATCCTGCCAGTCTGTAAAGCAGTCTGTAAAGCGAAGTATGAGCTTCTATGTTTGTAGCGTCTGTCTACGAGAGACTAGCCAGTCTGTACAACGATCGATTTCGTATGGCCTGAGAAGATCACGGTCGTACTTCCCCTAACTTCGAATTTGAAAATCAAGCGGCCCGGCGGACCACATCCATGAGCGAATGGTTGAACTCTGAACTAGAAGGCAAAGAAAGTTGAGTGATAATTATCTGCGCTGGAATTTTTAATTCGGTTTCGGCATACGTCGAATAGTCTGTTGGGCAGTTTCCGTCCGCTTAGCGGCGATCCACCCACACAATCAGTCCGACTGACGGCAGGCACAATCACTCGCGAGCGGTGTTGCCAAGACTTGCCAATCGACGCTGTGCTTCAAAAGATTGATCATGCAAATGGCTTTTTCCCTTGAGCGACCGTCGTTTTCACTTCTGAGCCATTTCATCTAGCAGCAGCTAACTTCAGCGTTGTTCAACATCTGCATGCAACAGGATTCAGGAATGCAGTGATCAAGTCGGTTCAACATATCACCGATCAATCGTGATTCCAGTCCATGTGGTACCGTAATTTTGGGTTTCGAGCTTGCTTCGTTTCTGATAGTCATCTTGCCGCGTGTTTTCATAGCTTTCCTTCGCTCTTCGACGAACCTTTTCCTTCGAAATCCCTTGGATAAGGAATAACGAGCCACATTTATCGCCTACTGGCAAGCCACGATCTCACCCCGCCGTTTCTGTGCGGGAATGTCAGGACACGACTCCGAAGTGCTGCAGGTGCTCACCGATGCGCGCACGACCAATTCCATGATTCGTACGTCAATTCGCCATTCTCTGAAGTAGAGGCATCCTGACCTCCTCCGATACCTTAGTTGGAGCCTTGTCACTTGTGGCGTAAGTCTTGGCTTTCATCTTCTCATTTAGTGTGGGTCTTCCCGTCTGACCGCCGATCCCCTGCTTTGGATAGCTACGACCATGCGATAACCTTCCAAGATGAAGTGCGTGTCGTTTCCGTCAGTCTTTACTGGTCCTTGCTGATAGTGATACACTTTGCAGGTCGAGTTGATGTGGAAAAGCAGCATTCATACGACGAACGTGATCTATGTGCGTGCCCCTGGCCTCCATGGTTATGCAAAGTTGCAGACTCACGGACCTCCTGTAGCTCTGGGTACGCTGATAGCATATGAATTTGGCGCGCACTGTGATCCCGAGCGTCTCACAGAATCGATATTTCACTCTCATTGCGCTCATGTACGGCTGCGGCCTTGTGGCCTTGTTTCTCTCTTTCTGATCTCATGCATTGTTCCAGAGTCGACGCAAGTGGTGTGTAGTCGCCATCTATTGCATAGTCAGCGCAACTCATTCGGCGATTGCAGTTATGCTAAGTCCTTACAAGTCCGATCCGGTACGTTAGCATCGTTCCCCGAGAAGTAAATGACTGAATTTGAGCCAGGCGTAAGTTTCACTTATGGATACACGCGCCACCATTAGCCTGCTGATTGTCGCAAAGATGCATCAAATATTTCAATGTGGGTTCCTTTCTGCGTTGGTATTCCAAGATGCTTACTTTGAGCCAAGGCCGAAGCAGTTTCCAGCACGCTAGTCCTTGCAACAGTCGATATTATACTAGTATTGCGGTAGGTTCACGAACATACTAAATTCTCGTCCTGATCCCGAGATTGTGTACACAGAGTTTGGCTTTTATATGAGAAAGCACGGTGGTTACTTTACGTTCTGGTACCGATGATAGGATGTAAGTATCCGTCCCAAAACATGGCCCCATATTGAACGACTTGTAGTGGAGATTTTGACAATGTTGGTGATGTCGAGCGCGTGTTTGCTAGCCTTTGAGTTGAAATATTCTCAAGGGCCGTTGTAGTGCATTACACGATTTACACCACCAAAGGTAAGAAGGTTTGATACTGAAAGAAATACTTCACTGAACGAATCCAGTGTTCTGGCCACTGCCGTACGTGATCTCGTTGTTGTCCAGTCCCAATATTTATCCAGTATAGATGGCCATTGACGGGATGCTATCCGCTAGGTATTTATTCAATCATCAGTGACTACTGACTATCTGATCAAAAATCTTGTAGGGATAGTGCCACGATACTTTACATTCTATTCCTTGCCTGTTCTTGTCGTGGTGCGGTCTCCATGCCTCGAATTTTGTCGGAACCGCATTTAATTTCCAATATTCACAGTCGATGACGATGTTCGTTCTAACGGTGTATAAATGCGGCAAGACCCTGCTTGAGCATGGTCGCATGCAGACGCCAATATACAGCCTTTTCTTGCGTGACGGTGCTTTCTGGTTTGTGGCAATATTTAGTCAGTTGATGCTTAAAAGCTTGGTCACCGTAGGACTGACTGAATTGCGCATACTAATAGTCACATTCTTACCAGAAGTTATCATCTGGGGAGCTGCAAGGCATTCACTTGCCGAACTAATGATAGCGTATGTGCTCGTCTTTCCCCGACATTCTCAATGAATGACACATTCTTCTAGCCCAGGGCTAGCGTAGGTAAAGTTCCCGATATAATGAATGGGTCCTCACTTTACCCAGTGTCACCTCCATAATTGGCTCCCGTGTTCTGCTCAACATCAAACGTCTCAAGCCACCAGAGACGTTGCCGACTACGACGACAACCGGAAGCACTCCGGGAATGCCGGAGATGACGATAGAACTGGACACGATTGATTACCCTTCACGAGCATGGACTACCATTCAGACTCAGAATCAGACCACAATGGAAGGGGACTCTTCCGGTTACCAGCCATTATCACGGCCGTGAATGTATCCAACATCGATAATCCACAACATGTACATATGTACTTTTTGAAGTTTGGGGCGAGCTCGATACTCACTTTGGGTGCTGTCATTTGACCTTCTCCGCAAGAACTGAAATCGAAGAGAGATTATTGTGCGTACCGAGTAGAAGTCGATATCAACGGGATAGCTCATACTGCCCTCGCCATCATTCGGCAATGCACTTTGCTTTGGAACCGACCAACTTCGAGTCAGCGATTGCGTGCGGGAATGGAAAACTGGAAAAGACGGCGCGACGTTCAAGGTCACGGGACCGTGCATCTCAGCTGACCCACACTCAGTGTGTGACACTGTGACAGAGACTGAACCTCCGAGCCTGGCTTCGTCTTCTCCATCGCCCATCAAGAGAGGCTGCATTTCGCGTCGTGGTTAGCCCGGTTTCGTGAACGCGCCGGACAGGGACTTCCCAAAAAACTTTGCCACTGCTACTACACTGCCTGCAGCCCGTTCTAACTTCTCGGTCGCCTGTACCCAACTGGTAACGAATCGACAGCAGGGAGGGTTTTTCATTCCCATGCGGATCGTTCGCATTCCTGTAAGGTCTGTTTTTTTCTCTGGAACCGCTCGCCGCACTGACATGGGACCGTTTCGGAAGGCACGATTCGCGTAGTATACGCCAATGAAGCCTGTCCTTGCATCAGCCTCCCACACATTTCCTTCTTGGTTCCAGGGAATGGGTATTGACTTCCAAGCTGGTGGAATGTTGTCTGCGGGTCCGAATCTCCAGGGCTCCTCCCATTGCAGCACGCTTTCGTCCTTGAGCGCTGTGGTTTCATCCACACACCACATGCCCGCTGCCGCTTTGGCCAATTCACCCGCTCATTTATTATCCCGAAGCCTGGTGTCCCGGCGACCAGGAAATCTTGATGGTCGCATGCCGCCTATACTAGCCCTGCCATTTCCACATCATACACCTCTTATTTTCTTTCCATCGGCCCCACGTGTTGTGCGCTCGTCGCAATGGTATACCATGACGCCGTAACCTGTCCGTTTTTTGGTTTGTTTATCTTCCAGGAATGACCCTTCGGAGTATACAACGAGATGTTCCGACAGAATTTCGCGGTAATGCATCTTCGTAATGCATCTTCATTACTCGGTTGCGACTTCCTTTTTTCTTTCCTCCTTCGTTTATGCGTACCCTTCCTCCGAGATCCTGTGCTGTTTTCCCGTAAGGTATGCTGCGGATGATACCTCGCTTCCGAGAGCTCGACGAGCCGCATCGCTCCTTTGCAAATTTGTTTTCCTCCAGGGTGCCGAACGAGCGCACCGTCTTGCCCATCTGCGGATGATACGTCGCTTTCGCTAGCTCGACGAGTCGCATCGTTTTCTTGCAGTTCTTGTTGACTCGTCTGCGTGTGCGATGGGAAATCTGGATATCGAGATCGGTGGCTCGTATCCTAGAATCTACATCCATGAACCCAGCTTCGCGTCCGCAGGAGGTCGCACTCTCGAGTATAGAAGCGGTGCATGGCTTTCATTACCTTCAAGTTTCAAACCGTGCTCTTCCGCCTCTGCTCGAACTTGCTTATTCCGTTTAAAATCGCACCGGAACAGGGACTCCACACGGCGCATAAAGGGA
Organism: Mycena sanguinolenta; assembly: GCA_014462675.1. NCBI lineage: Eukaryota > Fungi > Basidiomycota > Agaricomycetes > Agaricales > Mycenaceae > Mycena > Mycena sanguinolenta. The sequence goes on from JACAZH010000020.1 coordinate 1,762,047, forward strand.
GACTACAAGGAAAAAATCGGACGTGGTGTACGAATACGGTTGATACGACCGAATACAACACAAGTATAACACACTCATTCAAAAAAAATGACCACGCGGCACAGGAGACTATATGCGAATAATTATTGAGCGAGTACCAGTGAGTGGATCTAGCTGCCGAAGAGTGCTCAGAGTTTGTTGGATTACAGGAGAGAGATGAGCTTACTCGACATTAGACGTCGCGGCTCCAGTTACAGTTAACCGCATCGACGCCGTCAGCGCCTTCGACGACGTCACATTTCCACTTCTTGTTGGCCGCATCGACGGTGTCAACGGCGCGGCTCCAGTTACAGTTAACCGCGTCGATGCCTTCAGCCATGTCGCATTTCCATTTCTTGTTGGCCGCATCAACCGTGTCGACGGCGCGGCTCCAGTTGCAGTTGACTGCGTCGACGCCGTCCACGCCTTCGACGACGTCGCATTTCCACTTCTTGTTGGCCGCGTCGACCGTAGACTGTGGTGAATATGAGCTACTGAGTACCTATCGAGAATAAGAGCTTACGGGTACTGTAGGACTGGCTACCGCCAGTGCGGCAATGGTCAAGGCGAAGAGAGCAAAGATTGAATTCGACACCATGATCGCAAGAGAAGGGATTAACTGAAGAGTTCAGTAATTCTGACTTTATTGCAAGTTGGAGCAGGTTTTATATTCGTTGGATCCTTCTCTAAGAATGAGCGCTCGAGCAGTTCGGAGAATTGGTACAATTGAACTTTGAACACGCGGTGTCTTTGGCAGGGGACTGGCATCCACGACGGCGCCCTTTGAAGAAATCAAGACATTGTCTGGTGCTCTCCTGTGCGATCTTTAATAGAAATATTCAAAAGAACTATCCATGTTGGGGTTACTATTTCTCGAAGGCTGGCATTGAATAGAACATGCGAGTGATCAGAGTTGGAATATAACTCGCAGGAGAAACTGCACCGATTGGTTTCATGAGGCTTGACATGTTTGGGCTGCTATATGTTCAGTTTTGTAATGGTGAAGAACGAGCGTGCTTAGTACGGAGTTTCCGCGAAGGACGGAGATTTGTGTCGACTCTCGAGCCATCTTCTACCTCTCTATGTCCAAATTTGTAACGGTGCAATCTCAAATGAACGACGGGAGTTATGTAACAGCTCACCTCCGAGTCTTTGTTTTACCCACTCCACCGACCAGGTGGTTTCGCCCTATTTCCCTAGTGAATGATGCCTGGACCGGTTATAATGGTGGGGCGTAGGGCAATCATCTAGGAAACCCCGGCGTTGGGATCGGAATCGAGTTTCCGAAGATTCCAAGTTTGTGGCCCTGTCATTAAACGGCACATGATTCCAATCATTTCGTCCGCGGAGAGGTTCTCCAGGCTGGGAGGGCGAAAAAGACCTTCGGCGGAGGTTGCGAAGAAGCCCTAGTGGCTAGCCAGACACACTTTGATCAAATGCAAGGCCGCAAAAGATATCGGCAGGTTTGGTTGGAGATTTAGGTCATCTTCCACTCATTAACAGATGTCAACTATGTGAACATGGCGCACGGAACCACCGAGGAGACGTCTCAGTATGCAAAAATGGACAAGATGACTTGAAGATGACGTCTGGGGTTAGATCCGAGTCTGACAAGAGCAATGCCGTGAATATCAACTTCAATGGCGGTAATGCCGGATTCGCGCTTGAAAACCAGAGAATTGCCTGCGGAGTAGCAGGAACAAAGCAGGCGAATAGGTCGGATTGAGGTCGAGGAAGGATGATGGAAGGCACAGTCAAGGGGCGTATGGCACCGCGGCCGAGGCGTTGTCCCGGCCGATGTCGATGTTAATCTCGGCACCGTTCGGCACCGTTCATTAGGTTTCGAAAATTGGCACTGCGGGGTAAAGCGATGATTGTAAAACTCCGCATTCCTCGCAGCATTGAAGGTAGCGGCCGGAGCTTGGCATGAAGCTTCACTTTGGCGGGGGGTTTGATATCGGCGGTTTGCATATAGGGCAGACTCAACTTAGCTACTCAAGTTCAAGTTGGCAGCCTGAATGACCTCGGCCACACTTCGGCCCATAGCCACACCTACAGAAGGACCATGTTCAACTTGTCCGATGGAGGAAATAGTACATTGAACCCAGAAAAACAAAAGTTGGTACGATGTTCTTCTCGGATCCGTACATCAACAATAAGTAACATAATCTGCGTTTCGCGTGGAGTTTGACTACACGAGTCTAGAGAGTATTAGAAATGTGCTCTCGAGCTGAAGCAAACTCATACTCCAAGAGGAGATTTTATGAGATCTCTTGGTGTAAAACAGGAATCACAATATCGTCCTCGATGTGCACCGTCGGGTCGTAGGTGTTAACCAAAACTCGTTCTTTCGCCCACTCAGTTATCTTGTCGAATCTGCGGCAAGTATGTGCCACGTTGCCCTTAACCTGGCTCTCGTTTGCTCGGGAATTCCATTGCCAGCTACGAAACATAATCAGGCAGGATAAACAAGAATACAAATGGAGGTGCCTACACAATTACACTGGTGTCCACATGGCACATAATGGACTGGCGGAGCCAGTCGATGCAATGCGCTGGTCGCAGATTTGAGAAAAGAAATTGGGCAAGTCTAAGACGTCGGGCGACATACAAATGTGCTCCGTGGCATCTTTCTGAGCAGGAATGTAATTATTGGACGTGGAGATGCGCCAGTCCGGATAGTAGTCTGGATCGAGCTGGAAGGAAGATGATCGATCAGAACTTGAACATGGCAGTAGCTCGAGGAACTTACCGCCATTCTGACTTTATTCTACAGGGCAGTCAGCCAAAGTACTCACACATCTCGCGTAAACCTCACCAAACAGTGGATGTTGTGAAATACGTCAAGCTCCGCAATCTGATTCGAGAGTCAGAGACATAGGTTGAGAAACGGATGTTACATACATACGTAGTGCCCTGGGTCTCCGGGAATCGCGTGGGTTTTATTGGGCAGGCGCGCAGCCTCTTCTTTTGTGATTCTGGACACTCCATCTTGGTTGCAATGAGTTTCAAGTGAAAAGAACCATGACCGGAAAATCTCACAATTATACAAGTCACTCCACATTAAATCCAACTCGGGAGATGAAGGGATTTGGAACGGGGACAGATCGCCTGTGCACAAGATGAGACTGTGTGTATCGCACAGAAGAGAGAGTTCACCTGGGAATCCGAGATGATAGACTTTGACCTCAGGCTCGACAGCGCTCAAAGCTGGGGCTTGTGTTCTGGTCAATGGAAGCAAAAGAAAGGCTAGCTAGAAACACGGACAATAGAGTACTTTCTGGGATACTAGCGGCATGCCGCCGGCTGCTTGTGACGACCGTCGAAGAAGAACAGCGACTAGAACCACCAAAGCCACAGTTTCGATGACGAGCAGTACAGCCAAACCGTAGTGCATAATCCATGCAGAGAATTTGCGGATACGTGTTGGTTGAAGCGAGGGAGGGTCGACATCAGCTTCATCCAGCAATTCTCGTGTGTCATTGAAGAGTGGCTGATATTCGTGGTCTTTCGACATCTTGGGGGTGGAGTGGGCCAAAAGAAAGAGTCGGAGGTGAGCTATTGAATAACTCCCGTCGTTTATTTGAGATTGCAACGTTACAAACTTGGAGATAGAGCGGTAGAAGGCTGCTCGAGAGTTGACACAAATCCCCGCCCTTCTCGGAATCTCCAGACTACACCCGCTCAGTCTTTTCGATGCCAGTCCTCAAAATAGAGCAGCACAAACATGCCAAGCATCAAAAACACAATCGGTGCAATTTCTCCTGCGATTTCTTGTATTTTAATTCTGATCGCTCGCATCTTCTATTCCATCCCGGCTATCGCCGCGATAGTAACCGCCAACATGCTTTGGAGTGATTCCTATTAAGGATTAAATGCACGGGAGAGTACGAGACATGCGCCGCTCAATTCCTTCAGAGGGCGCCGTTATGAATGCCAGTCCCCTGCCAAAGACACCGCGTGTTCAAAGTTCAATTGTACCAATTCTCCGAGCTGCTCGAGCGCTCATTTTTAGAGAAGGATCCAACGAGTATAAAACCTGCTCCAACTTGCAATAAAGTCAGAATTACTGAACCCTTCAGTTAATCCCTTCTCTTGCGATCATGGTGTCAAATTTCTTTGCTCTCTTCGCCTTGACCATTGCCGCACTGGCGGTAGCCAGTCCTACAGTACCCGTAAGCTCTTATTCTCGATAGGTACTCAGTAGCTCATATTCACCACAGCCTACGGTCGACGCGGCCAACAAGAAGTGGAAATGTGACGTCGTCGAAGGCGTCGACGGCGTCGACGCAGTCAACTGCAACTGGAGCCGCGCCGTCGACACGGTTGATGCGGCCAACAAGAAATGGAAATGCGACATGGCTGAAGGCATCGACGCGGTTAACTGTAACTGGAGCCGCGCCGTTGACACCGTCGATGCGGCCAACAAGAAGTGGAAATGTGACGTCGTCGAAGGCGCTGACGGCGTCGATGCGGTTAACTGTAACTGGAGCCGCGACGTCTAATGTCGAGTAAGCTCATCTCTCTCCTGTAATCCAACAAACTCTGAGCATTCTTTGACAGCTAAATCTACTCACTGGTACTCGCTCAAGAATCATTCCTAGTCTTCTGTACTCCGTGATCAGGTTTTAAATGAGGGTGTTATACTTGCGTTGTAGTCGGCCGCATTAATCGTATCGTAACTGGTTGTATTCGTGTGTGCAAGCGAGAGAAGAACTAGGCAGTGAGACATCAGATTCCAGAAGAAGCGTTTCTGTCATAGTACTCCTCACATCTAGACTAATAACTGTGCTGTCGTAGGTGTCTATCGACACACCTCACCCACACAGCTTCGATAGACAGATGTGTTCCAGTGCGAGTTTAGATAAAATAAATAGATTCAACAGAGACGGAAGAGCAGGATTCGGAAACTTGGAGGCACTACTTCTATGCTCAAAAGGGCGGTCTATAGTCTCTCGTAGACAGACGCTTTATATGAACGCTCGTACCTCGCTATATAAAAAGGGTGATCTACTGTAACAGAGAATATTCGATTCCTGCCCCTTTACAATCGCTGGCAAAATAGACTACACCGTTCTCTCTCTGCTGTCGACGTGAAGGTGATTTTTTTTTGATATGTTCCATTTCTCGAACGGCAAGAGATGTCATCCTACATCAGTACGAACACCAATTTTCTCTAAATCAGTGAGCTAGTCTTGATTTTTCCCACTTTGTTCATCGATCTTGGAAGACCTCGTAACGATTATCCAGGAACGTACCAGCACACGCTTCCTAGTCCATCACGCTCCAGTAACGCGACAGTATCGGGAGAGAGCTACGCGTATGAGACAATGCGGAGGGTCCCATCCGCCCGCAAACAAAAAATGAGTCCAAGATGATCGTCCAACGCTAACCGTCCTTCGTTCAAATGAAGAGTTTTCCCTGGGACCTTGAGGTCCCGAATCACCGGGGACTCTCCAGGAACATACCGGAGCAGTCTCCACGGCGACTCAGCCCGCCCTAACCCAACATACCCGGTCACAACCAACAAGATGTAGATGCCAGACGCTCCGACGGCGATGCGACCGCCGTCCCAGTCGATGGTGTGTTTCGAGACATCACCAAAATCGAACCCGGTGATTGTGTTGCGTGCGCGCCAGAACTCGACCATGTACTGGCCGAAGGCAATGTAAACGACCTCTGCTGTGGGCACAGCCGGAGTGAAAATTTTCAGCTGTTGGGATTCGTCCGTGAAGTGAGCCGCAACTTGACTGATGCTGGGCTCAGGCCGGAAAGTCTGAAGCGGTAGATGAGCGATATCGGCATGAGGACCCATGTGTCTTATGAAGTACGAGCCGTGAGATGATGATATACTGGCGACCGGGGGCGCTAGAAAAGGCCTGCGCATCGTCTGAATTGGAACTTCAGGTGTGAATCAGACAGTTTGTACTGGTGCAAACCTGTGGTAGGATGTTTTGAATGATACGCTCCTCGCCAATAAGGGAAATAGAAAGAAGACGATATTCGTATGGCTCCGTTCTTGTGGCTACCACGAGGTGTACCGCGCCGTGGTGAACACTGACAGGTAAAACCTTGTAAAAATCGTCCCTCGCGAAGTTGAAAGTGTGGACGAGAACTGTATGTATTGAAACAGAGCGGCGATCGTGATAGTCAATGCAAATCGCAGCGACACGAAAGGACCTATCGTTCAAAAAATGAACACGAGTAATGTGATAATGATATCCTTGTGATACTCACTTGTTCAAGGAGAATACACCGAGCATGATCATTCCGTACTCTTCGAAGGACGCTGATTCGACGGCGAGGTCACGGTCTCGGAGTTCCAACCGCCCGACACACGATTTCGAGTAAATGTCCCAACAGGCCACAAACGCACGGCTGTGCGTGACGACGAGCCCGGTACCCGGAATTATGATGATGTCCGCCATCGAGTCAGTACGCATTTCGCGCACAGCCTCGGGCTTGGGCGACTGGCTGGACCAGTTCTTCATTATTCTATTGGTGCGCAGTGCTGCGTCTCGCAGCTCAGCCGTCGTAAGCTTCAACAGATCCTGGCCAGCGGGCAGAGCAATGGGATGGAGTTCTTGCTCGTGCACCCTGGCGAGTACGATGAGCCAAAAAGCCTTTTCACCCGCGTATTCGCGGAGAGTCGTGCAAGTCTGCGCTGCCAGGAATAACACAATGAGATCTCGAATTGCTAATGGTCAGGACGCACCGATACAAGAGCAATAGCATCCGCCAGATTTAATCTTCGTACGAGTTCGAGGACAATATCGGCGTGAAGTGAAAGAAACAACATGAAGCGCGATGAGCAAGACCAGGCCACCATCAGCTCGTGTTGATCCGTCAATCACCGAATTCTTACGGCTCGCATTGTACGCTGAAGTAGTCTCGTGACCCAGCCTCTCATGACATCCCAAAGGGAACCCTGTCATGAGAGGGTTCCCTTTGGGATGTCATGAGAGGCTGGGTCACGAGACTAACGCTGAAGTTTCAAAGCCACAAACCTAAACTGGAGGTGCACCGTGGCTTATCAAACTTCAAAATTCGGCATAAACGAACGGACGCTGTGAGAGTTGATCCAGATTCAACATCAGTTCGAGTACAGGTAATATAATAATAATGGTATTGGAACAAAGTGCCAATCAGCTGAATACAGAGGAAAGAGGTCCGTAGAATAGATAAAAATAAAGATAAGATGAAGATTCTCCACCAGACCTCTCAACAGAGCTCGTCGACCCACTCGCCGACGAACGCGGTTGACATTGCCATGTTCCCCTCAAGATCGAAAGCCGACCACAGGTTGGAGGAATCCGCCGTGCAGTCATAGTCGTACACGGGGGTGGGACAAACGGGCACGATACATCCTGCTGCTGGGGCTCCGGCTCGGAGGACAATGGCACATCCCGTCCAACGCCCAAGAAATCGATCCCTTCCGCCGGGAACTGCATCGCGAGCGGACACTCCCCGGAAGTGCTGGTGGCAAAGTTCTTGGCGTCGTCATGAGAGAACAGAGCCGCCTCGAAAGTTTGGTCCCACATCCAGTCAGCAGAGGTGGTGGGCGATGTAGAGAGGGAATAATCTGACGGGGCTGGGGGAGCGGATGCATGAGCCCCGTAGAGAACGTCGGGCACAGAGGAGGCGTTGTATGGGAACGGCTCTTCGAGACTCGGTGATGAGTTTGACGGAGAGGCCATGGGGCTGGGCGAAGAATTGGGATATTCGAATGAGAATGGCGAGGGTGCGGCGCTGCTCAAGTCGGAATAATCCGAAGAAGGCCCGGGGGAGGTGGGGATACTACGCCCGGGAATAGCAGAGGCAGCGTTCGATTTCCTCCTGTGCGGCGCAGTCCCGGATACGTACGCATGAATGGAACGCATGTGTCTGTGAAGGCACGCCGGGTCCGACGTGCTGTACGGGCAGTGTTTGCAGACATGCGGTTTCAAGCCAGTACTAAAGTATATCAATCAATGGTAAGTTCCCATTGAAGAAGAAAAAGAACGCACTGCTTCGATATAAAATGCGTGTCGACATTGGATTTTTGCAGAGACTTGTGAGTGCATCCGGGATGGGAACACTTGTACATCCTGCGACAGTTGGTCGACAGCGATAGCAATGCAGAGAAAAAGCCATACTGTTTCTCACGTTCCTCAGGAGCCATATGGCGAGGCAAGTGCCGCCTGAGGTCCGTCTTGGTCCGGAAACTCCAGGGACAGCCATTTTGGGGGATAGAAGCCTCAGTGGCGGGCTGGGAGGTACTTTTGCCAACCTAAGATCACGGTTAATTTTCGGGCGGAGGATGGATGAGGAAATATTACATGAGTCGGTTCGTGGGAGCGCGAAGTCAAGGTGGTAGCCACACGAGGCATTGTATCTTATCGATTGGGGAAAGCACGGAGAAGCTACTTGTGGGTGCGAGGCGGGGTGCGTCGAAGGCGTGGGGAATCCCAGCGACATGGCCCCGCTTTATACGATTGCACCGTCCGTCCAGGAATGAGCATCGAGCCCAGTTTGATGGATTGGTTCGCTTAGGACGAGCGAAAAATTGCCATACAAGTCCAGTGTTTGGGGCGGTTTGGAAAGCGCAGGCCCAAGCGTCTCTGAGCCACTGAACACGATTGGTTGGCAGAAAAATGCCGTTCTTGGAAGGTGTTCGTGTGCGTGACGAGTGGCACCTCGCGTTACGCGCGCGACAAGGGCTTTTTTGTTTTTGGATAGAGATACGCCTGGACTGTTGTTCTGGAGGGCTGTGCGTCACAACGGTTGTTTCCGAGAGTACTTGGGGGAATGGACGCGACGTACGCAGAGGGAATCGTATGGAGAGTGCTCAGGCTGCAGTTCAGGCGGAATCGACGCGGAGGACAAGAAGAAATGGAGGGGCTGTGTTGATCCGGTACCACCACCATCTCCTGGTGGCGGAACGACAATGCAGCCCCTCTGCCGCTGTGGACGGCAGAGGAGGCACGTTCCACCTCCTCCCCATGACCAATGGGAACCCAGTGAAGGTTAGGCACAGTGACGCCGGCGACCACGACGTGTTCGCCATCCCAGTCTACGGGGACAACCATCCGAGTATAAAATAGGTACTCCACATAGAAGGATCGATATCGATCTACTAAATAAATGAACTACACGCCAACCTACAAAATCGGACGCATGTCCACCAAGGAAACTATGCTCGAGGAGAACACCCCCGACGTCGACACGCCCAATCCAATCCACAGTCTGTCAATCACCCCAGCACGTGCAAAACTATATAGTCCTCGGCAATCAAACTCACGACATAAAAAAGAGAGCCGGCGTCAAGATCTCTATTCATTCCTCGACAGCTTTACCTCACTGTCAGCCAGCGAACCAACCGGAACAGCGACAAAATGAACCAAAATGGACAGCAATCACCTTCCTCGGACCCGATGAGTCCACACAAAAGCGCACGCGGCGCGAACAGTAGCGACGTGACCTATAACCCCCACATCCGCACTGAAAGCGAACGCCCATCTCCTGGCCCCAACCGCAAAGTCTCGCAAGGCTCCTCTGCCCACCAATCGCGCTCTGGGACGCCCCGCACGTCTGATGTCTTCAACGCGGGAAATCCGACCCCAGATCGGGATGCTGGAAATTACGTCCTAGGTACCGCGCCTCAGCCACGTTCCCACACTGGTCACAGCGAACCTGGCTCTCCCTCTCCTTCCTCGCGCGGCGGACTAGACACCGGCCACCACGCCACAGACATCGAGAGCGGCGAAGAAGGAGAAATCCGTGAAAACAGTGAGCTCTACGGAGATGGTAAGAAGGATGCTCCGAATAAGTCCTGAGCTAATTGTACCCACTTGTAAAAAGAAGACGACACGATGCCCTTCGCGACAGCGGCGCAAGACGTAGGCACCGCTGCTGGCACCACGGCCGAGCCCATGGCGGTCGACAGCGAGGACGAAGAGGAGCGCCCGCGAACAGGATGAGAACCGCACCGGGCAAGACGCTGCCCGCGCCACTCCGAACACAGCCGCTGCCAGAGCCCCAACCCCCCGCACCATCCTCGATGGCGAACGCGTGGAGTTTGGAGGGGGACGTGAGCACCCCTTCCGTCTTCCAGAATGCAGCCCTGGCTGAAGCCCACGCACGCCCCCTCCCCCCATACGAGCCACGCCAGCAGGCACCGCGCCCGACCTTCCAGGCCCCCCAGCCTGCTCCCCAAGCGCCTCAGCCTGGAGCTGACGCCCCTTTCTTCCGCGGTCCAGCGCAAGCGATGGTCGCGGCTGCGGTGGGTGCCGCGGGTATTCGCGCTGTGGACGCCGCCGGAGCCCTTGGCATCTTGGTAGCAGCTGCGGACGCGGCTCTGACCGCCTTCGCTAACGGCGCAGTTGGGGTGGCCTTCGCTTTCCCTGATCTCCTGGAGCACGCGCGCGCACAACCCACACACCGCGACGAGAACCCTCATCGCGAGGGACCAGCAGCCCCAATGCCGGACCCCACGGGCCCAGAAGATGTTAATATCACTCGGTTCCAACCAAACGTAGGCAAGTTCCAGCGCCCTGTCATGAGCTGGGACCGCCTCACCGATAATGTGCACGACGACCACAAAGCTCTCTTCAGCGAGCAGCCGGACACCCACCTCTTTGCCATACCCTTTAACAGGGGAAGTCGTATGCGCAGGATGCTGGCCGACCCGAAGAATAACAACGACGGCGACAGCGTCATAGTCGCTGCGCTCGAGAAGGCCATCGCGAGCCTGGTCAATCCCGTCACCACTACCGTGTTCCCCGTCTGCGAAGCCAAAGAACCCGAAGGCGGGAACTACGCTGGCCCAATCGTTGTGGGGATATATATCACAAACCGGGAAGACCGAATTCGACTCATCGACCAGATGCTGATCGCCATCGACCGTACGTTTGCGTTCTACATTGTGGCGCCTGAGCATACTACGCTCGCGTGGCTGCTAACCATCGTCACCACCTCCATCGGCGGCGGAACATCCGGTGCGGCACAGGCTCTGCGCGCCGCCCTCTCGAAATTTATCTGGACCAACACCGCCATCGGCATCGCCCCTGGAGCAGCTGACACACGCCACCGATCGCTCCCCACTTGACGCCCGCCGATACAAGATCTCTCAGACCATCGACTGCGTCTGGGACGAGGCTTCCAGGGACTACACGGGTGTACATGAAGCCGTGCACCTCGGATGCAGCCCAATGGCGCAACTTCACTGCGATCGTTCAGCGCGAGAAGTTTCGGCATGCGCATTACACCTTCACAAGCAAGATCAACCCTGCCAAGGAGCGTCCTGGACCACGATGCGTGTCGTGCAAAAACGAAGACCACTACCAGCCGGGCTGCAAGACCATCCGTGACCCCGACTTCTGGGGCCCCACTACGCAGCTGAAGGACGCCACGGGAGGGCCTCCTTGCCCAGACCAGCAACGGCGGCGGCGGCGGAAGGGGACGTGGAAATGCATGAGGACAAGCCCGCGGCACATCGCGTGGGCGCTCGCGTGGCCGTGGCGGTAACTAAAAGATGATACGTATACAATGCTTCTCCATGACATATTTTCCCCTACTGTTAAAAAATGTTGTACTTACACGGTGTAAGTAGACTACCTGAATACACTCCCCTCATCGTTTGCGAGATAAATGCGTGATGAATGCCTGGTTCTGGGACCAGAAGAAGTCGTGCGCGAGCGCACGCAGCCCGACCCCGCCAAATATAGCAGTCTGCCCACAAGCTTTACTTGTGCACAGCGCGAAACGGGGAAGGGTCAGAGCGTAACACGTATGGTAGTGTTCTCGAACACCATCGTACGTGCTGTGCCGCAACGGGCGGGACCTATTTAGGTCGGGGTCCGCCGGCCAGCAGTCCTGGCATGGTGCCGTGTAGTGTCTCTTGCTCCCAGCAGGCAAAGGACGCGAACGGGCGCTAACCCCAAAGGTAGGATTTCCCACTGTAGGTCTGGCGGGCACTCGGTGGTTTCTAAAACCCACGAGCAACTTTATAAACATTGATGAAAACTTTTTTAACGGTGCAAATCCAGGCTCATGGCAAACGTTGTCGGCGGTCCGAAGGAGCGAGAGCTCCGCCGCCCGGCTCTCGTGATCCTAGTGACGACCGTCTGGCTGGAGGGGAATGTGTAGCAAGGCGCCCGGAGACGACTCGGGACGACCTTGCTCCCACCAGCGGAGCGGGGCCATCCCGAGGAGTCGATGATGGGCCCCGAGCTTCACGACCTGCAAGACAGCAGGAGGGCGTGCCGATGCACGCCCCCGCACGAGGTGCGGAGGGGCCGAATGAGCCCCACGTAAGCCAGGCAACGGCGACGCGAGCACAGAACATGCAAGGGCAGACCCAGCCTAACAACCAGAATGCTGTTCTGACCTCAGGACAGAACACGACAACAAATCAGCCACAACGACTCCAACAACCGGAGGATGAATGGCGTCCGCCCATAATACCTGACTGGGAGGAAGCTATGGCGCAAGCGAGGTGAGAAGCACAACAGGCACAGAATAATCAACAAGAACCGCTGCCGCCCCAACCACCGCCAAGGTCGCCGATCCCGTCTGGACCACCAGCCCCGGGAATAGGAGCTAACCAGAGACGCAGGAATAAAGGCAAGAAAAACACTAAAGCGTCGATTAAGATAGCAGCCCTCAACTTCGCAGGACACGGGAACACCAATATAAATCACGAAGAGAACAAATGGTTCGAAGTCTGGCAACTAATGCGTGAAGAGAAAATCGGTGCCCTAATTGTGGGCAAAGCACATATGACCGAGGAAAGAAAGGCCAACATAGATAACCTCTTTGGGAGAGTGATAAGACTCGAGTACACGAGGAATGCCCACGACCCCAACGCGCAAGGCGTCGCAATAGTATTGAACAAGCAACTACTAGAAACGGCAAACATAACCACCAGGGAGATAAAACCGGGGAGAGCTGTCCTAACCGAAATGAAAAACGTGGACGGCACAGACCTGTCGATCCTCGGAATATATGCACCCAACCAACCTGGAGAGAATGCAAGATTTTGGGTCGATATAAAGAGGTACTTCGAAAACAACCTGCGAGTACGGAAACCCGACATCATGACCGGAGACTTCAACTCTGTCGAAGATGCCGTCGATCGACTCCCATCCCAAAATGAAAATAACGGAACAAGGGAAGCATTTGACGACCTGAAAATATTCTTAGGTCTCATGGATGGTTGGAGGGAAACGTACCCGACAACCAGGGACTACACGTGTCACAGAAGCGAGGCCCAAGGAGGATCACAATCGAGAATTGACAGAACATATGTTAGAAGGAACCTGTTCGAACATACCTTTGAATGGGAAATTCAGACGGTAGGAATCAAAACAGACCACAGAATGGTATCGATGAGGCTGACCACGGAAGATGCTCCCGATATCGGTAAAGGAAGATGGGTATGGCCGACACACCTCAACTACGACAAAGTCTTGAGAGCCTACATCCACGAAAGAGGAATGAAAATGCAAGAGGAAATGGCGAGCCTCTGGGGAAGAGAACTTTGGAACCCAAACCACAACGAACAAACAATATGGGCAAGATTCAAAGCCGACATCGGCGAGAAGGCGAGAGAGAGAGCGAAAGTCCTCATCCCATTAATGGAGCAGGAGATCACAAAGCTAGAAGACCAAATCGAAGAAATAAGCACCAACCCCGATCTTACCGAGGAAGAGAGAAGACTTTCGGGAGCAGCGCTAATAGAAAAACTCGTGGTACTCCAGAGAAAAAGATACAAATCTGCGAGACTGAATGCACAGATACGCAACAGGCTAGAAGGTGAAACCATAAGCAAGTATTGGTCAATGATAAACAAGGAAAGCAAACCAAGGGAACTAATTCATAGACTAAAAAACCACAACACCCGAATGGCACGATATCCTACGAGAAAAACTCGAAAAGAATGGCAAATCTGGCGAGAGACTACCACGACAAGCTACAGTCAGACCGCCAGGACACCCCCCGCCCAGGTCCGCGAAGAAAAAATCCAGACTGTAGTAGGACGCACGACCAGGAAAGTAACAGAGAGGAGCAGAAGGAACTATTAAAAGCAAAATTATCCTACGAGGACGTGTCTCAAGCGCTGAAAATGTCAGCAAACAACAGTGCACCCGGCCTAGACGGCATCCCATATGAGATATGGAAGACCCTGAATGACAGGTTCCGGATGGCGAAGCGCGAGAATAAACCCGCTTTTGATGTCCTCGGGGCTTTGCAAAGAGTGTATAATGACATAGAAAAAAACGGCATAGCCAAGGGCTTTGGTTTTTCTGAAAGCTGGATGTGCCCCTTGTACAAGAAAAACGACAAATCAGACATAGCCAACTATAGGCCGATTTCTCTCCTGAACACAGACTACAAGCTCTTCACGAAAGCTTTGTCCATTAAACTGGCCAAGGTAGCCCCCGACCTAATACACCCCGGACCAAGCAGGCTTTGTACCAGGCAGACAAATCAGGAATCAAGTATGGTTAACAAAAAGGTTGATACAACTCGCAGAAGCAACCGAACGTAATGGAGTTATAGTCGCATTGGACCAAGAGAAAGCGTACGACAAAGTGGAGCATGACTACCTATGGAGGGCTCTATCTAGTTATGAAATCCCAGAAGAATTCATAAAGACGGTAAAAGCCTTGTACAGCGACGCGTGGACATACGTGATGGTCAACGGCAAAAGAAGCGAGCAACCCTTCAGAGTCACGAGAGGGGTACGTCAAGGGGACCCCCTATCCTGCCTGCTATTCAACCTCGCCATCGAGCCCCTGGCAGAATCTCTACGCCAGTCGAATCTGAAAGGATATAAACTGAAAGGAAAAAGAGAAAAACTAATAACTGCCTTGTTTGCCGATGATACGATGGTGTACCTGGACGAGGAGGATGACTTCGGTATACTGATCGAAATCCTAGATGAATGGTGCATTGCGGCAGGAGCCAAATTTAATATAAGCAAAACTGAGATGATACCAATCGGAACGATAGTACACCGTGACAGGGTGCGAGCGACAAGATTTGTGAATGGAATCCAGGGCACCTTGATCCCAGCGCACGTCAAGATCGCGAAAGAAGGCGAACCGATACGAACTCTAGGTGCATGGGTCGGAAATAACATCAAAGAAGCAGATACGTGGACTAGAACGCTAGATAAAGTTGACGCAGCCCCTAGAGAGATGGGAAAGAGGTCACCCGACGATGGAAGGGCGACGACTAATCATCCTAATGGTGATAGGTGGCATGACACAGTACCTCGCCACAGTCCAGGGAATGCCGAAAGGAGATAGAGGCACGCCTAGAAAAGAGGGTGAGAGCCTTCCTATGGAACGAAAAAGTAAATGTCACGGTAAACAAAGAAACTGTTTACGCACCGAAAGAAATGGGAGGGAAAAAACCTCCTCGACATAGTCGCCTGGAATGAAGCAATAGCCATAACATGGCTCAAGACCTACCTAAGTTTTGGCCCAGAGAGGCCTCTCTGGTGCTTTGTGGCAGACGAGCTAATGGCAGCTAAAGTACCGGGTCGGAGAACTGCATAGACGAGGAACTGAGGCTTAATGCCTATCTGCAATCCTGGTTCCCCAAAGTCCAACCCAAAGAAATTGGACGAGACCTTGCGGAAATGTTCAAGGCCGGGAGAAAGCACGGAATTGAGATGGACGCAATGGCAGTATCAAGAAATATACAAAGATCAATGCCCATGTGGTACCACAGAAAAGCGTACGCGAACAGATCCGTATACCACAACGACGTCCATGTCTTTGAATGTCTAAAAACAAAGCACAAGATCAGAACGGTAGGCCAAAACCCCGATCTAGGCGGAAAAATGGATGCACCCAGACACCGACCAAGCAGGAACTGCGCCTGCGCCACTTGTGCGGTGACGAAAGCGATAACGGGGTGCCAAAATCCCCACAACTGCTACAGAAAAGCAAGGGATCTCCTGGACATTCTCGAAACAAAATGGGACCCACGAGTCACACAGCCGGAAGACCACGAAATGAACCTGGAGCCAGAGAGGAACGAAGAGTCAGACACGGTAACCTTCGACCCGAGGATAACAACTCACGGAGACGCAACCGACACCTTCCGCGTCTTTACCAAATGCACTCCAAAGGAACCTGCACGATGCCGCCCCAGACACCAGACCCACGCCGGACGAGAATGCCGGAACAGTAGTGGTGTACACAGATGGTTCAGCAATGAACAATGGCGGTGAGAATACACGAGCAGGGGCAGGAATATTCTATGGAGAGAATGACCCAAGGAACGAATATTTGCGCATCCCAAAAAAACCTCCGCCCATCGAACAACGCTGGGGGAGCTTGTTGCCATCCTACGTGCTGTCGAAAGCTGCCCATTAAACGTCCCTCTCTCGATCCATAGTGACTCCAAGACCTCGATTGACGCACTCACAAAGTACCTAAAAAGGAATGAAGACAATGGGTTTCTAAACATTGAAAACGGAGACATCGTCAGGACAATCGTGTCCAAACTGAGGAAAAGAAAGGCGCCAACGGATTTCACCTGGGTAAAGGGGCACGCCGGCAACAAGGGCAATGAGGAAGCAGACAAACTCGCAGCGAAAGGCTGTGCCAAAGCAGAAGAGGATGACATAAAGATCAAACCAGATACAAGATTCATTCTCCCAGGAGTGAAACTCAAGACAATCACGCAGTCGAGTGCCTACAAAATAATTCAGAGGACAAGGAGAAGTCAGCCGAAATATGTGAAACTCCTCGACCAAAAAGTGACGAGAAGGAACATGAACCTCACACAACACGCGATAGCAGACCCATCCGATGATCTCCCATCAAAAGCGACGGTCTGGAAAGCGACGGCCCATAAAGATATCTCCAGAAGCGCCCGCTTCTTCTTGTGGATGACAATACACGGTGGGTACAAAGTGGGAGACCACTGGAAGAATATCCCAGGGCACGAGCACAAAAAGAACGTGCAACAAATGCGGCCTGACCGAATCAATGAAACACATCCTGACCAAGTGCGGCACACGAGGCCAAGAGCAGATATGGGAGCTCGCAAGCGAGCTGTGGACACTCAAAACAGGCACCGCACTCCCCCCCGCCAACAATCGGGCAAGTGATGGGATGCGGAGCGATCACGCTGAGACGCAGGGACGACGCGTCTATACAGGATAGTAATATCCGAGTCTGCCCACCTCATTTGGAGGCTCAGAAATGAACGAGTAATCCAGGGAAAGCCCGAGGCATCCCCCCAGGAGGTTCACTATAGGTGGTTAAAGGCAATAAACAACAGACTCAAAATAGACTGCGTCCTCACCAACGGAATCAAATACGGCAGGAAAGCAGTGAATAAAGATCTTGTGCATAAGACGTGGAAGGGCACATTAAAAAAATGAGGAAAGCCTCCCCAAAGATTGGACGGGGGAGACCGGGGTTTTAGTGGGTGTCAGGTAGGCGGCGATGATAGGGGTAGGCTCCGGCCACACCCCCTTGAGCGGCCTACGCGCAGCCCCACACACGGTGCAGCGACAATGTCGGGTACCAGTGCGCCTACGCATTACCTCGGGTGGACAGATTTATTCCTCTGGCTGGGTTTCAATTCCACGGCCAAAAAACGACGGGATGGGCGACCGACTTTGTCGGCTCGGTGTATGGAAGCACGAAAGCGCTAGACAGCACCTATGAGGTGTGCCAGACCAGCAGCACACTCCAACCCATCCACAAGACGTCCCACAAAAAAAAAAAAAAAAAAAAAACAAGAAATGTGCCACGTGCGCCGCGCGATGCACCTGACTCTACAATCGGATCATTTCGGAATTATGTTCTGTTATTCGGCTTGCATGGCTGCAGCTGGTACAGTTGCGGACAAACAAAGTCCACCAAAAAAAAAAATTGGATTTTTTTAACCGAGATGAATGTGTCAATTGAGAGATCTCATCAAGGGCTCCACATCGGTACCAAAATCAAGTCATTTTGTCGAGCCATTGGGTGACTTTCCATAAGCATTTTCTTTTCTTAAACCTTGTTTGAGCGGTCCCAGTGATGCCAACACTGTGTGATACTTCAATAATTTAATCTAAATGGGTTCCCACAAGCACTAGAATATGCGAGATTGGTTTGAGGTTACTTAAGCTGTTGTGTAACATCAACAGCACTTGCGACGCGCGTCTTGGCACATCTAGGACGCGCGTCTTTACGCGGTCACGACGTGTATCTGGGCCTTTGATCGATAACTTTTCAATCCTGGCACTGATATTTATCGTTCCCAGTTGATGGACGAAGCAAAATGTGTAGTTCTGCATGACCATGTCAGTCTGGAAGTGTCTTGTAACAAGTTTTGACATTTTTCATGGCCTACTTTGAATTGTGGAACATACTGAGGCTCATGATAGTCAGAGGCACGTTTTCAGCGCCGTTGCAGGCAAGTTCAAGCCAATCAAGACTGGTTACGCGATCCAAAGAGAGTGGCATGGGAAGATAGGTGCGTACGTATCCATCCAAAACCGTTTATTCGACAAGAGAATAATCTAGAGAGGGGGTAGGGACCCCTCTTCTAGATTATAATAAATTCAGGTTTGAACAATATCCTAAGCGAGATCTGAGGCCGATGGGGTCCTGGCAGCTGTCTTGTCAATGCGGTGATTCGACAGTTATAGAGCTCGAAATATTCCAAAACAATTTTTTAATGCTTATGGAAAGTCACCCATTGTCCCAGAAAATGCCATTCATTGCCGATAACCCCGAAAATTTTGGCCGCCGTTTAAAAATCATCAGAAAAATACAAAAAAATGTGCAATTGACGCAGATTTTCAAGCTGAATCTGATTCTGCAAGAATCAAAAAGATTTATCGAGCCATTATTGTATAAATAAATGATTGATCTCACATCACCTGACCATCAAGTCACCTATTTTTTTTCGAAAGATACATGGAAGGTTCAATTCTATTGAGATGATGATGAGTAGGATAGGCAGTAACCTTTGAAAACTGCCGGTTCAATCTCCACCACTGCCGAACCACTGCTTTGAATGCCGTTGAGGCCATCTTTGATGGATGATGTAAGTTGATGTGGCTGTACAAAAACTCGGTTTTTTCGCAATCAGCTCAGATCACAATTCTGAGATTTGGATCTGGCCCAAAAAATTGGCCGCCGGCTATTTCTCGTAGGAAAAAACTTCGGAGTATGATTTTTGAACTCTTTGAGCAAATCTGCATCCAAAAAGATAAAATTTGAGTCCTAAATAATTCCAGATTAGGCTACAAGCAATTTGTGGACTTTGATTGTCCGCAACTGTAGATTCAGGAGCGCTTCCCATTTGGAGAACGTGGCCAAGTAGGACAGAAACTAATGCAACAGTAAGGTGCTTTGGGAATCAGACACTTTCCCTGGTAACCCAACCCGTACCGACTGACTGGAAACATTCACTGAACGGATAAGCGAAAGTGTGCAGAACTTTACGCGCGAGGTGAACTCGGATTCTGTATCAGCTGGTAGTTTCCCGCTGATCCAGAATACGAGGTGTGGGGGGAAGAGTCCTTTGGACTCCACTGCTCAGCCGCCTGGGCGCGAGAAACGTGTTTCGGCGGCAACGGGTCTGAGCGGGGAAAGGACTCTGAGCACGCGGACCAGCTCCAATGACGAAATCGGGAGCTGGGGTGGTGCGATACATGCAAACCACACTAACCGCACACTAGAAATGCAAAAAGGAATGCGGATGGGTGGGGAAAAACTTTACGGAGGATTTGGCTGCGAGACGCGCGTGTGGGCAGCGCAAGAGAGACAATGTCACGCAACGTCACGCTCAGCCAAATCCTTACAGTGAGTTACACTACTTATTTTGCTTATCCTACGATAACCTCAAGCCGTTGGTGCCTCACGTCAAGGTTATCTTGGATAACGCGACTTTCAGATCATCTGAAAAAAAGTGATCACTTCTCCTCAACGTGATTTGGTATAACGCTCACGGCGTTAGAATACTGGTCCAGAAGTCTCTTAAAATCCACAGGAATGTCTTCGTTGAGATCAAGTTGTGCCGGCTCAAAACTCGATTTTTTGCGCGAATCCAGAGTCTCGCTGTGAACTCCTCGCGACATCATTGACCGTAATCCTATGACGGTTCCTTTGTACAAATATTGATTTCGCACGCGCGCTTAAAATTAGCGCGCGCGAGACCAAAATGCATGCGCGCGACCTCAAATGCGCGCGCGAGGTCTGGCCTCATGAGATGTACCATATACTGATATAATATGTATATTTGCCACTGCATAAGATAAGTCCCAATCACCAAGGCAGAATACACTAAGTACATTTTCGTGAACAGAACAGCACTTGGTATACGACAATTTGATACGAGCAACAGTGTATATTTAGGTAGCCAGCTTCCAGCCCCGTACTTACGTCTTTGGATTGCTAGTCGTCTTCACTGGGACTTGTTTTAGGGTTCAGCGATCCAAGACGGGCCAGAGATTCCACATTGGCGATAGCCTGTATAGCAATTTCGAGAAGGGCCGGTGACTCCAAGGAGGAGAATCGAGAGGCTACATAGCGCGGCGGGCAGCGAGCAAGCATGTCGACGTCGACGTGGCATTAAATTTGCTGATCGACGTCGTGAATGTGATCTGTGATTGATCGGCATCCTGTGCTACGAGTTGGCTCTGTTTGTCAGGCCACACGTTCTTTTTGATCCTGCCACGACGTCCGGAGCTGGTTCGCGTCCTGCTCGAGTCTGCTCGGCACCCAGCATCCTCTAACCAGATTACTGACCCTGTCTTCAATTACTATATGTCACCTGGACCTTACTTGAATCATGACCTCCCTACTTTTTCTTGGAAGCCTTGTGGCCATGGGATGCAAGAGACACCCTCGAAGAGGAATCCAGGACCGAGGATGAGGCCCTTGTTTGTTCTCTGGCATACACAATGGTGTAGCTACGTAGGATACTTACTTGGGTATTTATAGTTCTGAACTCGCGCGCGCGCAAAAATGCAAGCGCGCGCGTGCGAAATCAATATTTGTACAAAGGAACCGTCATAAATCCTAACACGGACGATGATCAGAGTCGTGGCGATTCCCCTACGAAGTAATCGTTAGAACAAGGTGTTTGATGTACGACTCACCAAGACTTGGACCAGTATCTCAAACACTGGCTCAGATGGCAAAGCCGCACTCGGGATGGTGCAAGTTATGATGTGTGTAAGCACACATGCGGAATATATAGCTCCAGATTCGACGCTACATGGAATGAATGGGAAGGAAATACGGGACAGCGGCATGCATGATGACTATGACAGATATGTATCACTGCTTCTCTTATGTCTTCAGGAGCGTGCCCGACAGGCGACAGAACACTAGATGCACCCCGCTGCAATGAAACCATCTTTGTAGTGCGTCCTGCTGCGAGTGGCCACACTGCAGTCTGTACCTGTAAGAGCTGTACCCACGACATTCACTGCGTTGACGGGCCGGCTAAAACCGCCAAAATCTAGGCGCTGCTAGCCGATGGCTATGCGCGCCGAGACCTGTGGAGGCGTCCAGCTGCGCCTAGACTCGGCTAATGGAGGTCGCCTAGAAACGCTGCTGTCGAGGCCCTCTTACCTCCGCGACGACAACATAGACTTTGCGGAGTTTATACGGCGTGCCGTGCCTCCACAGCCAAAGTCTAGACGGCTAGCCGCCGGCCTGCCTCCACATTGCTGATGGAGCCATGCCGAGCCATCTCGACACAGCATGGCTAGGCGGCTAGCCCCGGCTACGCTGCCAAAAAGGCTATGCCTTGGCTAGCGACCTAGCCGGGCAGCATTCTAGCCGGCCCGTCAACGCAGTGATTGGCAGCAAAGGAGAATGCGAAAAAAGGTACCCCCGGGAGGTCAAGATCCAGGCCAATAATTGAAAAAATAGCAACGTAATGGCGTGATCGCCAACCGCTGGTGGCTAAGTATGTGCATTATAATTAATATCGGCAGGATCAAGACGTATCTATTGCAGTCCCAGATGACATACCGGCGACATATCTCGTGAAATCAACATGACTACCCGGTGCCAGATAGAACATTGGACTCACGACCAAGCCGTCGGAGATGACACCGGTTATGGTTAGTTGAGTGAAGGATCGTCTAAGTGCACATATTTTTCCACGGCATAAATGATATTGCCCACTGAGTTCAACTGATCGAACAAAATATTAAGGCTTGGCTGGATGTCTCCCGTACCAAGGATGAGATTTATCACTGCTCTGATCGTTGAAAGAGTGAAGAGGGCAATCGCAGTGGTCAAAGGTACGGTAATGCCAAGATTCCGTGGTCGACTGAACAGGATATAAGTAGATGCAAAAGCAGAATAGGACCGAGTATACACCTTCGCGATTGGACGATGAAGGAAATTGCCTCGGAAGTGAAGCGTCCACACCATAAAAAGAGGGTACTGATCCATGAATACAGGAATAAGCATTTGAAGGGATCAGCGGTTTTCGCTAACCCTAGCAGAGCCGGCTCATGTCGTACCAGAAGGGATCCTATGGCCATTTCAGGAATGCTCATTGACAAGAAGAAAGGAAAGCGCCGACATGCCATCTGTGATTGTAAAAAAAAAACTGTTGAAAAACAAGTAGTGTCTGAAGATGGAAAACGAAACGGCAAATGAAGCTGCTCACAGGGGTTGTCGATGAGCACCGGGTTTATACAGCAGCGAAACTATTCGACACCGTGCTATGAACGGTAGTAGTGCGAGAAACGTGCGGCATGGCAGAACTTGAACCTTGCTGGATACAATTCATAAGCGCGCGACCAACATCGGAGAAAGATATTCAGATACCTGGATTAAATAGTTAACGATTAAGGTCCAACAGCACGATGCCTTCCTGTAGATGTATTTGCCCAGGGAGTGAATGTAAGGAATCGTCATCTGTACCAATTCGAGGCTATCCTCCGAAACAGATTGGAATCAGACGCCGACTGTTCATCTTCATTCTGCCTTACAGAGCTTATCAAAACGCTTGAATTGCAGTGCCTGGTGCAGCTAGCTGCTAACAGCTACCAGCTACAGATTCCGTCAAGTTGTCGAAGCGAAAGGGTGAACTTGGCACTTCGCTGGGTTTTCGCTGCATTGACTGTTTGCCGTAGAAAACAGTGATCTAGTGCCATGTCGAACTGCGAGCGCTTGTACGTCGGGAATCTGAGACGTCGACGACGAGGAAAGCGCAAGAGCCAATGAGACACAAACATAAACAAGCTGAAACCCTTTCTGGTCAGAGCGAGCCTATCAATGTTCTTTCTCCCTGCCAGTGCACAGTGCACGCCAAGTGCACGCGCTCCCCAAACAATGCACCCGAGGGTTCTCATCGTCAATGTAACGCTCTGGCCTTCATCATCCTTTGGATGAATCGGTGACCCCATGACCAGTACTGAGATACTACGGGCCTTCTCATTTCGGGTCGTTGGTAGACTCAAGGTCTACGCTGCAGAGTCTGCCGTTCTGGACATTCTCTTATTCTGCTCGAAGCTTGGTCAGTCGACCCCCCGCTTGCGGTTCGCTTTCGGGACGGCTCAAGACCCATGATTTGTACGCAGGGCGTTCTCGCCCAATCTTGCCTTCAGCTGAGTCTCGCTCATTTAATCTGATGTATACATGTGGCGTGTTACAAGGATGTTGCTACTTACAGTTAGAACACCTTTATCGTCAAGGTGCTCCAGGTCCTGGCCGAAACGACCGATTCTGCAGGCTGTGGTCGTCTCTGGGCGCTTGGTTCACCCGATTATCCGGCGAACCATAGGCAGCGTTAGGCATCGACGGCGAAAACGGATGCGCGCCACCAGGGTTATTGGAAGAAGGCGGTGCGTATTGCGCCATGGGTTGGGGATATGGGTACGCATTCTGTGGATACAGCGCTGTCTGGTGCGGAGACGGGAAAGGGCCGGCATTCCTGTTCGTCGCGGACGGCCAAGGTTGGGTGGGGATCATGTGGGCGGAGGTGAGGGGAGGCGCATACCGAGCCATGTTAAGTGTCGACGACACTTTATCGTTGCCGCTGAAGGGGGTAGATGCTGAATAGCGGGTCGGGGTGCGAGAACCAAAAGACTGCGCAGCGAGAATTGGGGAACTGTCAGCATTGGAACTGGAGGGGCCTCTGTTGCTAGAAGAGCGCGGCACGTATTCCGTCCACTGTTGGCCTGGACTATCGGCATCGTTGAAGCGTGCGACGCGAGCCTTCCGACGGCGTTTCTCCGGTGCGCTGCGTTTCAATTCCTCGGGATCGCGGGAATCAAAATGCAGACGATAGCTTATGAAAGGAATAATTAGTGTTCAAGACCGCTGAAAGTCGCAAAAACGCGTACTGTTGCCGGAGGTTGTCTTTTCGCGAACAACGTGTCGTGCAGCCAGGAAAGGTACACGCATAATTCATTTCTCCGGTGTGCACGAGTTGGTGACGCGTTAGGTGCCCACTCGTCGCAAAAAGCCTTGTCACAATCATGGCAGATATAGGGCTTGTGGGTGGTCTGGGACTCGGTTTGTGCTGCAGAAGGAATTACCACGGTTGGTGGGTTATTGCGCGAGCTAGAGCCCGACATATGGAACGAGCTGGACAAAATTAAAGACGAGGCGTGGTTTTTATCCAACTTGCGCGTTAACAGTAGCCGACGGACGGCAACTCGAATAGATCTGCGTTGACATGATCGGCGTGATCCTCGCAGTTGGATAATCGTCCTAGCGCAGCCCAGCGCGCGGATTGCGCGTGATTACTGATTCACCCCGGTCATGAGTGGAGATCTGTTAATTAAATGCAGAGGCCTGGACGATAGTAGAAATTTTAGGTGCTCAACCGTGGACAGTATCACAGTGATTCATTATTGACACTTTCAAGCCCGTACTCCCTCAGGTCGTTTGAACGGTGTAAAATGTCAACTGTTTAGTCGAAAGTACCCAACTTCAACATGAAAAAACGACCACGAAGCGGCGGCATGTGTTTTGTTCGCAGCCGGGTGTGCCAAGCTGCATTCTTGATTCGCAGATGGTTCGCCCAAATCGAAGCCTTGTCAAACACATAAACCGAGCTCGTACCTCACTCATGGAATCAAACGATTCATGTCATTATAGAAGTGGACGTTAGGCGTAAACATATTTTGGTAGCTAAATCAGAAGAACACGTGTAAAAAATAGCTAGACCATTCCTGAATCGGTGGCTCTTCTGGTTTCCTGCCCGGTGTTGTCTCAAGCGTTACTCTACCGGTGCCAAATATATTCGAGGGACATACGGACCGTTGTTAAGCTTGGTGACACCTCCAGATGGAGAATTGATAACTCCGAGTCTCTATAGTTAACCACAGTCGTTTGGGCTCTTGGGCATCTTTTGGCATGCTGTGAATTCGCTTCACGCAAAATATTCATCATTCTCATTCGGAATGGCTTTCCGAGTTCAGAAAGAGTAGAACCGCTGCCACATAGCGTTGGAGAGCAAAATGAACCACACCGCAAGAAAGTGAACTACAGTTGACAGACAAATCCATGACAATTGATTTCTGATTTGGTTGCTCTGCGATGCGATGCATTTCTGGGTAATGCTATGTCCTCACTCTCGATGGTGTGTAAATGGTACAAATTTGGGAATTCTAGGGGAAAAAATAGTTTCTAATTGGGTCGACATTTTCTGCGATAGTACTTGTTTACTGAAGAAATTGGGTTATTCAATTCATATTGGAAGTAGTTTGACCCTCCCAATGGTTGGCTCCAACAATCCTTGAGAACCACATTGCGAATTTCGGCGGACTCGGAGAGGTCCACAAGTTATGCTAAATTTAAAATAAGCGGCAAGGAGCCGCAAGGGAAAGAACATGGGCGTGTCATTCCAGGCCAGCGCTACTCAGATACTCGACGAAGAAAATATTACGAGAGGCCTGGCCTGGGCCCCTGGGAGCTCTGATGAACATGATGTGAAGTGAGTTCGGACGGCAAGTGGCCATGACGATTCGAAAGCTGTGCCCTTAGTTCAGGGACATCCTAGGAGCCCTCGTTGTCTGCCGTCGCTCGCTACAGAAGTAAGCGCTGGTGGGTTTCCAGCGCTTATCGGCAGCCTAGCCAATAGAATAAGCAGAGTTATACCGCAGGCAACATGGAACTGCGGTCACATTCGTCAGGTGGCTTGTACATGTGCATTTACCCGCTAACTTTAACAATTCTGATTCTTGAAGTTCAGCTTCATGTGGGATATCTCCGAGAGCCATTTCCAGCCATAGAGTCTGAGATCCGAGAGAGAAAATGTAGATTTCAGTGCTCATGCCATTACTGTTCGTCGAATTCAAAATTGAGGCGACCAAATTGAAATCAGAGCTCGACAGACGTATTGACTTGTGGCCCGCTGAGTCCGCTTCAGTTTGGCTTCGGCAGACGATTGAGTGTATACTTCAACTTTTTTGGAAGTCGTCTGGATTTGATGCAACTGATTCTAGGTATGTGTCATTCACTAATTTTCCCCCGATTTCCTGCACATCATGATGCGGTGGGGGGAAGAGTGTGCGAAGACCATTGAATTACACGAGACGGAAATATGGGCTGCGCAAAGTGGAGTCTTCCCATTTTCACATCCTTCTCACTTGGTCGACAGGACTAATGATAATCCTATAAGTCCCGACAAGATTTGGAAAAGAAATTACCAAAAAGAAACGAGAAGTGTTCCCTTCGGTATGAAAGTATTCCCTGCAGTCCCAGAAACCCTGGGAACATTTAAAAGTCAAATTTGGGCCGATTTTGCGGATTCAACCTTATATAGAACTATCGGCCCTTAGTTGACTTGCAATTTCACGTGTAATCTCAGCCAATAGTTGAACCAACAAAGGTTGGTCGTACTTATCACTCACGCAGGCACTGTGGGCGTAAATTGGTGTGATTCTACCTACATATTTATCTTACTTTCGTGGTTATTTTCATAAATACTGTTGTATCGCCGCTTTCACCTTGAGATAAACTAGTAAAGAAAAATCCTCATTTTGAAATATTGTTAAATAAGGGTCGAGTTACAGCTGTTTGCCGAACATAGGGCGCCGATTAAAAAATTGTTTCAACATAAAAAATGTGTCCCCCAGTATTTTGATCATATCTCAATTCTTGCTCGCTTGGCATGGAATATACCGTTTGAATGGAGCATGCGAGGTGCACAAGCCTATATCACTGACCTGACAATTTTAAAATTAAAGGTTTCTTGGCCTGAACTCAAGGGTGGATTCAATTGCGACGCGCTTTACCGTCTTTTACGCGTATAAGACGGCCCCAATTATGTGTCAAGTGCCCAGGGCCACCACGGAGCGTTTTCGAAGGCTTCGGGACATAAATACTGTGATCCACGCGCTGATCCGGATTTTATTCGGTCAGAAATTTTCAAGATGATAGAATAGCACGAATTTGTATATGGGCAAGATCACTTCAAATGCCCCATTCTAACAGCACATATATCAGGGTAAATGGACAAGAATTGAATGAGATATGAGTGAAATACAAGGCTTTGATGTTGAAAAAACATGTTGATCGGCGCCTACTGTACCGCAAAAGCTGTAAGTATTCAGCAGGAGAAAACCGATACTTCAGGGAGCAAAAACGTTCTTACCTAAATATATATTATATTTCAATGATCCCTGGTAAGCATTTAATCAAAGAAAAACACGTATAGATGCAGGAAGTATCACTGGATCACCGACATTCAACGTGCCGACCACGCGTTTTACGGCTCGATACTGATGGCGGTGTCCGATACCAGTATCCGGTTACCAGCGGAGTTTGAAATGCACGTGGCTCCGGCCCGCTCAACCCGAGACCCCTAATCTCGATATCTTCACCTATTTCTCACCGACTCATAGCGCAGAGAATGAGATATTCGAGGTATAATAGATGTTAATAATGCTATTTAGTATCATGGAACTGAGAAATGAGTGTAAACTGCACAAGGAACTTTTAAATTCGGGCAACCAAATTGAAGGGCATGTTCGGAAAACCTGCTGTGTTGGGAGGTTATGCGGCCATTTAAATGCTGCCTGCAAGTTTCCCAGGAATTAAATTGCATTATTGGGCCCCAAAGTGTAAATGCGATGTGCGGGGGAGATGTGAAACCGGGATTGGCTTGAATTGTACCAGATCAGCTCGCCGAAGTCTTATTGGGATTTTGAGCATTCTGGGCTGATCAAGGCAATAGAGGATAGAGATGGATTAAACATTCGTGGCTAAAGCCTTGCAAAAAGCAGAAATTGAGCAGAAGTATGCAAAATGATGCGAAATGGTCCGGAATCTAGATGCTGCCGGCAGGCCGCAATTTTTTTTTCTAGCAATGGAAACCCCGGCAGCACAAGAATAAGATGCTATCTTACTGTATTGGTTACTCGAACCATATCAGAAAGCGAGGAATCGCGCAGAATCTTCAAAAAAAGTGAATTGATGTAATGCTTCCGAAACAGGCAGGTTTGCCGTTTGGTCCGAGCACAACTCCGCCGGGAACCAGCGGAGTGGTATCGGGAATTCACACAATTTTTTTGTTTTCTCAAGAACCTCTGGGCCGATACCAATTTTGAGGAGGTAGAAAATTTTGAAATAAATCATTCCTCAAACTCAAAATTTGAAGGGATAAACTTGCTCAATTGAAACTACTGTAAGAGAGATAGTGGTATCGGGACATCAAGCTGAGGTAAGGCAGATGATCGGCAAGTTGCGGCACTTTTATTGCGATTTATTTTCTTTATTTTCGGCATTTCCCCCCACCGCCATTAGTATCGGGCCCGATTTACCACATTGTACTTGTGGGAATCTGGGATCACGTGTGCAAGCTTATGTGTGTGCCTCTGGCTTCTTATCTGTTTGCCTACGTACCACAACCATCTGTGTACTCTATAGGCCAAATGTTCTCTCTTGGTGTTGTTCTCACCATACTGGGTCCCCCCTGCCATACTGTAAAACTCCAACAGTACTTCCAAAACCTTTGTAAGAGCCACACGCGACGATACTAGTAATTTCTCAATAATAACTCGTGGAATACATATTCAAATCAGTTGGTAGGCCAGTGACAATGTAATCCCCACCAGACCCACCACTCCCACTCCAGAATGCGAAATGCTGGCTCTCCGCGACGCGGAATTCGTTTTCCCAGTCGGCGCCGACGGGATATCCAGAACGAGCGTCCCCATAGACGCCGCCGGGATCGTCATCACGCCAGTCACTCCTGAATCGTCAACGGTACACACGGCGCCGTTACCTTATTGGGAACATGCGCCATCGATGATGAGGGTGGACGCCGGGCCGGCGATCTCATCCTTGATGGAGAAAAAGTTGTTCGCGGCGACGACGGTTGCTGGTGGGTGAATAGCATGAGTGAGTACGTGCGAGCGGTTGAGGTTCAGATAAGTACTTGGATGAGGAGAGGTGGGGCGGGGGAATGGAAAGGGGAGAGAGGAAAATCTTACGAACCGTGCTCGACGAGAGTTGCGGTTACGCCCTCTACAGTGGTTGTGGCTGTTATCTCGTACGCGTATGTCGTGCGCCCTTGGGCATCGACGCCGACAACTGACGCCGGGATAGGGACGGGCTCGAACCCTATGGGGTCCACCAGCGTGACGAACTTGTCGGGGGCTGGGGCCGCTGCCGTGCTAGACACTTCATGGTTGTTGGATAAGCGTTCATAACTTGGGAATGCAGTGGAATGAACCGGCACGAACATTGAACTAGCACGAGCGAAGCGAGGCTGAGGAGCTGGAAGATTGCGCGAGCCATTGGAGTAGTGAGCCAGGATGGTAGAGATCCCTTCCCTGTCCTGGGCTTTTAACCAAGAGGATCGGACAGTTGATCTGCTCGCCGTCGCAGTCGAACGCCTAGGGCATCAAACCGTGCGTAATGCGCCCACGGGCGTAAAAATTACGCCCGTATTTGGCCTACGGGACGGCCCGATCCGTGCGCAACTTGGCATCTCGGAGGTTATAGACGGGACGGGTCCCGTGCGTATAGCCGTGGACTGGCGGGTGGTCGAGTGATGCTTCAAGATTAACAAACTTTGAGTGAGTTCTGGATTATATTCGAGTGAAATATCGCAGTCACTATTATGAACTGTCTGAAACAACTTCCAGGGTTCATGAATGCAAGTTTTCAGGAGGTCAGTGCAGCGTCGGATGGTTTCGGACACTTCCAGCATGCACCTTGCAGCATGCCGAGAGTTCTCGAGAACCGCGGGGACGACAGCCGACTTCAGCACCATTCAAGCAAGTGAGTAACGACCGTGGGCAGAGTAGTCGCAGAAAAAACTGGTTCGCTAAGCCTTGTTTGAGGGATACCCGTAAATTACGCGTAAACGGACGGTTACTGGGCGCCATATTACGCCTCACCCGTACTATGACCCGTCCCGTCTGGAGGTCGCCCAAAACCTTAGACGTAACTGGGGCGTAACCGTAATTACGCCCCGTAAACCCGTAAGGTTACGGGGGTGGTTTGATTCGGCGCTGTGTTCTAGTTGCGCATGCACAGGGCGCAGTTGAAGCTGTTGCTAGACCCGCTATGCCTTTATTGCGCTATACAAGCAACGTCCCGCGGTCTTGTCTGCGCACGCGAATGCCACTCAGGACAACGCGAATACGAATAGCAAACATCACGATAGCGGAGAAGACAAAAGGGACGGAAACAAGACCCGCAAGCTCCTGCAACGCTTCCGACAATTTCTCGCAGACGAAGATCGGTTCTGGCGCACGCTCGTGGGATGGGAGCACTGCGCGTTTGCGGTCGAGCTGCCGTCGCATTTTCTCGGGAATGGGAACTTGCCGCCGGAGTTGCTTGCGGGCGGGGCTAGCGGTTTGAACGCCGGTGGTGTCATTGCTCTTGGTGCAGGAGGTGGGGAAGGAGAGGAAGTAGAAGAAAGGATGAACCATTTCGCATTACAGGTTTTCCGCTCTTTTCCCCTGGCGGCCCGCAAAACTGCGAAACTACAGAAGGAGTGCGAGTCAGCAGCATATGCAGCATAGACTCCGTCTTCTCAAAGGCACTTGTCTGCTTCGGCGACATTGCGCGCTACCGCGAGCAGTACAAGTTCACGCCCAAGTCCAAGTATTTCACGGGTTGCATAATGATTACGACGGGTATGGAAAGAAGGCGGGGCAGATGTATATTGAGCCGCACCCCAATTCGCATGCGCGCTGTCCCTCGCGGCGCCCACGGAAGAGAAGAGAATGGGCGCATCAGCTGGCGATTTTGGCGGGTGCGTGTTTCCCTTCCCTCGGTTTTCCTCCCATTGCGGCTTTCTTCTCTGCTGTTTCCTTCCCTCCCTTTCTTCATTCTCAATCTCATCCTCTTTCTCTCCACAAGATGAATCGCAGAATATTCAAAGTAGTTGACCGGCCAGTGACAATGTAACAAACAACAACGCGACATCGACTATCGAATGCCCACAATTATTCGTACTTCTCCCGCCAGCTGAACTCGGTTTGTCTGTGGGCGATAGAATATCCAGCACGAATGTTTCATAGACGTCTCAGTGACCACACGTGAACTCCAACAATTCTGATTCTTGAAGTTCAGCTTCATATGGGATATCTCCGAGAGCCATTTCCAGCCATAGAGTCTGAGATCCGAGAGAGAAAATGTATATTTCAGTGCTCATGCCATTACTGTTCGTCGAATTCAAAATTGAGGCGACCAAATTGAAATCAGAGCTCGACAGACGTATTGACTTGTGGCCCGCTGAGTCCGCTTCAGTTCGGCTTCGGCAGACGATTGAGCAGGCGTATACGGCGTTTTGATCTATCAACCTTCCCCTGATTAGCAGTAAGCGACGATGTATCAAAACCGCTAATCCACAGTAGATCTTGATACATCACCTCACCTTTATTTCCCATGGACCACGCACTGCCCGATCATCGCGCCCACCGTTGCCCCGCCGAGCCCGCCGACCTGCTACAATTGATGGCGCACCGGAGCGCGTCCCAATGGGTTGGATTGTTGACACTTGTTAGAATCGCACCTTCCGCCATCAATCCTCTTTCCTCTTCCCCGCCACCCGCTCCGCGCCCCCCTGCAGGCCCCATTCCTTTGCTAGGCCGTTAATACAAGTCTGAATCCCTTCTGCACTCCCTCTAAACTCCCTAAACCTGCATCAACACTGCAGGATGGCCGCCACATCAGCACGTCCATCCAGGGTGAATTTTCCATAAAAAATACTGCTGGCCTCTGGGTGCTCTGAAATCTGGACTTGAGACTCTTCTTTGTTTGTTCCATCACCTCCCCAACCGGAATCCCTTCGAATCCATCCTTCGGCTCGCAATTGGCCTCGCCGTTCCCGCACTTCCTACCCGCTCGTCATCGGCACCGGGCCTGCTCTCGCTTGGAAAATATGTTATAACCACGCCTCGCTGGGCCTCTCCATCCATCCGTATACGTTGGTGCGTTCTAGGCCCTCACCAGCACGCTGCTTCGTGCATGTGGCAGGCGCACTGAATATTCTCCCAGGGCCTCTTCTGTACCCAGGTGCTGCTCGTGAGTGAAACTCGATACCCTCTGTGCACCCCGTATTTCCGCACCACGTCCACGTCACGTCCAACGCCGCTGCCACATGCCAGCCCGCTCCTGCACAGCGCCCGCCCGCCGCCCCGCTTGCGGGGTATTATTTTCCCGGCTGCGGCAGTCAAACCTGCATGCACCCGATTCATCTTGTTTGCTTGTAGTCTGCCCGTTCGGCCTGCAGACTCGCACCTTCGCACCCCCTCTTGCTGCACCTATTGCCGCA
Organism: Mycena sanguinolenta; assembly: GCA_014462675.1. Taxonomy (NCBI): domain Eukaryota; kingdom Fungi; phylum Basidiomycota; class Agaricomycetes; order Agaricales; family Mycenaceae; genus Mycena; species Mycena sanguinolenta. The sequence goes on from JACAZH010000020.1 coordinate 1,794,783, forward strand.
CCTATTCATCCAATTGCCCCCGCCTGCTCGCTCGCACCCATCATTTCCTGATTCTACCCTCGCTTTCTCACCTTCATACTCCTGCGAACTCGCCGCTTGCTGGGCCCGTGCAGGTCCTGTGGTGCCCTGCTTCCCATTCTTACTTTCATCATTATGCCATGATCTCTCTGCCCTTACCTTTACGTCTTAGGTATTTCTGCCCTTGTGCAGCAGCTGCACATTGCATGACCGCAGTTTTTCCCTTGAATACTTGAATTCTTGACACATCCTTGTATTATCAGCTGGTACACGAATTAATTGTACAAATGGTGGCAATAGCATCGTGTTTTGTCTTTACTTTGCTTCCTCAGCTGTTTCGGACAAGAGAACCGCAGAAAAATGAGCGAATACTCGATGAAAATGCTGCCGGGTCATTGCACCGAAGGACTCAGGCACAAGTCCGAGGAGGGCCGTAACATCATGCTTGCCTTCGGAAACCATTTTGGACGAGTTTATGCCAATTCTAAACTGACAGATCTCTTGAAAATCCGTTGCCCAACCTACCAATATGCTAGGTTTGGGAAATGGATGATCCTGTAGCCTGCTACAAAGGAAATTTGCCTGATGGGCGCTTAATGGGCGCTTGATGGCGTCGTAACATCGAAAACTTGCTCGATATCAGGGTACGAGGTACACGCCTGCGTTCTAACAACATATATGGTGTCTAGTGTGCTAGCCCATCAATAAAATTCAAAAGGTTAAGGGAACTTGAGAAAATAGAGGAAGCTGAACAAAAGCGCTGGTTCAGCAGCCTAAATCGCAGTGCAGTGTAAACTCAACTTGAACTAATTCTGTGTCGCAATTTCGAAAACCTTATCCTGACTTTCGTTCTCGAGGAAAAGCATATTGGGTGGATGGGTTGTGATGTTACAGCTCATAAAAAAGCCCCAGGCTGTGGGTATAGCACCGGATTGAAGGATATTGAGGTGGTTTTATAGGTTATGACGCTCGTAAGCGCCTATTAAGCGCCCTACCGGACAAATTCACTGTTTCGTCTCCATAGTTTGATCAATTCCTGCTAATTTTGATACAAACAGGTTCGGCTGAACTATTGGAAGAGATCTGCCTACTACAATCTGGCGAAAAATGCGGAAAAGCTGAAAGTGACACTGAACATTGTGTTACGGCGCTGTTCGGACGTCTTTCCGAGTCATTCGGTGGCGTGACCCGACGTGACGAGCGTGACGTTTCCCGTCTTCCACCACCACCAGCTTCTTCAAAACTTGTCTTCTGTGCTGTTTCATCGTGCCGTTTGCACCCTGAATTGCTTCATGGGTTTCTTGGCTTTTCTCCCTGGTTTTTTGAAGCTTTTCAACCCGCAGGTGCCCTGCTACGGCTGTTGCCGCTGATCTCGACGTTGATGGCTCGCAAACTGACTGTGCCTCCTTCAAGTTTCTGAAACCTCGATAATCTTCTTCGGATAACTTGAGATAATGTTCCCCCTTTCATTTTTTTCTGCTTGTGACTGCAAAATTGCAGATCTCGGCGCTTTTGGTGTACGAGATTCAAGTGTCAGCAAGGAGATGGTTTTTTTGTGGCCCTCGGTGCGTCTACAGTCAGTTTCAAGCTTTCTATAAGCTTACTCGAGGTTCTGGCACCAAATTTGCAGCGCATGAGCACCTTTTTCGTGCCACGTCACGCTCACCCTCTGCAATAGCGACTCCACGATCCAGGTCCATGGCGTATCGTCTGGAGCTGTCGTTTTGCGGGGCGGCATCCTGGTCAGCTCGTAGCAAGCGCTGTGGTTCCTGGCTTATGATCCCTAGCCATTGGGACGGATCGGAAGGTGAGCCAGGATGACTTCGATGTACAGCGCTAGTCGGCTTGCACCTGCTGCGTCGCTGGCCGTGTCTCAGCGGCTGCGCTGCGCCCGCCGTTCGTTCGGGAGCACACAACGCTATGGTGGACGCGTCGGGGATGTGGGATTGTGCTGGCACCATCGTGGCCCATCTGATAGCCAGTTGGTCATGGGGTGAATGTCGCAGGCTACGACTGCCACATCCAGCTATCTGGGTGGCGTGCCGAGTTCCCTGTTGCCCCGGGAGCACGTGCGCCAGGCGCTACGGTCGCGGTCCGTTGGCATCGAGCATCCATGTGTGGTTGGGCTCCAGCAGCAGTTCCGCTGGTATCTAGCGCTGCGTGCAGCCACCTCGGATGCTCCCAGCTTCACGCCGTATAGCTGACCTCCCTAGCACCCCCGCAAGGCACGCAAATTTGCGGTGCATATCGGCGATCCACCACCTAGATAACACGTCGATTTACGGCATAGTTCAATGTCCTTTTCACTTGTTTCTTCCTAATATGTATTGTATATATACTAGCTATATAATATAATTTTTTCGCGATTTTTGGGGCATATTTTGTCATCGCTGTTGCCGCCGACGTTGACGAGCTTTGATCGCATTTGATCGCGACGTCGAGGGCGTTTGATGGTCGTCATCTAAATTTGGCATATTCGTGATCGTTATCCAGCACAGCGACGGTCGCATGCATGAATATTCTTATATGGCCAGACAAGACGCTGCCATGATGTATCAAAACCGCCTCTAAGCTAGCGGTTTTTATATATCGCGGCTTTGCGGTAATTAGAGACTGATGATACATCATGCTGCCACTATAAGGTGGATTGAGTGCATACTTCAACTTTTTTGGAAGTCGTCTGGATCTTGGATCTGATTCTAGGTATGTGTCATTCACTGATTTCCTGCACATCATGATGCGGTGGGGGGGAGAGTGTGCGAAGATTATTGAATTACACAGACGGAAATATGGGCTGCGCAAAGTGGAGTCTTCCCATTTTCACATCCTTCTCACTTGGTCGACGGGACTAATGATAATCCTATAAGTCCCGACAAGATTTGGAAAAGAAATTACCAAAAAGAAACGAGAAGTGTTCCCTTCGGTATGAAAGTATTCCCTGCAGTCCCAGAGACCCTGGGAACATTTAAAAGTCAAATTTGGGCCGATTTTGCGGATTCGACCTTATATAGAACTATCGGCCCTTAGTTGACTTGCAATTCACGTGTAATCTCAGCCAATAGTTGAACCAACAAAGGTTGGTCGTACTTATCACTCACGCAGGCACTGTGGGCGTAAATTGGTGTGATTCTACCTACATATTTATCTTACTTTCGTGGTTATTTTCATAACCACTGTTGGTAATATCGCCGCTTTCACCTTGAGGTAAACTAGTAAAGGAAAATCCTCATTTTGAAATATTGTTGAATAAGGGTCGGGTTAAGTATTCAGCGGTAGGAAACCGATGCTTCAGGGACCGAAAACGTTCCTACCTAAATATATATTATTATTATATTTCAGTGATCCCTGGTAAACATCTAATCAAAGAAAAATACGTATAGATGCGCCGCAATGCAGGACACTGGATCACCACATCTCTTCTCTCTCTTTATAAAATTAAGCCTGTCTGTCTGAAGCCTTTTCGAACTCCGCTATCAGCACTCCAATTCCACTTCCGATATTTCGCCGCCATTTAGCACCAGCTTTAGCGCCCACCATTATCTTTGGAATCAGCACTCGATTTCAACTTCTTTAGCCGAAGTGGTGGGCCGCGAAGCGGCCCACCGCGCTCTTGTCAACATTCAACATACGGTCGACCACGCGATTTACCACGTTGTACTTTCAAAACCTTTGTAAGAGCCACACGCGACGATACTAGTAATTTCTCAATAATAACTCGTGGAATACATATTCAAATCAGTTGGTAGGCCAGTGACAATGTAATCCCCACCAGACCCACCACTCCCACTCCAGAATGCGAAATGCTGGCTCTCCGCGACGCGGAATTCGTTTTCCCAGTCGGCGCCGACGGGATATCCAGAACGAGCGTCCCCATAGACGCCGCCGGGATCGTCATCACGCCAGTCACTCCTGAATCGTCAACGGTACACACGGCGCCGTTACCTTGTTGGGAACATGCGCCATCGATGATGAGGGTGGACGCCGGGCCGGCGATCTCATCCTTGATGGAGAAAAAGTTGTTCGCGGCGACGACGGTTGCTGGTGGGTGAATAGCATGAGTGAGTACGTGCGAGCGGTTGAGGTTTAGATAAGTACTTGGATGAGGAGAGGTGGGGCGGGGGGAATGGAAAGGGGAGAGAGGAAAATCGTACGAACCGTGCTCGACGAGTGTTGCGGTTACGCCCTCTACAGTGGTTGTGGCTGTTATCTCGTACGCGTATGTCGTGCGCCCTTGGGCATCGACGCCGACAACTGACGCCGGGATAGGGACGGGCTCGAGCCCTAAGGGGTCCACCAGCGTGACGAACTTGTCGGAGGCTGGGGCCGCTGCCGTGCTAGATACTTCATAGTTGTCAGATAAGCGTTCATAATTTGGGAATGCAGTGGAGTGAATGCGGCACGAACATTGAACTAGCACGAGCGAAGTGAGGCTGAGGAATTGGAAGATTGCGCGAGCCATTGGAGTGAGGAGGTGGTGAGAGGAAAGAGGGTAGAGATCCCTTCCCTGCCCTGGGCTTTTAACCAAGAGGATCAGACGCTCGCCGTCGCAGTCGACCGCCACGATAGATTAAATCAAGGACACTTCTGCGCCTCGCAGTGCAACAAAGAGCTCTTGGCAGGGCATCCCCGCTGCAGAGACAGGTTGCCACCGTTGACTTTCGGCATGAAGAGCATAAACGCCTAGCGATTGAGTCACAGCTGTGTAGAGTTCTTGGCGTGATGAGAATTTTGGACAGAAAGAGTATTAGTGGTACTGTATCGGTTGCGAAGGAGAAAAAGACCCGGCGCCTGGTTGTCAGCGCCAGCAATGCCAGTCACAATAAACACCGCTTTGCTGGACTGTGAACTGCACGCACACGGACGCTTGAAATGGGGATTAGTACTCAGATAGCCTGAAGGTCTGAAATTCAAAAGTTTCATCGATTTTTGGGGCCACCAGCTGTAACGGAGATGGCTCCGCATTCGGCCATCACGTCATTTCGGTGATCTGGGACTTCGCATCAGTCGGCCGAGAGTTGAACAAGCTCGTCATGTTCAATATTGCGACCATTATTCCATTCACGGACACAAGTAGATATGCGTGTTTCCTTGGATTCTTGACGACTACTGCGAGAGCTTTTACTTTTTGGTTTACCGGAACCTCACATCAGCGAACTTACTCCGAGTCGAAAAGACCAAAATCATTGGATGGGACAAATGGGGAACTAAACGTGGAACGTCTAGGATGTAGGTCTAGACTTCGGCGATTAGTACTTCCTGCTGCTGCCCAACTTCGGCAAGACGAAATCAAATCAACGAATTGATATTCGTCTCGAGGTACGAACTGCCGTCCGTCGGACACCAATTCAAACTAGACGATGAATAAAGTGAATCACGGATCCGGACGCTCGCGGCGCGCCGAAATAGTTCTCGGCGCTGTTTTCAAGTTGCGCGTGCACAGGGCGCGATTGAAGCTGGCTACGTGGTTAATCTGAATTCACTCAGACAGAATTCTTAGTCTGGTGCGTAGCGTTATAGTGTAGAAGCCAAAATACAAGCCAAGGACTCGGGCTGCCATCGCGAAAGACCCGAGCAAGTACATTGAATACAGATCATCGGACTGCTTATGTACAATACGTCGCTCGGAGGTACCGTTGTAATACTGACAGGCTTCGAGTCAACACGGCGCTGATTCAATGGTACATCGCTATTGATCTTGCCAAGAAACGGTAGAAATCGCTTTCTGCGCATGGTCGAATGTGTAGCCTTGATATTATGCTTCACATTTCAAATCTTTTGTTAATAACTCTGGCTTCATAGACTGAACGTGTTGATGAGTGCCGGTACACAGCCGCAAGGTAGGCAAAGTCCTCGAGGCGACGCGGTGAGGAAGAGAGAGAGGGAGGCAGTGGGTGCTATGCACCCGCTGGAGACCGAGAGCGGGACGACGGTGTGTGTGTGTGTGTACGGGGAACGGCCGTCCCGGCCGATTGGCTCTCGAGCAGGAGTACGCGGGAGAGGGGGAGTCGGAGCGGGGAAAGACAGAACGCGGGAACGGTCGACCCCGTACGCAAGAGGCACGGCGGGTCTGAGACGAGACCCAGCGCGACCCAAGCGTGAGCGACAAGAAACAGGAAATGGGCGGGTGGGGCCGAGAAACGCTGAGGATCGAGGATGCTAGGACGGCATGCAGAGCAGGAAAAGTGGCTGTGTAGATGAGATCACTAGCTATCTTATCTACACAGCATGATGCCCGCGTTTGTCTCGTCCTCCACTTCCTTGCCTCCCACTCAGCCCGGCTCGCAGGCTCACCTCGGCCGAGCTCACACTAAATTGCCTAAAGTCGACGATTGATTAATGCTCCGGTCTGTCATCATATCGATATTCATTTTCCAACAATCGCTTTTGGGAGACTGCATTTTGGTAAACCCCGGCCGGCAACTTCGCACTCCCAAACACCGCCGTTCATTACACTCTCACGCATCTGGTCGCGATCAAACGCGTGGTTCATGACAAGCTACTCTTCTTCGAGCCGTCACGGAGCCGCTCTCGTCGCATGTCCGAGCGGGCTGCACTCGTCGCCCGATGCGCACGTTTCTTTTTGCCCCTCACTTTCTTCAGGAAGAGGTGGTGAAGAAAAAAGGAGTACTCTCTCTTTATTCTCGATGCTTTCGATGCAATCAGTGTGTGATTTACTGCCACACTGCTGGCGGGAGCTCGAGATGTATTGGCGAATTACCGGGAGGCGGATTTTCAGCGGAAAAAGTGCGTTTTGTCTTCTCTCCACGCTTCGCTCCCTCTTCACCCTCGTCTATTATGAAACATAGCGAACAATCCAACCTCGGATCCCCATTGTGTAGTCTCCGCCGCCGATATCTGCATCTGCTCCTTCTCTACCCGAACGCGGGCGAGACGCGCGACGCGCGACGCGGAGACATACCTCTGGATGCAGACCAGCTATACTTTCATTGCGCTATACAAACAACGTCTCGGGGTCTTGTCTGCGTACGCAAATGCCACTGGTGACAACGCGAATACGAATAACAACCATCACAATAGTGGAGAAGACCAAAGGGACGGAAATAGGAAACAAATCGAGACCCGCAAACTCCCGCAACGCTTCCGACAATATCTCGCTGACGAAGATCGGTTCTGGCGCGCGCTCGTGGGGTGGGAGCAGCGCGCGTCTGCGGTTGAGCTGCCGTCGCATTTTCTCGGGAATGGGAACTTGCCGCCGGAGTTGCTTGCGGGCGGGGCTAGCGGTTTGAACGCCGGTAGTGTCATTGCTCATGGTGCAGGAGGTGGGGAAGGAGAGGAAGTAGAAGATGTGATGAACCATTTCGCATTTCAGGTTTTCCGCTCTTCTCCCCTGGCGGCCCGCAAGATCGCGAAACTACAGAAGGAATGCGAGTCGGCAAATGCACCATAGACTCCGTCTTCTCAAAGGCACTCGTCTGCTTCGGCGGCATTGCGCGCTACCGCGAGTAGTACATGTTCACGCCCAAGTCCAAGTATCCCCACGGGCTGCATGATAATTAGAGAGCTTGCGCAAAGCCACCCTGAGCGTGGGTGGCTTCGACAGTGGACGTTTTGAAACAGCCTTCGCATACTTTGCTAGCTTCAAGTGCACCAAATGAACACTGAAGTGACGTTCTAGGACATAGGGACCGGACTTGTCCTTGTTTGGGCACACAAAGCTCAATTGGAAGCCACCCCATGCTCGGGGTGGCTTTGCGCAAACTCTCTATTACAGCGCGTATGGAAAGAAGGCGGGGCAGATGTATATTGAGCCGCGCCCGAACTCTCATGCGCGCTGTACCTCGCGGCGCCCACGGAAGAGAATGAGAATCCGGCGCATCAGTTGGCGATTTTGGCGGGTGCGTGTCTCCCCTTCCTTCGGTTTTCCTCCCGTTGCGGCTTTCTTTTCTGCTGTTTCCTTCCCTCCCTTCTTTCGTTCCCCTTTTCATCCCCTTTATCTCAACAAGTCTCAAGATGGATCGCAAAATATTCAAAGCAGTTGACAGGCCAGTGACAATGTAACAAACAACAACGCAACGCCGACGATCGGAAGCCCAGAATTATTCGTGCTCCTCCCGCCAGCTGAGCTCGGTTTGTCGGTGGGCGATGGAATATCCAGCACGAGTGTTCCAATAGATGTCTTGGTGACCACGCGGGTGCCCATCGTGCATATCGCATTCGGCCCATTCGCATCACTGGCACTACTTTCAAGCGCGATTTGGCATTCGCCGCCGGAGAGGAGCACGAAGCCTGTGCCGGCGACTTCGTCCGTGAGGGAGAAGTAGTTCGATGCTGCGACCAGAGTTGCTATCGTATCAGGTGCGCGGCGGGAGGTGAGCGAGGACGAACGATGACGGGAGAGAAGGGAGGGGAAGGGGGTACATACCGTGTTCGGTCGCAGTGACTGTTGCCTGCGCGAAGGAGGTGTTGACTGTGCGCGTATACGCGTAGGTGGTGTGCCCGTCCGCGTCTACGCCGAGGATAGCGGCCGTAATGGTCATGGGGGCGCCGCCGCCGCCGATGGGATCCACCAGCGTGACGAGCGTGTCGGGGGCGGGTGCGGGGGGAGGCAGCCACGGTGGCAGCTACAATATCAGATTTATAAGGTTCGAGTCAGACGGGCATGGAGACATTGGGACGCGAAGAAAGGGTACGAACAGTGGAGTACGACCAAGAGCGCGAGGATTTGGAAGATGGTAGTGCGAGTCATTTGTCGACGTGGTGAAAGGAGGGAATCGTGGAGACAGCTACAGCAGGTTCCTCGTTTTTAACCTAGTGCGTCATTAAATGCGGGACACGGGGTCATTGGCGCAGAGTGGTGATCCTGCGCAGACGGAAGACCCAACTCGATCACGAAGGTCACTGACTCGACGGAAAAGGAGTGGCGCAGAGATTCCGCAGGCAGTTCCTAGTTTTTCAGGTCAATCAGACCGGGAGAACCGGGATCAGCAGAAAAAGAACAGTTGAGTCGATGTGTATAACTTACGAGAACTAAGTCTCAGCGCTCTTTTAGGCGCACAATAATTGATTGAATTTCGTCAAGACGAATTTGCGAGTGAGATGACAGAGGAACCGAAAGCTGAGGACTCGAGCAGCGACCACGAAAGACCTGAGTTTAAGCATACTTCTGTTGAATACGAAACCCCATCGATCACGACTGCAAGTGCTAAAATACTTGCTTCCCTCGTTGCCCGTGGGCGCCGTCCTGCAGGGTTTGCCAAGCTTGGAGTCAACACGGCATTGATTCGAAGGTATACTGCTGTTGATCATCCAAGGAATGGTAGAGATCGCTTTCGGCCCCTGGTAATTTGGAGCTGCTATGTTCTGCTCCACCTTTCGATCTTTCTCAAGTAAGAGCTCGGGCTGCAACGAAACCAAATTCAATACCGTGGAAGCAACAGCGAAAAAAGTCTCACAATTCCGTCATATGTCTGGAGGGGTTGAAATTCTTTCCGGGTTCACTGGCAAACGACTGAGCGTGTCGAAAAATGCCAGCCCCAAAATTATTGGCCTCAAGTTCGACGATTGTTTAATGTTCCGGTCATATGGATATTCGTTAATATTTATTTTCCAGGAATTTTGAAGCCTGTTACCGGGAGAATGCCAGATTCATCTTGGTTGTAATTTTGGTTGAAACCCGGCACGCATTCGGCAAAGACCGTGGTTCACGTGGTATTGGTACGCTCCCACGCATCCGGTCGCGATCACACGCAAATCACACGCGCGACCATGACACTCTTGCTTCGAACTTGCTTCGGACTTCCCTTGCCGGGATAGCCTGCACACCGACGTCCCGCACGAGCTTTAGCTGGACCAGGATCGCATACCTGAGTGTTGAATGCCTTGGGTCAGCTTGATCATGACCATGTTTGTGTCACTGTCTTCCAGAGCCACTGTTTCTCCGGCGTCAGCTTCCGTCAGTGAGCACCTGTTTGCGAAGCTCGAATTGAATTCTGCGACCTCATGCTCTGGATCTGTCGGAAAAGAAGCGAATTGAAACCCGCCTAAAACCGCTCATATTTAATTGCGTTCCGCCGTTGTCCTCCCATCAAACCTGAAGCACTGACGTCGACGCGCCCGACTAGCTGAGAGTGTGTCTCTCAGCGCCTTCATTCTGCACCTCCACGATGTTCTTCAAGCATGCACTCTGTTGTCTCGGCACTCTAGCGCTGGTTCGCGCTGCACCGTCCCTCCAGAAACCCA